>JALJCO010013115.1:0-627804 GCA_023101725.1 Atherinomorus stipes | reverse complement strand
TAAAACAAAAGCATTACAGGTGGGGGAAAGAAAAACATTTAAAAAAGAAAATAGAAATGTTTTTAAAAAGAGAATCAAATTCCATTAAAATCTAGAATGACTTAATGAAATCAAATGATTAGAAGAAGCTGGGAAAGGTAAAAAGATACGGTGCAGGTTTAAAGCAACCCTTACCGATGTTGCATACTTACACTATTTTCTGACAGGGCAAAATGCTATAAATGAGGTGAATGGAACTTTAAAATTACAAGACTAGACCCACCATTAATCTATTCAAAATATTATTCCAATCTCTAAATATTCAATAGAAACTCAAACCAAACCTTGAAGTAGGGTGCACCTCTAGGATTGTCCAACTTGACCTGCCAGACATTTGCTTCTACATTGGGAGGGAAACAGAAGGAATAAGGGGGTGTGTCTTAGAAGTGAGGCGGGACTGTTTATATTCAAATTATCCATTGCTGTGCTTTCTGGAAATGCAAGATTGGTAAAGGTTGCTTTTAATGAACAGGCACGAGAAGAGAAATGTTATCTGCCCAGATTGAAAAGTGTACAGGTGAAAGTTCATCTCCACCAGCAGTTTGTTGCACTTGTGTGCTGCTTCTCCATGTTTAGTCTGGACTCTGATCTGGACTCTGGTCTGGACCAAGGGGCAAACCCCGCTGGAAAAGTGTGAAGCCCGAATGTTTAGACGAATAATTGTAGTTCTTTCTACATCTGCTAGGGGTTCCAAAACAGGGCAAATCCCCGTAGACTCCCATGTTAAAAAGACCAACTTCTCAGCAGAAATAAACATGTTTACAGCCTGGTTCAAAAAATCATTTTAGGTTTAATAGGTCAAGTTTGCCTTCATGTCAACTGTGAGGGGTGATGTGTTTATAACTCATCCGTTTAGATGTTATTTAATCTTAAAATTGCACGTAATTAGGGGTGCATCCTTTTTGATTGACAGACAGCAGACCAGATGCCAGTTGGGGGCAACCAGTTAGCTTCTTGTTTGCTCTCGGTAGGGTCTCAGTGTGCAACAGAGTAGCATAACGGTGGTTTTTAGCAGCTAACAGCAAGTCCAAACATGTCTTTATCCCGCTGCTTGGGAAGCTAATCTTCGTTACTTCCTGTTGGTTTCGAGTGAGCTCGGTTTGCATTTAGACCAGAATACATTGGCTGTCAATCAACCCATTTTAGTATTTTCTGAGTGTGACGACACCCATGAAATGACGGTGGGAAACTCCTAACTGGCTTCACTTTCCCCTATTCAGACGTAACCGGATACTACGTCCATATTTTTTACAGTCTGTGGTCTTAAATAACATCTAAACGGATGAGTTATAAACAAAATTCACCCCCTCACAGTTGACATGAAGGTAAACTTGACCTATTAAACCTAAAACGATGTTTTGATGTTTAAAACATGTTTATTTCTGCTGTGAAGTTGGTCTTTTTAACATGGTCTATGGGGATTTGCTCTGTTTGGAGCCCCTAGTGGATGAAGAAAGAACCACAATTATGAAGCTTAAAGGTAGAGTCCGAAGTCCCTCCATTGGTTCTGTTTGCAAACAGCAGCATTCAAACTTAGCGCCCCTCCCTCTCAGGCTAATGGCCGCCTCGTTCTTCAAACTATTCAGCTTCAAGCCTCCTTCAGAGCTCAGAAGCGGGTAAAAGCAAAACTAATATTAGCCCTGGTTTTTCAACTTGCACCATCTAAAGCTCTTACCTTTTCTTCAGTGCATCCGCCGTTTTTTTCTTTCTTTCTTTTTTCCTTCGAGAGTTGGAGTGACTGGCGTCTGCTCCAATCATGAGCTTATTCCCACACGGCATCATGCTCTTAGCTCTGTCATTGGCTGGCGATATAAAAAAAAATCTCCACCGAGAAACGTCCCGAACACAACAAAACAATGCGAAAGAGCGAATTACAGGCAGGGGGAGAGAGAGTTGCATTCAAACTCACCACGGCACGCGAGTAGAGGCCCAAAGGCCCATGTTGCGGTTTGAGACGGATTTCACTTGCAAAAGTTTAACATTTATTTTCAGGGGGGACTTTGGACTATACCTTTAACTTCCGGGCTTCACTCTTTTCCAGCAGAGTTTGCCCTTTGGCCTGGACTGTGGTCTGGACCAGCAAAGAGCCCTGCTGGGTTTATCCTCTCTGAACATATCACTATCATTAGATGGATTCTCTGCCTGAACCATTCTGGGATTTGTAGGATTCTATAATCTATTCTTTTACCAACTGGAAACCAGTCTCAAGATGTTAGAACTGGTGTTTTTTTCCTGGTTAAAACTCCAGCGGCATACTGGATGAGCTGCAGCTGTTGGATGCATTTCTTGGAAGTCCAGTTAAAGGGACTAGAGGCAAGATTAAGAAACGAAACTCACAACTGCCGCGACTGGCGCTTCAGGTAACTGCTGCCACGAGCCAAGCCGTCACGGGAGCGTGCACAAACTGAAGCTATAATGTTGTTTACTACGCTTTTTCTTCGTAGTTACACTTTTTAGTGTCTTTCAGTTGATCTGGATCGTTTGCTGACAGCAGAAGAATCCATAACTATCGCTTACAGTGTTTGAATTTACCGCGACTGTCCTCCTGTATCAAAACTGCGGATGTAGCGTCATTTGACGTCACATCCG
Organism: Atherinomorus stipes; assembly: GCA_023101725.1. Classification (NCBI taxonomy): domain Eukaryota; kingdom Metazoa; phylum Chordata; class Actinopteri; order Atheriniformes; family Atherinidae; genus Atherinomorus; species Atherinomorus stipes. Next base: position 625,176 of record JALJCO010013115.1, on the reverse strand, counting down.
CAGGGCAGAGTGGAAAATTCGGACACCGAATTGCAGCACACAGCCTGTTCAAGGCAACGGAGAGAGACGTGGGTGGAAACGTTATTTTTGGTATTTAGTGCTTCATCACCCATTAGCATTAAAAAAAATGGACATGCATGTTTGCTTGTTTTTTAAATTCCTGCCTCTAGTCCCTTTAAAAGACCAGTACAGTAATCCAGTCTACTGGAGATGAACCATGGATGAGTTTCTACTGGTCTGTCTGGGAGACTAAACTTAATTCTGATGATGTTTCTGAGCTGGTAAAAAGCTGCCTTGGTGACAGCTTTGATGTGCCAGCTGATAGTTGGTGGTCTAACGCTGAAGAATCTGTTCTTTGTACTTCTATATGTATATTCAACATCTTTTGCAATTCAAGGTTTTACACAGATCTCGTTTATCTCAATCCTTCCTGTGACAGGTGCACATTGGAACTGGCCTTGTGAGCGCATGTGTTTTGGAAAGGTCTGTACATTATAACATATTGGAATACTATTTTCCAAACTTTATAAAAACAGATCGAGCCGGACCCCCTGAGCTCCTGCTGTGCACCTGTCAGGCACGCAGGACAGAACGATCCGTTTTGTGACCGTAATGGAACGGTGACTGATTTTATCATGTTGGAAGCAAAAACACCTCCTGCCCACTTGGCTTTCGTGCCATATTTTGGAACATTTGGAATTGGAGAAAATGAAATATTTATTTAAGGGAAAATCTAATCATTTCTACTAAACTTGGCAGTACTTTATGAATTATTTAACACAAATGTGATTGTTTAGTTTGGTGCAGCAATGAATGGTGTCTCTGATTGTTTTTTTTGGTTTATGTATTGGGGGGGTTTCTGTTGCTTCTCAGAAATAACTAAATTATTTACAGCAGGAGTTTTAAAGGAAGCATGGATGATAGATTTTTATTTGGAGCTAAAATGCACAAATATGCAATTTAAAGGGACTTGAGGCAAGATTAAGAAACAAAACTCGCGACTGCCGCTTCAGGTAACTGCAGCCATGAGCCAAGCCGTCACTGGAGCGTGCACAAACTGAAGCTATAATGTTGTTTACTCACCTTTTTCTCTGTAGTTACACTTTTTAGTGTCTTTCAGTTGATCTGGATCGTTTTCTGACGGCAGAAGAATCCATAATTATCGCTTACAGTGTTTGAATTTACTGCGACCGTCTTCTTCCTGTATCAAAACTGCGGGTGTAGCATCATTTGACGTCACGTCCTCGGGGCAGCGCGGGAAATTCGGCCACCGAATTGCAGCGCTTTATGCAGCACACAGCCTGTTCAAGGCAACGGAGAGAAACATGGGTGGAAACGTTATTTTTGGTATTTAGCGCTTCATCACCCATTAGTATGAAAAAAAGGGGCATTCATGTTTTTTTTTTTAAATTCCTGCCTCAAGTCCCTTTAAAGGTTTTTTTTTTTAATAATACAATCTGGTGCCAAAATGTTTGTGAATTCTTTACAATAAAATGTTGGTGCAATATTAGCTGCTTTATGTTTAGGTGAACTTTTGTGTTGCAGGAGCAGCTGAGCAGCCGTCCAGCAGCAGGGCTGCAGCACTGCAGGACAGCGTGCACCACGAGGCCTCCGCGGATCTCAGACTGCACGTCAGCAGGGCTTCAGATGAAGATGACTACAGCGGTGAAACTCCAGGAACTGGACAGTAGTTTGCTGGTGTTTGCGCTCCCCTGTTTCAGTCTTTTATCTGTTATTAGTAGCCAGTTTTCTGCTTATCTGGTCATTAATTTCACAGTTTGTCTTATTCTTTGAATGAAACATAAGAACAAATAGTTTATAAATTAACATTATCCATCTTGACACTAATGTACAGTAAAACCTGCAATAAAAGAAAACACATTTAATGAATTTAAAGTGGTTTATTCATGTATTGCAAAGAAGGTAACTGTGCCTTGTAGTTTTATATTAATTAAAAGGGAATAAAAAGCGAGCATGTTAATATTCAGTGATACTCTGCATTGTTTTAAGTACAATAATGTTTATATGACAGGTTGTGGAACAGTATGAAATGAAGGATTAATCTCTTAGAATTAATCTTTTGGGAGTTCAGTCAAGTCAAACCAACTTTTAAAAAAAAAAAAAAAAGATTTTAATCTGATGATTTAATGTGGTATTTTTCAGAACCCTTTTTTATGAAAAAGGTGGATGCAGGTGGATGACACTCATGAAACAAGATGCATTAACTGAAGTAAAATTAAATTTTTTTTTTTTTTTTTTTTTTTTCATGCAGTTATGAAACAAACTTCTAGAATAAAACATCACTGGTTACATCACCCTCACCGACCTCCTGTCTATACAGCTTTATTATAACAGAGGTCTAAAAATTATCGTCAGTCATTTTCTGTACCGCTTATCCAGTTCAGGGTCGCGGGGGTTGCTGGAGCCTCTCCCAGCTATTATCAGGTGAGAGGAAGGTACACCCCAGACAGGTCACCAGTCTGTCGCAGGGCCAACACAGAGAGACAGACAGCCATTCACACTCACATTCATTTCTAAGTACAATTTAGAGTGATCAATTAACCTAACATCATGTCTTTGGATTGTGGGAAGAAGCCGGAGTACCCGGAGAGAACCCACGCATACACGGGGAGAACATGCAAACTCCACACAGGAAGGCCACAGTTGGAATTGTTCGAACCCCCTCCCCAGCCGGGAATCAAACTAGCAACCTTCTTACTGTGAGGCTGCGGTGCTAACCACCACGCCACCGTGCAGCCCGTCTAAAAATATTTATATAAAATGTGAAACAGTCAAAGGGTCTTTAACGCAGTTTTATTTACTTTAATTCTTAGTTTATTTCAAATCCATATAAATAAAACATTTTAGGATCTGGAAAACAGTTTGTAGAACAAGTTTGACAAATTTTAGTATTTTTCCAGTTTGATGGAATAAAAATGTTGAAGTATTTCCTCTCTGACTACACCAAATAAAACTTCATAGACTTGGATGTGATGATACAAGATGTTTTCTAATTTTAGTATGTAATAATAACAATAATAATAATAATTGTTATTATTATTATTATGCAAACAAAACAACATATAAGAATCAGCTTTGATCATTTCCATGTAAAGTTTTCGTCTTCTGGGACAATTTTATTTAAAGTTTGGAGGATCTTTGACATTGTCAGTTTCTCCCAGCTTGGCCCTGATTTCGCTCCCGTCATCAGTCACAGACTCTGTCCTTCATCAAGTCATTGGTAAGTACAGTCGTCCTCAAAATTATTCATCACCCGCAATTAAAGAAGGAAAAAAAATCTGTTGTCCTTGAAATAAGTTGAATTTGACAAGTAATATATTAAAAAGAATTTCTACGAAAATCATGACAATGATTTTTAAATGTGGTTCAACAGAAATATATATATATATATATATATATATATATATATATATATATATATATATATAAAAAGACAAACAAAAAATCAAGCATTATGGGGTTCCAAAGCTAAAATTTTGTTGAGCAACATTTTTGGACAATCGCTGCAATCAGGTGTTTTCTTTACTGTTCAAAAAGGCGTCTGCACCTGTTGACAGGTATGTTCATCCACTGTTCATGGAAAAGTTGCTCTAATGTGTCTGGGACAATTTAATTATTATTTTTTTAATTGTTATTTTCAAACACAATTCAAAAGCAAAATTCTAATTCACTAAATGATATTTTTTTTTATTTTTTATTAGTTTCTTTAGTTTCTTGTTATTTGAATAACTGTTGTGAATTTAGCCTTTTCTTGAATTGGAGGGTGTGGAAGATTTTGAGGACGAGAGTGAAATAAATCATAACATGATCAAGAATTGTAATTTTTATTTTCTGCTTTTTTCATCCAAACACAGGAGCGATAGCTTGTAAAGACGTGATGGGAATTATCTGATTCTGTTACCAGAGTATTTTTCCTCCTCCTCTCTGTCTGTTAGTGGAGTGATTTCAGGGTTTTTCTCCCGACCCGAGCTCATACCATGCACCACGATCACATCTGTCTTTCTATTGGTGCTTTGGACCTGTCACCTTTCCTCCAGCAGGGAGCTCCGCCCCTTTTCAGCCTGTGTGTGAGTGTGAATGAGAGACTATCCCTGTGGACTCTGCTCTCGCACCACTCCGCACATTTCACTGCATATCACACCATGGACCTGACTTTGGTAAGATTTTAATTTTCTCTTTATTTACTTGATGTTTATTCTAACATTTCTGTGACTTTTTAGTTTCCTTGCTCTGTTACGCACCAGTGCTGTCTTACTAATGAAGCATGTGAAAGTGCGTTTGCTTCAGCTGGAAGAGTTTTTGCAGATTAAATGGGGCGTTTGTCCTGCAGATGTTCCCGGTGGTGGTGGCTCTTTCTGTGGTGGTGCTGACAGTCTTGTACTTCCTGCGAGGATCTGCAGCGGACAGAAAGAAAGGGCCTGTCACTCTCCAGGACCCCATGATGAAATATCCACTATCTCTTATAAGCAAGCAGGTACTCTGCATACACACTCACACACTTAGAGAATTTGAAGTGTAAACTGTCTGCACTGGTACGTTTATTAGAAATGTGCAGACATTTTATCATGCAGCTTCTTACTGCTGGAATCTGACATCTGTGGCTCGTAAAACTGCCGCCTCCAGGCAGAAAGCCTGAGCAGCATTACTGGTCATTTCATAAAACAGAGTTTTACAGGTTAGGCTGTTTACACCACATGTGGAGTCCTGAAATTAAAAGTACATGATCTGTTTGCTTCAAGTCAGCAGTCAAGGCTGAAGATCTGAGAGGATGAAGGTCTGGCTTCCAGTCAGAGTTCAGGGTCACAAAGTTGCTTTTGCATGGAGAGTTAAAGGGGAAGTTTTTTGGGTTTTTTTCAACCTGGACCTATTTTCTAGCATGAAATACGTTCATTTACTCATCCAGACAGTTTTAGTGTAACTTGAATTCCTTCAGGAGATATTTAGATCCACTCCAGATCAGCGAATGTGCAATATAATGGAAGTGATGCGGGCAACTCGCGCAGCCTCTAAATATTAGCCGGACCCCCCTGTGAGCTTGAAGCTGCTTTGAGTTTTTTACTGCAGCGACTTTGATGACATCGCTATTATGCGACACAACAGCAAGTAAATGTCTGTAAATAAGGACGAATCACCACAAATAAGCAACTCAAAGCTGCTTCAAACTCACAGGGGGTCCCTCATAATGTTTCGTAACAAAACATTCATGAAATGGAGTTTTTGGCAGATAATGCCTTATTTAGAGGCTGCGCGTGGTTGCCCGCATCATTTCCATTATATTGGTCATACGCTGATCTAAATATCTCCTGAAGGAATTCGTTACACCAAAACTGTCTGAGTGAGTAATATACTGAGTTAAACCTGTTAATTGCTTATTTTGTTGCTGTGTTTGTAATTTTTTTTTGTTTGTTTGTTTCTCTCTTGCAAATGAGATCTTGGATCTCAATGAGACAACCTGTATAAATAAAGGTGAAATGAAAAAACAATGAACGTATTTCATGACAGAAAATAAGTCCAGATTGAGAAAAAAACGAACTTCCCCTTTAATATTTAAAAGGCTCATCATGTTCATCATGAATTTGGCAGAGTTGAAGGAATATTCTACTTTTTTCTTATGATTTTACAAATGAACATAAAGAGCTGCTGCAACACTTCTGATGGCCACATTTCTGCTTTTTGAAAGCGACATCAAGTAGATCCTTCAGTAACAAAACAAGCTTTTATCTCTTTACTTCAGAGCGCAGCCAGCTACTTGAACAAGTATTCTCCCTGTATAAACTGGAAGGCCACCCAGCCTCATTTCCCGAGCCAGCGGGGATGGTGCTGTTTCTGTGCTTTCGTTCTTTCTACAAACTTATCTGCAGTTTGTCCTTGTGCAGGAAATCAGTCACGACACGAAGAAATTCCGGTTTGGCCTCCCATCTGCATCTCATATCCTTGGACTGCCAGTCGGTAATGAAGCAGCTCTGATAAAATACCTCAAAGTATCTTGTTAAAAAGTTACCATTCATACACTGTGTCATATTTCTGAGATATTTTTGTAAATCTTCTGTAAAAGCTGTCAGAATAAAGTTTATCTTGTGCTACATCAGAAGCTCGTCTTGTCTTGTCTCCGTCTGCTCCAGGTCAGCACGTGTACCTGTCAGCCAAGGTGAGCGGCTGTCTGGTGGTCAGACCGTACACCCCCGTCTCCAGCGACGACGACCAGGGATTCGTTGACCTTGTAGTTAAGGTAAAGATGGTTTTTAGTTCAGCTGTTACGGGATTAAACTGTCAAGGAGATTCTGAGCAAGTGGGCTGGCCCGAGTCTTTGTGTATTCTTTTCAGTTAATTTACCAGTAAGGATAGACCGATACATCAGCCGGCCGATATTTGCCTTTTTTGCTGGTATCGGCCAATATGTCGAATGTGTTGGCCAATACCCCCACTCAGCATAATTTACAGACTTTTTTTATACAGTTGTCCTCAAAATTATTCATACCCTCCAATTAAAGAAAAGGCTAAATTCGCAATAGTAATTCAAATAACAAGAAAGTAAAGAAATTAATCATCAATCAAAATTTACATAATTATTATTTAGTGAAATAAAATGTTGCTTTTGAATTGTGGTTTAAAATAATAATTAAAACAAACAAACTGTCCCAGAGACATTAGAGCACCTTTCCCATCAACAGTGGACCAAACTACCTGTCAACAGGTGTCGAAGTCTTTTTCAACATTAGAGAAAACACCTGATCGCCATTTAAGTGATTGCCTCAGAGTGTTGCTCAACAAAATTTTAGCTTCGGAGCCCCATCATGTTTGCTCACTTGTTTTCATTTTTTTTCAATTATTTTTAAATATTTCTTTCAAATCACAATTCAAAATCAAAGCCATGATTTTCAGAAAAATTTATTTATTATAACTTTAGTCAATTTCAGCTTCTTTCACTGACAGATTATTTTGTCTTTCTTTAGTTGGAGGGTATGAATAATTTTGAGGAGGACTGTATATTTATTACAAGTTTAATGTCTCTATTTAATATTGTTTACTGCACCATTTCTTTTTATACGTTTATTTGAAGTGCTTTGTTCTTTTTTATATTAAAATTATTGTAAAATTACTTTTCATCGAATAAAGGATAACTTTTTTTCAACCTGGATCTTATTTCTAGGAGTTTTTACGGGCATTTACTCACCGGTAAAATTTCTGCATCACTTTGAGATATTACGTTGAATCACCTTTCGGCGTACATCCATATACAGGTAATGGCAGGGCAGTCTCTCTATAAGGCAGTGTCTGCAGCAAAAATCCTTCATTTCATCAGTGCTTTAAGTAGAATGAATGAACGAATGAGTACTATTGTCCTGTGAGTTCAGAGTTTCGCAATTTTTCTTTTTTTTGAAGGGCAACTCAACGTAATATCTTCTGAAGGACTCAAAGTGGTGCAGAAATTTTACCACTGAGTAAATGCAGGTATTAACTACTAGATATAAGGTCCTGGTTGAAAAAAAAGAAAGTTATCCTTTAATTATTTAAAGTTATATTTGGGAGTCAAATGCAGTATCAGCCCCAATATCGGCAGGTTGTATCAGCCATTAGCTGAGGCTGATGAAAAATTATTTGTATTGGTATTGGCCCTAAAAATAATCTGTATCAGTCGATCCCTACTCACCAGTTTACCCCAACCAGTTGTGGGCCTTTTTCCACTGCACATTGTCGTAACCCTTCCACACGGCACACTTTATTTGTCTTTCATCTGGAAAAACCCGTTACGAGCTGTTACGATTTTGCGCACCCGTTTCAGAGCTCTATCCGTGCTGAACCTACACAAAACATGACGTACCTGATGGCTCTCCGCTGATTGGCCAAAAGAAGTTGTCGTCATCCGCGATATTGAGAAGGGTCTATCTGCGGCTCGCAAGACAGGGGCGTGTCGCAGTGTGGGCGTGTTGTAGTGTGGGCGTGTCGCAGTGTGGGCGTGTCGCAGTGTGGGCGTGTCGCAGTGTGACGTTACTCGACGACACGCCCGCCAGGCCAATGAGAGCACGGTAAAATCTAGCCCTACCCCTGACCCTTCCCCTAAACCTAACCAGACCCACCCACACTACGACACGCCCACACTACGACACGCCCACTGGATTGCAAGCCGCAGGTAGATACACTTGGCGATATTCGTGTTTCGCCTCTTCTAAAAACGTCTGGCTCTGTTTTTGGTGACTACAAGCCACAGAGAAAACAACAGCAGTGACACCTCCATATCATCCAATGCCTCCATTGTTGTTTTTACTGCACTGACCACCGCGTGGCACGGTAGTGATGTCACCGCAGTCTCGACCGTGCCAACTCCGCCCACTTCCAGGTTGTAGACAAACTCCTCTTTTGTGTAAACAAAAACCGTCCTGGTCGTCTTTAGCGTGTGGGGCTGTACTGTGCCGTGTGCAGCTGCAATGGAAAAGGCCCATCGGTCTCTGCCAGACACGTGACTTTTGTTGCTGAGACGCCATTTTAGGTGTAGTATAAAAGTCAGCGGTCCCGTTTATCAAACAAGCGTGGAAATGAGCGCACATCTGATCATATAAATGATCTTATTATTGTATCCACGTGTGATTCATAAATGTTCCTGTCTGACCAAACAATAGAATCTACGTCAGAAATCCCTCCTCATCCAGCTGCTTCGACCCTGAAGCGGCAGCGCAGACAGGCGGAGGCTGGTCCAAGCCTGACCCTGACTGTCGGATCTGCCAGGGACAGAAGGAAAAAATAACTTTCATTAGCTACTGTAAGCTAAGAAACAGTCTGCTGACTAAGCACTTATAGACTATAACTTTATGGTACAGATTACTTAATAGAAACGACGGATCGCCTCCTGTCTTCTGTCTCCAGGAGCTGCAGGTGTCATACCAGCCAGATGATCTTAACAGCAGAGTGTTATAACTTCTGATGAAGGCGACAACTGATCGCCAACAATTTCAAGATAAATCAGACTTTATTATTTCACTGTTGATGTCTGAATAAAGAAAAGAAAGCTCGGCTGCTTGTAAGAAGACGGACAGTCGGGCTGCAGAAAGGCGCAGGTGCATCGGACCAGAAACGCTGACTCAGAGAAAGTTTGCAACGCAACCCTGACCTGTGTGGATCTGTACGATGCTGTAACTTGTCAAGACTTTATTGACAAGTTAAATAACAGAAATACTAGTTTATAAACATTATGCGCAGCCAGAAGGGCAGACGCGCTGGTAACTGCAGCTCCCAGGAGACACGGAGCTGAGTGGAGGAGATCCGTTTCTATAAATTAATCTATAGCCTACATTAACGTTGTACAAGTGTTCATGCGGTAGACTGTTTCTTAGCGTAACTAATGAAAGTTATCGTTCCTTATGTTCCTGTTATGTATTCTGTTATGTATTCTGTTGTTTGGTCAGACACGAACATTTTATAAATCACACATGGATTCAGTCATAAGATCATTATTATGATCAGACGTGCGCTCATTTCCACGCCGGTTTGACCACTGACAGTTTTACGCCTGAAATGGCGTCAAGCGCTGGTTACTGCTGGTTAAGCAACAAATGTTACGTCACTCGGCGGAGACCGATTGGACAAAAACTAGTGTTTTATGTTTAATGTCTTCATGGAGCCAACTTTTTCTGCCTTTTGTCCAAAATGACACAACCAAAGTAAATATCTTCACAACTACAAGGACTACATGAGGATACTAGTCTCGAAAGAAAGCTGAGATATGTGAGATTTCTACAAAAGTCAGAATCAAGATATGTTTTTTGTGTCAGAGTAAATTCACCCACAACACAATGAAAACTTGGGTTGTTTTCGCCTCCTAAAAGAAAACCACATTATTTTCAGTGAAGGATTTCAGTGAGGATAGCAGCCTAGTTCATCCAGGAATAACTAAAATAATGTCTGATGAGCAAAACTAGAAGCTAAAAAACTAAACCTGAGCAGTTTTCCAGATGTTTTATTGGAGGTGTTCCGCATGTAAATATCTCAGGAAACCATTGGCTGATTTTGGTGATGAACACGTCTGATAATGGTCTGAGTCAGGAGAATTAAGGGATAGACCCCAAATTCACTTCAGAAACACCATGAGGATCCGGGACGAAGGAGGGCCCGGGCAGGGTTTGACCTCCCCGTCTCGCCAGTAAGAGCCTTGAGTGTGGTCATTCAGCCAGAGGGATATGCTTGTGGCCAAGTAGCCAGGGTGCATGACCACTTGGAGATAGTGACAGGACCTCCATTATAAAACCCCTTTGTCTCCATGGAAACTACAGGACCTCCAGGAGAGCACATTAGAGGAGTTTTTAGAGCTGGAATAAAACTTTTGACTGCAAAACAGCAAAAGTAAGGCAAAACCCAGCAGAGTCTTCTATGACACCTTGTTTGTGTGGTTTGCATGAAGGGAAATATTAGCAGAAGCTAAATGAAACAGTGCTGTTCTCATTGTCTTTACATTCACATGTAATTGCTTTTGATTTAAACTGCGTTTAGTTTGGATCCCAACGCTTGATAGTGTTTTAGCTGAGTTTCTCTTCGTCATTTTGATATCCTACATGCTAGGATTGCTGTTTCCCAGCAAGGTTATAATAGTTTTGGATTTTTAATTAATTTCAGCTCTTTTTAGTTTTGACTTTTTTTTTTCAATTTAGTAAGTTTTAGTTAGTTTTTTGAGCAGGTTTGCTAGTTACCTCCGTCAAGGAGGTAATGTTTTCGGTAGCATTGGTTTGTCCGTTTGCCGTCAGCAAATTTACGGAAAAAGTTCTGGACGTATTGACCTGAAATTTTCACCAGCCGTGTGCCTCAGCCCAAGGATGAACCCATTAAATGTTGGTGGTGATCCGGATCACCTTCTGGATCCAGGAATTTCTTTAAGGATTCTTAATTATTGTGAGATCGGCCATGTTGGAAAGGCTGTTGCTGAGGCGTGAGTGCCCCCTTGTGGCAGAGGTGTGCAGCTGCGCTACTGAGCACATGATGTCAGGATGTAGAAATGCAACTTATGAGCAGCAGTGAGCACGAGGACAGAAGACTGTTGGACAGACTTCTAGCCAGTTGAATACGGGGAACTGTGTGCATCTGTGAGGAACTGTAAGTAACTACAGTTGTGTGAAAACGTTTTTTGCCCCTTCCTAATTTCTTACTTTTTTGCATGTTAGTCACACTTAAATGTTTCAGATCATCACACAAATTTAAATATTAGACAAAGATAACACAAGTAAACAGAAAATGCAGTTTTTAAATGAAGATTTTTATTTTTAAGGGGTGAAAAAAATCCAAACTTAAATGCCTCTGCGTGAAAAAGTGATTGTTGTGCCGTCTGCCCGACTTCACGTGAACCCACCATCAGTCTAACACTGGTTCCTCCTCGCTGCACTGCGGTGACTTTTCAAAAGCATTACCTCTAACTGAGCCGACAACTCTGGTGTCTCCGGTGAGTTTCTGTGGTTTCCTGCTGTCACGCTTCTACTGAACGTAAAAACATGGCGACAAGACATGGAAGCCACCACCGAGCCGACCCGTTTGATGTATATATGAATGATACGAACGGTAAATTCAGAGCTTACAGGAGCACTCCAGTTTGTTGATGGGAGTGATTAATGATTAATGAAAAACACTTATGAACAAAATAATTTTTGTGAACAGATAACAGGAGAACTTACACAATATCCCTTCAAAAATCTGCATTTCTGACTCGTTTTGATGGCAGACCAACATCCATTATGCACATTTTCAAGTAGCCACTGCCCAGAGGCATCCCAGGGCTCAGAAACAGCAGTATGTAGTTTCCCACCCGGGACGCGACTGTGAAGTTGCAGCCGACTATTGGTTGCGCACAGCCTCACATACTAGCACATGGATATGAACCAGATATGAACACCGCGGGTGTTTTGATCACGCATTATGTCGGAATCAGTAAAGAAACGCAAGGAAACATTACCGGAGGAAGAGAGGAAAAGAAAAAGAGGAAGGGACAGAACAAGAGTAAGACTGTCTTTTACTGGCTGGAGGAATCAGTACAGGTACGATGAAGATGGATGCTAGTTCACCCGTCGATAGGGGGCGCATCACTGAGAAAACTGCTAAAGTTCCATTGTGGGTCTTTAAGGTTCTGCCCCGTCACTTTTTCATTTTTCCAGGTCTACTATAAAAACAGCCACCCATCCTACCCAGATGGAGGACAGATGTCTCAGCATTTGGACAACATGACCATCGGAGACACCATTGACTTCAGGGGACCCAGTGGACTCCTGGTGTATCAGGGCAAAGGTTCGTGTTATTATAGGGAAGTAAAATCATTCTGCACTTCCGTCATCTGGCCAGCAGATGGCACTGTGCTCTAGTTTAATCATGAACTGCTGGAGTTTCTGTCTCGTCTCATCAGGTCAGTTTTCCGTCAGACTCAACAAAAAGTCACCGCCAAATGTTCAGAAGTTCAGTCACGTTGGGATGATCGCTGGTGGAACAGGTTCAGCTACATTTTTATTACATTCATCTCATCTAGATGATGTGCAACAGTGCATGTTTTTCCATTCAGATGGAGAGCACTGTGGCTGGAGCCTTTGTAAAGATTAAATCTCAAATTGTTCTTTTGATTAATTTATTTGATTTAGCAGTAAAGATTGGGAAGTGGAAAACAAATCTTGTGACCTCCCTGTCATCCCTTATTTTGGTCACCTGTGACTAACCTCGGGTGTTTTACCATCTCAGGTATCACTCCTATGCTGCAGCTAATTCGCAGGATCACATCAGATCCATCTGACAACACCAAATGTTCCCTCATATTCGCCAACCAGGTCAGCCGTGTGTGGAGTTTTGTGATTTAGGAAGTTTTTTTCTGATTAAAACTAAAAATATATTTTCTGTCTCAGACTGAGAAGGATATCCTGCTGAGGGAGGAGCTGGAGGAAGCCAAGAGGAACCATCCTGACAAGGTTAAGCTGTGGTATACGTTGGACAAACCTCCACAGGGTGAGAACAGAACAGAAAGAGCGCTCTGTTTTTTTGTGTTTGTTTGTTTGTTTGTTTTTTAAAGTGTGTTTCTTGCTGGAAGTTTTAAAGGTGCAGGGTGTAACAAAACCAAAGGTCAATGGCAGAAAAATGTGATATATATTTCAAAACTGTGTTTTTATTAATGTGTAATCGCTGCACTCAAATAGCTGTTATACATTTATTTTCTTAGAATGAGTCATTCATATCTTCTTGCTGGGGGTCCACATACATGGAGACTGACATATTTGTGCCACCATTTTAACTACAGAGTCCCTAAGTGGACAAAACTATGGCCGTTTCTCAATCTGCGTACTTGTGCGTACTTGCGGGCTCGTGGACTCGTGAAACGTCATCACCCGCGGTCCAAGTCATGTTCCATTAAAAAGTTCGCTTCTCAGCAAGTTCACTGGAAATCCCCTGGATGAAAACTTTCTCCGCCCATTTTACCGAGCATGCATCAGAGGAGGCTCGTGCGTACTTGGCCAGATATAAATCCCAGCATGCACCTGCACACGCACAGCGTTTGACAGCCGCCTCCTCCCTCCTCCGCCCCCAACAGCCAAACCTGAGCGATCATTTCTATTCTTTACTGTTCTTGGTCTTTTATCTGCAGCTCTTCCTCCCGCTTTACTCTCACAGCTGTTTTTGATTATATAATTATGTCCCGATTGTCCGTTTGCGTTAATGTGCTTATGTATTGGAAATAAATATAATTTACACGTTGGGAAAAAAAACAAAAAACATCCACTTAGTAGGCTGTAATTGTTTTGGAGCAGTTATTTTAATTGTTTTTATTTGTTTCAGTACCATCTCTACATCTCCACAACAATAAATAAAAAACAGCTGTAGAATAATAACATTTTCATGTTGACAGGCAGCCCTGCTCACTTGCTGCTCACAGTTGGTGGTGATGTCACAAGTGTGCATTGTCTCGATCCGTCAAGTAGGCAGAGTCCGTGCTTGTGAACTCCACAAGTGCAGACTTCTAGTATGTACCCACAAGTCTGTACTCACAAGTACACAAGTATGTAGAACACAAACTAGGAATTGAGAAACGGCCAATGTGTGTGAAGGGAAAAACCGCTGAACTTTAAAACTGCTGTACAAGCTTTTATTTAAGAGAGGAAGTCATGATGTTCATTATTATAAAACGTAAAAAATAAAGACAAGATTATCTTCTCTAAAGAATGAGCCTTTCTTAATAAAGTATAATGAATTAGAATAATTAATTAATTTTTAATTAATTAATCAAAAATGAATAAATTATATCTTTTTTTTCATTTTTGCTGTTTGGGTCAGTTCTGTCACATCAGATAGGACTGAAGCTCCATCACATTTTAACATGCAGGTTACCCAAACTGTTATAATGCAGTGATTTTTAGAAAGCAACTAATATAAAAATGTTTTTCTTTTGTCTGCTCCTCCAGACTGGAGCTACAGTTCAGGATACGTGACCTATGACATGATCAAGAGCCACATCCCAGCTCCATCCAATGATGTCCTCATCGTCCTCTGTGGACCGTCCCCTATGATCCGGAACGCCTGTCTGCCAAATCTGGACAAACTAGGACACAAAAAAGAAAATATTTTCTCATATTAGTCACCTTTAATTTACTGTACTATTCAGTCAGGTTTAATCATTGTTGATGCGTCAGGGATTTTTCATCTTGGGTTCTCTAGAAAAGCTGCAACATGTCACACCAGTCACAATTACTAAATCTTTTCATATATTCCTTTTTTAAAATGTGAAATAAAAATGCAAAATCAAAGACTGAATGTAATGAATTCTACAAGAGCAACTGCACTGCTGGTATATTTTCCTGCCATTTTACACTTAAAGGTTGAAATGGAACACGGACAGAACAGCGACATCACGTGTGTCTAGTGTCCAACGGCAACAACCACCGCGCCACCACTCCATCTGTAAACGAAACTACTGAGCATGAAACGTGGACCTGACTGTGAACACAAGCTTTATATATATATATATATATATATGTATATATGAAGAGTTCTTTTCCAAAAACAGTAAACCACCATTTAGAAAAAACGGAGTTAACTGCGTCTGCAAAGAAACTCTTCATTTACTTTTTGAATATTTTCACCAAATCACACTCATAAGAAGTAGAGGGTTTTAATTATGTCAAATGGAGATAGGAGGTTTGTATCCGACAGCGACGAAAAGCAGTTAACTCTGTTTTTCTAAATGGAGGTTAACTTGTTTTGGAAAAGAACACTTCATATATATATATATATATATATATATATATATATATATATATATATATATATATAACACACATTTATCTCATGTTGCAGCTGCACACTGCGAAGCTACGGAGTGTGCCACGAAGTCCACGCACTCAGGAGCAGCCTCCTGAAATGATAGGCTACTGAAATGGGACATCCTAGCCAACAAAAATTTCCCATAGTGCTCCAGTACAGTTGCCTAGTAACAGCAGACTCCTCAGCTGTGACGGCATTGTTTCCACTTATTCCTTCGGATACGTTGTACAAACTAAATTGGAACCGGACATTTTATTCCTTTTCATTTATCTGTCGTTACCTGAACGTTAACACCTCGTTATCCACTAGCTAACAGCTTAATAATGTCAAACAAGCCGGGCTGGGCTGGGGCCCCCCGTCCCCCCCCTGGCTCCCTCATCTCATCCCCCTCCTTATATGCCTTTCCCTTTCATCTACTCCTTCTATTCTACTTTCCCTCCTTCCCTTCCCCTTTCTTATTACCCTCTTCTCTCCTTCTTCTCCTCCATTCATTCCATCTCCTCTTTCTCCCCCTTCCTATTTCCCTTTACCTCCTCCCTCTTCCCCCTTCCCCACTCCCCTTTCTACCTCTCCCCCTCTATTCCTCCTTCTTTTTTTCTTTGGGTTTTTTATCCCTCTCCTCCTCCCCCTCCGGTGTTCTTTTTGTTTTCCTCTTTGACCTTGTTTTTATTTCTTTCAGGTTCCCATGTACCATTTTCTGTATTCCTTTCTCCCCCCCCCTCCCCCCCCCCCCTCCTTCCTCCTCTCTCTCTCTTTCTCTTTCTATCATTACCTCTTTAACTTTCATTTCTCCTTTTTTAGCCCCCATATGAAATGAATTGTGTTATTATAAAATTTTTTATAAATAAATATAATAAATATTATTATATTATTAGAGCCTTATATTCTTTATTCTCCTCTTGTTTATGCATAATATTTCTACAATATTAAACAATTTTAATTTCTCTTTTCTCCTTCCTTCTTTCTTCAAAAGAAAAAGAAAAAAAAAAAAAAAAAAAAAAAAAAAAATAATTTAAAACAAATGCATTTTCTGTGGCAAAAACTCTCTTTTTAAGCTTGTCTGCATATTTTTAAATTTACTGGGAGACTCAGTTGTTTCTAATAGGTAAACACTTTATTTAACGCTTAAAAATCCACAAATGTATCCAAATATTGCACTCGTAGCTCTGCTGCTTATCCCTCCCTTCTTGTGTGTAACAAATTCTGGAATAGGCGAGGCCACGAAGGATACATCGCATGTATACCTTGTTTCAGGCCAAACGGAGTGCGAGTTTGGAGGGTGGATTCGGAGGATCCTTCAGATGTTTTTGAAACGGGACAGTCCTTGACGCGCCTCTGTGACGTATGCAGCCGACAAATCCGCACTTCGCAGTGTGCAGACTGCAACATGAGACACACGATCAATCTAATTAAGGGGAGACACTGCAGGCAAAAACCCTGTTTTTTTCATCACCTGGTCAATTTTTGGATTTTCTTTTTTTTTTCCTCCTTCAACATGTTTTCTTTCAGACTAGTGTAAAAAAAAAAAAAAGTCCAAAATAAACGTTTTAGGGGTTTATTTAATGATTCTTTGTCTGACGCACCCAAATCCCATCAACTTTCAGCTAAAGTTGCTGTTTTCTCAAAATGAGTTTTTCTCTTACTCTTGGTAAAAAATCTCAACTTCAGGAGCACTTACAGAAACCAAACTTTCAAGTTTTGCTCCTGACAAAGTTTTTACAGAAGGATTTTTTTTTTTTATCTCATTCACAGCCTGATTTATAGAACATTTCATCCCCAAAATATGCCAAATGAGTTTTTTTCTTGTTGTTGCTGGATATTCTAAATTGTAAAAATGATCAATAGAGATATCCAAAATCTCCTCTGTAAAAACGTTTGGCTTTAATATCTGAAAAAAATTCAAAAGGGACTTTGAACCTTGTTTAATCCTGTGTTTAGATTTTGTTCCCCTAGAAATGTATGCAAATTAGGGCATTTTTGGCTATATAACACCACATTTGCATATTTAAACATAAAATGTCAGAATTGAACTGGCGTCTTGGTTCTATTTATCTTTCATTATGTTGGTGGCATTACATAAAGAGGACATGCAAAGCCCTCATTCGAAACATGTGGTTCAGACAGAAATCAAACCCAGGATCTTCTGAAAGACTGAAACTCTAACCACTACACTACAGTATAGCTGCAGTTGTCCATTTAACCTCTACCTAAACTTTTTTTTAAAGGATTATAGCGTCACTTCCAGCGTTTCGTACAGAAGCGTGTTGATGTGGAAGATGTGGAAGCTTTCCCTTCGTAGTGGCAGTCTGTTAATGATACTCTGTTAGTGATCAGAACATCCCTAATTCCTATAGACGAGTTTCACAGACATTTCCGGTTTACTTCTGCAGTCGATCACTTTCTGCTCAGCACTTCTGTTCTAGTAAGA
Organism: Atherinomorus stipes; assembly: GCA_023101725.1. Taxonomy (NCBI): domain Eukaryota; kingdom Metazoa; phylum Chordata; class Actinopteri; order Atheriniformes; family Atherinidae; genus Atherinomorus; species Atherinomorus stipes. Next base: position 607,460 of record JALJCO010013115.1, on the reverse strand, counting down.
TCTGAGTTCATTTACATTCAATAGTGATGTCTAAAATGGGAACATTCTCGTGTATTTCATATAAAAGGTGTTTTATTTCTTCCTCACTCTGCTACGACATTGAACTGGGAGGATAGTATGATGAAATGGACTAAAGTTACAACTACAAAAATATTTTCCTACTTTGTCGAGTCCATGGTGGTAAACAGGAGCACCATAGACTCACATCATGACACAGTCGGCTGTGTGTTGATAGCTGAGACAAAGACATCAGTTTAGTGTCCATGAAGGTGGATGTTCCACCAGCTGCTGTCTGAACGATTCCTGTCAAAAGTATTGTTGTGGGTGATGGTTACGGAGGATGGAGAGGTGGAGACTACACCTGTAAAGCTGGACCTGGTCGGTCCTGCAGCCTCCAGCTGCTGTCCTATGGAAAATTCACTTACTTTACAATGTACATATTTATTTGCTTCCACAAGTTGCTGCAACCACATATGGCACCCAGAACCCTTTTTGGGTTTCACATTTTTAAATCAGTGAGGTCGGGAGCTCTTTGTGTGTGTGTGTGTGTGCGTGTGTGTGTGTGTGTGTCAAAGAAGTGGGTAGGAGTATAATTATTCAAATATGTGTGGTTGTGCGGTACCTTCCAATCAACTGGTGTCTTTCCTGTACAAGTTGTAGAGCATCTTATTTTAAAAAAAGAATAGGAAATAAGGAATTGTTTGCACTGCAATAATTGAGGTGCAATTTGTGCACCTGAATCCACATCTCCCTCAAATGTAACATCACAGAATTTGTGATTTCACCTGAACTCAGAAAGGGACACACAACTGGTGTGTAAAGGGAAGATAAAGACTATTCAGATTTTTTTGATATTTTTTAAATCAAATTCAATTTATAAATTTGTCTTTAAAAAGATATAGATAAGGTCCATAAAAGTGCACAAAAACTTGGCAATATTCCTCCATACTGCTCGTCCAATGTAATCCAAGTGTCCTGAGTGGGCAGCGTCCAGAATTTACTCGAAACGACATAATTTAGCATATTTTTAGAGCCTAAACAGAAGTACATCTTACTTTCACGAAGCATGCAAATGCGTGTTCACAAAACTACAGAAACCTCAGCGTTCAGAGCCTACTCTGCCGATAATGCAAGCGTAGAAGAAGAAATTTGCTGTTTACATTGTGCTAAGAGCACCAGAGCTGCAGACAAACTGGGACAAACACAAGAGGGGTTGGATATTGATTTAAAACAAACGAAGAAAGAAAAAGAGAACGCGCGATTTCATCTGCTGAGGCTTCCGTAGTTTCGTGGACGTGCATCGGCGTACTGTTAAGCAAACCTTTTAACTTTGAATTGTTTAAGAGAACAGCTTATTTTAATCTATGCTGTTTGTTACGCCAAATAAAGTTTAAGAAGATGTCATTAATATCTTAACCAGTGGCTGTAAGGGGTGGTCCTTTACCGATACCGGCTACTGCAAGAGGAGGGGAAAGAAAGACAGGCCATCGCCAGCAGGTGGTTAAGAAATAAAAGCTTTATTAAAGAAATAAAATAAATAAAACTCCTAAACTAAAAGTAATAAAATGAACCTAAAAGTCCAACTAAAGGAGTTAATAAAATGATAAAAGGGTAAAAGGGGCTAAAAGGCTGAAAGGGCTGGCAGTGGCCGGCGTCTCTCTCAGCTTCATCTCGGCTTCCGTCCCGGGTCCATGGCGGCCGCTCCTCCAGCGACCGCGCGCCTGGCCATAGGCTCCCCCGGGACACCACCGCCGCTCTCTGGCCTGGGCAGTCACTCTCCGGGCGGCCGCGCCTCCGGCCGTAGGCCCTTTTCAATGGGTCCGCGACCGCCCTCTGACTCCCGAGCCACTCTTTAGAGTCTTCTGCCAACGCCACCGCCGCCACCGCCACTGCCTCCAGCCCCCAGGGGGGTGGGGGACCCCACTGGGAGCCGGCCGCCCCCGGGGCAGGGACAGCGCTGGGCCCAGGGCCGAAGCACCCAGGAGACGCACACCCCCCTCACACACACACACCTGACCCAGGCGGCCCAACCGAAACCCAGGAGGACCGGACCCCCCAGACGATCCCCCCGAGGACAGGCCAGCCCCCACCCCGACGTCCCTTCCCCACACACCTGACACCAGGGCGCCACCACTGCTACCACCCCCACACTCACACACCCACATGCACTCCCCCCCCACACACATGCACCCACCCGCTCCGCTCTCCGACCTTACATACTCACACTCACTCCTCCCTCCACCTCCAACACTCTCCTCGCTCTACCCTGGCCCCCCCTCCAGTCATACACCCACCCACATACACCATGGATGGGGACCACGGGGCCGCCAACCCTCCCCCGCACTACGAGTCCACCCCATCCAGCCCCCGAACCAGGCGAGACCAACCTGCACGAGTTCATTCGTGCAAGTCAGTCCCAACCGACACATCAGCCGGGCAGGACAGACACCTGTGTAATTACACTCTGTGTAATTTCAAATTCCACAGTCTACTGTGCCGTTGCACATCCTTGAGTTTCATTTTTAGCTGGTGGTTTTCTTTCTGCAGCTTCTCTGTCTCCCAATCAATCTTCTGAATTTTCTCGCTGTGGGAGGTTACCTGATTTAGCAAAGACTGCACAGTAGCAGTGAGGGCATCCATGGCTTTAGAAGATTCTTCAATGGAGGAAAGTTTTTCAAGAATAACACGAGTTACCAAGTCGTCGCTGTCGACAGCTCTTAATTTGGAAGGAGGGCCATTGGTAGGTGTCGCAGACAGACCATCAACTAAAGAATCATCATCCATGGATTCAGTTCATCTTGTTGAGAACCGAAGCTAGCTCTGCCATGTTTCTTCTCTTATGACCCTTTTTTCCCATCAAAGAGAGAGAAAATGACGCCAACAGGACACTCTCTGTGTCAAAAGGTTAAAGAAAGGTTACCTTTGATCCCAAGATGGAAAGACCAAAGAAAAAGCAGATCAAAGGTTTAAACTGTCTTTATGATGTCATCAGTGTCATCATAAAGATGTCACTGATATAAAAGTCTGCAGGTATTTTATATCTGCAGATATAAAAGTCTGCAGAGTTTATAAATTGAACCCCAAAACAGCAGGATCGTAGTCTAGGATTGAACAATTTACAGAGCAATCAGAAAATTGAAGAATGGAAGAAAAGAGTAAAGCACGTTTTACAGCTGTGGAGAAACTTGGAAAAGGAGCGTTCGGGAAAGTAATTAAAGCAGTTGATAATACAGGTATTATCAAGGAACCCGTTGCCTTAAAGGTGATTACTCCTCAAAGTGAGAGTCACAAAAAGATGTTGGAACGTGAAATGACTGTTTGCATGTCTTTAAACCATCCTAACATTGTTAGGACGTATGAAAGCTATACGAAGGCAAATAATGTCTACATTGTTATGGAACTGTGTTCCAATGGAAATCTTGCCAATTTCATTATTGACAAAAAACACCTCAGTGAGGAGCTCAGTTGCAGACTCTTTATGCAACTTTGCAAAGCGGTGCAGTATTTACACAACAAGAATATCGCGCATCGGGACATAAAATGTGAAAACATGTTGCTAGACAGAGATTTTAATCTCAAAGTTTGTGACTTTGGTCTTTGCAAGTCAGTGAGCTACATTAAAGGCCATATGGTGTTGAGTTCAACCTATTGTGGTACTAAATGTTACATGGCTCCAGAGGTATTACAATGCCTTCCTTATAATCCCAAAGTGTCTGATGTCTGGAGCATGGGTGTAGTATTATACTTTATACTATATAGAGTTTTACCTTATGACACAAATGACAGAGATCAGCTTATTGCGCAACAAGTATCAAATCAGCTTGACTTCCCAGAGAACCCGCTGGTTTCATCAGAAGCAAAAAGTCTCGTTCGTTCCATGCTCAATCCTGTAGCGGAACAGCGAATAACAATCAATGAGATTTTGGCAAATCCATGGATTTCACAGCAAATACAAACTGAAGACAGCGAAATCCCCTCCACATCAGCATCAGCCTCCGTCCGCTAAAGTGTCTGGGCAGTATTTCAAATGAAGTGAATTAAATGATTAAGGGACTGAAAAAGATGGACTGAGAAGAACGAATCATAACACAGCTTCGGCAACGTGAGGATGAACGGCAACAAAATTCCAGGACAGACAATATGTTGATATCTGGCATATATATCAACATATTTAAATATTTTTTATTGTATATTTTGTATAATGTCTAAATTGTTACCGCTGCCTCTTGGCCGGGACTCCCTTGAAAAAGAGGTTTTTAATCTCAATGGGACTTTGAGCTCTAACATCAGTACACATATAGAGAGGCTGCATTAATTTTGCTTTTACTGCTTTATTCCCTGATTGAATCAAACATACTTTCAAGTTATTGAAAATGTTTAAGATTGATATTTTCAATATGTATTTATATAAAGGTCATAAATTGGGATTAGGAAATTCATTTTGCAGTTAAAGTAAAGACCTATGACTAAGTCAATATGCCATTCTTTCAGATAGGTTGGCTTGTGGGGGCCATTGTAACGACGGTGAAAAATTTTTTTTTAATGAAAGCGACATTATTGAACAAGAAGATACCTTAGAACGAGATGAACACTTTGTACGAGAGTCTCTACCAGTGATTCAACATATAAAACAACAGAAGACATGACTCCCATAAAAGGCAACATTATGCAACAGGAGAGACAAATTAATGGATATAAAGAGACTGTTGCAAGAGGAGTTGATAATTTGAGGCGGGAATCTTGCAATCAAATATCGGAAACTTCTATCCAACAAGATTCTGATGATCACACCAACGGAAGTTCAGCCAAAAAAGACGGTGTTTTTCAAAAGAGAAAAACATTGATGCACATGCGGCAAATGATGACACTTATGTCCAATGTTCTACTGATTATACAAATGACGCTTCAGCCACACAAGACAGCCTTTTGGATGTTACAGTGTGTTCTGCAAATACAAAAGATAATGCAAGACATATTTGTAAAAATGAGATCATTTGCATGTCTGAAAAGGATACAGAACCCATCAGCCCAGATGAACCTGTGGAACAGGAGAGGGACAGCAGTGGACATGATGATGTCATCACAGAACAAGCAGATTCTCCCAGTTGTCTAAATGATATCACAACAACTGAAGGTGTGACTGGCGTTACAGGTAATACTGGGGAACAGGAGACAGACAGCAGTGGACATGAAGAAACACTCACAGTAGACACATGTGTCCAAGATTCTATTTATGACACAAATGAAGCTGCAGCCACACAAGACAGCCTTTTGGAAGCAGCCAGCCTATCGGGGAGTAGTGATGAAGTGAGGAGCCAAGATGGTGCTCGTGAAATGAGTACTGAGAGCGCTGTTGAACTTTCTGATGGTAGAGACACTGATTCCAGACCAAGGTGCCCACCCAGACAAGATGCCTCTGATGAAGATGTGACAGATGGTGAAATACAAGAAATAGAAGAAGAAGAAGAGGAAGAGCAAAGATTAGAAGAAGTCGTTGAAACAGAAACATATAAGAAGCTGAGAAATGCAGTTCTTTTGTAACAACAGAACAACGAATTCCTTTCTGCATTTCATTTTTCATGACTTGGACATTCATGAGGAGAACCAATACCTTCAGTTTTGGAAACCTTCATCAGCAAAACTCCTGCTGAGAAGTATCATTATATCAGCCTATTATAAAAACGGCAAACATTTGTCTCCAGCTGAAATGATCGCAGCTGTGAGAAAAATATATGAAAAAATACCATCAGCCTGCCTTAAAATGACCTACATCATTACTAATTTATTACAGTATGTCATGTACTGGGTGAACAGACTTCAGGCATGCGAGACATGCCACTCTGAACTAAGAAGACGTTTCTTTTTTAAATCTCCTGATGTCCTTGTTCTGTATTATCGTCTGCCACACAATGTTATGTTTGGTTTCTCTGAAAGACCAGATGTAAATCTCAAGCTCTCCAGACTAAACAGAGCACAGAAATATAACTTTAGGTCAAGCATTTGGCAAAAAGCCTCAAAAGAATCATTTGAGTATGATTTTTCATGGCGTATTCACAGAAAAAAATTCAATTTTGAGTACCTGGAAATTTGTTTGATAGGCTATATTGGCTTATATGGTAGAAATTCTTTTAAAAATGTGGTAATTTACATATATGAAAGGGATACAAAACCCATCATACAACAAGCAGATTCTTCCAGTTATCTGAATAATGAAGTCGCCAGCTAAACAGGAATGACTGGTGAGGTGAGGAACCATTTGAAAAGCATCACACATCCCCCTATCAAATCAAAGATACTTTTTAATCCCCAGTGGGGAAATGGAGGGGGTGCAGGTTCAACAAGTCAGTGACATCAGGTGAGGTGTGTGAAGTTTGTCTGTGTGCATGATTATTTTGGTTTTTATTCAGTTTGGCTCTTTGTTTCCTCACTTTAGTGCAGTCAGGCTCATGCAGTCATCTTGGTCTGTTCTACCCAGTAAGGTAAAATACTTATTGTCACTGCAGACACCCCTCCCCCTTTGCCTCTTCAGCATGGCGTGAGATTGTCAGGCCAGGAGAAAAGGTGGACCAGAGAGGAAAAGAAAAAGAAGTTGCTGAAAAGTTCTGTAAGATAACCGACATGTTTGTCAGTAAAGGAGCAGGTCAGAGCATCCAGCACCACTAGCTTAATAAGGTGGAGCTGATGGCTAAAAGTAACTTGATAAAAGTAAAGTTTAAAGTTGTGACAACGGATATTTAAAATTTTAGAAGATTTTTAACTACATAAAAGCAAGACAATTTTATGATATGAATGCTGAATTTCTCAGGCTTTTTGATATTTAAAATCCCATTAAGATAAAGAATTTGTTTTTATATGAACATAGCCAATGCATATAAAAACAGACATTTTTACTGCGGCATTGGGGCGCCCAATGCCCGTCCTGTCTTCTCCTTGGCTGGACTCAGCAGACGGGGGACTGCTGGTTCCAGGGGGGGATGGGTGGGGGGTGGTAGAGGGAGGTGGTGTGTGTGTATGAGTGACAGAGGCGGGTCGGGGGTGTGTGTGTGCCTTGCACACAGGGTGGTGTGAAGCGTCTCGTGCAGCTTTGCAGTGACTAGAGGCAAGGTGATGCTGACTCAGCATCTGCTTGGAACCCTCTTGCTTCCAGCTTGCTGCCGCTGGCTCGCCCTCATGGTGATCGGAGAATCTTCTCCTGCCAGTTTATAGCCTCTCCATCACCAAGACTCCTGTCGGGCCTCCACGCGGCCACACACGGTCACTGGGTGTTTTGCAACCCCAGGCAAATCGACAGGGGATCTGGGAGTTGCAGTGGTCCCCGGAGGTGTGATGTGCAGGTCCACTGTGTGGACACGCCCTGCATCACCCAACCATTGCCCCACTGCCTCTGAGTCTGGGAGGACAAAAGGCTCGGGGATTTGAACCAGGACGTTTTGAAGTCATCTCTCAGTTTATGAGGGACTGAGGGTTATGTGCATGTAATGTTTTAAAAAGAATGGTAAAGGTTTAGTTTCCTGCATTAAGACCGCATTTATGAAAACTTGCTGTGACCTTTTTTTTATCAATCAATGCCATCAATATTGAATTGATTTGTTTTTACAAAAAACGTAACAGAAAACTCAGCTGAATATGAATTAATATGAAATGTTGACACCAAAATGCTGCTCTCCATGTAGGTTTTGCTTTTCCAAGTCGTGTCTTGCAAAAATAAGCCAAAGGTGCTGGTATGGTACTCTCAGTGTTGGGACGGGGTTCAATTCCCTGCGGTGCCCTTCTAAAAGCATTTGACATTGATGTGGAATGCAGTTAAAAATGTTTTACATTTTGCAAGTAATAATGAAGTTGACAATAATAATGAGTTGTAAGCAGCAAGATTTTATTACCAAAAGTTGGTGAGTTTTGGGGCATTTTCAGGCCTCCAAAAACAGGATTCATTTGGCCCAAGAAGAAGAAGTAACATTTCAAAAGGTCTTCACGCCGCCTTCGACGCTCCTCGGGCCCAAATATCCAGTAAGTTTCTATCTGAGTTTCCATGGTGACAGCTTTATTGCATAAATATCCAATGAGTTTCCTAGCTGCGTTGCCAGGCGACCGCTTCAGCATCAGTCTGAAGTCAGTTTTATCATGACTGCAGAAAATCTGCACTTTTCATCTGGACCGACAATAAAAACGTGATAAATAACAACAATAATTTCATCGTTTACAGCAGATTATTGTTTTCAAACTAATGTTTAGCCGACAGGCAGCAGAGGAAGAATAAAGGAACCATGCTGACTGTCCCAACGCTGAACTACGTCAATAACAAGTCAAACTGTCAGAGTTTTAGAGACATCAGATGAATCCGGCTGAAGCTGAGAGATTTAACTAACGCTCTGTTGATCTGACTTTAGCTGGAACAGGAAGTGAAGTCAGCAGTGTGGTGGCTGCCATCAGATCAGGAGCTGGGAGGGGTTTGTTCATGTCATTCAGAACCACTCAAGTAGATAAAGGTGGAGAGTTTTTGGATGGAGCAGTGTGTGTTTGCTGGTGATGTGCAGAGCTAGCTGTACAGTCGTACACTGCAGCGTGTTCAGCTTTCAGGTGGACCATGAACAGAGAGTCGTTCTTCGTCTTCACTCAGATCTCCAGTGATGCTGAAATGTTTCTCAGAAGACTTCTCCTCGTCTGGCTTGTTGTAGTTCAAATGTCCGATGCGCTGCAGAGCTCGGCTTCCAGGAGATTTTAGGTACCAGTGCATTTGGGTGTATATGTTTTCTCATGAGTGCAGACCAGCTGGATTTTGTCTCCGGGTTTTTTTTAATAAGTCTGACACAGTGAGGGAAACATCCCCATATCAAGCTGGTGCACCAGTTTCACTGTGTTCAGCGTGAACTGTCGTCTAACAAACTGCAGTTCCTTGACCCAAACAGAACAATCTCACTTTCATCCATCCACAGAATGTTTCTCCATTTCTCTTCAGGCCAGTTGATGTGTTCTTTGGTAAACTGGTTCGTCTTCAGCACGTCTTCTTTTTGACAGTGGAACTGTGCGGGGCCGCTTGCTGACAGATTAGCTTCACACAGGCGTCTTCTGATTGTCGTAGCACTCATGAGTCTTTTCAGTGCACCTTTCACCATCCTGGAGCTGACCATCAGCTGAGTCGTTGCCATTCTGGCTATTCTGAGGTCCATTTGAATGCTAGTCTTCCGTTTCCTTCTACATGTCTCAGGTTTTCTTTCCATTTTAAAGAGATATTGAGTAAGTTCTCCTGTTCTCTACTCACAAAAATTATTTTGTTCAAAAGTATTTTTCCATTAATCAGTAATCACTCCCATCAACAAACTGAAGTGCTCCTCTAAGCTCTGAATTTGCCGTTCGTATCGTTCATAGATACATCGAACGGGTCGGCTTGGTGGTTGCTACCGTGTCGTGTCGCCATGTTTTTATGTTCAGTAGAAGCGTGACAGCAGGAAACCACAGAAACTCACCAGAGACACTGGAGTTGTCGGCAGTTCGAGGCGATGCCTCTGAAAAGTCACTGCGGGTGCAGTGAAGAGGAACCAGCGTTACACTGATGCTGTGTTCACGTGCAGTCGGGCAGACGGCCGTCGGTAACAAACCAGATGTAATTTTTAAACACAGAAGCTGAGAAAGACGGTAAAACATGGGTCAAGGAAAACAATACGACATCTCCATGACAACATGTCAGATGTGAACTGAAGACACTGTAACTGACAGACCACATCTTCACATTGAGGCTGTTGATGCCTTTACATGCAGCGGCTGTCGTCCGTCTGCCCGGTTTCACGTGAACGCAGCATGAAAAGTACAAGGGAGCTGCTTACGATATTAAACTTCTAAACAAAAGTTTGTAACGTAGTTTCCATTAAGTCGGGTGACAGCCATGCTGCTATAGTACAACATGAAGGCTCTGACACCCAAAAATAAGTAAAGTCTGGAAACTTTCTATCTGAATTATACGTGAAGAACTTATGGTGTCATTTGAGCTGCAGTGCTCCATGGAAGATGTCAGAAATGATGAATACTGGGGCCAATGAATAAATAGCGTTGGGCTGTAGTGATACACAACTGCATCCAAGTCCTGGCAGCTGGTGGGGGGAAAAAAGAAAAAGACTGTATTAGCAAGTCTGTCATGTACCCAGCAGTGGGATATATTACAGTTATAGGTGGTTTTTAAACAAGTTGGGGCCCCGCCAAGAAAGTCCCAGAGCAATATCTTCAGCCATGTGGATGAGAAAAGGCATTCTGCAACTGTTGGCAGCAGACTCTCTGACATTATCTAATATTGTGTAGTTAACCTGCTGGGAAATCATGCTCACCACATCTATAGGGCTAAAGGAGAACAAACAGCAGCTGTTGTAAAAGTTGTTTCATGTAATTCAAGACATGGCCATCATTTTTTTCACTTCCTGTGGAAACACAACTCCATAAGAAAGCTCTCGATCAAATGTATTAATTGGACAAATGTAACATCTGGTGTATCTGAGATAAATAAACATCGGAATCACATATATTAACAGTTTTTTAACTTTGCTTTGACACAAAATTGAGACAATCACTCAATCAGCAAACCTCACACCTAAGTAACATTACAATAGCAAAACTGAGCACAAAAGCTGCTTCACACTTTTTGCAAAATGCTATAAACATGAAATTGCAAACTGTTAAGCGCATTCGTACACATTACACACAGAGCTAATCATGATCGTGGTATTTTTGCAATCCTTAAACAATGACTGTCAATTCACCACACCCATGTACCTGATTAAAAACATGTGTAAAAGGTGAGAGAACACAAAATTGAAAAATTGTTAACACATGGATCAAGTTTGCAAACACTATAAACTGCTGCAGGTGAGTTCATCTGTTCTTGACCAAGATGGAAGCATCTGTGCATGGTCAGATATTGCATGATGTTGATCTGGCAAGAATGACTAGTTTACAGTACGACAATAAATTCAGTATTAGCAGTCTACTACAAATTTACTTATGTATGTCTGACCTCTGACTTCAGTTGTGAGTCTTTGTTTTGCAGACATTGTAGGGAAATTGGGGAAAATAAATTATGTTAACATCTTAGAGTCTTTTGTATTTTTTACAGCATGTTTAGCATGAAATCTAGTATTGCTGGAAACTCAAGCATTTAATTTCAGAAAGTACTGTAATCTTAATCACATCAGTGTGCAATTTTTTCAAGCCGAGTTGGACGATTTGACAATTTGTGTATTTTGTTTGGTTAGACAACGAGCTTTTAGTAAATTAGTGAGCAGCTTTGATAAAGTTTAATTTTCCAAGGGATCTGAGGTGTTTTATTAAGTGGGCGAAGGGTTGTAAAAATTGGGTGTAGCATTTTGCAAAGATGCTCTAAGTTTTCAAAATCGTGCCAAAGCAATCCTAAAAACAAACAAACAAACAAAAATGGTCTGATACAACTGCTGACATCTAAAAGCGGAATATCAAAGTTAGCAGTGCAGTGCAACACTGCCACCCTGTGGGCTAATATGGAAACTGCCGTCACTCTTAAATTCACATGCATGACCATGAAAACTGGATGTAACATCTTATATGTAACAACCACTAGATACTAGTTTTAATCTCTTTAATTTTTTTAAACATATGTTTGACTGAAACACCAAAAATTTGTTATTTATTTAAAATAAATATATATTTTAAATTAAATATCGCCATAGGAAACAAGTGCGGCGGAACCTTTCTCTGAAGCTCCCTGGAAACGAGCGTGAATTTCTGCGCACATTCGCTGGTGCTTCCTGCTGGAGAGTTTGGCGAGCTTTAAGCCCTTTTTGGTCATGTTTAAAAATGTTTTCAGCAGACTGGTGACAGGAACGGTTCGTGTTCACCGTCATGTGAAACACGCTCCGTTTATACAGACGTTAAACAGCAGCCGAGCGTCGGAGAGAAGCTTCAGCGACGTGAAGGACGAAGCGCAGCCGCCGTTTGACTCTTCCCTGCTGGACTTCCTGGTGTGTCCGCTGTCCAAGAAGCCGCTGAGGTAGCACGAGCTCTCATAACAAGCCAGAGCGGTGAAAGGCACTAAACTGAGAACAGAAACACTCAGAAAATGAAGAATTTACTGTAATTGTGTCGTTTTCTTTTTCTCTTTTGTATCGATCAGAGGTTATTCTCTGAGAAGTTGCTAAGCTGTCTGGTTTTGTCCTTTCAAGTCTCAGTTTATGAGAGAAAAAATGAGAATGTGATCATGTTAATGAGCTTTTTTTATTATCATTTTAATTAAATGATATGAATGTTTACCAACCATTTACATGTCATTTATAAGTCACTCTATAGCCTATTGTAGAGTATAGTTTGACATATTTGACCAGCATTTATTTTTCCCTATTTAGCCCTGAGAAAGAAGTTTTAAGTCTATTATCCATCAACAGTTTGGCCAATTAATTAATTAATTTTTTTAATAGTTACTGTCTTTTTCTGTGGTTTGGGAAAGAGATAATGTTATCAGAACCTTTTCTTTCAGTCTCATCTGTTAAACTATCGACAGGAAATTATTAAACAGGTACAGTTTAGTGAAAAGTGTGAGATCTGTTTCATTTTTAACTTATTAATTGTGCGCATGTGATGCCATTGCCATGTCATTGCATCTCTTTGTAGTGTACAACTGTATGTACATGCTGGTTTGCAGACTGCTTTAAGATGTACTTTTCTCTGCTGTGAGGCATTTTGATATTCAAACAAGATAACTAAGTGAAAACAGCTGCATTATCTCATGTAATCTTAGGTAATATTACGGTTGAAAGTTGTCGGTATTGTCACAGAATGTGGAAAGAAAATGTTTATGCGCTTGTTTTGTTCAGAAGGACCAGTCACATACACAGTAGCTACTGCATTCACGTGATGTGGGACATATGTTATTTATAGCCTATAATTAAAGAAAATGCTAAATTCACAATAGTAATTCATATAAAAAGAAACTTTTAAAAAGAGTGATGAGTAAAAATTTGCAAAATTATAATTTAGTGAGATAAAATATTACTTTTGAGTTGTAGTTTAAAAGAATAATTAAAAAAACAAACAAACAAAACTGTCTCAGGCACATTAGAGCACCTTGCTCATGAACAGTGGACCAAAATACCTGTCAACAGGTGCAGACATCTGATTGGAGCCCCATCATGCTTTTTATATATATATATATGTATATGTGTGTGTATATATATACAGTATATGTGTTTGTGTGTGTCATTTACATATACATGTATATGTGATCTTTTTGTGTGTGTGTGTTTTTCACATTTTATACCTTGGTGTAGGAATACTGCATCAGTCACAAGTAATCATATTTTGTGAAGTATTACCAGATTTGTATCATCAGTAGCAGGACTCCCTCCAATTCTGGTGCTTGTCTTCCTCCCCATCCTTGTCTACACACCCCACCCCCATTTCCACCCTCCCCGCCTGGTGATGTCGAGGCATTTAAATAATAATGATAATATTTACCGATAAAAGTGGAATAATATCTAACCAGAGGATAATTAGCAAATATGTATGCACATGCATATATATAGGGATACATACACACGTACATACATGCATATACATATACATATAAATACACATTAAAACAAAGGAAGCAAAACAGCAGCTATCTCCTCCATCATAATGTATCAGCAGAGATATCATGTCATATAAGTTCATATATGAATAGAATCAGAAAGCCAAGCCAGCTTACAACTAATATTTCTGTTGAACCACAATTCAAAACCAGTCATGATTTTCATAGAATTATTTATTTATTATTGGTTTTGCCAGTTTCAACTTGTTTCACTAACAGATGATTTTTTTTTTTCCTTCTTTAATTGGAGGGTATGAATAATTTTAAGGACGACTATTACTGTGTAAACAAAAATAAATAAATAAATAAAACAAGTAAACAAGCATGATGGGGCTCCTGAACTAAAATTCTGTTGCAAACCCTTTCAGGCCATCACTCCAATCAAAGGTTTTTAGTAATGTCCCGTCAGACTTCTGCACCTGTTGGCAGGTATTTTGGTCCACTGATCATGAGCAAGGTGTCTAATTTTTCTGGGACAGTTTTGGTTGTTTTGTTAACAAAACAAACAATAACAATACTTAAGCATTTTTTTTAAGTACAATTCAAAAGCAATATTTTATTTCACTAAATTATAATTTTGTAAATCTTCATTATTAGTTTCTTAAGTTTATTTTTATTTGAATTACTATTGTGACTTAAGTCGTTTTTTTAATCGGAGGGTGTGAATAAATTTGAGGACGACTGTATAATGTGTGTGTGTATGTTTGTAAATATTTTAATAGTTCATGACGGTGTGGTTTTATGTCTCATGTTCTTCTACAGGTACAGTGCTGAGACCAACGAGCTGATCAATGAGGAACTTGGCATCGCGTATCCCATCATTGATGGCATCCCTAATATGATCCCTCAGGAGGCCAGGCTCCTGCAGAAGGACGCTGACACGTCCAACACACCTGCACAATAAAACTCAAATCACAAAACCCTCGGCTGCGAGAAAAGCGGACTGAACACCGGCATATTAAACGTGTTGGACTGGATAAGACGCAGGCGCTACATCACTTCCTTAACTTGCAGTTTTGTTGCATTTTAGCAAAGTAGTTGTGATATATCACCAGATATTTAATTCATCAGCAAGTTACTGTAGAAATCTGTCAGAATGTTGTCCCTGTCCCTGATGGTGGGACTGGTCCCCATAGTGTCTCTTTTTGGCTTGTTTTACTCGGCTGCTGTGGACGACAACTTCCCACAAGGCTGCACCAGCAGCAGCAGTCTGTGTTTCTACAGCCTGCTGCTGCCGGTCACCATCCCCGTCTACGTCTTCTTCCACCTCTGGAGCTGGATGGGCATCAAACTCTTCAGACACAACTAAACTCTGCTCAGACATGTTCCTGGAAACACCCATGTTGTGTTAAACTTCTCTTCTCTGCATTCTTTCCTTACTTGATGCCAGTTATGTAAAATATATTAGTTAAAATGGCGACGCATGTGTGTCAGCGCAGAAAACTCTGGTTGTAAATGGATGACGATGTGCAAGAAAGGAAAGTTGCATCTTTGCTTCTGTGGGGATTAAATACATGAACTCTGTTGGCGATCCGGATCTGATCATTAGACGTCCAAACCATGTGGAAATGTAAATAAATAAATAACCTTTAATTGATAAAAGACCATTTTTACACAGAGCAAAGAACAATGAACAAGTCCATGTCAGTTTTATGAAATAAAAAGCCGCCACTGAAACTGATTAAGAGGAAACTTCTCTATACTTTAAACTTTGAGTAACTTGAAGCAGTAAATTTTGAATCATTAACAGCAGCTTTTTGTGTGAAACAACTATAATACAGATTTGTTAGGGGTGAATATTAATATTGGTGTGTGTGGTATTTATGAATACTTAATGTTGGCAGGACTAACCAATCAGGTATGACTTTTTTAAAAAAGGCTAGTAAAATATCCCTTTAACATCAGTTCTATGTAAACTTCGACTCTTCATTGCCATCGACACAAACATCTTTTAAACTCGAGCCTGAAGATTATAACATCCAGACGTTATAATGCATCTAACGGAGAAGGTACGTTTGCGGCTGCCGCTGAGTGTGGATCGTTGTCCAGACTTCATTTCTGGTCGTCCTCAGTGGCGTTTCTTAGGCTTCACAACTTCAATGTCCTCTGAGAACTTCATCAGGGGTGAGGCCGGTCGAGACAGCTGTCCCTCTCCCTTAGTCTTGAAAAAGAAGGGTTTGTTTAGTCTCATCTGGACTCCTTTCACCTAAAGTAAGAGAAAAAGAAAGTCATTTTGTTACTAAACAATGACTTTTTCTTTTTTTTTTTTTACTTAGTTACTCTGATGCAAAGCATTGCATTTTTGTTATTGATCGTAGAAGCCAGGAATGTCATCATCGGGGTTCTTGCAGGTTTCAATTTAACACCTTTTAAAACCCTTTTGAGACCTTTAACATGATGCATTACCAGAAACCTTCAAATAATCCCAGAAATTCAAACAGGGATGGATCTCGATTAAGAAAAAACATTAATTAATTGGAGGGTTTGTCGTTAGTCAATCTTGATTAATCGCATAAGAATTGCTCCCCAAAAAGTAACTTTTTAAAAGAAATGTATTTTAGTGGATGACTGAATCAAACACTAGACACAGACATTAATATTAACTCAAGAAAAAAACACATTTACTTGTATTTCATTTAAAAAAAAAAAGAAAGAAAGAAAGAAACTGGAAAAAAACCCTTGTAGCTATCTGAACCTCAGAAAAAAATCAGACTTGTCAGGATCAAATTTAGGACGTCTATGGCCCTTTTTAAGACCTTTGGAGGCCTTACATTTAAGTTCAGAATTTAGACATTTTTAGACTTTTTAAGACCCTGCAAGGACCCTGCATCATTGACAGAAACAAAAATCAGCCATTTACATTTTTGTTTCATTTGAGGATTATTTGTAAAATTCAGGTTAGTTTTCTCTTAAAGGTTCATCAAATACGTCTTTAGAAATAAAACAGACTGAGAATATCAAAGGGATACAACACCCACAGAATGATGTGCCTTCATTTACTCACCCTCATGCTGAGCAAGACTCAGGAGCACTTTTTTAATATCTCAAATGCAGCCCTGAGATCTGGGGGGGGGGGGGGGGGGGGGGGGGGGGGGTTGCTGGTGTCATTATCCGCAGATTTTCATGTAATGGAGTTCACCGGCACTCAACACAAAAAGGTCCATAAAAGTCCACAAAAACTTGTAAATATTCCTCCATTCTGCTCGTCCAATGTAGTCCAAGTGTCCTGAGTGGGTAGCGTCCATAATTTACTCGAAATGACATCATTTCGTATATTTTTATAGCATATAACAGTAGAACATTGTACTTCACCGATGCGCGTCCATGCAAGTTCACGACACTATGGAAGCCGTGGCGTTCAGCGCCTACTCTGCCGGTAATGCAAGTGTAGAAGAAGAAATTCACTGTTTATATTGTGCTAAGACACACCAGGACAAACGCAACAGGGGTTAACTATTGATTTAAAACAAACAAAGAAAGAACGCATGATCGCGTCTGCTGTGGCCTCCGTAGTGTCGTGAACTTGCACAAATGCACTTATAGAAGAACGATGTAGTAATGTTTAGGCTGTAAAAATACTAAATGATGTCGTTTTGAGTAAATTCTGGACGCTACCCACTCAGGACACTTAGATTACACTGGACGAGCAGTTTGGAGGAATATTGACAAGTTTTTGTGGACATTTGTTTCAGGCACCGGTGAATCCCATTATATGAATGTCGGCAGATTAACCCCCCCCTCCGGATCTCCGGCTGCATTTGAGACATTAAAAAAGTGCTCCACAGTCATGTTCAGCATGAGGGTGAGTAGAAATTGAAGGCACATCATTCTGTGGGCGTTTTATCACTTTAAGCACTGAATGACTACGTGTCTTCTTTGTCCATAAACTTCTTTTAGTAAAAAAAAAAAAAACACAGTTCTCCTCGAAATCACTCATACCCTCCAATTAAAGAACACTTTCAAAATAATTATCATTAGTTCTAATTACAAGAAACTAAAAAAAAGTAATAAATGAAAATTTACAAAATCATAATTTAGTGAAACTAAATATTGCTTTTGAATTGTAGTTGAAAAGAATTACAAAAAAGCATTATGAAATGTCATTAGTAACTGAGCTACAGCTTTATAAAAATAAGTAATTATTGTGTTACTTTTTAAATATTCCTTTTGATATAATTTTACATTAATCATTATGTTTAATTATTCATTATTAAAGGGAATATTAGATCTGACTAGGGATGTCACAATATGAAAATTTCATATCACGGTTATTGTGACCAAAATGATCACGATTATCGTTATAATCGCGGTATTATTGAAATACCCCATCAGCATCTTTAAAAATACCCAAAATGGGTCTAGATGTCTACTTTGTACTTTTTAAAGGGGAAAAATAATGTCACTTTGAGGAGGGAACCGAAGTTGTGAGAACCTCTTGTCCTCACCTACGGTGAATCCGAAAGCAGCGCCACCTGAGATTCTCATTCTTGGCCCGTTTGGGAAAAGTGCAACGTGAACGCGATCTCGGTTCGGAAGACCACTCCCGCCCCCAAACGGACCGAGACTCCCACACTATGCTTTCTGAAAGCGCCCAAAATGTCTGTTGCGAAAGGCAGACACTGACAATTGTTTGCATACAAGAAGCCAAAGACCGTCCTCATCACTCTGTAAGATATAAGGTTGACACCTCCTGTGAGCCACTCAATTCACTTCCCTTCCTGTCTGAGCCATTGTTTGCCTCTTCTTTACATGCAAATGACGTCTGTAACAAATATACATCTCCTGTAAGCTATATAAGAGGAAACTTCTCTTCTGTAAATCAGAGTTCTCATGCAGATGTTGTGTGCATCTGTGTGACAGCTCTCCTTATGCATAAGTTCTTAATAAACCTGAATGGACTTTTTCATCTGGATCATTGTCAGAAGTTCTTATTTAATTTTTTCCACAAAAAGCGCTTTATAAATAAAGTTTGATTTGATTTGAGGAATTCGGGGATATCGGACCGTACAGGTTAGGACCAAACTTGAACTGTAGTCAGCTGTCTACAGTCTGTCTCCCAGCCTCAAGTCCACTCGGTTCAGCTAAAAGCCTGCAATGCCGACACACCCAGCGGACTCAGAACTGTAAGGAGCGACCCAGAACAGCACAAGCGGACCCACAACTGGTAAGGAGCTGCACCGGTTTGACATAGAGTCAGACATGACAGAGCTAATAGTCGTTCCCTGTGTTAGCTCGGGCTAAACCACTAACGAGTTAGCTTGCGGCAAATAACTGGCCTTTAAAAATGAGAAGACAACTTACATGGTTCCAGTCGAGTTTTAAATAGTTCCCATTTCTAATGATGAGGCTGGAGGGAAGGATGCATCTTTGGAAGCAGCTGGAGGAGATCTGATGACTGGGGACGTCCTCATATAACCAAGCAGCTGCTGTCTGTCCATACAGTAGCTGTATGGACGATGTGATTAAGCAACGATGGTTAAAAAGAATATTCCAGAGGACAGGATCGCAGTTTTATGTGTTAGAAGTCTCAACAGCTCCAGTAAACAGAAGCTGCAGACAGGAGAGACGTGCAGAGGCTTCTACAACTGCTACCCGTAAGTCCGACCTGCTACTTTATCCTCTTCAAAATAAAATTATGGATCTGTAGGAAACTTAAATAAACTAACGCTGTACTGGCGAGCTTAAATATTAACTGTCAATACAATTTGAAGGCTGAGTTGCTACTGTTCATCTATAAGACTGGAAAATGAACTTAAAAACCGCAACAAAGCCATTGACTTCAATGTTAAAGGGCAGGAACTGTGAAAGAATAAACATGAATGTCCAGTTTTTTAATGCTTAAAGGTGATGAAGCGTTAAAAAATAAAAAGAATGAGCCCACCTACGTCTCTCTCCGTTGCCTTGAACAGGCTGTGTGCTGCAATTTGGTGTCCAATTTTCCCGTGCTGCCCTGTGGACGTGACGTAAATGACGCTGCATCCGCAGTTTTGATACAGGAAGAAGACGGTCGCGGTAAATTCAAACACTTTAAACGATAGTTATGGATTCTTCTGCCGTGAGCAAACGACCCAGATCAACGGAAAGACACTAAAAAGTGTAACTACGAAGAAAAAGGTAAGTAAACAACATTATAGCCTCAGTTTGTGCACGCTCCTGTGGCGGCTTGGCTCGTGGCTGCAGTTACCTGAAGCGCCAGTCACGAGTTTCGTTCCTTAATCTTGCCTCAAGTCCCTTTAACATTGAAGTCAATGTACAGTCCTGCGGATGTGACGTCAATTGTTGCTGCATATGCATCCCCAACAGTTTTGATACAGGAAGGAGACGGTCGCGGTGAATTCAGACACTGTGTAAGGGATAGTTATGGATTCTTCTGCCATCACCAAACAATCCAGATCAACTGAAAAACACTAAAAAGTGGTACTATGAAGAAAAAGACGTTATCAGCGTAGTAAATAACATTATCCATTTGTGCGCGCTCCTGTGCCGGCTTGGCTGCAGTTACCCGCAACGCGAGTCTCATTTCTTTATCCTGCCTCTAGTCCCTTTAAATGAGCTGAGAACGTTCTCTGGCAGATGTCACGTCCGGTTTCGGCTCACAGCACCACAGTCTGGTGAGGTGTGCTGAAATGCAGCGATGCTTCCTAATAACTCATCTATGCAGCTGCGCCTGTTTTTGTTGCATAGATCATCATGAACAACGTTTTTGTCTATAAAAGATGTCAAAGAACATCAACAACATGTCATCAGCTCTTTAAATATGGCACGAGAGCACTGCTAGTTGTTTTTTTTTTATTTGTTTTCTTTCCCCACAGAGAAGATGTGTTGCGAGACAGTATCAGCAAATGAGCTCAGCTCCTAACCTGAACTATGTTGTATTTGGAGACATCTTTGGTGATTTCCCCGGTAGCTTCTATTTCATTTATCATGTAGGATAAAGGGAAATGTTGTAAATGGGCTGAACCGAGGCCTTTTAGTGTTCTCACCATCAGCGAACCGCCCTAGAGTTTGCATTGAACTGTACTGAGACCACCTCCAGAGGTCGGTCTCGGTACGGTTCTTTAGTCCGGACCAAAACAAACTGGTCCACTTTCACACCTGACCAAACAAACCGTACTTGCAGGCGTTCAGGACTCCAGTCCGCTTTAACCGGACCAAATCATTTAAGTGTGAAAGCAGCTTATGTTTCCAATATTACATTAACAGTGATGTTGATAGGTACGTGATGCATTAAAATCGGAAAAGACGCAGTAAACTCTCCGCCCGAGCATTTCAGGGACTCACCACATTTTCCAATGAAAAACGACACATTCTGAACAACTCCTGTTTAAAAGTGCCGAAATTTTACCTATATATATATATATAGAATATCATCATGGCTTTGTAACGAAGCCCGCCTGGACTCCTTTATCCTTTCATCATGCTGATGGCGAAAAGTTATTTTCTAGATGTCCTGAAAGCAGCATAGCTGCGTGCGTCTCATCTTAAGTTTCGTTTTACGACTGCATTACTGCGAATCCCAGCAGCTGGATAAGTTTTTCATCCCGATGTGATCTACTCTGACTACCCCTGCACATGCGTACATCGCGGGTCTACTCGTGGTTGAAATGGATGTAAGTTTTTTTTCCTTTTCTCTGAGAAGAAAGTAAGTCATCTTTCCTGCTGGTTGTTCAATTCAGATAAATCCAGCTACAAAACAAATGAAAGGCTGATTATTGATACAACTGGGTCCTTGTGATACATAAATCCTTCCTTTTCCTGTTAAATAGTCAGCAAGATGCTGAATTCAGGTTGTGTTAGCTCTGAAAACATAAACCCACATTCTGTAAAATCATATTCTTGCTGAACCAAAACAAAGTGCAGTAACTGTAACTGCCTCTGTGAGTAACAACAAACCATCAGTGAAAACCTCCCTGGAACCGCTCGGTGCAAAGCCAAAATAAATCATGCCCTGAAAAGGGAGGACGGAGGCAGACGGGCTAACGTCTGTAATGAGGCAGACTGGCCCCACCTACAGCAACCAGGGACAAGAAGACTAGCCACAGACCCCCCAAAGAACCGATTGTTAAACTGCAGAACAGATTTCTGCACTGCAGAGGACCCGGACTCTACCTGACGACCATCCACCCAAGGCAGCAGGGGAAGACCGACACCTATCAGAAAGAAGAGGCCGAAGAGAAAGCTGAGGAAGCAAAGACTGGGCCTAAACCTGATTATAGGTGATTCCACTGTGAAGGACGTCAGTGGCTGTGGAAAGAACACCAAAGTGCTCTGTTTTCCTAAGGATATGGTCGGTGACATACAGAAGAGATTCTGAAAACTCTGGCTGAATACCCAACTTGAGAAACATCGTTCTACACACAGGCTCGAAGATGTGCCAAGCAGCAACTGAGGCCTGAACGGGACTTCACTGAACTGATAGAAACAGTGAGACTCTGGATGCAGCAGTTTCATCAGCGGACCTACCAACCATCAGAGGAGGGGATTAAGATTCAGCAGGCTGCTGGCGCTAATGACTGGCTCCTATCAGCGTGTGCTAATAACAATCTGCATTTTATTAACAACTTTCCTATTTTTTGGGAACGAAGACATCTTTTTAGGGCTAATGGCCTCAATCTTAACAGATCTGGAGGAAGCTGCTCACTTCTAACATATTTCATTGCCTCCGTCATCTCTCTTGCGGAATGTCAACAATGAGATACACTCCGTTTATCTCAAAAGGAAGGCCAAACGGAGGAGGAGCTGCCCCCCCCCCCGACAAGAGCTTCAGCGAGAGACAAGAAGAAGGATCTCTGTTTCCCCTGACCAGCACACCGAACCAGGATCGTGGTCCTTCCTCGCCCCCCAAACCCCTGACAGACCATCATCTCCCCAACTCTCCCCCTCCTCCCCCCACCTAAATTCACCGATGAGATGATGAAACGGGTCAACATTGGGCTCAGATCTACGCCCAAGCAAAACGCCTTTTTATCCCCCATACACCCCCTACCAGAACGATCAAAGGAGGGGGGCCACCTCAACCCCCCTTCGACAGTCTGACGTATGATGTGCTGGGGGTCCGGGCTGCGGGTTAGCAGTCATAAACTTTCCCAGAACAAGCGGGACCCTTTTAGAAGGTTTTACTATCCCTGTCCTGATACGTAACAGAAGGAGAAATGTCGCTCTGTCAGAACACAGAGAGCTCCACTCTATAAGGTTTTTATCTAAAGTAAACATACAGCCTTTCCAAAACATGATGATACTTTGAGAATGCTTAAGTTAGCTTTACTAAATGTTCGATCTTTAGCAGGAAAATCATTTCTAATCAATGATTTTATCACTGAACATAACCTTGACTTTATGTTTTTAACTGAGACTTGGTTACATGAAAACTGTCATTCAGCTCTTATTGAGGCCACGCCCCTAATTTCAGTTTCATCAGCGAAGCCAGAGTGAACAGGAGAGGTGGGGGGGTCGCTGTCTTATTTAGGGACTCATTCCAGTGTAAACAGTTATCTCTTGGGGATTTCCCTTCTTTTGAATACGTGGCTTTACAGCTACGGCCTCATCCAGAGTCATTTTTTAAATATTTATCGGCCGCCCAAATACTTGCAGATTTTAATGATGATTTTACTGAACTGTTATCTGTGATCTGTGCGGACTTTGACCATCTTGTTGTCACTGGGATTTTAACATCCATTATGATTGTCATCAGGACAAAGGACTAAAGACCTGATAACACTCTGGACAACTTTGGGTTGACCCAGCATGTCACAGAGCCCACACACAATAGAGGACACACCTTAGATCTACTGATCTCGAAGGGCTGACATTTCTAAGGTCATGGTGTGTGATGTGGGGCTGTCGGATCACTGCTTGTTTTCTTTGAGAGTACTATCTCAGTGCACACAAATCTCAAGGAGGGATAACAAAACGGTGTATAACTGAAAATACCAGGAGATTTTTAACCAGGTCTTCTCTCTAACACCTGCCCTTCGGGGCTTCAGTCAATGAGCTGGTCACTAACTTTAATGCTAACATGCTAGTGTCATGGATTCTATTGCTCCTATTAAGGTGAAGGTTATCTCTGGAAGGAAAAAGTCTCCATGGAGAAATTCCACACTGGTGAAAACTGGAAAAAGAGACTGTCGGAAAGCTGAGCGCAGATGGAGAAAAACAAAACACAGGTCATTATGACATCTATAAAGAGAAACTCACTTTTATAATTTACAGCTGAGGAATACAAGGAATTCGTATTTTTCTGACATCATCACTAAAAACGTCATAATGCTCGGGCCTTATTTGCTACAGTCAACAGGCTAACAAACCCTCCTTGTCAGTAGCACCTGAATTTTATTCCACCAAAGCCTCAATGACTTTCCAAATTTTTCACAGACAAAATCCAAATTATTAGACAACTGTTGGTTCAACAACAGCAGGTTCAGGTCTTGTATCGTGTCCACCAAGTCCAAACACCATACACAGTTTTATCCCATTACTAGCAAAGAACTGGAGGACATCTTGCATCAACTGAACTCCTCCTCTTGCTGTTTGGACATCCTGCCCACTGGTTTTTTAAAAAAGGTCTCAAAGACCTTGGAGTCAGATCTGCTTCAGATTGTGAACTCCTCTCTAACGTCAGGTGTTTTCCCAGAGTCACTGAAAACAGCTGTGATCAAACCTCTGCTAAAAAGGAAATCTAGACAAGACACAGAGAGCAGCTACAGGCCGACTCCAATCTTCCATTTTTAAGTAAGATCATTGAAAAAGCAGCCTTTCACCAGCAAATGACTTTTTAAGAGAAAACAACCGTTATGATGCTTCCAGTCAGGTTTTAGACAGCACCACAGCACCGAGACTGCTCTGACCAAAGTCAGAATGACATATGTCTAATACTGACACTGGAAAAATTCAGTGTTGGTTTACTGGATCTCAGCGCTCATTTGATACAGTTGACCACATTATATTACTCCAACGACTGGAGAAGGGGTGGGTCTCTCTAGTTCTTACTAAACTGGTTCAAAACATACTTGGAGAACAGGAAGTACTTTGTTCAGTAGGCAATTTTACATCTGAGCAGACAAAAATGACCTGGGAGTTCCCCAGGGCTCTATCCTGGGCCTCTTCTGTTTAACATCTACATGCTCCCACTGCTCAGGTTATAAAGAACAACAATATTAGTTACCATAGCTCGCAGAGACACACAGCTATATATTACAGTATCACCAGAACCGGGGCCCTTACAGGCTCTTGAAATTATTGATGAGATTAATGACTGGATGTGCCTCAACTTTCTTCAGCTAACAAAAACAAAACTGAGGTGATTGTTTTTGAGCCAAAAAACGACAGCAGGTTGTCACAGAACTTCAGTCCATCCACATAAAAACCACCAATCAGGCCAAAATCTGGGTGTAGTGATGGACTCAGACCTAAACTTTGAAAAACACATCAAAGCATCACTAAATCAGCCTACTATCACCTAAGAACATCTCAAGGATAAAAGATCTGATGTCTCAGGAAAATCTGGAAAAACTAGTCCATGCATTCATCTTCAGTCGGCTTGACTACTTAACAGCGTCTTTACTGGTCTACCTAAAAACAGTTAAACAGCTGCAGCTCATTCAGAACTCTGCTCCCAGTTCTCACCAAACCAAAAAGTGGACCACATCAGTCCAGTTCTGAGGTCTTTACACTGGCTCCGGTCCATCAGAGAATAGACTTTAAAGTTCTGCTGCTGGTCTATAAAGCTCTAATGGTTTAGGCCCAAAATACATCAGTGACCTCTTGACCCAGTATGAACCTGCTAGACCCCTCAGGTCATCTGGATCCGGCCTTTTATCAGTTCCCAAGTCAGAACCAGACATGGAGAAGCTGCGTTCAGCTTCTATGCTCCACATGTCTGGAACAAACTCCCAAAAGTCTCAGATCAACTAAACACTTAGTTTATTTAAATCCAGACTAAGACCCACCTTTCTCAGCTCATTTACGTAATTTTATTCAAAAGTTAAAATCCGCACGTCTCTTATTCTCTCTTTTAATCTTAAATGCTTTTAATTCTGAATCATGCTTCTAATTTTTTTTTTTTTTTTTTTTTTTTTTTTATCTCCCTTTTCTTATAATGTTTTATTAAAGCACTTTAATTGTTCTTACATAAATGTGCTATACAAATAAACTTGCCTTCCTTCTTAACTGGTGACAATATTCCTAAGGCCTCCATTAGGCTGAATGGTGGTGTAGTCTTTCTATTTTCTTTTATTCTTGGGTCAGAAAGACTTTCTTCCACAAAATCAAATAAACAAATTTTTATAAAGTTAATTTGGGAATTGTAAAATTGATCCAATTCGTTACTGTGGAGAGAAAATTCATAGCTTGATATGTCTTCATCTTATATGCTGGAATAAAAATGTGGCCTCCTGCATTTCTGATAAAAATTTAGCATTTGCATTATTGCATCCAGATTATTTCAGCAAGAGCACGGTGGTCATGGTAGTCCAGGCCACACAGGCTTGATGTGTTTGAAAGAACTTTAAAATAATGATTTTTCAATAGAAAATAATTGGAGAAGAAAGTCTTGCTTTTAACCGGCTTTATGACTCCCCCACTACATGATGGACAAAATATTGAATGTTATTTTTAATGAGAGCCAAGCTCCTCCTGTAATTTGATCCTAGAGGCATTTGAATTTTATGTCATGCCAGTGACAGTTGTTTTGTAAAAAACTTTTCATATGTCAAATTTTGTTTAATTTCATACACATACATGAATATGTCCTTTAATTATAACCATGTCATACCAGACCACCAGAAACAAAGTTAAACACTACAATTTAAAACAAGGAAAAATGTAAGAAATAGATAAAAATGATTTTCTTTTCTTTTTTTATCAGTGACTCATTGAATTTCCCAGAGACCCTCTCAAATCGTCACCTGTGCATCCCAGGGACTCTCTTCATTGAAAACTTATCAACATCACTACATTAACATATTACAGAATTGAATGTGGGTCCTTTAACACTCAGTTTGTTAAATTGTACTTAATTCTGATTTATAAGTTGCAGAAGCAGCCAAACTATGAAAAATGTGTGATTTATTGTCTGGAAAATACAGTATTTTATTCATTTATATCTTTTTCATTTGCTTGTATTCACTCTTATTTGTGCATTTTGTTCAATTTTTATCTTGATTAATCATTCATTTATCTAATTTAATTGTATTTTCTTTTTAGGTCTCTCCTTTTTGTTACTTTTTCCTGATTTTTTTCTATTTATTTTGTTTTTATAGAATTGTAAATAAATTCAAGTTTTGCAGGTTTGAGTTAAAAAAGCGATGAAAGACGGACAAATCACAGAGTGCAGTGACTGTCTTATTTCCTGTATGACGGGATTATGTGCGATCACCTGGATGGGGTCTCTCCTGCCAGTGCTGTTGTGGTCATCCTCGCTGGAGGTGGTCGTGTCCGCAGACTTGAGGTCAGCATCTGATTGAGGGCTCGGACTTGTTTTACTTTGACCCGGAGAGTCCTTCCTTACTTCATCGTCTTTCATTTTCCCAGGTAGCAAAGGCGGTTTCTGGCCACGAAGCGTCTCTGCACCATTTCTGATGTCCATCGCTGACATCACTGACAGACGGAGGTCTTTCCTCGCCCTCTGCGGGAAGCTCAGATCCAGAGGTTTCTCGTCTTCAGAGTGCGCCGTTGTTCTGGTCGCCTGGCAGAAGCTGAGGTAAGAGGACAGCTCGCTGGTGAAGAAGTTTTCCGTCTGTGTTGAAGCGCTCGCTCTACACGGTGGAAGTGGGGACAGCTCATCAAGCTGTGGAAGGGATGAAGAGGAGCGCTGGTTTGAGGAAACCACCGGGGTGGGGAATATAATAACTGGCTCATTCAGGACAGGATTCACCTGGTTGGGGCGAAACGCTTTAGTCTTTCCAGCGAGGTTTGCTTTGAACTTGGTCTGTGTCTGACAGGATGCTTTTTCCAGCTGCAGTCGGAGGTGAGTTTTCTCGTCTTCTGCTTCTGCCGCAGGCTGGTGCGGCGCTCCGTACGGCTGATGGGAATCTGAGATTTGTGGATGTGTTTGTTTTATTTCTCGCGCAGCTTTGTGCCGGCCTTTGCTTCGCTGTCTGAACACCGGAGGAGATGCAGCTGCAGGTCTGTCGCTGGCTTCGCTGCTGGAAGCTTCGACGGGCGACGTTCTGAATGTTTTCTGGGTGATGAACAGATCCTGGCTGTTGATTTCATCACTGGCGCACTGAGACTCGCTGTCATGAGGCTGAATCTGGCTTTGCCCCGTCACCGAGACCTGGGAGCAGCTCGCATCCTCCCCCGTAGGCGACGGGGAAAATTCCAGATGTTTGAAGGAAATGTCTGCAGGCGATAAAGCAAACGCCACCATCTTCCTTTTTTTGTTTTTCTTCTTGGAAGAGGGACCCGGATCGTCTGGTTTTGATGCTGCAGGCTCTTCTACATGTTTAGCTTGAACCCCGGTAACCTGCAGAAATGGAAAACAATCTAGTTCCAATTTCTTTTTCCGTTTCTTCTTTCCTTTCTTATCATCTTTCTTCTTTCTTCCCTTTTCTTTTCTCTTTTTGTTCATTTCCATCGTTGTTTCATCGAATTTTAATGGTTTCTTTGCATCGTTTTTCTTGTTTTTCTGCCCACTTTCACTTTTACATTTTGTGTCTTTTTTGTGCTTCTTGGACTCATTTTTTCTTTTTTTCTTCTTAGGTAGAGTCCAAGAGTCCACACAGAAGTCTGCATCCTCAAAGTCACTCATGAGTCCCTGAAACAAGCAAAGAAAATAATTATTTTTAATATATCCATTTCTCTCAAGGCTGCTTGCTGCCGTGCGGACGCTCTCTGCTTTGCTCCTGCTTTGCTTTCTCTTTTGCTTGATTTTATACCGATTTTTTTCTCCCTTTTTTCCCTTTTTACTTGCAGTTACTTTTAAAAACTTGTAAATTACTGGGAGTCATACATTTTTCCACTGAAACTACAATATTTTTTTAGTTCTTTTATCTTCAGCGCTCTCTGTGTGTGTGTGGCCTACACACAGCTGAAGCCTGACACAGCCTGGGTTTAGCACTCAACCAAATAGCTTGGAAAGGTGCTAACGCTAAGCTAATAGCAACAAGATGCCTTCCCTCTCCACAGTCAACTATGAAGCTCTCCTACAGAAGATAACAGCACTGGAGATCAAAGTTCATCGCATAGAAGTAAATGTGGAGGTAAATGGACTTTGTGGAAATGAAACAACTCTGCCAGCAACCCAAAACAGCGGAGTCGAGCGAGCTAACACAAGGCTAAAAGGCAAAGATAACACAACTCAGAAAAAGGCTGCCTCTGTGAGTAACAACAACAAATCATCGAGTGATAAACCTCCCTGGAACCGTCTCGGTGCAAAGCCAAAAAGTAAATCATGTCTCCTGGAAAAGGGAGGACATGAGGCAGATCGGGCTAACGTCTGTAATGAGGCAGACTGGCCTCCACCTACAGCAACCAGGGACAAGAAGATTAGCCACAGACCCCCCAAACAACCGAAAATTAAACTGCAGAACAGATTTGCTGCACTGTCAGAGGACCCTGGATCTCTACCTGACGACCATCCATCCCAAGGCAGCAGGGTGAAGACCGATCACCTATCAGAAAGTAAGAGGCCGAAGACAAAGCTGAGGAAGCTAAAGACTGGGCCTGAAACTCTGATTATAGGTGATTCCACTGTGAAGGACGTTCAGTGGCTGTGTGGAAAGAACGCCAAAGTGCTCTGTTTTCCTAAGGATATGGTCGGTGACATACAGAAGAGATTTCTGAAAACTCTGGCTGAATACCCAACTGTGAGAAACATCGTTCTACACACAGGCTCGAATGATGTGTCCAAGCAGCAATCTGAGGCTCTGAATCGGGACTTCACTGAACTGATAAAAACAGTGAGATCTCTGGATGCAGCAGTTTTCATCAGCGGACCTGTACCAACCATCAGAGGAGGGGATTTAAGATTCAGCAGGCTGCTGGCGCTGAATGACTGGCTCTTATCAGCGTGTGCTAATAACAATCTGCATTTTATTAACAACTTTCGTATTTTTTGGGAACGTAGACATCTTTTTAGGGCTAATGGCCTCAATCTTAACAGATCTGGAGTAAAGCTGCTCACCTCCAACATATTTCATTGCCTCCGTCATCTATCTGCGCGGAATGTCAACAATGAGATACACTCCGTTTTATCTCAAAAGGAAGGCCAAACAGAGGAGCAGCTGAGCTTCAATGAGAGACAAGAAGAAGGATCTCTGTTTCCCCTGACCAGCACACCAAACCAGGATCGTGGTCCTTCCTCACCCCCCAAACCCCTGACAGACCATCATCTCCCCAACTCTCCCCCTCCTCCCCCCACCTGAAATTCACCGATGAGATGATGAAACGGGTCAACATTGGGCTAAGATCTACGCCCAAGCCAAACGCCTTTTTATCCCCCATACACCCCCTACCAGAACGATCAAAGGTAGGGGGGCCACCTCAACCCCCCTTCGACAGTCTGACGTATGATGTGCTGGGGTTCCGGGCTGCGAGGTTAGCAGTCATAAACTTTCCCAGAACAAGCTGGGACCCTGTTTAGAAGGTTTTACTATCCCTGTCTTGATACGTAACAGAAGGAGAAATGTAGCTCTGTCAGAACACAGAGAGCTCCACTCTATAAGGTTTTTATCTAAAGTAAACATACAGCCTGTTCCAAAACATGATGATACTTTGAGAATGCTTAAGTTAGCTTTACTAAATGTTCGATCTTTAGCAGGAAAATCATTTCTAATCAATGATTTTATCACTGAACATCGCCTTGACTTTATGTTTTTAACTGAGACTTGGTTACATGAAAACTGTCATTCAGCTCTTATTGAGGCCACACCCCCTAACTTCAGTTTCATCAGTGAAGCCAGAGTGAACAGGAGAGGTGGGGGGGGTCGCTGTCTTATTTAGGGACTCATTCCAGTGTAAACAGTTATCTCTTGGGGATTTCCCTTCTTTTGAATACGTGGCTTTACGGCTGACGGCCTCATCCAGAGTCATGTTTTTAAATATTTATCGGCCGCCCAAATACTGTGCAGATTTTAATGATGATTTTACTGAACTGTTATCTGTGATCTGTGCGGACTTTGACCATCTTGTTGTCACTGGTGATTTTAACATCCATTATGATTGTCATCAGGACAAAGGGACTAAAGACCTGATTAACACTCTGGACAACTTCGGGTTGACCCAGCATGTCACAGAGCCCACACACAATAGAGGACACACCTTAGATCTGCTGATCTCGAAGGGTCTGGACATTTCTAAGGTCACGGTGTGTGATGTAGGGCTGTCGGATCACTGCTGTGTTTTCTTTGAGAGTACCATCTCAGTGCACACAAATGTCTCAAAGGAGGTGATAACAAAACGGTGTATAACTGAAAATACCAGTGAGATTTTTAACCAGGTCTTCTCTCCAACACCTGCCCTATCAGGGGCTTCAGTCAATGAGCTGGTCACTAACTTTAATGCTAACATGCTGAGTGTCATGGATTCTATTGCTCCTATTAAGGTGAAGGTTATCTCTGGAAGGAAAAAGTCTCCATGGAGAAATTCCACACTGGTGAAAACTGGAAAGAGAGAGTGTCGGAAAGCTGAGCGCAGATGGAGAAAAACAAAACTACAGGTTCATTATGACATCTATAAAGAGAAACTTCACTTTTATAATTTACAGCTGAGGAATGCAAGGAATTCGTATTTTTCTGACATCATCACTAAAAACGGTCATAATGCTCGGGCCTTATTTGCTACAGTCGACAGGCTAACAAACCCTCCTGTGTCAGTAGCACCTGAATTTTATTCCACCAAAGCCTGCAATGACTTTGCCAAATTTTTCACAGACAAAATCCAAATTATTAGACAAGCTGTTGGTTCAACAACAGCAGGTTCAGGTCTTGTATCGTGTCCACCAAGTCTAAACACCATGACACAGTTTTATCCCATTACTAGCAAAGAACTGGAGGACATCTTGCATCAACTGAACTCCTCCTCTTGCTGTTTGGACATCCTGCCCACTGGTTTTTTAAAAAAGGTCTCAAAGACCTTGGAGTCAGATCTGCTTCAGATTGTGAACTCCTCTCTAACGTCAGGTGTTTTCCCAGAGTCACTGAAAACAGCTGTGATCAAACCTCTGCTAAAAAAGGATAATCTAGACAAGACACAGATGAGCAGCTACAGGCCGATCTCCAATCTTCCATTTTTAAGTAAGATCATTGAAAAAGCAGCCTTTCACCAGCTAAATGACTTTTTAAGAGAAAACAATCGTTATGATGTCTTCCAATCAGGTTTTAGACAGCACCACAGCACCGAGACTGCTCTGACTAAAGTCATGAATGACATATGTCTGAATACTGACACTGGAAAAATGTCAGTGTTGGTTTTACTGGATCTCAGCGCTGCATTTGATACGGTTGAACACATCATATTACTCCAACGACTGGAGAAGTGGGTGGGTCTCTCTAGTTCTGTACTAAACTGGTTCAAAACATACTTGGAGAACAGGAAGTACTTTGTGTCAGTAGGCAATTTTACATCTGAGCAGACAAAAATGACCTGTGGAGTTCCCCAGGGCTCTATCCTGGGGCCTCTTCTGTTTAACATCTACATGCTCCCACTGGCTCAGGTTATAAAGAACAACAATATTAGTTACCATAGCTATGCAGATGACACACAGCTATATATTACAGTATCACCAGGAGACCGGGGCCCTGTACAGGCTCTTGGTAAATGTATTGATGAGATTAATGACTGGATGTGCCTCAACTTTCTTCAGCTGAACAAAAACAAAACTGAGGTGATTGTTTTTGGAGCCAAAGAGAAACGACAGCAGGTTGTCACAGAACTTCAGTCCATCCACATAAAAACCACCAATCAGGCCAGAAATCTGGGTGTAGTGATGGACTCAGACCTAAACTTTGAAAAACACATCAAAGCGATCACTAAATCAGCCTACTATCACCTGAAGAACATCTCAAGGATAAAAGATCTGATGTCTCAGGAAAATCTGGAAAAACTAGTCCATGCATTCACCTTCAGTCGGCTTGACTACTGTAACAGCGTCTTTACTGGTTTACCTAAAAAATCAGTTAAACAGCTGCAGCTCATTCAGAACTCTGCTGCCCGAGTTCTCACAAAGACCAGAAAAGTGGACCACATCAGTCCAGTTCTCAGGTCTTTACACTGGCTGCCGGTCCATCAGAGAATAGACTTTAAAGTTCTGCTGCTGG
This sequence comes from Atherinomorus stipes, assembly GCA_023101725.1. Classification (NCBI taxonomy): domain Eukaryota; kingdom Metazoa; phylum Chordata; class Actinopteri; order Atheriniformes; family Atherinidae; genus Atherinomorus; species Atherinomorus stipes. The sequence continues at coordinate 574,625 of JALJCO010013115.1, read as the reverse complement.
TCTATAAAGCTCTGAATGGTTTAGGCCCAAAATACATCAGTGACCTCTTGACCCAGTATGAACCTACAAGACCCCTCAGGTCATCTGGATCCGGCCTTTTATCAGTTCCCAGAGTCAGAACCAGACATGGAGAAGCTGCGTTCAGCTTCTATGCTCCACATGTCTGGAACAAACTCCCAGAACGTCTCAGATCAGCTGAAACACTTAGTTTATTTAAATCCAGGCTGAAGACCCACCTGTTCTCAGCTGCATTTACGTAGATTTTATTCAAAAGTTAAAATCCGCACGTCTCTGTTTTCTCTCTTTTTAATCTTAAATGCTTTTAATTTTGAATCATGCTTCTAATTGTTTTTTTTCTCTCCCTTTTGCTTATAATGTTTTATGTAAAGCACTTTGAATTGTTCTGTACATGAAATGTGCTATACAAATAAACTTGCCTTGCCTTAAACATGCAATCCTGTATTTTATGATCCTTGATCAGTGACTTATGGCTCAACAGAAGCTGCATGACTGTTGATGCACCAACAAATATACCGTTATTTAATAAAATACAAACTTAGCTTATCTGTAAGCGATGATAGGTATAATATTTTACACTCATACATTTTAATATTTTAGCAAAACTCCTTTTTTTTTTTAATTAAGACATTTCTCCAGATACAAGGGACTTTTGGCGGGGTCCTTTCTTGGATCCACTGCATTTACAAAGTAGGTTGAAGTGTCGGAGAAATAATTCCCTACACAAATGACTTCACTCAGAAGCAGACGGAATCACTTTCTGCAGAACTGAACATTTCTCTGATTGCTTGTGCATCCTCAGCAACTTCTTTCCAGCTTTCTGTCTTCCTAATCTCAGTTTAATCACACAGACGCTAATAAAGTTTAATAAACTTTAGTTTTTGTGAAGAAATTGTTGCTGCTGTCTGCAAACTCGACTTTCAGACTCTGCAATCAGACCTCTGTCAATGAGTCCTGAAAAGAGCTTTGAGAATGAATGAGAGGGTCTGAAGTAGGGCTGGACGATATAGAAAAAAAGATTATCGATAAAAAAAAAATCTGTATCGATCGATATTTATCAAAAAAAAAAAGCCATTATCAAATTAAAAGCTATTTTAGGTGCAGCCCTGGCCATTTAAGCTTTTGCTGAATTACCTACTTATAATAAAGATCAAATTAAAGCCGTTTTCAGACCTGCATTGCGGGACATGAGCGGTAAAGTCCATCTGCTCTTTAAACAGACTCAGCTTTTCAAACATGTCGCTTCCTTGCGCACTTATCGCGTCCCGGCGCTTTCATACATCAGGAAATGTTGCAGAAAAGTCAGCACAGCCCCACACATTTTCTTCTGCTTTCAGCCAAAACGACATGCAGCAACATTTCCGCTCTTGTGACATGGAGACCAGCCGGTACATGTCCGCTACATCTCCGAGGTAAAAGACCGATACGCATGTCTGAATGCAGCGTTATAAAGGACAGAGTTCGCAATAGTACCGCTTTCCAGTGGAAGTCTGAAAGGGGCATAACACTGAATTCCAATTCAGCCTTTGCCTGGGTCTGTGTTTGTGATTGGTTTGGCGGAAGGAGTGGCTGTAGTATCATGATACCTGATAGGCTACAGCAGAAAACTGTGTTTCTATATTGAACTTTTATTGACCCTCTTTTTTTTATACTGAAAAAACCTCTATCGACCAATATATATTGATATTGAATTATCATCCAGCCCTAGTCTGAAGCATCATTTAGTTTCTGGAAAAAAGTTGCAGATACTTTTGGTTGAAATGCGTCTTTTGCTTGTGCCTGTTGTCAGCTTTAGCTGCACCATGATGTGCATCTGAGACAAAGATGTGTTCACCACCACAACCAGTCGGAAAAAGTACTGAAAAACTGTAACTAAGTAAAAGTATCTTTACATTGCTTAAATACTGCTCAAGTAAAATTAAAAGTACTTATATTAAAATGTACTCAAGTAAATGTAAAAAAGTACTTAATTCAAAATTTACTTTGAATAAATGTTACTCAGTTACTTCAATTACTTGCTGTAAAAAAGGACAAATTATAAATCCATTCCTACACTTTGACAAACTAACATCACAGTACATCGCAGTTGGGGACGTTTCCAAAGTAGTGAAGTAAATTACTCAGGTCAAAAATTTACTTGAGTAAAAGTAAAATCACCTATTTAAAAAAAAAAAATCTCAAAAAATTACAAATTACTCAAAAACTACTCAATTACAATAACTTGAGTAAACGTAATTATTATTTTCCACCTCTGCTCTTAACCCTTAAAACTACAAAAGATAACTGGCACCTCTATATATATCTATATCTACATCTACATCTACATCTACATCTATATCTATATCTATGTCTATATCATCAAAACTAGCGTGTAACTCTGTGGGGTAAACTGTGATCGATAGCTCGCCCTTTAGTGATCTGCAGAAAGGTTTTCAACCATTCATATCCCATCCATGAGGTTTATAGGGATGCATGATAATTATTGAGCCGATAACCATTAGGCCGATAACAGGAAATTATTAAGTCATTCCGATAAGTACAATACCATGACAACTTGCCCCGATAACTTATACCCCATAGAGGTGGAATTTTTAAGATCGGATATGCAGAAGTTGAAAATCTCACTTTTGAGCTTTTCTCACTGAGATATTGCAATCGGGGAAAGAAAGCTGCTACTTCACAGGAAAGACCCCAAAACTGGTTCCAAACCACTTTCCTTTCTTATTTTGGACAAAAGCTACTAGGGCTGAACGATTTCAGGAAAAAAATCTGATTGCGATTTTCTGCTAATCGAGCTTCAGTACAATATTTACAATGTACAATACCATTTATGAACAGGACAGAAAATTCCATTATGCCATCAAAACATCAAAAGCTATTACTCTTAATCAATGATGACAATTAAAGGTGAGATTTAGCTCACATTCAAATGCATTTATTTTAAAAAATGCATGTACATTCACTGGAACTCCAGGATTTTCAGATTCCCTGCAGTCCTCCTCCCTCTACCACAGTTAATCACCCCACTTACTGCTTTTTCAAACCAGGTAGTCTGCGTGTTGCTTTATACACTTGAATTTTCCGTGTAAAAAAGACGCTACTGTGCTATTTTTATTATTTTAACTATTTCTCATGACATTGCACTGAAAAATATCCAAATAAGAAATCAATATATTTTCTTTTTACAGTTCTTGTATTCAGGTTACCTTAAAGGTTGAATATGGAATACGGACAGAACAGCGACATCACGTGTGTCTAGGTTGTAGTTGCAACGGCAGAAAAACAACTCCAGCCGCTGGGATGCCAGGCTCACTGCCGATACGCAAGTGACCAACAGTCTGCAGCATGTCCAACAAGTAACACAGAGGAGTTTATAACTGACAGCTAACGTTAGCCATGTTAGCAAACAAGCTAGCTTACGATTCAGCAGGAAAGTCGCCAATTCCGTGTTTTACTCCGTGGAAAACGTTTATGTGGGTCCATTTAGTGAAGTCTTCACCTAAATTTACTCCAGGTTTTGCTCTTCTCAGGTCACTCCTCCTCAGAAACAGATAACAATATCTCCAGGGCTCTGAAGCAGCTGCTTCACTCGTCGTCTCTACGGTTTTCCCCTGTACAAGCCTGACTATGACCGAAATATTGTTTCCACACAGAGATCGTATTTGGCAACCTGCAATGGCGGCGTGTATTAGCTTATAGACGTAAATATAATGCCATTATCGAACCCGTAAAAAATTATTTAATAATTATTTTTAGGCTAAATATAATTTTTCTAGGAAATGTTGTACTTTCATTCTGTACACCTCCAAACGACCTGTGGAGGTATTATTTTGGAAAAAATATAGCTTTTAATAAAAATGTTCCATATTCAACCTTTAAGTGAAACATACAAATCGGGGTATTTATCATGGATTCATATGTGCATTGAAATGAAATTAAGTTGTAAAATAAATCTAAACAAATATCAGGTTTTACATTTGACTTTATTTTTATGTCATTCTGTCACCTGAACTTGAGGTGACACCAGTGAACCAGTGAGGCTGACTGATCCTCTTCCGTGCAGCGTTTTTGTGCACGTCTCTGACTTCGGTTTTTAAGCTGCCAAACACCCCTTTAATCTTTTCCCACCTCACAAATGAGGAATTCTGTCTTCATCCGCCCAAAAGTTTCTTTTTTGGCAGAATCTCTCCTCTCCATGGTTCATCATGCATGTTTAAGGGCGTAACCGTGGGCGTGACATTTAAATGACGATGGATTTCAGCCGTGGTATTTATCAAGACTCTTTTGTTCGTACGACGAGATTGGACCGATACAAACGTTTTAATAAATCACACGTAGGTCCAATCGTACGATTCTTTTTACGATCAGATGTGCGATCATTTCTACGTTTGTTTGATAAATGAGGGCCAGTTACTTCAGTCCACATCTGACATGTTGTCATGGCGATGTCGTATTGTTTTCCCTGACCCATGTTTTATCGTCTTTCTCTCGGCTTCTGTGATTAAAATTACATCTGGTTTGTTACTGACGGCCGTCTGCCCGACTGTACGTGAACCCAGCATCAGTGTAACACTCGGTTCCTCCTCACTGCACCACGGTGACTTTTCAAAGGCATCACCTCGATCTGAGCTGATGACTCAGGTGTCTCTGGTGAGTTTCTGTGGTTTCCTGCTGTCACGCTTCTACTGAACGTAAAAACATGGCGATACGACATGGTACCCACCACCGAGCCGACCCGTTCCATGTATCTATGAATAATACGGACGGCAAATTCAGAGCTTAGAGGAGCATCTCAGTTTGTTGATGGAAGTGATTACTGATTAATGGAAAAATACTTTTTTTGTGAATAGATAACAGGAGAACTTACATAATATCCCTTTAAAGATGCATCTGACCCCTCCGCTGACCCGTCTACTGCTCTCTGAAACCTCATCACAAATGCTCTCCATGGATGAGAGGCTGCCAGGAAGCCATTCTTCAGGAAGGGAAACAGAGAGAAAAGGCTGAGGTTTGTCACATGACACCCAAAATGGCTCAAAAAATCTGAGGCAACATCACCGGAGCAGTCTGGGATCATGTGGACAGAGCAAAAGGCAGCCAACATCTAGAAGAGCATTGAAGTACCTGGAGAACTAATCCTGAAGAAATGACAGAAAGTATACTTATACAAGGAATGCATGATATAGTAGAGCCCCCTATCAGTATCAGCCTATATCGGCCTTAAAACTGAGTATCGGACATCGGCCACCCCACCGATATTTAACCGATGAGGCCGCTGTTTCTAAAGTCTTAAAAAAAAAAAACTTCTTTTTCTTAGGGAGAAGAAAATCCAGGTGGTTCTAGGATATAACGCACATATCATTTTAGTTTTGTTCGAACTGTCATTAAGTTTGACTTGTTATACATAACACAAGTTGAGGTCATTTTCTAATTTTGCACAAGGAATTAATATTACACGATTTATTTTTCAGCTTTAAAGGAATATTTCACCCACAGAATGATGTAACTTTATTTTCCACTTACCCTCATGGTGAGCAAGACTCTGGAGCACTTTTTCAGTATCTCAAATGCAGCCGGCGATCAGGAAGGCTTCTCGTTTTCCCCCAACTTTCATATAATGGAGTTTGATTGTGCCCGAGCCAAAAAGGTCCATAGAAGTGCACAAAAACTTGTCAATATTCCTCCATACTGCTCGTCCAATGTAATCCAAGTGTCCTGAGTGGGTAGCGTCCAGAATTTACTCGAAACTACACCATTTAGTATATTTTTAGAGCCTAAACAGTACAACACTGCATCTCCTGCGAGCATGCTGATGCTCGTTCATGAAACTACGGAAGGCGCGGCAGACGAGAGCGCGTGTTCTCTTTCTCTTTCTTTCTTTCTTTTAAATCAATATCCAACCCCTCTTGTGTTTGTCCCGGTTTGTCTGCAGCTCTGTTGCTCTTAGCACAATGTAAACAGCGAATTTCTTCCTCTACGCTTGTATTATCAGCAAAGTAGGCTCTGAACGCCGAAGCTTCCGTACTTTGGTGAACGCGCATTGCAGAAATAAGATGTACTACTGTTTAGGCTCTAAAAATATAGTAAATGACGTCATTTTGAGTAAATTCTGGATGTTACCCACTCAGGACACTTGGATTACATTGAACGAGCAGTATGGAGGACGAAAACTGACAAGTTTTTGTGGACTTTTATGGACCTTTTTGGCACGGACTCCGGCGAACTCCATTATATGAGAGTTGGGTGGAAACGAGAAGCCTTCCTGATCGCCTGCTGCATTTGAAATATTAAAAAAGTGCTCCAGAGTCTTGCTCACCACGAGGGTAAGTGGAAAATAAAGTTACATCATTCTGTGGGGGTACTATTCCTTTGTATTTGACCTGCACTGATATCTTCCTGATTGCCTAATATAAAGGCTCTATCAAGATACCTTAAAATGTCCTTAAATTGGTGGGAAAAACATGTGAATCTGTTGATTTATTTTTTTCTTTTGGTATCAACATCGGTTATCAGCCACGAGTTTTCAAATATCGGCATATCATCCAAAATTCCAGTATCGTGCATCCCTACCATTTCTGATTCCAGCTTGTTATTGTGGTACAAACGTTACTGCATTTACATTTATGTCAGCAGCACATTCTTCTAGAAATTACTTTATTATATAAAGGTTCTCCACAACTGTCGATTACCATTTTTCCTGCATTTTGACCGGCTAACTTTTTATCTAAGGAGTTTAAACGTGTACAGCAGATTTGTTAACTATGCAACTCTGAAACTGAGCAAGTGAAGCAACGTCATTGTGTCAACGTCATTATTGCTTTCTTCTGTTGTCTTTTTCCGTCACTATATACTTAGTATTTCACCCAAAACTGACGCAGGTTTTTGCATAAACACGGCAAAAAGGATTTTTTTTAAAAAGAAATTTAGCAAGGCGCGCCGACTGAATCTGACAGCTAACTGGGTGTTCGCATTTTTCTGGTTTATGAGCGTTTATTTTCACGGTTCGAAGTTTAGTTGAGAAGATTTTAACATCCAGCAGCAGACATTATCACACACAGACGCACTTTTGGCGTAACTTCGTGCTCACCTGAGAGGAAACATCCAGCATCCAGCCGTGAACTGAACTTCAAAGACACCGACTCTGCCGCCTCTGCTTCGTGTTGCTTTCAAATACACTTTCTATAGGCGGATTTTTTACTATCTCGGGGAACAGGTCTGGTCTGTTCCTAAAATGCATTGCTTTTTTGACTATTAAAAGGCTGCTACCCACATCAGCATTACTTCATCGTTCTTTTTTCTCTTTTTCTTTTGTCGCCATTGTTGTGAAAATATCTGCGCCTTTTTGGATTTGGACGCAGAAAACATCAAATACCGTCACGTGCACAGGCTACAGCTCTTCAGTGCAGCTGATCTGGAAAAAGCTGTCCATGTGTTTGATATCACGTTTGGACTATTGTAACTATCTTGGCAGCTAGAACTGAATCCGTCTGCAGCTGGTTCTAAATAGTGATGCGTCATGCTCTGAAGAGCAGGTGTTGTGCCAAAAAATGAGCTCACACTTACTTTGTTTTCACTCTATTTACTCTGGAAGCCATGCGGCCAGTCACATTTGAGCATCTGAGGTTTGGTTTGCACGAGTGATGGGAAGTTCGGCTCTTTTCAGAGAGCCGGTTCTTTTGATTTGGCTCCCAAAGAAGAGCCGGTTCTTTCACCTCCCGAACTCAGGGTTCCTACATGTTTCAACAAGTTAAATTTAAGACTTTTTAAGATCTTTTTAAGACCACTTGGAACAAAATTTGATGCCCATTTCACAGTCACACAGGCAAAAACACAGATCCCTCAGCATTTACAAAGATATTGTCAAAAAAGAGAGATTGAACAACTTTTGGCCATCATTACCTACGTCTATCATTGAGCCTGGTTTGAAATTTTCTTCCAAAAGTTAAACATGTTTACGCAAACATGCAAACCTCAGGCTAACAGGTGACGGCTGTGCAAAGACCCGCACTGATCTCTTCCTGATTGCCTAATATAAAGTTGGTGGGAAAAACATGTGAATCTGTTGATTTATTTTTTTTCTTTAATTTTTATAAGTGACAGAAAACTGTCAGTGTAAGACAAATTAAGATTAACATATGAAATTTAAGTATCAAAAGTAAAAAGTATTGTTACGAAAACGCAATCAGAAATTTGAGTTTAACATTTTCTTTATTCCTGTTTAGTTTTTAGCTTTTGTTTAATTTGCAAAGTGTAAAGGAGCTTCAGTACCTCCTTACATAAACCCAACCATATAGAAAAACACACACACACATCCTTACAGACCTGTGTGCATGTCTACCAACTTTCATACCCACGTGCATTCAATATAAATCATTCCTAATAAATTCTTGGTGCTCGGAGGTGATGAAAACAAACAAAAAACTTTTTAGTTTGAACTTTAACATGACTGCAGGATGTTTTCTTTTTTTCATTTTTTCTTTCATTTTTTCTTTCCTTCTTTGTTTTTCAATAATCGTTGTAAGAGCAATTCAATTGATCTTAGATTTTCTTTTTTACGTTGAATGAGGACCCCTGCTGGTCTTTTTGTAATAGTTATGGTCCTCATGTCAGATATGGGGCTTACCTGATTGTAACAGTTAACTGGGGAAAATAACTTACTTGAAGTTGTGGATTAGTGCACCTTAGACACCAGCAGACATTATGAATTTTCAATTGCGTTGCATTGGATTAGATGTTTTTTGTTTCAAGTGTTAAACCGTGGCCGTTTCTCAGTGCCTTGGATTACTCATTTGATTTTGAAAGCTTATTGAAAGAACATTTTCAGCATCTACCTGGAAATGGCATACAAGAAGACATCACAATATTTATGAAAATGATTGGTCTACAGGCCAATATTTTGTAATTTAGCTTGTATTGTTTTTATTAATATAAAAATGCTGGAATTAAATTGAAAATAAATGATCATTTTTATAATATAATTATAATATAGGCTACGTTGTATTATATCTCCATGAGGATTAGTGAGGACTGTTGATTTCTGGGTAAAAATGAATTCAATAGAACCGCTGGCAGTGGGAATGGATGTAATTAATGGAGGGGATTTAATTGGAGGGGAGTGGGTAGCCAAGTGGGCTTTGGCGTCGAGGACCCAGGTTCGAGTCCCCGACACCACCCCCAGGTGAACCACTGTGGACCCCTGAGCAAGGTCCTCAACCCCCACCAACCACCCCCCGGGCACCCCAAGCAGCAGCCCACCACCCCCCGATACCCACAGTACAGAGATGGGTGAAATGCAGAGCCCTAATTTCCACTCAGGAATCTTACCAGTATAACAAAAAAAATTGAAATAATGATCTTCCTCTCGATAGGCTTGCTATGTGTTAATGCATTTCAACAATAGTTAAGAAGTTTTAAGCTTTTTAAAATGACGCTGCTGTGTTTTATTAAGTCAGTACAATAGCGAGAAACTGCTCACTTCAGTCCAAAATGGGGCGCATGGGTGAAATATTGCAATGGAGCGTCCTCTTGAGTGTCGCCTCTTGTTGTTCTATACTCTTTGCCTTTAGTTTGTTAGGCAGCATGCTGAAGCAGAAGCTCTCTTCTTCCTCCATTCAAGCGTGAGGAAATGATACAAAGTAAGTTTTCTTGACATCCTGTCATAAGAAATGTATATTTGGGATGTATTGGTTAAATTTCAGTTCAACTCATGATTGAGGTTTGAGTGATTCAGTGATTTTCACTTACAGAAACTTTTCCTAACTTTTGTTAGTGCTACTATTCTTGTTCAGTCAAGTAAATTGCATTATTTCAATTATCAAACGATATATGAACTGGATTTGATAAGTTAAAGGGACTAGAGGCAGGCATTTTTTTTAAAAAACAAACATGCATGTCCATTTTTTAAAAAATACTAATGGGTGATGAATGCGCTGCAATTCAGTGGCCGAATTTCCCGCGCTGCCCTGCGGACGTGACGTCAAATGACGCTACATCCGCAGTTTTAATACAGGAAGAAGACGGTCGCAGTAAATTCAAACACTGTAAGGGATAGTTATGGATTCTTCTGCCGTCAGCAAACAATCCAGATCAACTGAAAGACACTAAAAAGTGTAACTACGAAGAAAAAGTGTAGTAAACAACATTATAGCTTCAGTTTGTGCTCGCTCCCGAGACGGTTTGGCTCGTGGCTGCAGTTACCTGAAGCGCCATTCGTGGCAGTCGCGAGTTTCATTTCTTAATCTTGCCTCTAGTCCCTTTAATAAGGATAATTTGTGATGAATTTATAGTCATGGGGCCTTTGCTTCAGGTTTAGCATTAATTGTTTGTGAATCTTATGTGGATATTTTACTGATTTTGGATTCATTGTGTCTTTTTTATAGACCACGCTTATCTACAACCACTTCATTGAAGCAAATAAAAGGAAACTGAATGCTTTCTTCATCCTCTACCAGATACCCCTGGTGGCTGTATATTTTCCACTGAATAGATTTAAATAATCCTAACCTGTACTTAAGTTATTTGAGAATTGAAAGAAGTTTTTAATCTTATTTTTGTTAAATGTACTCAATATAATTTATCATTGTTATAAAAGCATTTCTTTCCAGTACTTCTGTGTTCAGGTTTTACTTATATCTAATATTTCCCTTGCATTCAAGGTATTTATGTAAACTACAATCATGTGATTTTCTTTTAAGGGACAAAAAGTATCGGCATCGATGGTATCGTTCACAGCTTCTTGATGTCAACACAGACAGGTGATCAGACTCTGATTCAGCCAAACTGTGTTTCGTAAGTGGCTATTTGCCTGAAAATATGCCTATTTTTAAATGCAGTACCGGGCAGGTATGATATATGTGTCTGTGTGACTGTCTTGTTCTTCTGTTTGTCTGTCTGTGTGTTTGTTCTTCTGTTTGTCTGTCTGTGTGTCTGTTTGTGTATCTGTCTGTCTCTCACTGTCTGTCTGTAAATTGTTCTCATGAGCAGCTGTTTCTCTCTCTAAGGTAGGCCTACCAGTAGTTTGACAACCTTTGACCTAAAACATCTGGGTACAAATCTTTCGATTCTTTTCCACTTATGTTTCCGTTTCAATCCTGAGGCAATGGAAGAAACAACGACTCCAATAGCTGTCGAGCTGCCCATTTCTAGGAAATCAAGCACGATTTCTGGCCTGTACAAGACCTTACGGAGCTTTTCATAAGTTGCCTTGGCAAGTTTTTCCAGCTCCCTCCGGGAAAACGTGAGATCTTCTTTCTCAACTTCTGCCCAGATTGTTTCAAACAGCAGGTCTTGGATGGACAAAATCTGCTGTGAAGAGTAATAATCACACTCTAATTTTTCTGTGATCACTTTCAACAGCGTTCTCAGAAGAAACCTCAGATTATTTTTGGATTGTTCTTCATTTTCACCTGTTGGTGTTTTACAATCCTCTTTTGATACTCTGGGAGTCTCGTGTGTGGATGGGGGGCACAGTCTGTCAGTCCAGTGTTTTTCAGGTTGTCTCACTAAATTTTCTTTACAACTTGAGAGAATGATATCTTCATATATGGCACTTCCCATATGAAAATGCATTATAATTTCATGTGGTAAAATACGCACCTTTATTAAAATGTCTTCGCAAATGTTCTTAAAGACTGTTTTAATATTTTTCTCGGCGATATATAAATTCTGTCCCTCAACCATAGCCCAGATTTTTCTAGTCATACTGTCTGAGTCGTATCGATGTGTGCCTGGTTCCCATTTCATTTTGTGGACTTTGAAATGACATTCGTGCATCATCTTTACGATTGTCTCAACATATCTGAAAGACTCCGCTGCGTCATAGGCCTGCGTTACGAAGTCTTTCGCCTCCTGTTCATCTGCTACATTTTCTTCAGAGATCTGTCCTGTGTCCTCCACAATGGTCTCTTTATCCACGGATCTGCTACTTTGATTTAAAATCATTTTCGCAACTGAATCGGCCATCAGCTCCGTGATGTCCTGAACCAGGTCTGTGAGCGCCTCCTGTGTGTGACTGTCAGGATTTCCTGCAGCCAAACTTTCCAGCTGATGGGAGGACATTTTGCCCAAACACGTCCGGACAATATTTCTGGTCTCTTGGTTCATTTTTTTAAAGTATATTATTGCTTATGAAATTATCTGACACGTCCTGTCAAAAGGGTGAAAGAGAATGATTGTTAATCTCCTGCTGTGTTTGCAAAAATTCTAATTGACGTCATAGAGGAGCATGAGTGATCAAAGGTGATCAAAGGGAGGTCACGTTGCCATGATACGTCAGTGACGTCACATTAAAGACGTCACTCGTTTCAAAGAGAAGGTCGCTGACTTACCTTGGAGTTATTGGCCTATTTAAAAAAACAAATAGCAAAGATGCTAAATTAACTTTGATCCTATTGTTAATAAAGCTAGAAAAAAAAATGAAACTACTGGTTTCAAAGAGACCTGTCATTAATTCCAGGCTTACGTCAGAGGACTTTTTAAAGATTTAAAAAGGACTCCTGGAAGACCACCATCTCACACTAGCTCACATCTAAAGACAGTTTTTAGTCTCAGCCGAGTCACAGACTGGGATTTTACAAAGACTGGAAGTCTTGCAGGGTCACTATTAACAACACTACAACTAGATTCTTTCAGCATTTTTTCCTATCATACAATGTGTTCCCATCATCATCATCATCATCTTCATCATCATCATCATACATTTTATTTGAAAGCACCTTATCAAAGCGCACAAAGACACTGTATAAAAAACAGATAAAACATTAAAAACAGGAAGATAAAACAGTAAAAATGAAAAACATAATCTGCTCTGTAACCGAGAACATTCAGTGACCAGCATGTCTGCAGCACCGATATTTATTTAGTTTTTACTGTCAGTAATCTGATTGCTGCTGTGTGTTCTGCAGTAATATAAGACAGCGCGGGGTTCACGTGGGGTTCTCCGTTAGTCACGTGACCGCTTTTACATTGAAGTCAACGCATGGCGCAACTCTGTATTTCTATGAACACGAGTGTGCAGGGTGTGCCGGCAGCTGGCACATCCGGCAACCTCCTGACCTGACTGTAGGTCAGACTCACCCAGCAAGCATTGCGGAGCGTTAACTACTGATAATTACGATGAAACAGAGTTCTCTGTTCCTGACAGACAGCTGGTCCACCTGAACAACCGTTTTCAGAGTGACTCTTATAGAATAATGAAGATGCTGCCTCCCCGCTGTCTGCGTCAGATACGTTTCACCAGCTGGACGCATTACGCACGCAGAGCAGCTTTATGGACTTGGTTTGGAGTAGAGTGCCTTGAGAGAGAGAGTGGCGTCAACGGAAGTTCAAAAATCCGGCCGCATGTAGCCTCAAACAGTTCCCGGAAGTGCTTGGCGGGCCATTCTAAACATTAGGAAAACCACAACAATCGCTAAATAATGTCAATAAATGCTAACGTTATGTGGTAGAAGCTATTATATTTACAGTAAAATATAGCTTTATTTTACTATATTGACATTCGTAATGTTTAAGCACAGACAGAAAATATGATCAATACCCATTTACGATCTTGTAGTAATCCAACATAGTTAATGAGTGACGGTCTCGGTGTTTCTATTAGCCTTGGAGAGTTTACCACTTAACACTTAAAATTTCATTTTAATTCATTGCAAATAAATCGAGTTCTACAACTATTTATTACCTATTCTTCCTTGTAAATATGCTTATATTAATAGTGTTTAAACTGTTACTAAACCACTCGTTGACAGCAATAAACCACAATATTTTCTCTTTTTACTGTCAGACTTGAGTGAAGCAGATAGGTGACTAAATGATTTTGTCAACGTACTATGCATTATGTCGGATCTTGCAACATCATGATTACTGTTTAAATCTGGAAACCAAATTAAATTTTCATTACAAATAAATATAGTTATACAACTATTTGTTACCCATTCTTCCTAGTAAATATCTATGCAATATGAATGGCTTTGAACTCATTAAATCATCCCATCACAGCAATAAAACCCACAATATTTTCTTTTTCTAACTTTCAGATGTGAGTGATGGGGGCTAACGGGTGACTAAAATTATTTGTAAATTCTCTACAAGTCTGGACTTGCAACAGCATATTTTAATGGATTGCAAATAAATTGAGTTCTGTCCTTGCTTATCACAAACTTACTCTACTGACTGATGCATAGTAAATCAGTCCTCCCCCCAACACACTGAAGACAATGCATTCCTTAAAGACTTCATCTACAGATGTGAAACAGTTTGGCATGTAAAGCTGTTTGTGTCATTCCCAATGTTGTCCTTGATAGTCCCCATCATGGTGGGGGTGCTCCAACCGCTCAGAGAAAGGCGTCCGAATGTATGTCTTCCCCAAAGACAGGGACAGAAGAAAGACCTGGGTGGCTAAAGTCATAAGGAGCAATTTATCTATCACAAACAAAGATTGCAACAACAACAAAAAATGAGGTAATCATATTTAAACAGTTGCACTTTTGCATACTTTAAAATACCACACCATGAGGAAATTTTTAGATTCTTTTGAACAATGAACAGGAAAAAAAAAGAGCAAAAACCAAGTACAGTTGTAAAACAACATTGGCAACCTCAGAACAGCTGAAGAGGCTTCAGGACATTCTTGGACAAGTGCAGAGAGATAAGCAGAAGTCCCACATGAGGCATCTCCCTGCACCCTGGCCTCCTCCTGCACCCTGGCAATGCAGGAAATACAAGGCAGAGAAAAAAAGTGTCATGGTCACTGAAGTCCAGCATAATCAGCCACTGATGTGTAGCACATTTGTCACGTTGCCTCAGGTTCTTAATGGTTGTGTTTTATATTAAAGGATTAAACAACGAGCAATGCGTTACAACAAAATAACAACAGTAGACACACCTGTTGATTTGGTTGTTTGCCCAGTTATAATCGTATAATCAGCCTTTGAAAAATAAAATAGTTGCCCATAGTATTTATGCATTTTAGAAACACTATAGTATTTATAGTAGCAGTATTTATATTAAAAAGAACCATCCTCTATTATTATTTGCAAGACAGTTTATCAGTGGCATCAGATATTACAAAACCGCAGTTATAATCGATATCAGTGATTTATCATATGTTTTACCAGTCATTTCGCAGCCTCAGTGATATTACATCTTTTTATAAATGCAATCACTTCCCTATATGTTAACCTTGCCACTTCTAATCGGCAGAGTTGGATTAAGTTATATTGAGCGAGCAGAAACTACATTTATCAGCATATTGCACACAATGCTATCCTTATTCTAAACTTTTAGCTGTTAATATTTTCTAAATCCTATAATATAGACGGGTAAAATCCGCTAACGCACTTAATAACTTGCTTCGATTTAATTCAAATGCCCCACTGATATGAAATTTAATTCTTTAAACGTTTTTTACCTCGGACAAGTGCTGCTTCAACCAGCTGCTCCGTTGGAATATATAGGGAGCCGAAGTCACGCCCCTCTACTTCCGCATCATGGGACCTAATGCTGCGTTCCATTTGAACTCGGAAGTCGGAAATTCCCAGTTCCGAGTAGGAAGTTTCAACTGGAACGCCCCCCTGAAGTCGGATTTCCCACTCGGAAAGTCGGACAACTCTCGCAGCTCCGAGTTCAGATTTAAAGATGGCCGCGCCCTGTGTTAGCAGTTTTAGAAGCTTCTGTAATGTCACATTTATTTACACTTCTTACTTATATTTTGTTGCATAAATCAATCGTACACGTAGTATTGGTTTATACAGATGTAGGGGAAGCTCAGTATAATTCACATTTTTCATGTCGTATATGTGAACTACAACGCCAGCTGTCCAACAACGGCAATAAAACCTAGCAAACACGTGTTTTCTATTCAACTGTTTCCGACCAGTGAGCTGGACGCAAGTGGTCGGGTGTGACGTCACCCCCAGTCCCACTTCCCAGTCCATAAAATGAACCCAGCAACGAGACGAAAAAATATGAATGGAAGTCAATGGGGAGAAAATAATTATCTTCTGGTCCCAGTCGTTCTCTGTCCTGGATTCCAGATATGTTGGTTATGGATTTAAATGAAAATTTTTCGTGCAAAGAAAAAATAAAATACCGCGAAGATTTTAGATAATTTCAGGATTTATTTGAAGCCTCTGTGTGGACTACAGCCCTCGTCGCAACCGACCTGCGTCACCAGCTGCCTGATTACGCTACCGTTGTGATTTTACTCCGGCACGTCACCGCTTTTTACTTTATTTTTTTCAAGAACAGGAAAAAGAGCATGAACAGATGTGAAAACCGTTTTAAGTCAGGAAATGTTGAGTCTTTCCATCACGCCGATAGAATGATGTCCAGTCTGGTTCACGCCCGCTGCAGGGAGCGACGTCATCACTTGCGGCGAGGGCTGTAGTCCACACAGAGGCTTCAAGTAAATCCTGATATTATCGAAAATCTTCGCGGTATTTTATTTTTTCTTTGCACGAAAAATTTTCATTTAAATCCATAACCAACATATCTGGAATCCAGGACAGAGAACGACTGGGACCAGAAGATAATTATTTTCTCCCCATTGACTTCCATTCATATTTTTTCGTCTCTTAGGTCCCATGATGCGGAAGTAAAGGGGCGTGACTTCGGCTCCCTATAGAGCGGCAGTTAGCTAGCGCTAACTTCCGGGAACTTTTTTCGAACTCCGCGGTCCGCCATTGCTGTGAAAAAAATTACCATTGCGGTGAATGGAGTTGACGCCACTCTCTCTCTCAAGGCACTCTAGTTTGGAGGCCTCTGAACTGACTGTTTGCGCAACTCATCAAATGGAAAGTGGACGGAAAGTGTCTGCCTGTTCCAAGTTGTGCTGCGGAACACCTGTTTCCAGGTGCACCTGCAGAGCTACGAAGCCACAGTGAGACTGAACATCTCCTGCTCATCTTTGAAATAGAGCTCGCGGAGAAACAAATCAGTCATTTGGTGTAAGCCCGGCATACGAGGCAAAATTCTGCCTCGTATGCCTGGTTCTGACTCTTGGAAGTGATAAAAGACCGGATCCAGATGACCTGAGGGGTCTAGTAGGTTCTTACTGGGTCAAGAGGTCACTGATGTATTTTGGGCCTAAACCATTCAGAGCTTTATAGACCAAAAAAAGGAAAGTAATAGGACGCTCCATTGCAATATTTCACCCATGCGCCCCATTTTGGACTGAAGTGAGCAGTTTCTCGCTAAAACACAGCAACGTCATTTTAAAAAGCTTAAAACTTCTTAACTATTATTAAAATGCATTAACACATAGCAAGCCTATCAAGAGGAAGGTAATTACATCCATTCCCACTGCCAGCGGTTCTATTGAATTCATTTTTATTCAGAAATCATTCCAAACTATCCTAATAGGCTGTTTTCAACAGTCCTCACTAATCCTCATGGAGATATAATAAAACGTAGCCTATATTATAACTATATTATAAAATTTTCATTTTATTTCAATTTAATTACAACATTTTTATATTAATAAAAATGATACAAGTGAAATTACAAAATATTGGCCTGTAGACCAATCATTTTCATAAATATTGTGATGTCTTCTTGTATGCCATTTCCAGGTAGATGCTGAAAATGTTCTGTCAATCAGCTTTCAAAATCAAATGAGTAATCCAAGGCACTGAGAAACGGCCACGGTTTAACACTTGAAACAAAAAACATTTAATCCAATGCAACGCAACTGAAAATTCATAATGTCTGCTGGCGTCTACAAGGTGCACTAATCCACAACTTCAAGTAAGTCATTTTCCCCACTTACCTGTTACAATCAGGTAAGCCCCACATCTGACATGAGGACCATAACTATGACAAAAAGACCAGCAGGGGTCCTCATTTAACGTAAAAAGAAAATCTAAGATCAATTAAATGGCTCTTACAACGATTATTGAAAAACAAAGAAGGAAAGAAAAAATAAAGAAAAAATGAAAGAAAAAATGAAAAAAAGAAAAAAAGAATACATCCTGCAGTCATGTTAAAGTTCAAACTAAAAAGTTTTTTGTTTGTTTTCATCACCTCCGAGCACCAAGAATTTATTAGCAATGATTTATATTGAATGCACGTGGGTATGAAAGTTGGTAGACATGCACACAGGTCTGTAAGGATGTGTGTGTGTGTTTTTCTATATGGTTGGGTTTATGTAAGGAGGTACTGAAGCTCCTTTACACTTTGCAAATTAAACAAAAGCTAAAAACTAAACAGGAATAAAGAAAATGTTAAACTCAATTTCTGATTGCGTTTTATTAACAATACTTTTTACTTTTGATACTTAAGTGAATACTACCTACTTTTTAAACTTTTACTCAAGTAATATTCTAGCAGGCGACTTTCACTTTTACTTGAGTAATTTTCCAGTAAAGTACTTTTACTTTTACTCAAGTATGGCTTTTGTGTACTTTATACAACACTGGCTGCTCAGAATACACACTGAGCCAATCATGCAGTTCAATACTCAGAGAACTACTCAGTGAACTATCACAGGTTTTAAAGGGCACACACACATTAATCTAAGATATTTTCAACAATACCAAAACATCATCATCATAACAGCAGCAGCAACATGACATCTGATAGGCTACCACCATCATGTGATACAGAAGCTAGAATCTGGCTGCTTTCACACGTCGTCTGTGTCTCATGTTGCAGTCTGCACACTGCGAAGTGCGCAGACTACAGCTACGTAGGCTACGGAGAGTCCTACGTAGTCCACGCAATCCCAAGCAGCCTTCTGAAACGGTGCGCTGCTGAAATGGGGACATCCTAGCCAACGAGAATTTCACAAAGTGCTCCAGTCCTGATAGCAACTGCAGACTCAACAGCTGTCTAGTGATGTCAAACAAATGCATTTTCTAAGGCAAAAAAACTCTTTTTAAGCTTGCCTGAATAGTTTATTTACTTTTTCCACAGTCTACATATTTACACCAGTAAACACGTCATTTAACACTTAAAAATCCACGAATAATCCAATTATTACACTCGTAGCTCTGCTGATTATTCCAGCCCATCTTGTGCGCAATGAAATAAAATACCTACCTTTGCCTGTTTAATAAATACATTTTTACAATATTTCTCATGTCTTAAAAGAATGTCAAGTAGACTTGCAAAAAAGATCTGTAAAGAAATGTCTGTGACCTGTTTTTATCCGCACTTCGCAGTGTGCAGACTGCAGCATGAGACAGCCAAAATTTCATTGCCTAAAACTCTCAGAAGCAGATATGGACACATTTGTTCGGACTTTTGCTCAGAAAAGCAGATGACTGATGTTATACACAGATACAGAAGCTGGAATCGGGCTGCTTTCACATCATTTCATTGCCTAAAACTCTCAGAAGTGGAAACAAATTCCATGGTTTGTATCTGTGGTACCATGATACTAAAAAAAAAGTATAAATTCTGATTATTTTTTTTTTTCTGGCTGGTATTGAAGTATCGACTCCAGGGTATCAATATGCCCATCCCTACTTTCCAGCTGCACCGCAAAGCAGCACAGCCACACAAAGATGGCACGAACCAAAACTGCCTCATACTGTGAAGAAAACCATACATGGTTTTGTGCAGTATGTGGAATACAGGACTGGAACTCTGTCAGTCCAAGGGCTGAGGAACATGAAAGCAGCAACGTGCACAGAGGTTGTGCTGAAGCATCAAAGTCAGATTTAGCCAGCTTGATACATGGCCCCCAAACTGTGGATTGATTATGGTGATATTCTGGTGATACTGGTTTATGATAAGCCAAAGAGTATGTGTTATGCATTTCAGATGCATGTTTATTACTGGCTCAGTCAGAGGGACTGAAGTGTAAATACAGCTTCATTTTATTTGTGAGTATTCAAGTTCAAGCCCTGTAGAGTGAGTATGGGTAAAGTGGGACAGTTAAGCTTTATATTAACATCACCATTGAACTTATTATAAGGCAGCATGAAATTAAAACAAAAAGTTTCTGTGTGGATGATGTGGATGTTTGGTTCCTAATCAGAAATTACGTTGAGATTACATTTTCAGAAAGTGTCCCAGTTTACCCATACTTACCCTACAATACTCACGACACAACATCTAGTATTTTAGATAAGGCCAGTGCTATTGGTATAATTTAGACAGTATAGTACCCGTACCAGGTAGTGTGTTGAGTGTCCGTGCATCAATTGTTGTGGGCCGGGCTGAGCCAAAGTCCAGGGCTGTTTTTTTGATCTGTGGAAGTCGATCTGTAGACAGACGAAACGTGGAAGACAAACTAATTTATCTGGTTTCACAACACCCAGAGCTCTGGGACAGTAGTTTACCGAGATCTCACCACGCGGTGGCCGCCGAGCTTGCCGCGTTTGGTGTTTAGGGGCCTTAAAGGGGAAGTTCAGGGTTTTTGACATAGGGCCTCTTTTACAAGTGAGCCAGAATGCTACTCATCACTGAAGACGGTTTCAACATATTTCATCCTGTTATTCTAGTTTCTAGTGGGTCACCAATGCTAATGCTAGTGCAAGTCAATAGGAATCTGCTAGCCTGTCATTAATGACAATCTTATCCACTCCACAGAACATTCTAAGCAAATCATTTATAACTTCAGACTATCTGTGTAAATGCCGTGTTTACAGAATAATGTTACAATAAAACTAACCTGCATTTAGTTGCATTTTGATTGTTGCTGCTGAGACACTTTACAAAGTTTTACTTCCTGTATGTGGCAGCAGAGTGATTTTATCTGCTGCTACTAGCATGAAGGAATTTGATTATACAAATATAAAGTCTAACGACCATGTCTGAAAGGCATGAGGATATGTCAGATTTTGAAGATGATTTAGAACTTTTTTCATCAAACTAACTGTCACCATGTCTATTAACTGAAATAAACTGGCAAAGGTAGTGAGCTGGTAAGAAACTAGTTCCTCAATATGTAATGCAAAATTTGTTATACAAGGCTGGTTTTACTTTTTTTAAATACAAGTTTACTAGTTTAACACGGCATTTACACAGATAGGCTTGCTGATTTGCCTCGGATCTTCTGTGGAGTGGATGAGATTGGTTTTAATGACAGGCTAGCAGATTCCTATTGACTTCTACTAGCATTAGCATCAGCAACCTCCTGGAACTAGAACAACGGGATGAAATATGTTGAAACTGTCTTCAGTGATAAGTAGTATTCTGGCTCACTTGTGAATGAGGCCCTATGTCAAAAATTCTGAACTTTCCCTTTAAGTTAACCTTCCTGCACTGTAACTGACTTTACAGAGAAAGTCTGTAAACCTATTTAATCCTTTTTCCTATAGATCAGGGCTTTCAGGCTTTTCTCACTTGATATGAGATTTATTCGGGCAATAGCCTATCTTAGGGTGGGATTGAGAAGGGTATCATAAATCATCAGCAAGATGATAACCTGAATGAATGTCTTGCTGCTGGCTTCAGTTGCTATCACGAGGAAGAAGTGGGTATTTAATCTTCTATATTAAAGCTTTAAATGTTTCTGTCTCAGAGAATATAGAAGACAGACAGGAAATAGCATTGAGGAACAAGTGGAGATCTTCGAGGCATTTTAAATGAATAGTCTCTAACTTTTTCTCCTGTTAATGCAGAGTAGGTTTTACTTTACTGAATTTGTTTTTGCAGAAGCAGACCACATTAATAAAGTCTGACCTCTTTTTTTTTGGGCTTGATGAAAGAAAAAGTTTATAATATTGATACCATTTTTCATCGCTTTCATCATCAAAGCTCCAAGAACGTGGGCAGGTTTTAGAGGAATGTATGGGTAGAGGGTCAGTTACAGAGACTGGAGGCTCAGAAGGTCCTTAATGTTTGGATTATTCTTCAATTAGTCCCTCAAAATTGAAATAATCTCTCAAAATAAGCAGAACTGGGAGGAAAACTTGTCATTTATTTATCAAGCAAATCAGATACCTGCTCATCCAAGACTTTATTTATCCAACTTTATTGATAAAGCACCTTAAACAACCACAAAGGACAAAATTCTATACAAAATAAAATCGAGGTAAAAAGAATAAAACAATAAATTAAGACATCAAACAGCTAGTTAAAATCAAACAATCAATAATTAAAATAATATCGAAATGATAAGAAATAGAAGTATGATAAATGAAAAAAAATATAGTCTATATTCAACATCTTGTGGTGTCAAAGGTCAAAGAAAAAGGTTGTGTTGTAAGATGGGATTTAAAACAGTCGTGCCAGTTGGTTGAGCAGCTGCCCAATGAACAGAGGCTACAGTTCCTCAGCGCAGTCGTCCCCGGTTCGATTCCCAGTCCAGGTCCCTTTGCTGCATGTCACTCCCCACTCTCTCTGCCCCTTTCCTGTCACTATACACTGTCATATAAAGGCCACTAGAGCCCAAAAAAACCCTTAAAAAAAAAAAAAAACTTTATACTGTGTAGAGTATGTACAAAATCTGTTGATGCAGCAGCAACTTACAAACATTTTAGCTGTAAATAAGAGCATAAACAGTAATGAATAAATACAGTAAAGACGTCACAGTGAAACTCATGTACAGTCGTCCTCAAAATTATTCATACCCTCCAATTAAAGAAATGGCTAAATTTACGATAGCAATTCAAATTACAAGAAAGTAAAGAAACTAATAATAAATAAAAATTCACAAAATTATAATTTAGTGAAATAGAATATTTCTTTTGAATTGTGGTTGGAAATAATATATATATAAAAAACAAACAAAACTGTTGCAGACACATGAGAGCACCTTTCCCATGAACAGTGGACCAACATACCAGTCAACAGGTGCAGACGTCTGATTGGACGTTACAGAAAACACCTGATTGCAGTGATTGTCTCCAGGTGTTGCTTTGGAGCCCCATCATGCTTGTTTACTTGTTTTATTTTTTGTGTTTGTTTTTAATGTTTCTTTCAAACCACAACTCAAAATCAATCTCATGATTTTCATAGAATTTTTATTTTTTATTACTTTTGTCAATTTCATCTTATGTCACCGACAGCTGATTTTTTCCTTCTTTAATTTGAGGATGTGAATAATGTTGGGGTGTTTTCTGTAATGTCCAGTCAGACGTCTGCACCTGTTGACAGGGATTTTGTACCACTGTTAATGGGAAAGATGCTCTAATGTGTTTTATTATTTTCAACCACAATTCAAAAGAAACATTTTTATTTTACTAAAGTACAATTTTGTAAATTTTCATTTATTATTATTATTATTTATTATTTATCTGAATTACTGTTGTGAATTCAACATTTTCATTATAGATATGAATAATTTTGACGACGACTGTATCTAATGAAGCAAACACACAACAGAAACTATTTAAATGTTTACACTTTTTTCTCCAGTTAGTTTAAACCACTTAGTTATTTGTGCAACTATTTACCTACTATCCTTATAAAACCGGTTCAGCTCACTTTTATATGAAAATGTAATGAATAATCATGTTATCTTGTGGGTTTACCATAGAGTCTCTGAGTAAACACTGCATATTGTGGCTGGATTATTAGGGATGCACGATAACCATTTTTTAAAAACAATTAGATAACTACTAAATTTCAGCTCCTAAAGGCAGATACCGATACCAATTAAACGCATACAACACCTAATTATACCAAATCAAAAATTCCAACTATATGGGGTCGCTCTGTAATATTTACTTGTTCCTGCAAACACCAATGACACATTGCACCTGACTGCTCCCTGGTGTGCACGGCCATTTGTGAGGGAAGGATCTTCATAGTGGCGCACATCGTGCTGATTGATTCCTCATTATTAATATCCCTATCTGCAAGGACAGTATCATTTGGAAGTAGTTTTTGAAGAATACCACAATTATCAGTCACAAAGGAATCACTAGCTAGAGAACACACGGCATGCTTTATGTTGCTGAAGGTAATCTCTTTCCTTCAGACTGCAGCTGTCAGCCATTCAGCGCCCCATG
The DNA here is from genome assembly GCA_023101725.1 of Atherinomorus stipes. Taxonomy (NCBI): domain Eukaryota; kingdom Metazoa; phylum Chordata; class Actinopteri; order Atheriniformes; family Atherinidae; genus Atherinomorus; species Atherinomorus stipes. Next base: position 550,707 of record JALJCO010013115.1, on the reverse strand, counting down.
TCACTTCAGCAAACCTTTACTTTTTTCTTTTTTTTTCCAAACCGGGGATCTTGACAAACCATAACGTGCCCTTTTTTGTCTTTTTTATCATCTTGATTGTGCTACAACCTAGCACAGTCCTTCACTCAACACTATAACCCAGCATCTCCACTCATGACCAACGTAGCTCTCAGCAGGTGAACTACAAACATGGCGGAACGCCAGTTCGGAGGGGCGGGGCGATATGCTGTGACGACAACTCCTCAGCCTCCATAGACCCCTCTCAGTCACGTGACTCTATACGGTCACGCAGCCATGCTGGGTGGCAAAAAGCTAGCCTGGACCACTGCAGCACTCAGTAGTGACCGTAAACTTGCTGTGGGCTGTTTCATAATTGACGGTTCTACATGACTTTACTCTTTTTAAGCCAGTTCAGGCTTGATGTTGGCAGCTCAGGCAGCCATATTTTCATAAATTTGCACTTGATGGTGCTCAAGACCGTAACAATTTTTCCAAATCCTGGTTTACAAACCTCCAAAACTGCCACCAGATGGAGATGTTGCTGCCTGATTAGCTTAGCATGACATTTACAACCTCATCCATCGACAATCGCACTTCACAGGAGCAGAAATAAAAGATTGCACATTTTTAGAAGCTTCTAAATGTCTGGTGCAGGATGCTATCGGACCTTCGGCTGTGGAAAGCGTCCCCGACAAAATATTTTCTCTTCATGTCAGAGATTAAAACAGCAGACCAGATATCATTAACAGCTTGCCCACTCAATAACTTGGGTGGGCTATCCAGGGTCCAAGCAGCAATATGCCCACACAGCAGGGAGAGATGCAATGCTTTAACATAACCTGCCTCTCTCCTGCCGAAGCCCTGCAGCAGGACGTTCAGCGTCTGTGGCAATTAGACGCTCCTCTCCACAGACCCGAGAAGGAAGTTACACGCTCAAGGGAGGACAGAGAGGCCATAGCCATGTTTGACGCTGAGACTATTAGAGTACTTGTAGATGGTGTAGAGAGATATGCCACTCCCCTACTCAGGAAGAAAGATTTCCCACAGATGCACATGTCTCCTGATGTAGTTAAAGGACTTCTGAGGTCAACAGAGCGTAAGCTTGCAAAGAATCCTGATCTGGCACTCACATATAACATGGAGATCAAGAGGTTGGTAGACTCTGGTTATGCTGCAAAGCTGAACCCTGAAGAGATCCATAGTTCTACTGAATCTTGGTATGTACCCCATCACATCGTATATCATAACAACAAAGCCCGGGTTGTTTTCAACTGTTCCTTTGAGTTCCAGGGAACCGTCCTCAACCACTACCTGTTACCAGGACCACCTCTGGGGCCTACACTGCTGGGCATCCTCCTCCGATTCCGGCAGCATCCTGTGGCAGTGAGAGGGGACATAAAGGCCATGTTTCACCAGATCCGCCTTCTCTCTGCAGACTGCCCCCTACTGCGGTTCTTATGGAGAGACTGTGAGACAGAGAGGCCCCCAGATGCATACGAGTGGAAAGTCTTGCCCTTCGGGACAACTTGTAGCCCCTGTTGTGCTACTTTTGCCCTTCAGAGCCATGTGAGGAAGCACAAAGACACCCACCAAGATATCTACAACTCAGTCCACACAGCGTTTTACGTGGACAACTGCCTGCAGTCCCTCTCCAACCCACAAGAAGCCAAGTCACTCATTGACAGGATGAGAGAGCTGTTAAGTCAAGGTGGGTTCGAAATACGCCAGTGGGCAAGCAACATCCCTGAGGTGGTCGCACATCTGCCCAGCACGGCCAGGTCAGACAACTGTGAACTCTGGCTGAACTTCAAAAGCCTTGACCCACAGGAGTCAACACTGGGTCTCAGATGGCACTGCCCGACCGATGTCCTGGGATACAAGCACTGGCCCGTGGCTTACACAACTGTCACGTTGCAGAGCGTTTACAAAGTACTGGCCAGCCAGTATGACCCCCTGGGTTATATCTGCCCTTACACTACGAGAGCAGAGCTCATTGTACAGGCCCTGTGGAGTACAGAGAGAGGATGGGATGAGCCCATAGAAGGTAGCCTGCTTCAGTTCTGGCTTGAGTGGGAACAAGAATTGCCTTACCTCCAGCACATCACCATCCTTCGCTGCTACACTCCTGCACACAACTACGACAGTGCTACATATGAGGCTCACATCTTCTGTGACGCCTCAGAAAGGGCCTATGGAGCTGTAGCCTATCTCAGAGTCACAGAGCAGCAGATGCACATCTCCAACCGCATTCATCATGGCTCGCTCCAGAGTAGCGCCCCGTAGTGATGTTATGCTCGAGCAGGCTGCTCGACTTCGTATCGACCTTTCAAAGCGGAAGTGTCGTGGGAAATGTATCGAGCCTCGCTTCATTCCGTTAAGGACCGCCCTACTTTCCAAATGAAGCTTCATGACGTCACGCGCGTATCACCGACCTTACGCGCCAGTTTGAATTCAGGGTGGAGTCATCAATTTACTAGTGCTTATAAACGGACACAATTCCACCAAACTTTGTGGGTTTATGAGAGGAGGAGACAGTTGCGTATAGTTGCCATTTATTCAATAATTTACATACAGGGAGAGTGAGATTCAGGTGAGATTAGGCTAACATTCCATCTACGACTGCTGAAATGATCTTGTTCTTAAATAAAAATGCATGACTCCCACAAGAACTCAAAAGTATTTTTATTTAAGGGGTTCTTTATATAAATTCATCATGGCAATACTTTCCATGATGTCTTCATCAAATCTTTCTAAAACAACACCATCTGTTGTATGAAATATTTTCAGCTGGAGCTCAAGCTATGACACAGCTATGAAAATATTTCATAATGCAACCAGATTTGAAAATGAACATAAAACATGTTACAAATAATTGTTACTGTTTCATGACACATTGCCCCTCATCAATCCATGCAGCTGGCTGCTGCTATGTTAAAAGTTGACCAGCAGATGTCACTATATTGTATTGTGTTGAATGCTTCATAACACAGAACCATTTGAAGACAATTGCTTCATATTGATTCAGTGGTTCGGAAAGCTTCAGTCTCTCCATCACTAGCGCCCCGTAAGCAGGTGTCAAAACCCAGATTGGAGTTGTGTGCAGCCCTTACTGGAGCCCAACTAGCCAAAGTGCTTCAAGCTGAACTCTAACTTCCCCTGCACTCTGTCTACCTGTGGACAGATTCCACTACAGTGCTACTGTGGATCCAGTCCAGCTCTTGCTGGTACAAAGTTTTTGTGGGCACTCAAATCTCTGAAATACAGGAGCTGACTTCTCTGGATCAATGGAGATATGTGAACTCAGATGATAACACGGCGAATAACATCACAAGAGGAAAGTCACTTTCAGAGCTTACCATCTCCAGCTTCTGGTCACATGGTCCACACTTCCTCACCCTGACGCCTGAAACCTGGCCTCAGCCCCCAACAGCGTCTGCAGACTGCAACAGGGAAGAACTCAGAAAGACTGCTCTCTGCGTCCTCACATCTGTATTCCCATGCCTGCCAGATCCAAATCAGTACACATCCTTAGACAGTCTGATTCTGGCGACTCACAGATCTCTGCATGGGGCGGCAGCTACACCTGTCACTGCAACTGAGCATCTGGAATCCAGGACCCAGCTGCTTCGGGCTGCTCAGAAGGACAGCTTTCCAGAGGAGGTCCAAGCACTCCAAACAGGCCACCCTGTACGCCAAAGCAGCCGTTTAAGTGCTCTTTCCCCTGAGTATGACAGCCTCAGTGGACTGATTAGAGTGGGAGGCCGCCTGCGTCAAGCCATAGATGTCGACCCTGACAGCATTCACCCTGTTGTGTTTGCACTTGAACATCCTTTGACTCGGCTCATCATAAAGCACTATGATGCCCAGCTGCTTCATCCTGGTGCAGAAAGACTGTTTGCTGAGGTGCGGCGCACATATTGGATCCTCAGAGGACGGCAGGCCATTAAGAAACAGCAGTACCAGTGCGTAGACTGCAGGAAATGGCGTGCCTCACCATCTACACCAAAGATGGCTGACCTTCCCACGTCTCGGCTAAGACTCTACAAACCACCATTTTGGTCCACAGGAGTGGACTGTTTTGGACCATACCTGATTAAGATTGGACGTAGGAGTGAGAAGCGCTGGGGGATCATCTACAAATGCCTTACCACGAGATGTGTCCACCTGGATCTCCTCCCTTGCCTCGATACTGACTCTTTCTTAATGTCATTACGCAGGTTCTTCGCACGCCGTGGGAAGCCGGATGAGCTGTGGTCTGACCGGGGCACCAATTTCCGGGGCGGCCACAAAGAGCTGCAGAGTGACATTGAGAACATGGTCCCTAAGCTACAAGGACAGCTAGCAACCCAGACCATCACCTTCAACTTCAACCCTCCGCACTCACCTCACTTCAGGGGAGCCTGGGAGAGGGAGATCAGATCGGTCAAGTCAGCCTTACAGGTCATTCTGAAAGACCAAGTCGTGGCGCAGGAAGTTCTCCTAACTGCTCTCATAGAAGTTGAAGGCATCCTCAACTCTAAACCTCTGGGTTATGCCTTCTCTGATGTGGCCGACCCGGACCCCGTAACCCCAAACCTGCTGCTAATGGGGCGGCGTGATGCTACACTACCACAGGCGGTGTATGGCCCTGCATGTGAGACGCACTTTTGGCGTAACTTCGTGCTCACCTGAGAGGAAACATCCAGCATCCAGCCGTGAACTGAACTTCAAAGACACCGACTCTGCCGCCTCTGCTTCGTGTTGCTTTCAAATACACTTTCTATGGGCGGATTTTTTACTATCTCGGGGAACAGGTCTGGTCTGTTCCTAAAATGCATTGCTTTTTTTGACTATTAAAAGGCTGCTACCCACATCAGCATTACTTAATCGTTCTTTTTTCTCTTTTTCTTTTGTCGCCATTGTTGTGAAAATATCTGCGCCTTTTTGGATTTGGACGCAGAAAACATCCAATACCGTCACGTGCACAGGCTACAGCTCTTCAGTGCAGCTGATCTGGAAAAAGCTGTCCATGTGTTTGATATCACGTTTGGACTATTGTAACTATTTTGGCAGCTAGAACTGAATCCGTCTGCAGCTGGTTCTAAATAGTGATGCGTCATGCTCTGAAGAGCAGGTGTTGTGCCAAAAAATGAGCTCACACTTACTTTGTTTTCACAATATTGACTCTGGAAGCTATGCGGCCAGTCACATTTGAGCATTTGAGGTTTGGTTTGTACGAGTGATGGGAAGTTCGGCTCTTTTCAGAGAGCCGGTTCTTTTGATTTGGCTCCCAGAGAAGAGCCGGTTCTTCCACCTCCCGAACTCAGGGTTCCTATATGTAAATAAATTTAAGACGTTTTAAGACCTTTTTAAGACCACTTGGAACAAAATTTAATGCCCATTTCACAGTGACACAGGCAAAAACACAGTTCCCTCAGCATTTACAAAGATATTGTCAAAAAAGAGAGATTGAACAACAACTTTTGGCCATCATTACCTACGTCTATCATTGAGCCTGGTTTGAAATTTTCTTCCAAAAGTTAAACAACATGTTTACGTGAACATGCAAACCTCAGGCTAACAGGTGACGGCTGTGCAAAGACCCGCACTGATCTCTTCCTGATTGCCTAATATAAAGGCTCTGTCGAGACACCTAAAAATGTCCTTAAATTGGTGGGAAAAACATGAGAATCTGTTGATTTATTTTTTTCTTTCATTTTTATAAGTGACAGAAATATGTCAGTGTAAGACAAATTAAGATTAACATATGAAATTTAAGACCACAACTGTCAAATTTAAGGACATTTTAAGGTATTAAATGCACATTTGTAAATTTAAGACTTTTTAAGAGTCTGCAGAAACCTTGCGAACGGCTCTTACTTTAAGATATTTGTGGCCCTATATTTTACCTTAATTTTGCAATAAATAAATGATTTGTGTGTTAAAGATCTTTCTGCATTCAGTATTTTTATGAGCAGCCTTAAAATTCAGTGCATTTATTCTATATTCAAACTTCATTATTTGTTTATTTGACAGCATTTGACATATTAATGAATATATGTAGCAACAGAGGTAAACATGATGGATTATAGTTAGCAAGCTAATTTGCATCAGTACTCTAGGCAGGTGAAGAAAAGATACACAATAGAATAAAACAACAAAATTAGACTTTCAGGTGTTTTATTACAGCACAACCTAATGCATTTGCACACACTCCTCACCACTAATTCCTGTCTTCACTTGCAAAGGAACGTAGCCTTCCTCTCTGTTTTCATATATTTGTACAAACCTATTTTCTCACGTGACTGGCTGCGTGGCCTCCATTGTGGCTGGTCAAAACAAAGTACTGCGATGTCCTAAAAAACTGGGAGCCGGCTCTTCTGATTCATTATGAAGCATCAGCTCTCAGAGCCGGCTCTTCTGAGCATGACACATCACTAGTTTGTACAAATGTATGAAAACAGAGAGGAAAGCTATGTTCCATTGAGGGCTGGATTTAGACAGCAGCTGGAAAGTAGGGATGGGCATATTGATATCCTGGAGTTGATACGTCAATTCCAGCCAGACAAAATATATATATCAGAATCTATACTTTTTTTTTTAGTATCATGATACCACAGATACAAACCATGGAATTTGTTTTCACTTCTGAGAGTTTTAGGCAATGAAATGATGTGAAAGCAGCCTGATTCCAGCTTCTGTATCTGTGTATAACATCAGTCATCTGCTTTTCTGAGCAAAAGTCCGAACAAATGTGTCCATATCTGCTTCTGAGAGTTTTAGGCAATGAAATTTTGGCTGTCTCATGCTGCAGTCTGCACACTGCGAAGTGCGGATTAAAACAGGTCACAGATATTTCTTTACAGATCTTTTTTGCGAGTCTACTAGACATTTTTTTAAGACATGAGAAATATTGTAAAAATGTATTTATTAAACAGGCAAAGGTAGGTATTTTATTTCATTGCGCACAAGATGGGCTGGAATAATCAGCAGAGGCATGAGTGTAATATTTGGATTATTCGTGGATTTTTAAGTGTTAAATGACATGTTTACTGGTGTAAATATGTAGACTGTGGAAAAAGTCAATGTAAAACTATTCAGGCAAGCTTAAAAAGAGTTTTTTTTGCCTTAGAAAATGCATTTGTTTGACATTATTCAGGTGTTAACGAGCGGTCAATGAGATGTTAACATTCAGGTAGTGACAGATAAATGAAAAGGAATAAAATGTCTGGTTCCAATTGAGTTTGTACAAGGTATCTGATAAGGAAAGCAGAAACAATGCCGTCACTAGACAGCTGTGGAGTCTGCAGTTGCTAGGCAACGGGACTGGAGCACTATGTGAAATTCTTGTTGGCTAGGATGTCCCATTTCAGCAGCGCACCTTTTCAGAGAGCTGCTTGGGATTGTGCGGACTACGTGGGACTCTCCGTAGCCTACAGAGTAATATTCTAGCCTGCTAGAACATTACTTGAATAAAAGTTTAAAAAGCAGCTAGTATTTACTTAAGTATCAAAGGTAAAAAGTATTGTTTAAAAAAAAGGAATCAGAAATTTGAGTTTAACATTTTCTTTATTCCTGTTTAGTTTTTAAGTTTTGTTTAATTTGCCAAGTGTTAAGGAGCTTCAGTACCTCCTTACATAAACCCAACCATATAGAAAAACACACAAACACATCCTTACAGATCTGTGTGCATGTCTACCAACTTTCATACCCACGTGCATTTAATAGAAATCATTCCTTATAAATTCTTGGTGCTCGGAGGTGATGAAAACAAACAAAAAGCTTTATTGGTTGAACTTTGACATGACTGCAGTGTGTTTTCTTTTTTCTTTCTTTCTTTTTTTAATTTCTTCTTTTGTTGTTTCTTTATTTTTTTTCCCTTCTTTGTTTTCAATAATAGTTGTAAGAGCCATTTAATTGATCTTAGATGATTTTCTTTTTAAGTTGAATGAGGACCCCTGCTGGGCTCTTTGGGTTTTCCGGCTTTGATGAACTCAACTTCGGCTTCAGGATACTTTCCCTGGAAGGTGAAACGTGAAACGATCAGATTTACGACAAAACTCTTAATGCCAGAGGATGGGGACCGGTCAGAGGATGGACCACGACGCGATGACGGGTAGGGACGCGATGACGCTGTAGTGACGCAGTATCTGTGAGACGGTAGGCGATTCAAACCAGGCGAGTTAAGAAATTTATCGCTTCAACTTCAACTTATTAATATTTGCCAATATAATAAATAATCATTAAAACAAATAATCAAAAAAATCAGTATAGTGAAGGGTACAACCTGGAGGAAAGCGGGGAAGATTCGATCAGCCCGGCGGATTACATTGATCTTCTGTACCACGAACAGCAGGCCATGAAAAAAGGTACAAAAAAACCGAAGTCAGCGTCCACTCCGGAAAACAAAAGGGCTCGGCAAGGAGATTCCTCTGGTGCGATGTCTTCACCAGAAAACTCGGTGGATATCCTTCTCTCCATAGAGAGGAAAGTAGACAGCTTTGACGCCCGTTTGAACCTGGTGGAGGTTCTCCATAAAGAATTCCAGGCGCTCCGGGAATCATTGGAGTTCAGCCAGAAACAGGTGGAAACGCTAGCAGCCGCAAACGCCGACCTACAAGACACGGTTAAGTCTCTCACTGAGGGAATAAACCGGCTGTCAGGAGAAAATAAAAAGATGAGAGAGTCAGTAATCGATCTGCAGGCTCGGAGCATGAGAGATAATCTGGTATTTGCAGGGATCCCAGAGCAGGCAGACGAAAACCCCGAGGAAACAATAAAAACCTTCATCCATAAACAACTAAAACTCCCCTCCGATACAGTCAATGGTATCGGCTTCCATCGCGTCCACCGCATGGGTAGTAAAATGCCGGATTCACGCAGACCAAGACCGATTGTTGCTAAGTTTGTTCACTTTAAACAAAAAGAGCAAGTAAAGAAGCAGGGCCGCGAGCTGAAAGGGACCAACTTTGGAGTAAACGACCAATATCCTAAAGAAATCCTGGACCGGCGTAAAGTCCTGTTTCCCATCAGGAAAAAAGCCATTACGGAGGGATCCCGAGCTGTCATCGCGGTGGATAAATTATTTATTAACGGACATCTTTATCGGGACCCAAACATCACCCCGTGGCTCTTCTGATGTCAGGTACAGTTCAGTTTCATACCCTCCTAACTCTGATTAGATGAATTATTATCTGTTATGATCATAATTACTAATCTCACTACCGTTTCGACTTCACGGCTCACAACACGGATGCACTTTTTAAACCTCTGGTTTTTTGTCACACTTTTTCTTTTTTCACTTTCCACTCCTTTCCTTCCCTCTCTCTTTTTCTCTCACTCTCACACAGTGAACTGTCATTTCACTCGCGACTTTACAAACGTGAACACTACGGGTGTAGAAACTCCAGCACACGCAGCGCGAGGCACACAGACAGGCGCACGCACACACACACTGCAGGAAGAAACAGCGCCATGCACACACAGACAGACTGGTTTAGCCTGCAGCTTAGAATTCATACTTACGGTAGAAATACGCTCACAGATGCACGGCTTTATTAATATGCATGTAACACTCATTTCAGCGTTGGTTGAATGAAAATAGTCACCTGGAATGTGCGCGGAGCTCGCACAGGGGATAAGAGATTAAAAATTTTCAACCTGCTAAAAGATCTTCAGGCAGACATTGTCTTACTTCAGGAAACACATTTATCAAATTCCTCAGTCGATCTCCTTCAGACAAGACAGTTTCCACACGTGTATTCAGCTGGCTATAATTCTAGACAGAGAGGTGTAGCAATTCTGATTAATAGCAGGTTAAAATTTGACATTGATGATGTAATCAGAGATCCAGAAGGCAGATTTATAATAGTCACATTAACTGTTCAGAATCTTAAGGTATGCATTGCAAATATATATGGACCAAACGTAGATGACCCATTATTCTTTGACTCATTTTTCTCTGCTTTGCATAACTACTCTGATAGGGCGGTATTATTGGGCGGAGACTTCAACATGGTATGTGATCCAGGTATGGACAGGCTCAGTACAGCAGGACATAACAAAATATGGCATTCATCAGATATCGTTAAGCAGTACATGAAGTACTTCTTAACCAGCAGTCCTTTGGGAAGCAGGTAAAGCAGTAATGCGAGGGAAAATAATTTCCTTCTCTTCCCATAAAAAAAGGAAGCTGCAAGAATCTCAGAATTAGAAGTTAGAATTAAATCACTAGAAGACGCCTACCAGGTCTCCCCGGAGGAACACATGCTGAATGATATAAGGAAATTCAAGCTTTATTGGTTGAACTTTGACATGACTGCAGTGTGTTTTCTTTTTTTCTTTCTTTCTTTTTTTTTCATTTCTTCTTTTGTTGTTTCTTTTTTTTTTTTTTTCCTTCTTTGTTTTCAATAATCGTTGTAAGAGCCATTTAATTGATCTTAGATGATTTTCTTTTTAAGTTGAATGAGGACCCCTGCTGGTCTTTTGTCATAGTTATGGTCCTCATGTCAGATGTGGGGCTTACCTGATTGTAACAGGTAAGTGGGGAAAATGACTTACTTGAAGTTGTGGATTAGTGCACCTTGTAGACGCCAGCAGACATTATGAATTTTCAATTGCGCTGCATCGGATTAAATGTTTTTTGTTTCAAGTGTTAAACTGCCTTGAATTACTCATTTGATTTTGAAAGCTGATTGAAAGAACATTTTCAGCATCTACCTGGAAATGGCATACAAGAAGACATTACAATATTTATGAAAATGATTGGTCTACAGGCCGATATTTTGTAATTTAACTTGTATCATTTTTATTAATATAAAAATGTTGTAATTAAATTGAAATAAAATGAAAATGTTATAATATAGTTATAATATAGGCTACGTTTTATTATATCTCCATGAGGATTAGTGAGGACTGTTGAAAACAGCCTGTTAGGACAGTTTTGAATGATTTCTGAATAAAAATGAATTCAATAGAACCGCTGGCAGTGGGAATGGATGTAATTACCTTCCTCTTGATAGGCTTGCTATGTGTTAATGCATTTTAATAATAGTTAAGAAGTTTTAAGCTTTTTAAAATGACGTTGCTGTGTTTTAGCGAGAAACTGCTCACTTCAGTCCAAAATGGGGCGCATGGGTGAAATATTGCAATGGAGCGTCCTATTACTTTCCTTTTTTTGGTCTATAAAGCTCTGAATGGTTTAAGCCCAAAATACATCAGTGACCTCTTGACCCAGTATGAACCTACTTGACCCCTCAGGTCATCTGGATCCGGTCTTTTATCACTTCTAAGAGTCAGAACCAGGCATACGAGGCAGAATTTTGCCTCGTATGCCTTGACCCTGCAAGACTTCCAGTCTTTGTAAAATCCCAGTCTGTGACTCGGCTGAGACTAAAAACTGTCTTTAGATGTGAGCTAGTGTGAGATGGTGGTCTTCCAAGAGTCCTTTCTAAATCTTTAAAAAGTCCTCTGATGTAAGCCTGGCATTAATGACAGCTCTCTTTGAAACCAGTAGTTTAATTTTTTTTCTAGCTTTATTAACAATAGGATCAAAGTTCATATTTCATTTTTGCTCTTTGTTTTTTTAAATAGGCCAATAACTCCAAGGTAAGTCAGCGACCTTCTCTTTGAAAAGACGCGGGCTTTACTGTGACGTCACTGACGTATCATGGCAACGTGACCTCCCTCTGATCACCTTTGATCACTCATGCTCCTCTATGACGTCAATTCGAATTTTTACAAATACAGCAGGAGATTAACAATCATTCTCTTTCACCCTTTTGACAGGACGTGTCAGATAATTTCATAAGCAATAATATACTTTAAAAAAAATGAAGCAAGAGACCAGAAATATTGTCCGGACGTGTTTGGGCAAAATGTCCTCCCATCAGCTGGAAAGTTTGGCTGCAGGAAATCCCGACAGTCACACACAGGAGGCGCTCACAGACCTGGTTCAGGACATCACGGACCTGATGGCCGATTCAGTTGCGAAAATGATTTTAAATCAAAGTAGCAGATCCGTGGATAAAGAGACCATTGTGGAGGACACAGGACAGATCTCCGAAGAAAATGTAGCAGATGAACAGGAGGCGAAAGACTTCGTAACGCAGGCCTATGACGCAGCGGAGTCTTTCAGATATGTTGAGACAATCGTAAAGATGATGCATGAATGTCATTTTAAAGTCCACAAGATGAAGTGGGAACCAGGCACACATCGATACGACTCAGACAGTATGACTAGAAAAATCTGGGCTATGGTTGAGGGACAGAATTTGTATATCGCCGAGAAAAATATTAAAACAGTCTTTAAGAACATTTGCGAAGACATTTTAATAAAGGTGCGTATTTTACCACATGAAATTATAATGCATTTTCATATGGGAAGTGCCATATATGAAGATATCATTCTCTCAAGTTGTAAAGAAAATTTAGTGAGACAACCTGAAAAACACTGGACTGATAGACTGTGCCCCCCATCCACACACGAGACTCCCAGAGTATCAAAAGAGGATTGTAAAACACCAACAGGTGAAAATGAAGAACAATCCAAAAATAATCTGAGGTTTCTTCTGAGAACGCTGTTGAAAGTGATCACAGAAAAATTAGAGTGTGATTATTACTCTTCACAGCAGATTTTGTCCATCCAAGACCTGCTGTATGAAACAATCTGGGCAGAAGTTGAGAAAGAAGATCTCACGTTTTCCCGGAGGGAGCTGGAAAAACTTGCCAAGGCAACTTATGAAAAGCTCCGTAAGGTCTTGTACAGGCCAGAAATCGTGCTTGATTTCCTAGAAATGGGCAGCTCGACAGCTATTGGAGTCGTTGTTTCTTCCATTGCCTCAGGATTGAAACGGAAACATAAGTGGAAAAGAATCGAAAGATTTGTACCCAGATGTTTTAGGTCAAAGGTTGTCAAACTACTGGTAGGCCTACCTTAGAGAGAGAAACAGCTGCTCATGAGAACAATTTACAGACAGACAGTGAGAGACAGACAGATACACAAACAGACACACAGACAGACAAACAGAAGAACAAGACAGTCAGACAGACACATATATCATACCTGCCCGGTACTGCATTTAAAAATAGGCATATTTTCAGGCAAATAGCCACTTACGAAACACAGTTTGGCTGAATCAGAGTCTGATCACCTGTCTGTGTTGACATCAAGAAGCTGTGAACGATACCATCGATGCCGATACTTTTTGTCCCTTAAAAGAAAATCACATGATTGTAGTTTACATAAATACCTTGAATGCAAGGGCAATATTAGATATAAGTAAAACCTGAACAGAGAAGTTGTGATAATGTTTTTTACTACACTTTTTGTTCGTAGTTACACTTTTTAGTGTCTTTCAGTTGATCTGGATTGTTTGCTGATGGCAGAAGAATCCATAACTATCGCTTACAGTGTTTGAATTTACTGCGACCGTCTTCTTCCTGTATTAAAACTGCGGATGTAGCGTCATTTGACGTCACGTCCGCAGGGCAGCGCGGGAAATTCGGCCACTGAATTGCAGCGCATTCATCACCTATTAGTATTTTTTAAAAAATGGACATGCATGTTTGTTTGTTTTTTAAAATTCCTGCCTCTAGTCCCTTTAACTCATCAAATCCAGTTCATATATCGTTTGATAATTGAAATAATGCAATTTACTTGACTGAACAAGAATAGTAGCACCAACAAAAGTTAGGAAAAGTTTCTGTAAGTGAAAATCATCACTGAATCACTCAAACCTCAATCATGAGTTAAACTGAAATTTAACCAATATATCCCAAATATACATTTCTTATGACAGGATGTCAAGAAAACTTACTTTGTATCATTTCCTCACGCTTGAATGGAGGAAGAAGAGAGCTTCTGCTTCAGCATGCTGCCTAACAAACTAAAGGCAAAGAGTATAGAACAAGAGGCGACACTCAATAGGACGCTCCATTGCAATATTTCACCCATGCGCCCCATTTTGGACTGAAGTGAGCAGTTTCTCGCTATTGTACTGACTTAATAAAACACAGCAACGTCATTTTAAAAAGCTTAAAACTTCTTAACTATTGTTGAAATGCATTAACACATAGCAAGCCTATCAAGAGGAAGATAATTATTTTTATTTTTTTTGTTATACTGGAAAGATCCCTGAGTGGAAATTAGGGCTCTGCATTTCACCCATCTCTGTACTGTGGGTATCGGGGGGCGGTGGGCTGCTGCCTGGGGCGCCCGGGGGTTGGTTGGTGGGGGTTGAGGACCTTGCTCAGGGGTCCACAGTGGTTCACCTGGGGGTGGTGTCGGGGACTCGAACCTGGGTCCTCCACGCCAAAGCCCACTTGGCTACCCACTCCCCTCCAATTAAATCCCCTCCATTAATTACATCCATTCCCACTGCCAGCGGTTCTATTGATTTCATTTTTACCCAGAAATCAACAGTCCTCACTAATCCTCATGGAGATATAATACAACGTAGCCTATATTATAACTATATTATAAAAATGATCATTTATTTTCAATTTAATTCCAGCATTTTTATATTAATAAAAATAATACAAGTTAAATGACAAAATATTGGCCTGTAGACCAATCATTTTCATAAATATTGTAATGTCCTCAGCATGTCGGTGTCCTCATTCAACTTAAAAAGAAAATCATCTGAGATCAATTAAATGGCTCTTAAAACTATTATTGAAAACAAAGAAGGAAAGAAAAAGAGAAAGAAAAAACAAAAGAAGAAATGAAAAAAAGAAAGAAAGAAAAAAGAAAACATACTGCAATCATGTTAAAGTTTAACCAATAAAGCTTTTTGTTTGTTTTCATCACCTCCGAGCACCAACAGTTTATTAGAAATTATTTATATTGAATGCACGTGGGTATGAAAGTTGGTAGACATGCACACAGGTCTGTAAGGATGTGTTTGTGTGTTTTTCTATATGGTTGGGTTTATGTAAGGGGGTACTGAAGCTCCTTAACACTTGGCAAATTAAACAAAACTTAAAAACTAAACAGGAATAAAGAAAATGTTAAACTCAAATTTCTGATTCCTTTTTTTTTTTAACAATACTTTTTACCTTTGATACTTAAGTAAATACTAGCTGCTTTTTAAACTTTTATTCAAGTAATGTTCTAGCAGGCTAGAATATTACTCTGTAGGCTACGGAGAGTCCTACGTAGTCCGCACAATCCCAAGCAGCTCTCTGAAAAGGTGCGCTGCTGAAATGGGACATCCTAGCCAACAAGAATTTCACATAGTGCTCCAGTCCCGTTGCCTAGCAACTGCAGACTCCACAGCTGTCTAGTGACGGCATTGTTTCTGCTTTCCTTATCAGATACCTTGTACAAACTCAATTGGAACCAGACATTGTATTCCTTTTCATTTATCTGTCACTACCTGAATGTTAACATCTCATTGACCGCTCGTTAACACCTGAATAATGTCAAACAAATGCATTTTCTAAGGCAAAAAAAACTCTTTTTAAGCTTGCCTGAATAGTTTTACATTGACTTTTTCCACAGTCTACATATTTACACCAGTAAACACGTCATTTAACACTTAAAAATCCACGAATAATCCAAATATTACACTCATACCTCTGCTGATTATTCCAGCCCATCTTGTGCGCAATGAAATTAAATACCTACCTTTGCCTGTTTAATAAATACATTTTTACATGTCTTCTCATGTCTTAAAAAAATGTCAAGTAGACTCGCAAAAAAGATCTGTAAAGAAATATCTGTGACCTGTTTTAATCCGCACTTCGCAGTGTGCAGACTGCAGCATGAGACAGCAGCATGAGACAGCCAAAAATTTCATTGCCTAAAACTCTCAGAAGCAGATATGGACACATTTGTTCGGACTTTTGCTCAGAAAAGCAGATGACTGATGTTATACACAGATACAGAAGCTGGAATCAGGCTGCTTTAACATCATTTCATTGCCTAAAACTCTCAGAAGTGAAAACAAATTCCATGGTTTGTATCTGTGGTATCATGATACTAAAAAAAAGTATAGATTCTGATATATATATTTTGTCTGGCTGGAATTGAAGTATCGACTCCAGGATATCAATATGCCCATCCCTACTTTCCAGCTGCTGTCTAAATCCGGCCCTCAATGGAACATAGCTTTCCTCTCTGTTTTCATACATTTGTACAAACTAGTGATGTGTCATGCTCAGAAGAGCCGGCTCTGAGAGCCGATGCTTCATAATGAATCAGAAGAGCCGGCTCCCAGTTTTTTAGGACATCGCAGTACTTTGTTTTGACCAGCCACAATGGAGGCCACGCAGCCAGTCACGTGAGCAAATAGGTTTGTACAAATATATGAAAACAGAGAGGAAGGCTACGTTCCTTTGCAAGTGAAGGCAGGAATTAGTGGTGAGGAGTGTTTGCAAATGCATTAGGTTGTGCTGTAATAAAACACCTGAAAGTCTAATTTTGTTGTTTTATTCTATTGTGTATCTTTTCTTCACTTGCCTAGAGTACTGATGCAAATTAGCTTGCTAACTATAATCCATCATGTTTACCTCTGTTGCTAAATATGTTCATTAATATGGCAAATGCTGTCAAATAAACAAATAATGAAGTTTGAATATGGAACAAATGCACAGAATTTAAGGCTGCTCATAAAAATACTGAATGCAGAAAGATCTTTAACACACAAATCATTTATTTATTGCAAAATTAAGGTAAAATATAGGGCCACAAATATCTTAAAGAAAGCCGTTCGCAAGGTTTCTGCAGAGTCTTAAAAAGTCTTAAATTTACAAATGTGCATTTAATACCTTAAAATGTCCTTAAATTTGACAGTTGTGGTCTTACATTTCATATGTTAATCTTAATTTGTCTTACACTGACAGATTTCTGTCACTTAAAAAAATGAAAGAAAAAAATAAATCAACAGATTCTCATGTTTTTCCCACCAATTTAAGGACATTTTTAGGTGTCTTGACAGAGCCTTTATATTAGGCAATTATAGAGATCAGTGCGGGTCTTTGCACAGCCGTCACCTGTTAGCCTGAGGTTTGCATGTTTGCGTAAACATGTTGTTTAACTTTTGGAAGAAAATTTCAAACCAGGCTCAATGATAGACGTAAGTAATGATGGCCAAAAGTTGTTGTTCAATCTCTCTTTTTTGACAATATCTTTGTAAATGCTGAGGGATCTGTGTTTTTGCCTGTGTCACTGTGAAATGGGCATTAAATTTTGTTCCAAGTGGTCTTAAAAAGGTCTTAAAACGTCTTAAATTTAACTTGTGAAGACATGTAGGAACCCTGAGTTCGGGAGGTGGAAGAACCGGCTCTTCTCTGGGAGCCAAATCAAAAGAACCGGCTCTCTGGAAAGAGCCGAACTTCCCATCACTCGTACAAACCAAACCTCAAATGCTCAAATGTGACTGGTCGCATGGCTTCCAGAGTCAATATTGTGAAAACAAAGTAAGTGTGAGCTCATTTTTTGGCACAACACCTGCTCTTCAGAGCATGACGCATCACTATTTAGAACCAGCTGCAGACGGATTCAGTTCTAGCTGCCAAAATAGTTACAATAGTCCAAACGTGATATCAAACACATGGACAGCTTTTTCCAGATCAGCTGCACTGAAGAGCTGTAGCCTGTGCACGTGACGGTATTGGATGTTTTCTGCGTCCAAATCCAAAAAGGCGCAGATATTTTCACAACAATGGCGACAAAAGAAAAAGAGAAAAAAAGAACGATGAAGTAATGCTGATGTGGGTAGCAGCCTTTTAATGGTCAAAAAAGCAATGCATTTTAGGAACAGACCAGACCTGTTCCCCGAGATAGTAAAAAATCCGCCCATAGAAAGTGTATTTGAAAGCAACACGAAGTAGAGGCGGCAGAGTCGGTGTCTTTGAAGTTCAGTTCACGGCTGGATGCTGGATGTTTCCTCTCAGGTGAGCACGAAGTTACGCCAAAAGTGCGTCTGTGTGTGAAATGTCTGCTGGGATGTTAAAATCTTCTCAACTAAACTTCGAACCGTGAAAATAAACGCTCATAAACCAGAAAAATGCGAACACCCAGTTAGCTGTCAGATTCAGTCTGCGCGCCTTTTAAAAATTTTAAAAATCCTTTTTACCTTATTTATGCAAAAACCTGCGTCAGTTTTGGGTGAAATACTAAGTATATAGTGTCGTAAAAAGACAGCATAGAAGAAAGCAATAATGACGTTGACACAATGACGTTGCTTCACTTTTGCTCAGTTTCAGAGTTACATAGTTACAAATCTGCTGTACACGTTTAAACTCCTTAGATAAAAAAGTTAGCTGGTCAAAATGCAGGAAAAATGGTAATCGACAGTTGTGGAGAACCTTTATATAATAAAGTAATGCACAAAAGTGTTGAGCAACCCTTTATTTCTTTATATGTGGCAAAAGAGAAAAAAAAGACAGTAATTTCTAGAAGAATGTGCTGCTGACAAATGTAAATGCAGTAACGTTTGTGCCACAATAACAAGGTGGAATCGGAAATGGTAGGACGATACTGGAATGTAGGCAGATATGCCGATATTTGAAATTTCGTGGCCGATAACCGATGTTGATACCAAAAGAAAAAAATAAATCAACAGATTCACATGTTTTTCCCACCAATTAAAGGACATTTTAAGGTGTCTTGACAGAGCCTTTATATTAGGCAATCAGGAAGAGATAAGTGCGGGTCAAATACAAAGGAATAGTACCCCCACAGAATGATGTAGCTTTATTTTCCACTTACCCTCATGGTGAGCAAGACTCTGGAGCACTTTTTTAAAATCTCAAATGCAGCCGGCGATCAGGAAGGCTTCTCGTTTCCACCCAACTTTCGTATAATGGAGTTTGATTGTGCCCGAGCCAAAAAGGTCCATAAAAGTCCACAAAAACTTGTCAATATTCCTCCATACTGCTCGTCCAATGTAATCCAAGTGTCCTGAGCGCGTAACATCCAGAATTTACTCGAAACGACGTCATTTACTATATTTTTAGAGCCTCATATATTTTTGAGGGTAAGTGGAAAATAAAGTTACATCATTCTGTGGGTGAACTATTCCTTTAAAGCTAAAAAATAAATTGTGTAATATTCATTCCTTGTGCAAAATTAGAAAATGACCTCAACTTGTGTTATGTATAACAAGTCAAACTTAATGACAGTTGTTCGAACAAAACTAAAAGGATATGTGCGTTATATCCTAGAACCACCTGGATTTTCTTCTCCCTGAGAAAAACAAGTATTTTTTTTATTTTTAAGACTTTAGAAACAGCGGCCTCATCGGTTAAATATTGGTGGGGTGGCCGATGTCCGATACTCAGTTTTAAGGCCGATATAGGCCGATACTGATAGGGGGCTCTACTATATCATGCATTCCTTGTATAAGTATACTTTCTGTCATTTCTTCAGGATTAGTTCTCCAGGTACTTCAATGCTCTTCTAGATGTTGGCTGCCTTTTGCTCTGTCCACATGATCCCAGACTGCTCCGGTGATGTTGCCTCAGATTTTTTGAGCCAGTTCAGGTGTCATGTGACAAACCTCAGCCTTTTCTCTCTGTTTCCCTTCCTGAAGAATGGCTTCCTGGCAGCCTCTCATCCATGGAGAGCATTTGTGATGAGGTTTCAGAGAACAGTAGACGGGTCAGCGGAGGGGTCAGATGCGTCTTTAAAGGGATATTATGTAAGTTTTTTCTGTTATCTATTCACAAAAAAAGTGTTTTTCCATTAATCAGTAATCACTCCCATCAACAAACTGAGATGCCCCTCTAAGCTCTGAATTTGCCGTTCGTATCATTCATAGATACATCGAACGGGTCGGCTCGGTGGTGGCTACCATGTTGCCATGTTTTTACGTTCAGTAGAAGCGTGACAGCAGGAAACCACAGAAACTCACCGGAGACACCGGAGTCATCAGCTCAGATCGAGGTGATGCTTTTGAAAAGTCACCGTGGTGCAGTGAGGAGGAACCGAGTGTTACACTGATGCTGGGTTCACGTACAGTCGGGCAGACGGCCGTCAGTAACAAACCAGATGTCATTTTAATCACAGAGGCCGAGAGAAAGACGGTAAAACATGGGTCAGGGAAAAAAATACGACATCGCCATGACAACATGTCAGATGTGGACTGAAGTAACTGGCCCTCATTTATCAAACGAACGTGGAAATGATCGCACATCTGATCGCAAAAAGGATCGTACGATTGGACCCACGTGTGATTTATTAAAACGTTTGTATCGGTCCAATCTCGTCGTACGAACAAAAGAGTCTTGATAAATAGCACGGCTGAAATACATCGTCATTTAAATGTCACGCCCACGGTTACGCCCTTAAAGGTGCCATGACATCAAATTTCACTTTTCTGGGGTTTTGGGTGTATGGATCACCGCGAGCAACCGTGAATTTTTGCCAAATTCGTCACATCCGGTTAGGTAGGAGGTGAAAACATCGCTTCGTTGCATAGGGGAGCCACTGAATTATCTGCTTCATTACTCGTCAATATTCGTTTATTCTACTTTGGAAATACCGAGAAGTCCCGCTGTGTATGGCTGCCATAAACATATCTATCACACGGACAAGAGAATATGTTTGTTCCAGTTCCCAAAACAACAGAAAAAGTCCCGAACAACATGCTAAGTGGCTAGCTGCTAGCAAGCCCATAAATGCTGACCGTTCACGCTGGAAAACATGGAAACATCTAACAATATGTTCGGATCACTTTGTGACTGATAAAAAAAAGCATATACTGTGGTCTTACTTTTTAAACCCTGTAGTTGTTTTTGTACAGATGATAGAAAACACCATTAAATCAGTGGATGTACAGAATCACAGCGCCGCCCGCTGTTCCCGTCTCCTCAGGACTGTTAACGATTACGTTCATCCAGATTACTGCCATCAATGATCCCACATAAGAATAAAAGCATAAAAAGCGGCAGAAAGGCATTTGCAGCATTATAAACATGCACAGTCATAACCAGTTACATACAGATGAGACTGCCGGTGATTTATAGCTTTATCAATGAGAGTAAACTCCTGAGAAGTACATCAAAGAAATACCACCATTTCTTAAAAATCCGGGGAAAATTAATATTCTATAAAAAATAAATGGCTTGAACACGGGGCTTACCTGATGAAACCAAATACATCATGAGATCGGGAAACTGATCATCAGGCTGTTATGTACAGGTAGGTTCGTCTAACCAGGCTGTAGCAGCAGAAGATGGGCATCACTTAGTCCAACAGATACTAGTTTAGCTTCGTATCTTCTTCTAGCGTCGGCAGTAAGACTTTCAGTATAACTGGACGTCATTTCAATATTATTTCAAAGACAGACCGGCGGAGAAAAAAAATTAAAAAGGGTGCAAAAGCAGTTTTTGAGGCTCATAGTCCATCAGACGCCGTTCAAATACGAAGCATATTTTCACCGGGACCAGCTTCGTGGTCACGTGAATTCCGGGTTGTGACGTAGGCTCGCGCTGATCCATAGTACCGTACGTGGCCAATGTGACTGTCATGTGATCAACAACAACACCTAAGAAGGGTCTATAGATGGGTTTCGTGTTTACAAACATTGGCAGTTGCGCGCGCAACCAGGGGGCAAAAAGCCTGTGTTTTGTATTGCAGTCTATAGCCAAACACGCACTCATATAATTCCTAAAAATGTAAAGTAACCTAACGAAACAAACATAGATCTTTGTGTTTTAAATTATATTGAATAAATCTGTATTTTGATGACGAATAAAAAAATACCGACGCAGCGTTGCTGTGTTATATTTCTATTACCATTACACTAACTTGGCAAGGGAGTCATCACCTGGAAACGGCATTTTTCTTGTTAAAACATATTATTAGTGTTGAACTTAATTTGAAAACTGAAAGGAGGTGATTCCAATTGTTAGGAACTCACCTGCATTGCTGTCGGTAAGTCTCGCTGCTTGCGTAACTTGATGCTTTATTGTGTATGAGATCCTGGTAGACAGTAGACAGACTAGCTAACTGCTAGCAAGCTAACGGTATAAACTCAAACGCCATCTGATTTACGACCCCCGTACTTCGTACTTAATCTCTGGGATGCATTGTTGTGTCACGTGAATGTTTGTTAACGGCTCCACCATCAGTTTATTTTTCTATTTTATTTTCCTGTCTGAGCAGAGGACGGCTGTCACACATCAGCGTCTACAGCTTACAGTGTCGTGATACAGACGATCGCGGCGGTGATGCATTAGTACCAGTCTCTGGACTAGAACATGGGAATAATTTCTGCCACCGCGGTTGTTTAATCCGACATGATGATCATGGTAAAAGACTAAATAAATCATGTAGTCTGAACCTGAATAAGTTAACTGAGAGGGTTTTTTGAAGATCTGTCACGCCTACTGTCCTATTTTCACCATTTTCAACTGTTTACATGCATTAACGTTTTGATTTTTGCAACAGAACAAATACCAGGACTCAGTCATTATATTTCCCCGACACTTTCACGTCATATCTTTACCTCATCTGCATTAAAACTCGAGACTTGTACATAAAACACACGTCTTCTCATAGTTCAAAAATGCTTATCCTTGTTTTCTTCCCCCATGGTTGCGTGTGCATCCTATCTGTGACGTTGCTGAAAACCCATCCATAAATTGCCTTAGCAAGTTTTTTCAGAGGCTTCGGGAAAAATGTGAGATCTTCTTTCTCAACTTCAGCCCAGACTTTTTCACACAGCAGGTCTTGGATGGACGACACATGCTGTGAAGAGTAATCACTTTCTAATTGTTCTGTGATCACTTTCAACAGCGTTCTCAGTAGAAACTTCAGATTGTTTTGGGATTGTTCTTCATTTTGGCCTGCTGGTGTTTTACAATCCTCTTTTATAACTCTGGGAGTCTTGTGTGTGGTTGGGGAGCACAGGCTATCGGTCAAGCTTTTCTTGGGGGGTTTCAGTGAATTTCCTTACAACATGAGGGAATTACATCATCATATATGGTACTTCCTACAGACCCAAGTTTTCCTTGGCAAGTCTTTTCAGAGGCTTCGGGAAAAATGGGAGATCTTCTTTCTCAACTTCTGTTGTATCGATGGGTGTCTGGTTCCCACTTCATCTTGTGGAATTTAAAATGACACTCATGCAGCATCTTTACGATGGTCTCAACATATCTGAGTGACTCCTCTGCGTCACAGGCCTGTGTTACGAAGTCTTCCTCAGAAACAGCCTTCGCCTCCTGTTCATTTGCTACGACATTTTCTTCAGAGATCTGTCCTGTTGTCCTCCACAATGGTCTCTTCATCCAC
Organism: Atherinomorus stipes; assembly: GCA_023101725.1. NCBI lineage: Eukaryota > Metazoa > Chordata > Actinopteri > Atheriniformes > Atherinidae > Atherinomorus > Atherinomorus stipes. Next base: position 527,486 of record JALJCO010013115.1, on the reverse strand, counting down.
GGATCTGCTACTTTGATTTAAAATCATTTTCGCAGCTGAATCGGCCATCAGCTCCGTGATGTCCTGAACCAGGTCTGAGCGCCTCCTGTGTGTGACTGTCAGGATTTCCTGCAGCCAAACTTTCCAGTTTTCTTTGTATTTTCTTCTTTGCTGATGGGAGGACATTTTGCCCAAATACGTCCGGACAATATTTTTGGTCTCTTCAAGAACAAAACTGTTTTGCTTCTTTTTATTTTTTAAAAAGTAGTACGTTATTATTATTGCTTATATTCAAGAAATTATCTGACGCGTCCTGTCTAAATGGTGAAAGAGAATGATTGTTCATCTCCTGCTGTTTGTAAAATTCAAATTGACGTAATTAAGGAGCATGAGTGTTCAAAGGTGATCACGTTTCCATGATACGTCAGATGTTGACACCATGTAAACATTGTGGACGTCTCCACCTTATATTTATGAGTTAACGTTACAATAACTGAGAGAAAACGCTGCTGTTTTATGACGGTTTAGTTTGTTGACACCACAAAGGAAAATAAAAGTCTGTAAGTTTTATTAACACTGAGAACTGAAAACTCCCGTTAGCTTGTTGTCTTCTTGCAAACATTTCCAGATCTTCCTTTTGCCTTCTTTGATCTGGTTCGCAGACAAACACAAAGCTGGACGCGACATAAGCTGGGGACAACGGGTGTCTCATGTTTACCTGAAGGAAGACAGAATAATCCTCCGTCACACGTCTGTTTGTCCCTGAACAACTGACAAACGTGAAGCAGCTGGTCGCAAAAATGTTAAAACAACTGCAGTTTGCTGCATTTTAGCCACATCGTCATTATTTTTATGTAGATAAATATAACCAAACTTAGACCAGCTCACCAAAAACAAAGCACGAAGGTACCAGTATTTTTTATCGAGTTAAAATGCTCCCTGAATCTGTATTTTAATGACGAATAAAAAAATACCGACGCAGCGTTGCTGTGTTATATTTCTATTACCATTACACTAACTTGGCAAGGGAGTCATCACCCGGAAACGGCATTTTTCTTGTTAAAACATATTATTAGTGTTGAACTTCATTTGAAAATTGAAAGGAGGTGATTCCAATTGTTAGGGACTCACCTGCATTGCTGTCGGTAAGTTTCGCTGCTTGTGTAACGTTGTGCTTTATTGTGTATGAGATCCTGGTAGACAGTAGACAGACTAGCTAACTGCTAGCAAGCTAACGGTATAAACTCAAACGCCATCTGATTTACGACCCCCGTACTTCGTACTTAATCTCTGGGATGCATTGTTGTGCTGTGTGAATGTTTGTAAACGGCTCCACCGTCAGTTTATTTTTCTATTTTATTTTCCTGTCTGAGCAGAGGACGGCTGTCACACAGCAGCGTCTACAGCTTACAATGTTGCGATGCAGCCGATCGCGGCGGTGATGCATTAGTACCAGTCTCTGGACTAGAACATGGGAATAATTTCTGCCACCGCGGTGGTTTAATCCGACATGATGATCATGGTAAAAGACTAAATAAATCATGTAGTCTGAACCTGAATAAGTTAACTGAGAGGGTTTTTTGAAGATCTGTCACGCCTACTGTCCTATTTTCACCATTTTCAACTTTACATGCATTAACGTTTTTATTTTTGCAACCGAACAAATACCAGGACTAAATCATTATATTTCCCAGACACTTTCACGTCATATCTTTACCTCATCTGCATTAAAACTCGAGACTTGTACATAAAACACACGTCTTCTCATAGTTCAATAATGCTTATCCTTGTTTTCTTCCCCCATGGTTGCGTGCGCATCCTATCTGTGACGTTGCTCGAAAACCCATCCATAAATTGCCTTAGCAAGTTTTTTCAGAGGCTTTGGGAAAAATGGGAGATCTTCTTTCTCAACTTCAGTTGTATCGATGCGTGTCTGGTTCCCACTTCATCTTGTGGACTTTAAAATGACACTCATGCAGCATCTTTACGATGGTCTCAACATATCTGAGTGACTCCGCTGCGTCACAGGCCTGCGTTACGAAGTCTTCCTCAGAAACAGCCTTCGCCTCCTGTTCATTTGCTATGACATTTTCTTCAGAGATTTGTCCTGTTGTCCTCCACAATGGTCTCTTCATCCACGGACCTGCTACTTTGATTTAAAATCATTTTCGCAGCTGAATCGGCCATCAGCTCCGTGATGTCCTGAACCAGGTCTGAGCGCCTCCTGTGTGTGACTGTCGGGATTTCCTGCAGCCAAACTTTCCAGCTGATGGGAGGACATTTTGCCCAAATACGTCCGGACAATATTTTTGGTCTCTTCAAGGACAAAGCTGTTTTGCTTCATTTTTAAAAGGTAGTACGTTATTATTATTGCTTATATTCAAGAAATTATCTGACGCGTCCTGTCTAAATGGTGAAAGAGAGTGATTGTTCATCTCCTGCTGTTTGTAAAATTCAAATTGACGTCATTAAGGAGCAGGAGTGATCAAAGGTGATCACGTTTCCATGATACGTCAGATGTTGACACCATGCAAACATTATGGACGTTTCCACCTTTTATTTATGAGTTAACGTTACAATAACTGAGAGAAAACGCTGCTGTTTCACAGAGACTTCATAAAATTAAAAACAAAGGCTGCAGAAATAAAATATAAGGTTTATAAGAATAAGTTAACAACAATAATGAGACAAGCTAAGAAGGAATATTATAATAAAATATTGGAGAAAAATAAAAATAATATTAAAGAATCTTGGAAAATTTTGAACAAGGTTATTGGGAAAACTTGTGGGCCTGAAAACCCACCAAGTTATTTTATAAATGAGGCAAATAAAACTGTAAAAAATATGACTGACGTAGCTAATGAATTTAATTCTTTCTTTGTAAATGTTGGACCCAATTTGGCAAAGACTATTGAAGAACATAAAGATGGGAAAGTACAGAGGGAAAGAAGAGGGGGAGTGGAGTGCTTCAATCCATGTTTCTAGGTATTGTTAGTGAAAATGAAATTGTTATGGTAGCAAAACTGAAAAATAAGACATCGATAGATAGTGATGGGTTAGATATGGTGATTGTGAAAAGGACGATAGACTGTATCATTAAACCTCTCTGTCATATTATTAATCTTTCCTTTGATACAGGGACTTTCCCAAATAAAATGAAAATAGCAAAGGTATACCACTTCTTAAAGCTGGAGATAAACATAGATTTACTAATTATAGACCTGTGTCATTACTGTCACAATTCTCAAAAATATTTGAAAAAATATTTGTGGAAAAATTAGACAGATTCATTGAAAAAAATAGGTTGCTGAGTGAAAGCCAGTTTGGCTTTCGCTCCAATAGATCCACTGCTTTAGCTATAATGAATATAATAGAAGACATAGCGACATCGATTGACAGTAAGAAATATGCCATGGGGGTGTTTATTGACCTTAAAAAGGCATTCGACACAATAGACCATTCCATTTTATTCTCAAAGTTATATTCATTTGGTATAAGAGGAATACCTTTCGATTGGTTAGAAAGCTATTTGACCAACAGAGAACAGTTTGTGGACTTTGGTGGCAATACATCCGAGTACATGCGGATTGAATGTGGAATTCCACAGGGTTCTGTGGTCGGACCTAAATTATTTATTTTATATATAAATGACGTATGTGATGTATCTAAGTTATTGAAATGTGTATTATTCGCGGACGACACAAACTTTTACTGCTCTGGACATGACTTAAAAGCTTTGAGAAATACTGTTGAACAGGAAATGGTGAAATTGAAGAGATGGTTTGATGCCAATAAGTTATCATTAAATTTTGAAAAAACAAAGTTTATGATTTTTGGTAAGAAAAAAAAGAAGGAAGACGTTGTTTTGACTATAAATGGAGTCAATATAGAAAGGGTTTCTGAACTTCGCTTTTTGGGGGTAATATTGGATGATGGTCTGACATGGAAAGCCCATATTGCCTATGTGAGAAAAAAGATGTCTAAGAGTATTTTTATTTTAAATAAGGTAAAGTGTCTATTGGATTATAAGACAATGCGAATACTGTATTGTGCACTTATTTTGCCATATATCGGTTATTGTGTAGAAGTTTGGGGTAACACATATAAGAGCAACACAAAGCCATTGTATCTTCTACAAAAGAGAGCTATTAGGATCGTTCATAATGTTGATTATCGTGAACATACTAACACATTATTTATTAATTCTGGATTATTGAAATGGCAGGAGCTAGTTAATTTACAGACATTGATTGTTATGTTTAAGGCCAAAAGTGAGGCCCTGCCATTTAAATTGCAAAGAATGTTTGCTCTCAACTTAGAGAATGAAGTGTATAGAAGGAAAGGGTATTTCAAGCAGCATTGTGTACGGACAACTCTAAAGCAAATGAGCATATCAGTTGTGGGTGTCAAACTTTGGAACTCCCTTTATAATGACTTGAAGGACTGTAAAAACATAGTACAACTGAAAAAAGTATACAAAAATAGAACAATAAGATTATATAAACAGTTATAAATGTAATCCTGTTTCATATTGTTTTGTAGCTTGTGACATAATTATCTATTTCCCTCGTAATAGTTTTAAATAACTTTGTTAGATATACATTGTCGTTTGTTTTGTTTGCTTGCATTTCTCAGCTGTGGAGATCTTGCATTTGGTTTTGTATCAGCTCATTTATTCACTCTTTTTGTATTTCTTTGTGTTATTTTGGAGATATTGTGTCTGGCTGGTCTGTTAGGATATCATAGCTAGTTGTGTGTGTGATTAGTAAGATTATTTGTTGTCAAAAGGGGGCAGGAAATATAAGATTTTCTTCATCCTGCTCCTTTTCAAGCATGGGAATGTAAATTTAGATTTTTTTTTTTTTCTATTTCGCAAATATTGAATGTTAATGAAATGCATATCGATGTACGAAATAAATATTGATTGAAAAATTGAATTGTTTTATGACGGTTTAGTTTGTTGACACCACAAAGGAAAATAAAAGTCTGTAAGTTTTATTAACACTGAGAACTGAAAACTCCCGTTAGCTTGTTGTCTTCTTGCAAACATTTCCAGATCTTCCTTTTGCCTTCTTTGATCACACGTCTGTTTGTCTCTGAACAACTGACAAAAGTGAAGCGTCTGGTCGCAAAAATGTTAAAAAAAACTGCAGTTTGCTGCATTTTAGCCACATTGTCATTATTTTTTATGTAGATAAATATAATCAAACTTAGACCAGCTCACCAAAAACAAAGCACGAAGGTACCAATATTTTTTATCAAGTTAAAATGCTCCCTGAATCTGTATTTCGATGATGAATAAAACAATACCGACGCAGCGTTGCTGTGTTATATTTCTATTACCATTACACTACCTTGTCAAGGGAGTCATCACCTGGAAATGGCATTTTTCTTGTTAAAACATATTATTAGTGTTGAACTTAATTTGAAAATTGAAAGGAGGTGATTCCAATTGTTAGGGACTCACCTGCATTGCTGTCGGTAAGTCTCGCTGCTTGTGTAACGTTGTGCTTTATTGTGTATGAGATCCTTGTAGACAGTAGACAGACTAGCTAACTGCTAGCAAGCTAACGGTATAAACTCAAACGCCATCTGATTTACGACCCCCGTACTTCGTATTTAATCTCTGGGATGCATTGTTGTGTCACGTGAATGTTAACGGCTCCACCATCAGTTTATTTTTTTATTTTATTTTCCTGTCTGAGCAGAGGACGGCTGTCACACAGCAGCGTCTACAGCTTACAGTGTCGTGATGCAGCCGATTGCGGCGGTGATGCATTAGTACCAGTCTCTGGACTAGAACATGGGAATAATTTCTGCCACCGCGGTTGTTTAATCCGACATGATGATCATGGTAAAAGACTAAATAAATCATGTAGTCTGAACCTGAATAAGTTAACTGAGAGGGTTTTTTGAAGATCTGTCATGCCTACTGTCCTATTTTCGCCATTTTCAACTGTTTACATGCATTAATGTTTGGATTTTTGCAACCGAACAAATACCAGGACTCAGTCATTATATTTCCCCGACACTTTCACGTCATATCTTAACTTCATCTGCATTTATGTCTTGTACATAAAACACACATCTTCTCATAGTTCAATAATGCTTATCCTTGTTTTCTTCCCCCATGGTTGCGTGCGCATCCTATCTGTGACGTTGCTGGAAAACCCATCCATAAATTGCCTTAGCAAGTTTTTTCAGAGGCTTCGGGAAAAATGTGAGATCTTCTTTCTTAACTTCAGCCCAGACTTTTTCACACAGCAGGTCTTGGATGGACGACACATGCTGTGAAGTGTAATCACATTCTAATTGTTCTGTGATCACTTTCAACAGCGTTCTCAGTAGAAACTTCAGATTGTTTTGGGATTGTTCTTCATTTTGGCCTGTTGGTGTTTTACAATCCTCTTTTATTACTCTGGGAGTCTCGTGTGTGGTTGGGGAGCACAGGCTATCGGTCAAGCTTTTCTCGGGGGGTTTCAGTAAATTTCCTTACAACATGAGGGAATTACATCATCATATATGGTACTTCCTATAGACCCAAGTTGCCTTGGCAAGTTTTTTTAGAGGCTTCGGGAAAAATGGGAGATCTTCTTTCTCAACTTCTGTTGTATCGATGGGTGTCTGGTTCCCACTTCATCTTGTGGAATTTAAAATGACACTCATGCAGCATCTTTACGATGGTCTCAACATATCTGAGTGACTCCGCTGCGTCACGAAGTCTTCCTCAGAAACAGCCTTCGCCTCCTGTTCATTTGCTACGACATTTTCTTCAGAGATCTGTCCTGTTGTCCTCCACAATGGTCTCTCCATCCACGGATCTGCTACTTTGATTTAAAATCATTTTCGCAGCTGAATCGGCCATCAGCTCCGTGATGTCCTGAACCAGGTCTGTGAGCGCCTCCTGTGTGTGACTGTCAGGATTTCCTGCAGCCAAACTTTCCAGCTGATGGGAGGACATTTTGCCCAAACACGTCCGGACAATATTTTTGGTCTCTTCAAGGACAAAGCTGTTTTGCTTCATTTTTTAAAAAGTAGTACGTTATTATTATTGCTTATATTCAAGAAATTATCTGACGCGTCCTGTCAAAATGGTGAAAGAGAATGATTGTTCATCTCCTGCTGTTTGTAAAATTCAAATTGACGTCATTAAGGAGCATGAGTGATCAAAGGTGATCACGTTTCCATGATACGTCAGACGTTGACACCATGTAAACATTATGGCCGTCTCCACCTTATATTTATGAATTAACGTTACAATAACTGAGAGAAAACGCTGCTGTTTTATGACGGTTTAGTTTGTTGACACCACAAAGGAAAATAAAAGTCTGTAAGTTTTATTAACACTGAGAACTGAAAACTCCCGTTAGCTTGTTGTCTTCTTGCAAACATTTCCAGATCTTCCTTTTGCCGTCTTTGATCTGGTTCGCAGACAAACACGAAGCTGGACGCAACATAAGCTGGGGACAACGGGTGTCTCATGTTTACCTGAAGGAAGACAGAATAATCCTCCGTCACACGTCTGTTTGTCCCTGAACAACTGACAAAAGTGAAGCGTCTGGTCGCAAAAACGTTAAAAAAAAACTGCAGTTTGCTGCATTTTAGCCACATCGTCATTATTTTTATGTAGATAAATATAATCAAACTTAGACCAGCTCACCAAAAACAAAGCACGAAGGTACCAGTATTTTTTTATCAAGTTAAAATGCTCCCTGAATCTGTATTTTGATGACGAATAAAAAAATACCGATGCAGCATTGCTGTGTTATATTTCTATTACCATTACACTAACTTGGCAAGGGAGTCATCACCCGGAAACGGCATTTTTCTTGTTAAAACATATTATTAGTGTTGAACTTAATTTGAAAATTGAAAGGAGGTGATTCCAACTGTTAGGGACTCACCTGCATTGCTGTCGGTAAGTCTCGCTGCTTGTGTAACTTGATGCTTTATTGTGTATGAGATCCTGGTAGACAGTAGACAGACTAGCTAACTGCTAGCAAGCTAACGGTATAAACTCAAACGCCATCTGATTTACGACCCCCGTACTTCGTACTTGATCTCCGGGATGCATTGTTGTGCTGTGTGAATGTTTGTAAACGGCTCTACCATCAGTTTCTTCTTTTTTATTTTCCTGTCTGAGCAGAGGACGGCTGTCACCCAGCAGTGTCTACAGCTTACAGTGTTGTGATAGAGACGATCGCGGCGGTGATGTATTAGTACCAGTCTCCGGACTAGAACACGGGAATAATTTCTGCCACCGCGGTGGTTTAATCCGTAAAAGACTAAATAAATCATGTAGTCTGAACCTGAATAAGTTAACTGAGAGGGTTTTTTGAAGATCTGTCACGCCTACTGTCCTATTTCCACCATTTTTAACTGTTTACATGCATTAACGTTTTGATTTTTGCAACCAAACAAATACCAGGACTCAGTCATTCACAGAGGTGAAAACCGTTTTAAGTCAGGAAATGTTGAGTCTTTCCATTACACCGATGGAATGATGACCGGTGTCGTTTACGCCCGTCGCAGGGAGAGACCTCTTTTAAAAAAAAAAAAAAAACAGTGGGCAGGATGCCCAAACAGCAAGAGGAGGAATTCAGTTAATGCAAGATGTCCTCCAGTTCTTGGCTAGTAATAAAACTGTGTCATGGTGTTTAGACTTGGTGGACAAAGTACATGACCTGAACCAGCTGTTGATGAACCAACTGCTTGTCTAATATTTTGGATTTTGTCTGTGAAGAATCTGTCAAAGTCATTGCAGGCCTTGGTGGAATAAAGTTCAGGTGCTACTGACGCAGGAGGGTTTGTTAGCCTGTCGACTGTAGCAAATAAGGCCCGAGCATTATGACCGTTTTTATTGATGATGTCAGAAAAATATTAATTCCTTGCATTCCTCAGCTGTAAATTATAAAAGTGAAGTTTTTCTTTATAGATGTCATAATGAACCTTTAGTTTTGTTTTTCTCCATCTGCGTTCGGCAGGTATTAGCCAACATGTGGCTAATTCTAATGTTTCTGACAACTTGGTAATTTAACCAACAACTGAAAACCAGACATATTATAAGCAGCTTCAAAGCAAGTCGGTCTGTAGCAGCAGCAGCTGCACTGTAGTCACATGACTCTGAAAGGAATGCTGGGATGTGAAGTTCTTCCAGGACAACAGGAACTTTTATACATGCTGGACTGGTGCAAATGGAACCAGATCTTGTGAGATTTCATAACAGAACAAGGAGATCTTGCAAGATTTCGTTTGTGAAAATATCGGTCCTAAAAAAAACGATTCTGATATTTGCCAATATCACATTTGAATGCCGATATGGGTCGATAATCTCAGAACAATCTTGGTGGGCCGATAATATCAGACATATCTTGTTACAACATATGTTAAGACTGAAGTTTCAGTTAAAACATGTCAAGGTAGCCCCCTAAATACACTAAATTCTGTCTGATATAAGTCTAAAACTGACAAAAAGAGCCAAGTTCATGCTGTTGTTGCTTCCAGTTTCGACTACTCTAATTACTTATTATCGGGCTGTCCCCAAATATGGCCAGAGAGGTGTCCAGCTGGTCCAACATGCTGCAGCGAGGGTTCTGACGAGAACCAGCAGGAGAGACCATATTTCTCCAGTTCTAGCTTCTCTTCTCTTCTCCTACATACAAAGCTCTCTAAAAGCTCTGTTCTATATCAGAGATCTCATGGTTCCATATTTTCCCAACGGAGCACCTGGCTTTTAGACTGCAGGTCTACTTGTGGTTCCAAGTCTCTGAGAGCAGAATGGGAGGCAGGTACCCTCGTCACCTTTAAGATCAGGCTTAAAACCTTTTGTCTTGATAAATCTCATAGCTAAGGGTGTTTGGACATTTCTTAGTTACGATGCCATCGGCTCAGACTCCTGACAGATGTCCCATGATGCACTGAGCTCATCCTTTCCTTTTCATTCCTGCTCTTTATGCTCCATGTCTGAATTTATAACAGTTTTGCCATCATTGACTTGTAATTTTCCTCTCTCAGCAGGACTCCCTGGATACTGGATACTTTTTTTTTCTTTCCACAGTCGCCCACCGCCTCGTGCACCTTAGGATGGGGGATCAAAATGAAGTCAAGATTCAATACAATCTGTTGGTTTCCTTAAGCAACGCTATCATTTACTTTAAATAGAGCTCGCAAGACCACTTGATGAACACGCAATGCATGGTGGGAACAAGAAAGCAGGCTAGCATTAGCCAGCTTGATGACGTGGGAAGTCAGAAAACCATTGTGCGCACCATTTGCCTTGCATTAACAAAGATATTAGGTGTACACCACCAAATACCGGGTGTGCCAAATTTATTTTCAACAGTGTTCCACCTTCAATAACATTCAGAAGAACGTATCTCTCTCAAATACAACATTATTAACACAAAACATCTCCACGCGATGTGTGTGTTTTATCAGTAATAGTCAACTGTATTACATCAGGTCACATGTGACATGATCTCAAATAAATCTGTAAAGCAGTCAAATAGAAAGAGCACATTTCACAGTCTTAAAGGCCTCCTTCCACTGAAAACCCGTTTAAAGGTGCCATGACATCAAATTTCACTTTTCTGGGGTTTTGGGGGTATAATATGATCTATTGTGCACTGATGAGGCCATGTGAATGTCCAGAGTGAGAATCAAAGTTCCTGTTTATGGTCTGTCAGCTTTGTCTCTCTGCTCAGAAACAGTTGAATCAGACAGCAGGCTATCATTCTACGTAGTTTTATCATTCTACGTAATTTAATTGCTCCAATAAGAGCACACTATCAAGTAAACAGCGCCCCCCCTCTCTCTCTCCTAACGGCCGATGCACCGTCCGCTCCCCCCCTCCCCTCCCCTGTCTGATTCAGCTTCGTATGGAGCTAGTAGTAACTTCTGTGCAGTCAGGTCTGATTTTCAAACAAATGGATTTAAAAGAAAACTTCTGCAGCAACACTGAGGGAGGGGGCCACAATCTTGTCATTACCTGTAAGTTTATTTATTTTCTAAATGCTGTCTTGTCTGATAAACGTAGCTCACTGTCTGGATTGTTGCTAGCAGTTAGCCTTTAGCAAACTCCGATCGCAGCTTGACCTAGATTCTCCAAATAAGGTCATAGCGAAATAAGGTGTAGCCAATCAAAATGAAGTCAACGTGGTCTCCGGGTAAAGCTCCATATCATCACCGGACCCAACTGTATTACTGAGGAAGTGAGGTCTGACGTTTCAAAACAATACTCCGCTGTAAAAAATGCCGTTTTTTTTTCTTTGGAGTATTTACATATGCAGTAATGCCAACAACATAAACTAGTTTTAACTGCTATGTCATCACTCCTTTAACTTGCTCCTTCTGAAATACGGAGGGTTTCCCCTTGTTTACTTACACATGCTGACTTGCTAGCGTTGCGTTCCCCCCAGTTGGCTGTGCTTTCTCATCAGAGAAACAATACGAAGAAAAGAGCAAATCGGGAACAGCCTCGCACTTCTACGTCACGTTGCAAATAGCGTATCCCACGTGGGGTTTCTATTTGTCCAATCAGGAACAGCCTCGCAGTTCTACGTCACACGCCTGATTGTCTCTGAACAACTGACAAACGTGAAGCGTCTGGTTGCAAAAACGTTAAAACAACTGCAGTTTGCTGCATTTTAGCCACATTGTCATTATTTTTATTAGGGTTGTCACGATACCAAATTTCTGTTTCGATACCAATGCCATTTTGTATTTCGATTCTTTTCGGTACTTTTCGATACTTTTTTAAAAAGGTAAACCAAACTCAATATTTATTTATTTTATCTGTGTTATTGTTCTTGAAGTCTTTATTTTAAAATAATCAAATGAAGTAAAATCTTCAATTTAAAACACAGAGAACCAGTAATATAAAGCAATGCCAAATTAAAATCAAAATCATTCTATACATGAAACATTATATGGACATAATTAGAAAAATAAATTGTAAAATAATTAAAATGAATTGCATATTGTAAGGCTTTTGGAATATTTCTTTAAAGGCCTCCTTCCACTGAAAACCCGTTTAACTTGCTCCTTCTGAAATACGGAGGGTTTCCCCTTGTTTTACTTACACATGCTGACTTGCTAGCGTTGCGTTCCCCCAGTCGGCTGTGCTTTCTCATCAGAGAAACAATACGAAGAAAAGAGTGAATCGGGAACAGCCTTGCACTTCTACGTAACATTGCAAATAGCGTGTCCCACGTGGGGTTTCTATCTGTCCATTGGAAGGCAGGTAACCCTCCACTACACACTAGAAGTAAAGACAGCACAACTGTAGCTTCGGAGTTGAGAAGCTAATTAGCTAACTGTTTGTTAGCATGGCGGAACAAACTTGTTTGTCGGCTCTATTTCCTGTCTGTAACGAAATAAGAGCGGAGGGCGGAGCTTCCTTCATACACTGATGGCAGCCAGCCAATCAGACGGAAATTCATGAGAAGGACCCGGAAAAGCCTGCCGTTGGACCACAAGCCTCTCTTCTAGTATACAAATACAGCTGGATACAAAGATACCAGAAGGTTTTTTTAAACAGAAATGATGCAGAATGAATTCAATAATAATGGAGAACACAGAAATATTAATGAAATGACCATGGAAGTACAACTTTGAAAAAAAATCCCTATCAGTCTTTGCTGCCCAATAAGACCAACATAGTGAAATAAAACACACACATGCGCGTACAGCCATAACTGATCCATGACGCACGACAAACAGCCATTTAACCATCTGAACACAGCTGTCGGCTCAGGAGCAGAAAAAGACACAACCATATCTCTGTTTACCTGTTTACTTGTGAGCACTGCAGCTCTCAGTTTAAAGGGAAGACAGCGGATTGACCATTTATAATTAAACCGGTCCAGTTTCTCCACGAGCTCAGCGCAGCTTGGAACTAGCAGTGTTCCAGAATACCAGTAAACAGTCCATGTTGGGAAAAACATCTTTGTCACTTGACATGAGTCCAATCCTTCAATAATGGACGGAAACTGATGTCCCCCGTCCACTTTCTATCTGAGGAGTTGCACAAACAGCCAATCCAGCTCCTCCAAACCAAGTCCTGGATGCTGCTCGGCGCGCTGTGCATCAAGCTGGAGAAACGCGTCTGATGCAGCAGCTTCACTTCTCCATAAAAGTCACTCTGCAAACAGTTGTTCAGGTCGACCAGCTGATGGTGAAGGAACTGTCATCGCTGTTAGCAGCAGTTTAGCGCTCCGGCTGCTTGATGGGCAAGTCTGATCTACGTCAGGTCGGCATGTTGCAGGTGTGCAGCTGCCTCATCGGTACGCACAAAGTTAATGCTTCAAGCAAATCCCCACAAACCTCTTCTCTGCATGAGCTCAAAACCTCATGGAACAACTTCAATTACAGCTTTCACAATGTAAATGTAAAAATAGGGAAAATGTTTATTAGTTTGATAGCTTCTGAGTGTGTCTGCGAAGGTGACGACAAATCTCAGTTTTTTTTCTCTCCCTAATCTTATTTAATCTAAAACTCTGTTTCCATTGTGATGGAATTCAGCTGAAGTAACGGTATAATAACAGCTTAAAAAGCGACTGCATGTAAAAGTATTAATGTCCCATAGTATGTAAGTGTTACTGTCAATGAAAAAGTGATTGGAGAGGTTTCATCTCTTTTTTTGTCTTGTGCTGTTTTGCTTCCAATCTGGAAGCCGATAAATGCTTATTCCTTTATTTATTTGTTTCCTATGGTGGTCGTGAGAACGGCTATGGCAGTTTATAATTCAGCAACCGAGCCATTTCTGTTTAACGCTATGTCCATGAGACAAGTTTCAAAGCAACCGTGCTGCGCTGCTTCCTCCACTGCCTTTTCTTCCCACAATACATTGCGTTTTACAGTGGTGCTAGGGGATTATCACGCTTCCGCGTTCCGGTTTCCGGAAGTTGAAACATCTGAAGCTTCCTCTTCCGGGCCAGGAATGGCTCAATCCAAGTCTCGATGTTGTTGCTCGGTTCCATTGTGTACATCTAATAAACAACGCCAGCCGTACCTAAGTTTTCATGGATTCCCGACTGAAAAGACACTAAGGAAGAAGTGGATGAAAGCGATTTGTCGGAGTGAAGGACCGAAATTTAAAATAAAACAAGGTTGCACGTATGTCTGTAGTCGGCACTTCAATGATGCAGACTACACTACAGCTCGCGTTAGCTGATGTTACCAACTTTTCGCTTGTGAAAACATACAAGCGTCTGAAAACTGGGTCTGTACCCTCCCGTTTCCAGTGGAACAACTGGGCACTGCCAAAAAAAGGAGACGCTTTCAGATGCTTGTGTGTTTTCAGCCGCACAAAGTTAGGCACGTTATCGAGCTGGCTAATGCTAGCCTGCCAACACGACTGTGCAGACTGCCGGCTACAAACAAACGTGTGTCGTTTTATTATAAAGTTCGGTCCTTCACCGCGGCGAATCAGTCGTTTTGATCCACTTCTTCCTTAGCATCACTTCAGTCTGGAATGAAAACTTGGCATTGGCGTTTATCCGATTTACAAAGTTTAACAGAGTAGTAGCTGACGGACTACTGTTAGCAGGTTAGCATTAGCCAGCTCGATAACGTGCCTAACTTTGTGTGGCTGAAAACACACAAGCACTGCGTCCCCAGTTGTTCCACTGGAACGAACGACCCGATTCATTTGTTTTGCACAAACCCAACCACGCAACACACCCCCACCCCAACAAACCACAAACAAACTTTATCACCCCTCACTCCAACACCTCCACTTCTTCCTTTATCCTCACGAAAAAAACTAATATATCCATAAACAAAACACAAACGCTCGTAACAGACCCAAGAAGGCCAAAACCGACTCCGGAAGCGAAATCCCCCACCACCACCATGCCAAATCAAGCAAACAACTCAACGATAGCCCAAAGGACCCGCTCCCTCTCTTAACAGATGAATTTGCCCCTCCTTTATTTTTTTTATATTATTATTTTAGTATTTTTTCCCTTACATTTTCAACATCAACAATTTAAATATTACACCAGCCATCCTAAATTTTTATTAGTAGGTGGGCCAAACCCCATCCCTTGCCCCCCTACTCTGGCTCCTCAGCTTCCCCCCCTCACCCCACACCCTTCTATCAATTCTTCCCCCTTTCCCTACCCTCCTTGCCCCTCTCCTCACCACCCCCCCCAACTTTCCACTCCCCCCGCCCCCCCCCAACCTAAAATTATTCATACCCTCAAATTAAAGAAGGAAAAAATCAACTTTCCGTGAAATAATGAATATATTTAATATAAATTCTATGAAAATCGTGACTGATTTTAAATTGCAGTCCAACAGAAATTTTAAAAACACAAAAAATAAAACAATAAACAAGCATGATGGGGCTCTGAAGCTAAAATTTTGTTGGGCAACACATTGAGGCAATCACTGCAATCAGGTGTTTTCAGTTTTGTTTGTTTGGTTTTTAAAAATTATTTCCAACCACAGTTCGAAAGCAATATTTTATTTCACTAAATGATATTTTTCTGAATTTTAATTTATTAGTAGTTCATTTAGTTTCTTGTTATTTAAATTACTATTGTGAATTTATCCTTTTATTTAATTGGAGGATATGAATAACTTTGAGGAGGACTGTAGATACACCGGGTGTTTTAAAGTGCAACATGTGGATTCGGCAAATGAATGCAAGAAAACATTATTGGAGGAAGTGAAGAAAAAAAAGAGAGAAAGTGACAGAACAAGAGAGAAGAGTAAAGACCGTCTTTTACTGGCTGATTGAGCTCACATTACAGGTGGAAGATGGATTTTAACCGTCGATAGGGCGCGTCACTGAGAAAACTGCTAGAAGTTCTGTAGTTTGTCTTTAAATAAGTCTTTATGTTTTTTCACTGGCCTTTTCTGAGCCCATCAGATACAGTCATAATGTTATATTACATTTTTCTACCATTGACCTTGTTTTTCTATTTTGTTAGACACTTTTAACTAAATTAGATCAAAATTGTGTCATGAAAAGCACATTTTATTAAAGAAAAAAAAAAAGTATTCAAGATTTTCCCATCAAAATGTCTGCATAGTGACACTGTTTGGTCTGAATGTACCATAATGAAGACGGAAAGGCTGATCATCATGTGTTGTGTTGATATAACTCGAGTAGAAACATTAAGGAAAAGGAACAGATTACTATTTAATTGCCGGATGCAGAAGTGTGTTTTACCACATGGAAGCTTATAAATGGCAAACTATTTTGGTTTTGCCTGGGAGCTCGAGGAGTTTGTGTAAGACCTTTGCTGCCTTGCAGCACTAAACCATAATAACTCTGCGTGGGTTGAGAGGTGATTAACACATGACTCAGCTTCTGGTCCTTGATGCACTGTCAAGCCTACGGCCTAGTTTGGATTTTTTAAAGGGTTACAGCGACACAAAGTCTGTAATACGCGTGTAATACACCATAAATGCATCATCTGGACTTGCATGTCACATGATCTCAGCTTTCCTCAGAGATCTGTTTTCTCCTGAAATCATGCTGGAGGAATAATGATCCAATCATTCCTCACTGTTTTATCACATCCTGCGTTTATGCAGCAATATGGCTAGTATAGAGTCCAGGACCTAAACTGACCTTACTTATTTAGACGAGAGGCCCCGGGTTCAGATCCCGGACAAGCCCCCACTCTCAAGAGTTAACTTCATCTGCTCCATAACCATCTATTCTTTTTCCATTTCTAACATGAGTAACTCCCTATTTTGGTCATATGATTTCACTAGCCACACTTTTCTCCGACAATAACGCCACACGCTCGCTCTGCTGTCTGGTCTCTCGGCTTGACTCCTCGTTCTACGAGTCTCCCCTCTTTTGTTGCCATCCTTGAGCCAGATGGTAACAAGGAACACAACTGTAAACATTGACGTCCCCTGTTGTATCTGACATGTTTAAATGGATGATTGATTGCCATGGTAACATGATATGTTGGATGCTTCTAGTTTGTTCTATGACTCTAATACAGGAAAAAATATCCCAAGATTAAATGGATAGTACACCCACAGAATGACTCACCCTCATGCTGAGCAAGACTCTGGAGTACTTTTTTAATATCTCAAATGCAGCTGAAGATCTGGGCGGGGGTGGGTGGGGGGTTTCAAGAGTGTCTGAAACAAAAAGGTTTATAGTAGTCCACAGAAAATTTGGCAATATTCTTCCATACTGCTCCATAAGGCGGCCGTCCATATTATAAATTATAGCGTCTATAATTTACTGGAAATGACATCATTTAATATATTTTATAGCCTAAACAGTAGAACATGGTGCTTTCACGATGCGAGCACATGCGATTTAACAACACTACAGAAGCCGCGGCAGACTGAACCATACGAGATCACTCGTTCTTTCTTTTTTTCTTCGTTTTTTTTTAAATCAATAGCCAACCTTTCTTGTGTTTGTCTGCAGCTCTTTCAATCTTAGCACAACGTAAACAGCTAATTTCTTCTTCTATGCTTTATTATTGTCAGAGTAAGCAATGAACACTGCAGCTTCCGTAGTGTGGTGAACTCGCATGTGCGCGCATTGCGGAAGTGCGATGTTCAACTGTTTCGGCTCTAAAAATCTACTAAATGATGTTGTTTCCAGTAAATTATGGACGCTACCCACTCAGGACTCTTGGATTACATTGGAGGAATATTGACAAGTTTTTGTGGATTTTTATGGACCTTTTTGTGTTGAGCACCAGTGACCTCAATTTTATGAAAGTCGGCCGATAACGATACCCTCCTCGGATCTCTGGCTGCATTTGAGATTTTAAAAAAGTGCTCCAGTCTTGCTCAGCATGAGGGTGAGTGGAAAATGAAGGCACATCATTCTGTGGGCATTGTATCCCTTTAAGTTGAATCATTTAAATTCAGTGTGGTTTTGTTGTAGCATTTTTATTTAGATTCAAGTCCCATCACAACCCAGTCCTCAGATAGTTTAATTTTAGAATTAAACAATTCTGTTATTCAACAACTTCCATTAAAATCTTCAAGCTAAATTTAATCAAAATTTTTCCTTTATGCTCTCCTCTAACTTTCGTGAAGTGTTCATTTTCTCTGTTACGTGTCTTGGTGATGGTGTCACCCTTAACCTGAAATAGCAGCCCCTCTTTCTCCCCTCTTTACTCCCCATTTAACTATTAACTATTCTGGAGTCTTGCTGAGCAGCTTGCCTTTCTGATGCACCTGATTTGCAGCAGCTGTGGATGTCAGCTTAACGGCGAAGTCCAACTGTGTAAGCTCCAGACACGCTGAAAAACGATCGGTCTCAAATCATCTCGTTTTCTGACCGCCACATTTCTTTATGTCACTTCTGCCGAAGAGGTCGCTGTTTTACGGGAAGTCATCCTGCCTCTTTGAGTTTTCATGCCATAGGTGAACGCCCTGCACATGGAGTGAGCATGAGCTCATGTGGACGACATGTAGCAGGACGCAGGCGAAGGTCAGAGGTCAGAGTGCTCAGCAGATATCATGTCCACAGGCTGTGGCCGGTGTGGTCCGTAATAGCATCACAGGAGAGCAGGAAGAGGTCAGCGTCTCTGAAGGGCCGATCACCATAAATCTTGTTGCGCTGGTATGTAAACAGTTCTAATCACTGAGCAGTACAACCATTTGTTTACAACCCAACACGTGCAAAGCTGCTTTTGTGGGATAATAAAAACTGCTGTTTGACTGATATGTTAAATGAAAGATTTAGTTTGAGCAGTAAGAGAAACATGTTCACAGATACATAACTTCATACTGGGCCTTCCCCACTGATGCCGTCATGCCCTGTTTTGCTGGAGGAACAGAGGGAGGGGTCCCGAACAGCCCATGAGGCGATGATCATTTTGGTTTTCAGGGAACGAGAACTCCAGCTTGTCCTGGTTAAATGTCCCCCCTTCTGCACAGGTGGTCCTCACAATGAGATAAAACTCTCTTCAAGCACAGTGGAGGGTTTCATTTTCCATTTTTTTATCATCTTCACTAGAGGATGAACTAAGATTTAGAGCAGGGGTGGGGAACCTTGGCCCTCATCCTGCAGGTCTTCTACAGGTCCTTGCTCGTGCACACCTGATTCAGATCAATGAGTCTCTGTGCAGAACTTGATTGGCTGTTAGATCCATTTGATTTGAATCAGGTGTGCTGGAGTGGGGAGAAATGGAAAGCCTGAAGGGACACCGGCCCTTGAGGACCAGGGTTCCCCACCGCTGATTTAGAGGCTTGGGGTGTGAAAACACACACATAGCCATCCCTCCTACATTTAGAAAAGTCATACCATGATGGTTACCTAATGTGAAATGTATGCGACCATAATAAGAAACATGGTGCTTCTTTTCAGTGTGAGCTATTCGCTGTGTGGATCAATGACCCACTGGGACACCTGTGGCTGAAAACTGAAGGGGTGAAAAAGATGATCACAGAGAGGAAATGATTGTTGGGCTGGTATACAGCAATAATTTGGTTAAAATGGACTGGCTCATATTCATAGTTTTGTTTTTTTTATTTAACTCTTAGATCGTCCCAGCTTGTAGGAGTGAAGCACATGAGCTGAAGTATAAGGATAAAGGAAACATGATCAATATTTGATTTGACACAAAAGCAATTCTTTTGAAGCAAAGTTTTTCAATAAGCATATATGAAAAATACTTTCTCTGAATAACGTTTTACCTGTGAGGGGGTAAAACTTTACTCAGGTAAATATACACTTGGATAAGCTGCAAAACATATGACATCATATTATTATTATTGTTATTGTTATTATTATTATTATTATCATTATTATACACTGCCTGGGGCTCCACAGCTGTTGTTGAACAACACTTTGAGACAATCACTGCAATCAGGTGTTTTCTGTAATGTCCAATCAGACGTCTGCACCTGTTGACAGGTATTTTGGTCTAATTTTCATGGGACAGTTTTGTTTGTTTTTTCTAAATGATCTTTTCCAACCACAATTCAAAAGCAATATTTGATTTCACAAAATTACCATTTTGTAAATTTTTATTTGCTATTAGTTCCTTTAGTTTCCTGTTATTTGAAATACTATCGTGAACTTAGATTTTCCTTTAATTGGAGGGTATGAATAATTTTGAGGACGACTGCAAATACCAGCCTCCTGTTGGATAATTACTGTGGGGGTGATTATCTTTCAGCTGGCAAAAAGTTAATAAACCCCAACTGGTGCAATGAGTTGCTTCTCATTTCCTAAACAACCATGTGGAAAGACGCATCCTGTGGTCGTGGAAAAGATGTTAGTCTGTCTGAGAAGGGTCAAATCATTGGCAGCATCAAGCAGAGAAAACATCTAAGGAGATGCAGAAAAGACTTAAATTGGGTTCAGAACTGTCCAACATATCATTAAAAACTGGAAAGATAGGGGGGGACCCATTGTCTTTCAGGAAGAAATGTGGCTGGAAAAGATCCTGAATGATCGTGATCGGCGATCACTTAAATGTTTGGTGAGATCAAATCAAAGAAAAACAATAGTAGAACTCAGGGCTATGTTTAATACTGAAAGTAAGAACATTTCCACACGCGCAATGTAAAGGGAACTCAAGGGATTGGGACTGAACAGCTGTGTAGCCTTTAGAAAACCACTAATCAGTGAGGCTTACTGGGAAAAAAAGGGTTCAATTTGCTAGGGAGCATAAAGATTGGACTCTGGAGCAATGGAAGAAGGTCATGTGGTCTGATGAGTCTACCCTGTTCCAGAAGAGAGGCAGATGAAGTGATGCAGCAGCGGCCAGACTCTACCATTATCAATGCAAGATCTTGGTGAAAATTAATGCAACACTGGATAGAAATAAATCTGATGACATTGCAGAAGCTTCTGGAAACAATGACACAATGAATGCTGCTGTAAACAAAGGTAAAAGTGGTCCAACGAAATATTAGTGTATGACCTTTTTTCTTTTTCGGTGGTGACTTTTTTTGGCCAGGTAGTATAACTTGAAGTACTTGTCTGACATTAGCAGTTTCTTCCATCATAGTGGAAGAATTTTGGTCTGCTCTTAATTCAGTTCACCGAAGTTTTCACATGCAGTCATGCTCAAGATTATTGACACTTTCCAATTAATGAAGGAAAAAATCAGCTGTCAGTAAGTTGAAATTGACAAAAGTAATAATAAATAAGAATCTATTAAAATCGTTACACTGAATTTAAATTGTGGTACAAAAGAAATATTATAAAACAAACATACAAAAAATAAAACAAGCAAACAAGCATGATGGGGCTCTGAAGCTGAACTTCTATTGAGCAATATCCTGAGGCAATCACTGCAGTCAGGTGTTTTCTGGAATGCTCAAAAAGACTTTTACACCTATTGACAGGTGTTTTGGTCCACATTTCACAGGAAAGGTGCTCTAATTTGTCTGGGACAGTTTTGTTTTTTTTTTAGAATTATTTCCTACCACAATTCAAAAGAAATATTTTATTTTTCTAAATTGTAATTTTGCAAATTTTAAAAAATATTATTAGTTTCTTGTTATTCGAATTATTATAGTGAATTTAGCCTTTTCTTTAATTGGAGGGTGTCAGTAATCTTGAGCACGACTGTATTTGTTTCTGTACAGCTCCTTTAGAGGGACTTGAGGCAAGAATAAGAAACTAAACTCACAGCTGCCGCAACTGGCGCTTCAGGTAACTGCAGCCACTAGCCAAGCCGTCACAGGAGCGTGCACAAACTGAAGCTATAATGTTGTTTATTACGCTTTTTCTTCGTAGTTACACTTTTTAGTGTCTTTCAGTGGGGGATTATCACGCTTCCGTGTTCCGAACTTCCGGTTTAAAACACTTTGACAGCCCATTTCCGGCCCAGTTCTATGTCCCTGCTTTACTTCGTAAATAAATAAATAACGTGAATAAACGCCAACCCTACTGAAATTTTCACGGATTCCATACTGACGTGATACTAAGGAAGAAGTGGATCAAAGCGATTCTCCAGAGTGAAGGGCCGAACTTTATAATAAAACAACGTAGCTTGTTTTTTTTAGCCGGTGGGGCACAACACCAGCATGCTAGCATTAGCCAGCTAGCGTTTACCGACGTGCTTAACTTTTTGCGTCTTAAAACACAAACATCTGAAAATCGGGTCTGTACCTCCCTGTTTCCAGTGGAACAACTGGGGACTGCCAAGAAAGGAGACGCTTTCAGATGCTTGTGTGTTTTCAGCCGCACAAAGTTAGGCCCGTCATCAAGCTGGCTAATGCTATCCTGCTAGTAGTCTGCCGGGTACTACTCTGTTAAACTCTGTAAATCGGATAAACGCCAATCCAAGTTTCATTCCAGACTAAGGATGCTAAGGAAGAAGTGGATCAAAACGACCGATTCGCCGCGGTGAAGGACCGAACTTTATAATAAAACAACACACGTTTGTTTGTAGCCGGCAGACTATACAGTCGTGTTAGCAGGCTAGCATTAGCCAGCTTGATGACGGGCCTAACTTTGTGCGGCTGAAAACACACAAGCATCTGAAAGCGCTCCTTTCTTTGCAGTCCCCAGTTGTTCCACTGGAAACAGGGGGGTACAGACCCGATTTTCAGATGTTTGTGTGTTTTAAGACGCACAATGTTAAGCACGTCAGTAAACGCTAGCTGGCTAATGCTAGCATGCTGTGAAGTGCCGGTGTCGTGCGGTGTTGTGCCCCACCGGCTACAAACAAACGTGTGTTGTTTTATTATAACGTTCGACCCTTCACCGCGGCGAATCGATCGCTTTGATCCACTTCTTCCTTTGTACGACTTCAGTCTGGAATGAAAGCTTAAGTATGTTTGGAGTTTATCCGATTTAAACAGTATAACAGAGCAGGAACGGCTGTAGTTAAAATGGCCCGGAAGAGGAAATGCCCAAATACCGGGAAGTTACGGTAAGCGTGATAATCCCCTGTTAACCTGGATCGTTTGCTGACGGCAGAAGAATCCATAACTATCGCTTACAGTGTTTGAATTTACCGTGACCGTCTTCTTCCTGTATCAAAACTGCGGATGTAGCGTCATTTGACGTCACGTCCGCAGGCCAGCGCGGGAAATTCGGCCACCGAATTGCAGCGCTTTATGCAGCACACAGCCTGTTCAAGGCAACGGAGAGAAACGTGGGTGGAAACGTTATTTTTGGTATTTAGCGCTTCATCACCCTTTTGTAAATTTCTATTTATTATTAGTTTCTCGTTATTTGAATCACTATTGTGAATTTAGCCTTTTCTTCAGTCGAAGGGTATGAATTGTTTTGAGGATGACATCCAAATTGTCCAGTTGGATGAGTCTGACTGGCCAGGCATCAGCCATCAGACAGGTGGCATCGCATTTGACTCCAGAATACATGACATAGAGAGGAGTTTGTCATTATTTTTCCGTGCAGTACTTTGGTCAGTGTTGTGTTTAAAGTGCTTTATAAATAAAATTGTATTGATTGAGCTGTAATCATTGACTGAATAGAAGAAGCTGATCGGGATTTTGCAGGGGGCATGCATAACATCTGCAGCAAGAATCCTTGTTCTTTTTGCCAGGTAAGACATTGTCCGGCTGCAGAAGAGACCCTGCAGTTGATCATCTTCACTCCCAAAAACACGACAGCACTGAATGCAGCTTGGGGAATAACATGAAGCACATTTCTTGAGAATTTCTTGGGGTGGGGGGTGGGGATTCCCTCAACATTTGTTGTCATTGAGTAAATCTACCTTTTTAAAGCACAGTGATTTTAAGATGTTCAGTGACCCTGACTGACACAGACATGCACAAGCATGCATACCCGCCAGTCATGTCCAAGACAGTGACGACAACAGCATCACCCACTGACACACCTCCTGAACTCCCACTTTCTCTTTGATTCAGGATGTTTCCTCTGACGTCAAGTTGCTATAAAAGCTCTTTTTTCAGAGGCAAACTCATTAAAACAATGTTAATTCTTGAGTTAAGTGTCTATGTAACCAGGGAGACTACCTCATCGCGAAGGGAGTCATAAATCCATCTGAATGTTGGCTCTATTGTTGTGAGGGACGCTGGGAGTGAGACAAAAAAGGTCACATCAGATGTGGACTAATAGGTCCGGTCAGTTCACAGCAATGGAGAAAAAACAAAAGAGGGGCATGTAAAATTGAAAATGTGGAGGGGGAACTCTGAACTGCAGACACAGTCGCACACAAAGCTGGGGAATGGGTCATTTCAGATGGTGAGACTGGACGTCATACACAAAAATAAGCATACAACAGTCTCATTGTAGCATTACTTATATTTCACCATGATTTTCTGTGCTTGTCAACATTTTAGCAATAAATTGAGGAAGCTAAATGTCAAATGTAAAAGAAATCAATAGATTTATGTCATGACAACATAGGCGTTCCTATAAAAGATTGGAATGTTGGTTTGGTGCTTCGCTGGGTTTTTCCAAGTCAAAAAGGTGTGAAGGTATTCGGGTTCAAAGCCATTCATTTGGTGCAGTATGACAGTGGTTAAAGCCTGAAGCTAAGAGGAGGTGTTGTCATTCATGTCCTGCCCCCTTCAGGAGCCGAGGTATGACATCAACAGCAATAATGAGGGCAGCTCATCAACAGCCGGACACCACGGCTATTTAAGGACCTTGGGAAGTCCACTGCTTATCATAACTAATGGGAGCTAACCACCAAACCAGAGTGACTCACTGATGAAACTAAACCCACATCTTCTAACTTTTATCAGACTGAGGAGAAGCCAGCAGCGCTGCAGGTATGTTTACTCTGCCCTGTCATTCAGAGGCGTTGTGGAGGCCAAACACCTTTAACTACTTCACATAATTTTCTTCTCAGTTTTTGACTGATAATATCTTTACACACATAATGTGCAAGTTAGAGTTGTGAGGATTTCAAGATAAAAAAAAGCCTTAAAATAATTAATAACTGATTGAATATAATGGTGTCACATTTACAGTTCTAAGATTGTTTTGCAGCTTTTAAAACATCTAATTTTTATTTCAACAGGTCATCAAAGTCAATTAGCTGAATATGGAATTAAAAATCCTGCTAATTTCCCTGTGCTTACTGCACATCTCCATTCCCTGTCAAGGACGCCCCCTCAGGTAAATCCCCACTTTCACATCAGTTACTGAACTCATCTAAAACAAGCTCGTCCTATAGGGCCTGTTCTGCAAGAATCAAACTAATTGTGTGCTCATTCCTGCAGCAAACGGACGGTGAGTGAAATGCAGCTCATGCACAACCTCGGCCAGTACAAGCAGGTGCAGGAGCGCAGGGAGTGGCTCCAGATCTGGCTGCGCGGCATCCACAACGCCGCGAGCAGCGGCGGGGAGACGGAGGACCGCAGGAGGAGGAGGCTGCGTCCCGAGGACCTGGCCGAGCTCGGTGACCTGACCGCCGAGGAGATCCAGCACGCTTTAGACTTCCTGGAAAAACTCGCCGAGTCAAAGAAGTCATGACTTTGAAAAGAGAGACAGAGGGAGGGAGATAGAGAGAGAGAGAGAGAGAGAGAGAAAATTCCCGATTTAAAGTCGCTGCAAGCTTTCCAACTTTTTAACTTTTTTTTTTTAACATTGTTTCTTTTTTACGGAAGAGGATTGGGGCCACTGAAGAAAAATCCATTCTGGGGAACAGGTCAGAATCCTGACTTTTTTCCCAGAACATTTGAGGGGGGGGGGGAAAATTCAGAATATTTTTTTCAGCTCATGAAAAAGTCAAAATTCTCAAGAGGAATTTTTTTTTCAGAAATTGAAAAAGAAAATTTCCTGAAAAAAAATCCTGAAAAAAGTCAGAAATTTGACCCTTTAAAAAAAATCAGAAGTCTGCCTTTTTCAGAAATCGAAAAATAAAAAAAAAAAAGTCCTGAAAAAAAATTATTTTAAATGTTCTAGCAAAAAGTCAGATTTCTTTTTTTTCCCAAAAAAATTTTATTTAAGTTTTTCTTCAGTGGCCCTAATCCTCTTCTGTAATTTTTCTTTATATAAAACTTTTCTATGTTTTTTTTGTACATCTTGTAGGTCATCTGTAGTTTTAGAAAATATGTATTTTTAAATTATAGATTTTTTGCATTTATACTATTTATTCTATGTTATTTATTAAATTGATATTTATAAGACAGTGCCTTAATTAGGCAAACCTTCCATGATATCCATGCACTTTTAGTCTATTTTAAATGTATTGTTGTAAAGAGTTCATAAAGCTACTTTTACAACTTGAAGGAGACAGTCTGAAATGGACCAATGTCGTTTTACAAATGTTATTTATTTAATTATTTGTATGTTTGTTTAAAGTAATGCATAAATTATTCTACTTGGTCTAATTTTGTATGCACTTCACAAAAAAAGAGCTAAACTTCATTCATGTTTAACGATGCCTATGTTTGTTAGGCTGAATAGATGTGTACAGTTTGGATAGATTAAAATTTTTAAAAAATGTGATTTTTACTCGTTTATTTATTTATTAGTAGGCTATCTGACAGCTATTTTAAAAGAAGAAAACGGAAATCACAGTCGCGAGGCCCTTATTTGGGATAAGTGGTTGTCTCGCGATATTTTTCTCGAGAGCTCCGATCTTCCAAACCAATACAAATCCACAAGTAGTGGTTAGTCAGCGGGCATTTTCTACGAAAAATCGTACATTTTTCTTCTTCAGTTCTTCTTTTGATTGCGCAGCTGGATGCTTCAGCTACAGGCCAAAACGTCCAACTGGAATGTAACGGAATGAGGTAAAGAGAAGTAGTTTAAAGCTCTTGTTTATAGCGGAAACTAGCTAACAGCTATGGGGGCGTTTAGCTCAGTGCTAAATTACAAGCTAACCAAAAAGTCTAAAATCCTCTTAGTCGCTCCACATTCTGTAGTAAATGCAACAACGAGTGACTTGTTGGTCTTAACCTCGATTATGAGTTGATATAAAATACTATTTAGATATCAGAGCATCGATTTTAATCCGGTAACTTTACAGAATCAGAACTGCAGCATTATGTGTCGGTTGTATGTTGGCTGTAACGTCTTAGCGATAAAATAAGGTCTTTTTCCACATTTCATGTTACTTGAGTTGGGTTAACTGCAGTTAATAATGAACGATTTACTGAAATATAAACAAACGTGATCAGTTTATATCCAAGAGCAACATGAGTAATCCCCTCCGGGGGTTTTAGGACAACTTTTAGGTTTAGCCTCCTGCTATATAATTAAAAGTAAGTTATACTCAACTTACATGTATGAGATCAATAAACTAATGTTTGACATTATTAAGCAAACATGTTTGAATTGATTGTTTGATCAGGTTTATTTCTTTTACTATCCAGGCCCACCACATCCAAAATAAATACATGCAGTCAGTCGTCCTCAATAAAATAGTACCCTCCAATTAAAGAAAAGGCCAAATACACAATATTAAATCAAATAACAAGAAACTAATAATAAATAAAAATTTACAAAATTATTATTAATCGATATAATACATTGCTTTTGAATTGTGATTGAAAATAATTAGAAAAAAAATAAAGAAAACTGTTAGACACATTAGAGCACTTTTCCCATGAATGGTGGACCAAAATACCTGTGAAGTCTTTTTGAACATTAGAGAAAACACCTGATTACAATGATTGCCTCAAATTGGTGCTCAACAAGATTTTAGTTCAGGAGCCCCATCATGGTGGTTTACTTTTTTTTTTCTTTTTATGTGTGTGTGTGTTTGTTTTTAATATTTCTGTTGAACTATGATTCAAAATCAGTGCCATGATTTTCATAGAATTTTTATTTATTATTACTTTTGTCAATTTCATCTTATTTCACTGACAGCTGACTTTTCTCCTTCTTTAATTGGAGGGTATGAATAATTTTGAGGAAGACTGTAAATGTTACCGATACTGCCAAAAATGCTGGTATCTGTGAGTGCTGGAAATCAAGAGTCCAATACCACGTCATTTATTAAAATAGGAATGTACTGATGAGCACTCTTAGCGCTGACACCGTTCTTCTTCGCTGCTCTTAATACAGTTGTGCTGTGCTGCTGTCTGTAGCCTGCTGTTTTAGACGGACGAGGAAGAACTGATTACCTGATACCTGCTAGACTAGGAACTAGCTAGAGATCATGTCAGCAGTGTGGCAGTATTTTACACTGGATTCTCCAACCAGCAAGACTGTATTTA
Source organism: Atherinomorus stipes (assembly GCA_023101725.1). NCBI lineage: Eukaryota > Metazoa > Chordata > Actinopteri > Atheriniformes > Atherinidae > Atherinomorus > Atherinomorus stipes. The sequence goes on along the minus strand of JALJCO010013115.1, from coordinate 499,439 downwards.
ATAATAAATGGCTTCAATTTGCTGTATTCATTCATGTTTTACAAAGGGTTTAATCATATTACAGTCATGCAGGTGTATGATATCTTTTTTATAACTTAATGGTATCTGTACTCTGTATCGGCCAATACCCACAGCAATTGGTAGGGGGAAAATGGTATTGCAACATCTCTACCTTCAATTGCATACTAATTTCTGTTACACATATATGTGTATGTATATTATGATAAATCCTTTGTTATCTAGTTCTGAAAATTTAGATTTGTCAAGAATTGTGATTATAAGATACAGGTATGAAGGAGAGCACAGATTTTCTCCCCTGTAATAACACAAACTCCATTGTTTTTATTTATGTAACAGCAGATGCAGTATGTGACAGATCACAGATTTAATCATTTGTTACTACAAAGGTTGAAAGCAGCCGTGAAAACAAATGCTCAAAGATCGTGAGTGACACAAGATGTAATATTGTCCATAGATCTTTATGGGTCTCACAGATCAAGGAGTATAATGTTACAGCAGAAGTATCCACGTGAAGGTTCCTACTGTATCATTTTATGCTGCAACCAGATACTGACTCCTACTGAAATGGTTTCCTGTGGATGTTAGAACTGTTGCGGCCTGATGCGATATTTGCTAGTGGATTGCTTTTGGCTGGAAGCATTGTTTGTGTACTTCCCTCTTTCAAGCCTGAATGAGCACTTTATGCAAAATTTAATCAGTTTCATGTATTCAGCTTTTAATGTTGATGAAAGGAAAATGGCAGTTATTTACCTTGGTTGCCATGAGTTTAACCTCTGATTTTTTTGCCTCTGTTTTGGAACTCTGCCAGATTAATCAGGTTTTATACAGTTGTATTCAAACACGTCTCACAAACTGATTAGTTTTAGATTGTTTTCTTACAGAGTACTTTGATTAAGTACATCTCTCTCTGTATTCAGGTTTTTCATAATCTTTATAAAAGCTGTCTTTACTGCATTATTACCTTCATATTATGTCATTGATGTGGTTTATCTGAATACTTGAAACATTGTGGGCAGATTTACGTGAAAATCTTACCAAGAAAAGACCAGCCTTTGATATCATTTTTACTCTAGGTTTGGCTTTCTTGGCTTCACCCTCTTAATTCTTTCTGGCTGTGTGAAATCTTGGTGTAGATTTATGTTGTCATGTGAAATATTGTTCTTACAGCAAGATTCAGCCCAGCAGTTAATGAACCACGTTACATCGTGTAGGTTGGCAGGACATCACTAATCACTGTGATGATGTGATCAGTGGTCATTACTTTTCAACATTTTCTTTTCCATAGAGATGCACTGATCCAGTTTTTTTCCGCTTCAATCTGATACTTGGGCTGAGCGAATCGGCCGATACCTGATACCGATCCAATACGACTGTTGAATGAATGAACCGTATACCTTGTCATATGAGTGAAGGGATCAAGCTTGACATAAAAATTTAGCCTTGATAACAAATTAACAGATATAAAAGTACTTCATATTATTTATTAACAAATAATGTTTAAATAAGCAGCAAAAAGAAATCGCAGAACTTCTCTGCTCTGTGTAATGACGTAACCAGCGTTACAGACATAGAATTGAGGTGAAGTGACTAGATCACTGTAACTGTGTTGCTGTGTATGATTATTAATTAAAAAAAAGAAATGTCTGGATCTGAATGTTGGACTCATTCATCCAATATCCGATCCAGCTAACGAGTCAATATCAGAGCAGCTATCCAATCCGGTTATTGGATCAGAGCATCTGTACTTTTCCTGGAGCATTCCAGTTGCAGCCTGCAGAAATTAATAAAAATGGGAATATATGTACTCAAAGGGACTTGAGGCAAGATTAAGAAACGAAACTCGCGACTGCCGCGATTGGCGCTTCAGGTAACTGCAGCCACGAGCCAAACCGTCACGGGAGCGTGCACAAACTGAAGCTATGATGCTGTTTACTCACCTTTCTCTCTGTAGTTATACTTTGTAGTGGTCTTTCAGTTGATCTGGATCATTTGCTGACGGCAGAATAATCCATAACAATTGCTTACAGTGTTTGAATTTACCGCGACCGGCTTCGTCCTATATCAAAACAGCGGATGTTGCGTCATGTGACGTCACGTCCGCATGGCAGAGCTGGAAAACTATAATGTTGTTTACTAAGCTTTTTCTTCATAGTTACAATTTTAGTGTCTTTCAGTTGATCTAGATCGTATTCTGACGGCAGAAGAATCCATAACTATCGCTTACGGTGTTTTTATTTAACGTGACCGTCTTTTCCTGCATCAAAACTGCGGATGTAGCGTCATTTGACGTCACGTCCGCAGGGCAGCGCGGGCAATTCGGACACAGAATTGCAGCGCATTTTGCAGCACACAGCCTGTTCAAGGCAACGGAGAGAAACATGGGTGGAAACGTTATTTTTGGTATTTAGCGCTTCACACCCATTAGTATGAAAAAAAGGGACATTCATGTTTGGTTTTTGTTCAAATTCCTGCCTCAAGTCCCTTTAAATGTGTGTGTGCTATCAACCACACAAGTACCATTTACCGGCTGACCTAGGAACGCGTCGGGATCCCCCCGTATGAGCTGGTGGCTGTGGCAGGGGTGAGGGAAGTCTGGGCTTCCCTGCTTAGGCAGCTGCCCCAGCGACCCGATCCCGGATAAGCGGCAGAAGACGGTACGGTAATAAAAATGAGGACATTGGTTTTGAATTGTGGTTTGAAAGAAATCTTAAAAACAAACACAATAAATAAAGGAAGTAAACAAGCATGATGAGGCTTCGAAGCTAAAATTTTGTTGAGCAACACGTTGAGACAATCAGGTGTTTTATGTTATGTTCAAAAAGACTTTTACACCTGTTGACGGGTATTTTTGTCCACTGTTCATGGAAAGGGTGCTCAAATGTGTCTGGGACAGTTTTGTTTTTTATCAAATTATTTCCGAGTACAACTCAAAACCTATCTTTTATTTCACTAAATTTATATTTTTGTGATTTTTTTTTTTATTAAAATTTATTTTTAGTTTCTTGTTATTTGAATTAGTAATGGGAATTTAGCATGTTCTTTAATTGGAGGGTATGAATCATTTTGAGGACGACTGTAGGCGTGTGTGTGTTGAAATAAAGTATCACTATTTGGCCAACGTTAATCTTAAAACGTTTTTAAGGAAAAATGGCGCTGTTAATTTCCTAATAAGTCTAATTAAATTAACGGCTAGCTGCAATTGAATGTACCACAGAAAGATGCAGTATAGAATGCGCGCTTTACGAGGAGCCCGTGAAGGCAGCACCGCTCTGATTCAGTCGAGCACGCGGCCATTCACAGTTTAAGGTCCCTCCTGTGACTCTGAATGACGAGCAGGTGCGCGGCTCCTTCGCCTTCCAGACGCAGTGGACAGCCGTGCGTTGAAGCGGCGGGTGTTTTTAGCGAGTTTCCGTCCAGGTCGCGTGTGTCAAATGATGCTGGTGAAGTTGGAAAGTAATGAGCGAGGATGCTGAAGCTGCCGGGAAGCCCGCTTTGTTCGGAGGAGCGCGAGGCTTTTGTGCCGCTGTCATCCCGCAGCTTGTTCCCTGCTGCTTTGTCTTCACTTGGCCCTCTGATACCGACCGGTATGTGCACGTCCGCCTTCAAAGCATCGAAGGTTTTAGCTCTGTCATTGTGTTTCGTGCAGATACTGTTAGTGCTCGGCTCTTCCTGTTATTTACTGGAAAGAAGTGTAATAGAGCCCTGAAGGAAAGCTAGGGAGCAGTCTTATCCTTGATGGGACTGTGTTACTCTGACAGTGGATGGTCAGGTTAGGATATATTTGGGTTTTTATACATTATTGACAAAAAAATGAATTTCTTTTAATTGTTCTTTTGTTGAATTTCTACCCACGTTGCTACCCAGCAGCTTCCCTGCCTTTGCTCATCACTCTGTCAGTGTCAGCAGCCCCTAAATAATTCATTGGACCCTCACCCCTCATAGCTCTCACCTCATGCTTTTAATAGACTGCCAGGGCACCTTGAATCTTTGTCTGAGCCTCTTGAGAAAAGTCTGTGCACTTGTTTTTCTATATTTGAACAGATTTAACCTACATCTATTGCCTTTTGTGGGGAGAGGAGGGGGGGGGACTGATGTCAGTGGTGTTGGCACCTTGTTAAAGAAAATTGGACAAGTACAACGTCAGTCCCCCTTCAGTTATTTGTGGCTGTGCGTGACATCTTGGCTGCTGTAGGTCTGCATCGCTTTGTGAAAGATGAGAGGATCTGGCCGCCCGAGTGAAAAATTGCCTCCTCAGTTCCTTTGTTCCCTCCACCCTGCTGGTCTGGCTTCTGGCTGCCAGCCCGTTTGGCTGGAGGACCCTTTTTTTTATTTGAATTGCCCCAGTTCTGCCAAACATTAAAACCCCATTGAAGATAAAATATCCATTTGTGTTGTGTCAAACGCTCGGGTAAAGATGCATGTTACGATCCATCACAGACCACGACAGATCAGTTACTCAATTATTTATTTTAGGGGTGCACGATAATTATCGGCCCGATACGGGAAATTATTACATCATTCCGATAACATGACAGTGCTCGGTTCACATTATGAGGCCAGAATTACTGTTGTTTAAAAATGCACTTTACATTTACATAGATGAGTTTATCCTGTCGGGCATTATTTTTGTTTAAAAAGAAACTTTCAGATTGTGTTGACATACAAAAGATGTTGAATCTAACTTGTCAGTGCTTCATCTTTTATGTTTTTTTTTTAACTTCTCGATGGCACTTTTTCAGTTTGTAATCCTGATGCATATATTTGTATCAGCAAGTAATCTACCTTATTTAAGTTGATGTGCATTTGCGATATCGAATAGTTTTGTTTGATATCTTTTAGAAAATGTTTGAGAGGCTTGCTGAAAGTTTGTCACTGGGAAAAATAAATATTTCTTCATTTAAAGCGTGAAAAGTGTTTTTGGTTTTGTTAGTAATGATGTCATGATTAGGTATATATGCGTGTTATCAGTTATCGGTGTTGGCCTTTTTAAAAAAAAAAAAAAAAAGGTTATTGTGCATCCCTAATTTATTAATCATTAAAATAAAAGGACTTTCTTTTTATATTTTGTGTTTTGATCAGTCGTTTTGTAAGTCAGTTTTTTTGTGAACCATCCCAGACTGTTCACCTGTATACACAGAGGCAGGTGTTTGTGTGCACATGCCTTCCTTTCCCACATGATGGTGACCCTTGTCTTCAAGGACATTGCCAGAGTCTGCAGAAATACATGTCACAAACTGAAAAGATGTGATGGGGAAGTTCTTTTTCCCAGAGGCAGAATTGGCACCACATGTTCTGGTTTCCTCAGGAAAAAGCGTTTATTAAATATTTGGTGATCATGTCAGGTTTGCAGTCTTGTTTTGTGTACAGGACTGAGTCTTCTGCATCAGACTGGTGGGACGGTATCAAGCAAAGACGAGTCTGTGACCTTGACTGGGTGTAACAGAGGTGCACCGTCACCGCACTGCACCTGTGATGTTGTTTTTTGTCATCAGCTTGCAGATCTTGCTTCATCACGACCTGTCCTGCAGCTCTCGTCTGGGTCTTCCCACCTAGACAATTGACCAATTAGCCACTCGATCAGTCTGTTAGCCAGCCGGTCAGCCGCTCTGCTCAGCAGCCATCCGGCTCACGGAGATGTCAGCCAAAATCCAGGGAGGCTTTTCTGACTGCCAGCCTTTGAAGCTCTGCTAAAACACGCAAAAGCCTGTTTCTTGGATGTGGTGCGTGGAAACAAAAAGCTTAAGTTGACATTTTGACTCAGTTTAAAAGATTTACACACGATTTATCATGCAACAATACAGGAATGTTTTAAAGCATTCATCTTCTGTCAAAAATGAAAAAAGCTACTTAGTAGCTTTTGCACACTGAGCATCCAATCAATTTTTGTCCATTTGTGTGGTTTTGTGAGCTGTGGTAGTGGAGTAGTTCATGTTTATCCTTTTTTTTTTTTTTTTTCCCCTGTGCACTATTTTATTAATGAAACATGTCAAAGAAACACCACAGTGCAGGTGATTCATCCCTGTTGAAATAAAGGCAACATGTTGATGGTTAACTTTGGTTTCATCCAGGGACGGGATGCTTATGAAAGCGTAAAACCAAGCATGGGTTCAGCAAGGTGAGGGTCGGGGTCCACAGCTTTTTGGTTGCATGACGGGGGTCCTTAAGAAAAGTGGTTGGGAACCACTGGTGTAGGTCATGTGTAGACGGGGTTCTTGCAGGGTCTGAAAGTCTAAAAATGTCTAAAATTCTGACCTTAAAATTGAGGCCTTTAACGGTCTTAAAAACAGCCATTTTTTCATCCAAGGTCTTAAATTTGATCCAGACAAGTCTGTTTTTTACTTTCATTCATTCCCAAGGAGCATTGGCCACATAGAATACGCAGAATAATATCAGAGGTTGATTCTGCCCTTCTTTCTTAAAGGTTCAGATAGCTACGAGAGATATTTTCAATTTCTTTTTCTAATTTTTTTATTTAAATACAATTGGATGCATGAATTGGATGAATTAACAATATGTCTGTTTCTATTATTTGATTCAGTTGTCCACTAAAATCCATTTTCCAAAAAGTTACTTTTGGGGGTAATTATTGTTATGCGATTAACCAAGATTAATATTTACAAAATTTATCAATATTACAAAGATTAAAAAAAAAAAAAAAATCAAGTCCCACCCCCATTTTGAATTTCTGGGATTATTTGAATGTTTCTAATAATGCATCATGTTGGTCTTAAATTTGATTTATAAAGGTATTAAAAGGTCTTTAAAAGGTCTTAAATGTACCTTGCTGAAACCTCTAAGAACCCTGGTAGAGTATAAGACAAGACTAGCTCTTGTTTCTCTGGTGTTAGTAGTCTGTAGATATTCATCATTTTTCAGAGCAGCCAGGCGCTCTATTACTGAGTCCTGGATGTGTTTCTGCCTTAAAAGCCCAACCCAGTTGATCTGATTGTCACCGTGGAATTGAACTGGATGCAGCCATCAGCACAACGATGAGAAAGTCTTTCTAAAGAAATAGCAATTAGAGTTTAATGGAATTTAAAACTTTATTTTTATCGTTCTGTATGTGACTTCTAATTTTTTTCTCCCTTCAGGTGTGGCAAGTACAGTCGTCCTCAAAATTATTCATACCCTCCCAATTAAAGAAAAGATTAAATTCACAGTAGTAATTCAAATGACAAGAATGTAATGATAAATAAAAATTTACAAAATTATGATTTAGTGAAATAAAGTATTGCTTTTGAACTGTAGTTGGAAATTATATTTTTTTAAAAACAAAACAAACAAAGCTGTCCCAGACAAATTGGAGCAACGGGTGTAAAAGTCTTTGAGAAGAAAGTTTTAGAGAAAACACCTGATTGCAGTGATTGTCTCAAAATGTTGCTCAACAAAATTTTAGCTTCAGAGCCCCTTCATGCTTGTTTACATGTTTTATTTTTTGTGTGTTTGCTTTTAATATTTCTTTCAAACTACAATTCAAAATCAATCTGTCATGATTTTCATAGAATTTATTATTTATTACTTTTGTCAATTTCAACTTATGATTTTTCTCCTTCTGCGGAGGGTTTGAATAATTTTGAGGACGACTGTATTTATTTGCACATTTCAGTCAAAATATGGTTGTGTTCTAGATCATTAAATCAATTACTGATTTAAACTGGCCATTGTTTTACACAATAAATTAATTTACTAATATGTATTAATAAAATATTTAGTAATTATTTGATATAATCAATAGATTATAAATCTTAAATAAAAATATCAATTTATGTAATATATTAAATGTTTTTGTTATATTCATTATATGTTTTTTTTAAATAGTATTAATAATATTAAATTATATTAAATTAATATTTAATATTATTAGAGATTTCATATATTATAATTACATATTCACAATAATTAATCAGAAAATGCATCTAATGCTGACTGCTTCTATTTTCCCAAATGCCCAACTTTCCTGACTTTGTAAATTTGCAGATTTTAGCATCAAGAAGACATTTTGGAGCAGTTACGAGGACATAGGTTCAAGCCCCGGCTTGTCCCGTCCACATGTCCAAGTGTCTGCATCCTGATGTGCTCATCTGTTTGTGTGTGATGGAGGAACGTACTCGGTTTGTAGATTAAAAGGTGCCGTTTAAAGCGGATCCGCGTAGCTTATGCTGTGAAAAGCAACAAGATTAGAAAAGTGCTCTATAAACTCAGTCCTTTTAACGTTTACCGTGGACGTTCTGATGATGCTGCAAGCTTGTGGAAAATGCAGGAGGCATTTATAAATGTTCTTAAAGTCTGCTCTGTGCCAAATCCAGTAAATAATCCAGTGATATTAATCCATCTTGAATGTGACACTTCCAGATGTTACACTGACACATGAATATCACATAAGCGACGTGATGCTTTGAAGCTCCCCTTTTTTTAAGTTCACTTCTCCTCCTGTGACCTGAACTTCATTTATTCAATTAAATGTGAAATTATGCTTTTAGAGTCCCACACTGTGGCTTCAAGGTGTGTTTTTATTCTTTATTGATCGTTATAAATAGCTGAAAACATGAGACACACAAAGTGCAGGATCATCTGAGAAAAGTCTGGTCATAAGTCATCTTTCAATATTTTCCCACGTTTAAATGTAATGATCAGTAAGTACAGTCATAGAAGCATCGACTGCGTTGCACTGTTGGAGTTTAAATGATTGTTTTAGTCTTTAAAAGCCGGACAGATGTTCTGACTGCTCTGTTAAGGCTGCTTGTTTATCTTCATAAATCACTTATTTCCAGCGAACCACTCCAGACGCATCATTTACTCAGAGGAAAGGTCGGGTGGTTGTTTTTCCGGGAGCTTGTGGAACGAGTAAACCGTCAAGTCCGTGGCCGACTGTCGTCATGTAGCGAAGTGAGTTGCACTCTCCGAACGTTTCACATGGATACCCTCGCTAATGGATGCCGGCGTTCGTCTGCAGCTGCAGCGCGAGTTCCTGCAGCACGAGCTCGAGTTGACTGCAGACTTTAGAGGTTCTTCTCATCACTTCACAGCTCGGCATGCAGAAGAAATCCTTTACCCCCCTTCGGGGGATTTCTGCACAACTGTGTACGAGTGATTAAATGTGTCAAAAGAGGGTGTAATCTGCGCTTTGAGTTACACGAAGAAGTGAATAAAATGTGTGTTGGGGCAATTTGTTGTCATCCCGCTTATGTCTTTTATGTTTAAGTTGTTTGGAATCATTGTGGGTGTTAAGTGGTGCCACGGATGATAAGGGTATGAAATAGTCTTATAATGTTTTTTATTGGTTAGCTGAGTGTGTTTGGAGCATTTTGATATCAGTGTTTGATTCGTGCTGACACCTCCTGTCCTAACAGATCCCCATCCTAATTACAGCTCATGATAACAGCGATTATTCTGCTGCAACTTCATAATCAGCAAGAATGCATCGATTTTAAGCTGCTAAATAGTTTGAAACTATTGATTGGGTAAAAAAAAAGAGTTGCATTAATCTGTTCCTGCACTGAAGCTCCTCATCACTCGTGTCCTGTGTGCCGCCGTCTCTCCACCAGTGAGCCGTGTGGTCTGTCAGGGCTGGACTGCAGCCACCAGCAGCAGGAGGTCGGGGCCATGAGTCTGTACGGGGCTGGTGCCGGCGGCGGCGGCAGGACCAGAGAGTGGGGAGGAGCTGAACATCATCGGGAGCAGCGGCGGCGCTCCAGCGACCATTCACGCGACTCCTCACACGAGAGAGGGGAGAGCCAGCTCACGCCTTGCATCAGGAATGTCACGTCTCCCACCCGGCAGCACGGTGAGGAAAACCAGGAAGTACAGTTGTCCTCAAAGTTCTTCATACCCTCCAATTAAAGAAAAGGCTAAATTCACAATAGTAATTCAAATAAGAAACTAATAAGAATTTGCAAAACAATTTAGTGAAATAAAATATCGCTTTTTAACCGTGGTTTGGAAATAATGATAAAAAACACAAAATAAAACTGTCCCAGACACATTAGAGCATCTTTCCCATGAACGGTGGACCAACATACCTGTCAACAGGTGTAGAAGTCTTTTGAACATTAGAGAAAACACCTGATTGCAGTGATTACCTTAAAATGTTGCTCAACATTTCAGCTTCGGATGCCCATCATGCTTGTTTACTTGTTTTGTTTTTTTTTTGTGTTTAATATTTCTTTCAAACCACAATTCAGAATCAATGTCATAATTTTCATGGAATTTTTATTACTTTTGTCAGCTTATTTTACTGACAACTGATTTTTTTCCTTCTTTAATTGGAGGGTATGAGTAATTTTGAGGATGACTGTAATTATCACCCAGAAGTCTGTTGAACTCACCACGTTCACGTTTCCTCTCTCCCACAGACCGTGAACGTGGCGACGGTGGATCATCCTCCAGATCCTCCAGCCCGCGTCCTCCCAAGCTCTCTTATCCCCACTCACATGTAGGAGGAGCTCTGATTGGGGGGCACATACCTCGGTCCCTCTGTCCCCCTGGAGGGGACCACCACTCGAACCTTTTGAGCCAAGGAGCCTGTGATATGATCTACGTATACGACCTCGGCAGCAAAGAGCATCGAGGAGCGCTGCGACCAGGAGAGAGAGTAACGCTTATAGTAGATAACACAAGATTTGTAGTGGACCCCGCCATCTTCACAGCTCAACCCAACACCATGCTGGGCAGGTAATGACGCCAAGGTCTGGTTATACTGGTGAAGTAGACTGTGGAATGATGGCAGTGCCACAAAAGAAGACGAATCTGGAAAAGAATAAGAAAAGAAAAGAGGAAATGTATAAACTAATAAATTTGGGGCGAAAAGGAAAATAAATTAGAAAATATAAAGACGAAAGAAGAGAAAAAGAAAATATAAAGACAAGACCACAATTAAAAATATAGAATAATGTGGAAATGTATAAGCTGTGTCTCATGTTGCATCTGCACTGTGCAGTTCGTCGGTTCGTCTCATTTCAAAAACATCTGAAGGAGCCTCCAGTGCCACCCTGCAAATCCACACTCCGTTTGGCCTGAAACGAAGGATACATGCGATGTGTCCTTCGTGGCCTAACCTGTCCCAGAATTCATTGCACACAAGAGTTTTAGCATGATTGTTTAAAAAATCAGAAAATGCAAACTTGTGAAGGGAGTAACAAGGAGTATCATGCAATACTGTACAAGGTTGCATCAAGAACAAAACCACTGTAAGGTTTGAACAATAGACACACAAAGAGATTTAAATAAAATAAAGGATAAGATATTTTGCGAACAATGTATGTTAAGGTATAGTTACAAAGCGATGTAAACAGCCTGATCATCAGTATTATGACTGGGCTTTCCAAGAATGGGGAAAAATTAAAACAGGGTAGCAGACAGTTCTGCACCGATCTTTTAGCAATTCTACCTGACATTTTTTTAAAACGGGCAAAGGTAAGTATTTTATTTCATTGCGCACAAGATGGGAGGGAATAAGCAGCAGAGCTACGAGAGTATTATTTAGTTATATTTGTGGATTTTTTAGTGTTAAATGAAGTGTTTGCCAGTAAGAAACGACAGTCTCTGGAAAATTTTAAAATATGTGGACAAGCTTTAAATAGTTTTTGCCTCAGAAAATGCATCTGTTTGACATTATTCAGGTGTTAACGAGTGGTTAATGGGGTGCAACAACAGATGGATGAAAAGGAATAAAATGATCGTCTCCTTTTAGTTGTACAACGTAGCTGAAGGAATAAGTGGAAAAAATGTCGTTACAGCTGTTTGTTTGTTTGTTTATGGTGGAGATCCCCATTAGCTCCCACCAACAGTGGTCACTCGTCTTCCTGGGGTCCCAATTTAAAATAAACCAAGGTACAAATACAAAGTACATAATAAACACGTCCACATTAATCATTATAAGAGATAGACACAAAATACAGTCACAAAAATGCTAATTCATAAGATCCATAAAAACATAAAAATTGAATATGTAGGGCTCATTAAAGCAGAGTAGTTTTTAATGTTTGTTTGAACATTTGTAAATTTGGTAGATCTCTTAATTCTTTAGGCAAACTATTCCACAATTTTTTGATGATCTAAATATTACAGACTTTTCAAACATATGTTTTTGGCCGATCAACAACCAAATCAGCACCACATGCCTGCCGAGTAGAATGAGAGTGTACCTGCTTTACATATCTGATATTTTCAAACACTGAAGTGGGTAAACCATTCAGAATGACCTTTTTTTAAAAAATTACTAAATAATTAATTATTAATAAATTAACTGTGGAGTCTGTAGTTGCTAGGCAACGGGACCTGAGCACTATGGGAAATTTTGGTTGGCCAGACTACGTAGCCTATGTAGTCTGACTGACAGCATGAGACACGACTGTAGACATGAGTGTATCTACACAAGAATCCACAAATATAACTAAATATTACTCTCTTAGCGCTGCTGCTTATTCCCTCCCATCTTGTGCGCAATGAAATAAAATACTTACCTTTGCCCATTTTAAAAACATTTTAATAAACAGACTATTTTCAAACACTCCGATTTTGATTTCGGAGCCGTCTGCATTCAGTTTTTGAGTCTTACAATGTGACCTGGAAAGAAACCCAACCCTAAGCCAGATGATTGACAGTTTGGCCGAAGGGGAAAGAATAGGGGAAATAAAATTTAAAAAAAGATTAAATTTAATGATCCACTCAGTCATAGCATCCAGACTTCTTTCCAGTTGTTGGCAGTAACGCATCATAGCATGCCCACCGCCGAGAAAACAAGACAACGTTGCATCTCCAGTCCTCAATGTGTTCATACTCTCCACTTGAAGAAGGGAAAAAAATCAGCTGTCAGTGAAATCAGATTAAATTGACAAAAGTAGTAATAAATTTTAAAAAATCCATGAAAATCATAACACTGCTTTTGAAATGTCCTTCAAATATATAAAAAACCCACAAAATTTAAACAAGTAAACAAGCATGATGGGGCCTTTGAGCAAATTTTGTTGAGTAACACTTTGAGGCAATCTGGTGTTTTCTCTAACATTCAAAAACACTTCTGCACGTGTTGGCAGGTATGTTGGTCCACTGGTCATGGGAAAGGTGCTCTAATGTGTCTGGGACAGTTTTGTTTTTATTATTTTCAACCACAATCCAAAAGTAATAATTCATTTCAGTAACTCATAATTTTGTAAAGTTTTATTTATAATTAGTTTCTTTAGTTTCTTGTTATTTGAATAACTATAGTCAATTTAGCCTTTTCTTTAATTGGAGGGTGTGAATAATTTTGAGGACGACTGTATGTGATGTCTGCTTGTGACCAGAACGGGATAGAAGAATTGAAAAAAGCTGTGGGCCCTTCATAGGGGGAAAAAAAAAGAGACAAAACAATCCATGAAAGCGCTTCCAGACAGCAAAAGTAGTTTTTGCACACCTATCGCAACGTAGGGATGTAACGATTACCGAAAAAAATTATTGATTGTGATAAAATTCCCAGCGATTAATGATACCATTCCAAATTTTAATTATTGTTAAAACTGTGATTGATTACTGCACTTTGAAAAACTCCCTGTGATGCTGCTTATTACCTGGAAAAGCAGCAGCAGTCCCAATTTGCATTATTTAATTTATGAGAACATGGTGGAAAGCAACAAAGACACCCACGTGGACAGTGCTCTGGAGATTTTACCCCTTTAAAAAGGACAAAGACATCTAGACCCATTTTGGATATTTTTAAAGATGCTGGTGGTGTATTTCAGTAATACTGCAGTAATTTCAGTAATGATCATGATAACCATGATCATTTTGGTCACAATCACAGTGATATGAAGCTTTCATATTGTTGCATCCCTATCACAATGTCAAACAAGACAGCAAGCTAGGTGTTATTTTCAAATTGAACTTGTGTTAAATCCACAGCTATTTAGTGATTAATTAGATTTTTTTTTTTAAAGTTTGATATCCCACAGACAAACAAGTAATAAATGCAGAAGGACAGTGCTGAGAATGATTTATTTTTCTATATCCGTCTGAACATTTCCTCATTTATTTTCTTAATCTTTTCCACATTTTTCCTTTTTTGTGGCACTCCTATTATTCCATAACAGAGAAAAAATCTTTTTCAGGCACAAAATAAGCTTCGTTTTTGTTTTTATGTACAGATTTTTAATTTATTTTTGTGAAAAGTGGCTGACACATGGACACCATTGCAAAACACGATAATTTAGATAAAAATGGTGTAAAAACGGACTGATCTTAAACACTCATTAGGGGAATTCTCCATTTATTAGTGTAAATGCGTGCGCAGTAAATTGGCTTTTTCCCTTTTTTGTTTTTGCTTTGAAAAATTTTATTATCAAACAGGAAATTAAAAAGGGTTTAGATTTTTTGTTCAAAGGTTTTTTTAGCCATGCCTCCTCTGACTGAGGAGATGCTCCTTATTATTTCCCTCCTTATTGTCAGAGAGGTGGATTATATTCCTGACGTGTTACACCAGTAACCATCTGATATTCACTGAAACTAAAAGCACCTTCCTCAGTTTCTCTTGTGCTCCAAGCCTTCAGTTGGTTTCCTGTTACATCTGAATTATAATTTCACGGCTCTGTGGGTTTTGTGCTTCCAACAGCTGGCAAGATATCAATTTCTTTTATATGCAGCAGACAGACCATGGAGGTGGGATTATTAGAAGTAAATGATTTTACTGAACTTGTTCTCATTTTTAACTTTTGATCAGATGTTTTTGAAAAAAACATGATTCAAATTTTTAGTTTTATCAGAAAAGATGAACACTGGGTACGTTTACATGGAGACTTTTTTCCCTTTTGGAATGAAATCATTCTGATTGAGGATTTTATGGCAGCTGTTTACATGGTAACTAATACATTCCGATCTGGTGTGTACACGTGCCAACATTTATTCAGAATAATTCTGTCTGACATGCGCAGAATTATATAAATCACGTTATTTATAGATGGGTTTCCTGTTTACAAACATTGGCAGTTGCGCGCGCAACCAGGGGGCAAAAAGACTGGCCGTAGACTGCAGTGCAATACAAACACACACTCATATCATTTATAAAAATGTAAAGTAACCTGACGAAACAAACAGAGATCGTTGTATTTTAATTATATTGTATAAATCTGTGTTTTGATGATGACAAAAAAAATACCAACGCAGTGTTGCTGTGTTATTTTTCTATTACCATCACACTAACTTGGCAGGGGGGTCATCGCACGGAAACGGCATTTTTCTTGTTAAAACATGGATATTATTCGTGTTGGACCTCATTTGAAATTTGCCTGAAAAACCTGAGTTAGAAAGCGGCTTAAACTTTCGTTTAGACTCTTTATTAAAACCAAAATAGGCCACAACAGTCTGCAGTCTACAGCAGGTTCAGCTCCGGTGTCGCCTTCACCTCCTCCATACAGGAGCAACTTTCACTAGTTTGGGATTAAACCAGGCAAAGACGACATCATCACTACGTTTGGAAAGGAGATTCCAGCTGTTAGGGACTCACCTGCATTGCTGTCGGTGAGTCTCGCTGCTTGTGTAACATTGTGCTTTATTGTGTATGAAATCCTTTTAGACAGTAGACAGACTAGCTAACTGCTAACAAGCTAAATTCAAACGCCAGACCCCGTACTTCATATTAAATCTCCGGGATGCGTTGTTATGCGACGTAAATGCTTGTAAATGGCTCCACAATCATTTTTTTCTTCTTTTTATTTTCCATGTCTGAGCAGAGGACGGCTGTCAGCTACAGTAAACAGCTACAGTGTTGTGGTTGTGATGCAGCCGTGAACTGATGAATGACTGGATGCGGCCGTGATACTGGTGTTGTTACAGTACCAGTCTCCCAACTAGAACATGGGAATAATTTCTGCCAACGCGGTGGTTTAATTCGACATGGTGACCATGGTGAAAGATTAAATAAATCATGTAGTCTGAACCTGCAGAAGTTATCCGAGAGGCTTTTCTGAAGATCTGTCACGCCTACTGTCCTATTTTCACCATTTTCAACTGTTTACATGCATTAACGTTTTGATTTTTGCAACCGAACAAATACTAGGACTCAATCATTATATTTCCCGACATTTTCACGTCATATCTTGACCTCATTTGCATTAAAAGTCCAATCTTGCATGTAAAACACACGTCTTCTCATAGTTCAATAATGCTTTTCCTGTGATTTCTTTCCCCCTGGTTGCGCGTGCATCCTATCTGTGACGTTGCTCGGAAACTCATCTATTAAAGATGGAGGTCTACAAACAGCTGATCATCACAGTTGTCGTGGTTTCTGCAGGACTTTAATCAAGCAGCAGCTGAAAGTCATGCACTCCTACTGGAAACAACCAAGAGGAAAAGCTGTAGAGACAGAGTTTGAGTTAAAAACAAACTTTCTGTCGCTGTCAAGGAATTACGTTGTTCGCAGCCATCCATGACATGAAGGAATATTCTACCCCTGTGAAACCGAAAGAAAATTTATTCGGTTCGGCACTTTTCATTCGGAAAGAGGTGTTTACATGGATCATTTTCATTCCGAAAGAGCTTTTAAACCGAAAGCAATCGGTATATTTGGGTCCATGTAAACACAGCCACTGGTTTTGTTCACCTGTAATCTGTTTTATTTGTCCTGATTTTCAGTTTGTTTGCAGCCAGTAATGAAATCTTTCCCTCCCCTGCAGGATGTTCGGCTCTGGGCGAGACAACAACTTCACCCGGCCCAATGAAAAGGGAGAGTTTGAGGTTGCAGACGGCATCAGCTCCACCGTCTTCAGAGCCATACTGGTGAGAAGGCGTCTTCCTCTCAGCTTTTCTCTCTTGTGCAGTTCTTTATCTTCCCTCCACTTCTTCTCATTTCTGTAGCATTTTTTCCATCTCGTTCTTCAGGGGTGTAATAAGTTCTGAGTCGCGCTGTAACATGAAGGCACCTTGTTTGACAGTATGCAGTAAAAAGTTTTGGATTACTGTCATTAAAACATCTCTGGTGAGGTGAGGCATCAGTTTGTGATGGTGTGCACATCATTTCCTTTGTTTCTCAGCTAAAGGCAGGTACACACCACAGGAAAATCCGCCCAATTTATGTCCCGATCTCCCCCTTACGATAAAAGCCAGCAAAGGTCTGATTGACGGATGTTTGGAAAAAACATCACATCTGATCTTTCCATGGTATGATGTGAGTTGAGAGTGATTTTGTCCAGTTCAATCTGCTCAGAAGGCCTCTGAAGGACAGATCGTAGATAATGAAAATGTTTAATATTTGCAACTAGAAGTCCTGGTGTGTGTGTGTGTGTGTGTGTGTGTGGGTGCTCTGAGAGGCCATTTTTATTCACCTCCAACTCGCGGTCATACAACCACATCCCGCTGTCTCTGACTTTTTCCACAATGTGTCTGCATGGTTTTTTCCACAGTCTTTAGGGCGCATTCAGAAAGCATAGTCCGCGAGTCTTGGTCCGGTTGGGAGCGGGGGTGGTCTTCCAGACCGAGATCGCGTTCACGTTGCACTTTTGCCAAACGGGCCAAGAATGAGAATCTCAGGTGGCGCTGCTTTCGGATTCAGTGTTGGCGAGGACAAGACGCACGTACAAGAAGGTTCTCACAACTTCTGTTTCCTCCTCAAAGTGACATTATTTTTGTACGAGGAGCTGGATATGCTTTCATCAGATCAAATATCGATAAAAGCTTTTCCTTTCTCGTAACTCCACGTCTGACCACGAGCCATCTTTATAAGTACTGCAGTCCCACACGTTTGTTGTCGTAGCGTTTACCCACGTTGTCCAACGTTTGACCCACAATGCCAATACAATTTGTACTCCACTTCCTGTCTTTGGTTCACTTGAATCGGACCGAGACCTGCGTTTGCAGGCGGACCGAGTCCGGTTGTTTGTTCCGGATCAGAGTCCGTTTGCGCATTCACAACTCCCCTAAATGAAGCGGACTTTCCGAGCAAACGGACTGATTCGAATCAAAAAAGCTTTGTGAATGCGCCCTTAGGGTCGGGTCACATGGACACTTTTGTCACGATTAAAAAGTTCTCAAGCCCAGAAAAGGGATTAGATCCGTATTTTTTCCGTCATGCGACCACGCCAAAAGTCTGGAACGGTTGGAAGAGGCCGGCTGTACAGTTGGAAAGTCCGGAGTGTTTGACGCAAGGGGGGGGGGGGGCGTAGAGAGGGAAAAAGGGGTGTTGTTGGATCTCTGGCAGCGGTTGTCTGTGTCTGAAGTTTTGCCGTCTCTTTCTACTTGCAGTAGATGATGGTTTCGTCCTCAAAACATTTCTGAAAACAACCATGAGGCTGCGCAGAGTTGTTGGACCCCTGCTGCGAGAATCCAGATCATTCAAGTCTAGTTCATTTGAGGAAACCCATGAGACCGTGCCCTTAGAAGCTGAAAAGTCCACGAAGTTTGTTTACGCCAAAGTCTTGTCGTGGCGTAGCCCCTCTGGTAGCTAATCAGGAGTGCTGCTCATCAGCATATGTAAGAGAAGCTTAATGATGTCTTAATAAGTCAGAATACAGACCTGTCATACGGCTCTCAGCAGCATGGAATGGCGGCGAATAACCACAGAAGCGTCACTTAAGGTTACACGTTTATTTATATAACTTGTCATAAGCGGCGAGGTAACTGTGTTGTCAGACTCCGCTCTGTCTAGACGGTCTTAACCTGTGCTTTCTGTTGTCTGCCGCTCCGAGTGTGCTCCAAGCCAACCCCCTTCTTCCTGCTTTCGTACTACTTAAAAAGGCCCTGGGTAAAGCCCTCCCATTCTCACTGGCTTGTAGTCCTTCTCCTGTCGTTCCTCCCATCGCTGCTAGCTAACAGTTGGCCTAAAAGACTACAAAGTCCGTCAGCCCTTTGTCTGTTAGACACGTCAGCTCTTAAAGTGACCCCGTCTTAATTCCGCTCCCTCTAGAGTCATAGTGTGACACGTCGCCCTAAACTTTATCAGTCGTCCTTGTCATAACTTAAACAGTACATAGTTTTAAAAACAGTGCGACTGCTACCACACTCTCGTGACGAAGTCTTGTTTGATATTGCGAGATTTGGGATGTTGACAATGAAGGAGCTGATTCTCTGCTGACAAATCAGGATAACAATATGTTCGGGCTCTGAAGCAGCTGTTGGACTTGCCGACTCCACCAGTTCTCCCAGTACCAGCCTAGCTGTGCCCAACATACTATCACCACACAGAGATCGTATTTGGCAACCCACAATGGTGGCGTATGGATCAGCGCGAGCCTACGTCACAACCCGGAATTCACGTGACCATGAAGCTGGTCCCGGTGAAAACATGCTTCGTGTTTGAACGGCGTCTGATGGACTATGAGCCTCAAAAACTGCTTTTGCACCCTTTTTTAATTTTGTTTCTCCGCCGGTCTGTCTTTGAAATATTATTGAAATGACGTCCAGTTATACTGAAAGTCTTACTGCCGACGCTAGAAGAAGATACGAAGCTAAACTAGTATCTGTTGGACTAAGTGATGCCCATCTTCTGCTGCTACAGCCTGGTTAGACGAACCTACCTGTACATAACAGCCTGATGATCAGTTTCCCGATCTCATGATGTATTTGGTTTCATCAGGTAAGCCCCGTGTTCAAGCCATTTATTTTTTATAGAATATTAATTTTCCCCGGATTTTTAAGAAATGGTGGTATTTCTTTGATGTACTTCTCAGGAGTTTACTCTCATTGATAAAGCTATAAATTACCGGCAGTCTCATCTGTATGTAACTGGTTATGACTGTGCATGTTTATAATGCTGCAAATGCCTTTCTGCCACTTTTTATGCTTTTATACTTATGTGGGAACATTGATGGCAGTAATCTGGATGAACGTGATCGCTAACAGTCCTGAGGAGACGGGAACAGCGGGCGGCGCTGTGATTCTGTACATCCACTGATTTAATGGTGTTTTCTATCATCTGTACAAAAACAACTACAGGGTTTAAAAAGTAAGACCACAATATGCTTTTTTTCATCAGTCACAAAGTGATCCGAACATATTGTTAGATGTTTCCATGGTTTCCAGCGTGAACTGTCAGCATTTATGGGCTTGCTAGCAGCTAGCCACTTAGCATGTTGTTCGGGACTTTTTCTGTTGTTTTGGGAACTGGAACAAACATATTCTCTTGTCCGTGTGATAGATATGTTTATGGCAGCCGTACACAGTGGGACTTCTCGGTATTTCCAAAGTAGAATAAACGAAGATTGACGAGTAATGAAGCAGGTAATTCAGTGGCTCCCCTATGCAACGAAGCGATGTTTTCACCTCCTACCTAACCGGATGTGACGAATTTGGCGAAAATTCCCGGATGCTCGCGGTGATCCATTGGCTTGTAGATGTAAACATAATGCCACTGTCAAACCCATTAAGATTTATTTTAAATTTATTTTCAGGCTAAATATATATATATATATATATATATATATATATAGTACCTTTATTCTGCATGACAAAAAGTATAGGTTTTAATAACAATTTTCCATATTCAACCTTGCCTTGATCTTTTTCAGTGACCTGATTGGAACTGGTCAAATTATGTTTTAATGAACCAGATTCTAAAGTAAAAATATTTTCACTCATCCACCGACTGCAATATGCACCATACAGCCTCCTAACAAGCTCACTTTGAAACCCAAAATCACAACATCAGCTCTTTTTATTTTAAGAAACATTGCTTAGTGAGACAAGCCTGATCATATATCTGAGCGAATATGTGCAGTCTCAGTAAACTGTCCGCTGCTCCTGAGCTATTATAGTTATATTTATTTGCCTCTCTGCGTCCAACAAAGGTCAGTCATTGTAGCATATTTACAGTTCCAGTCTAACGTTTGGACACTTTCTCATTGAATGTAATGGAAAAATGTGTCCAAACTTTTGACTGGGAGTGTGTGTCTTTGTCAATACACAATTCAAGAAAAGATGACCTTAATAGAAAGGACTACACACATCTGAGGACAGAAAGGCAGACACGGCAGCGGAAGTATGAAATTAGTTGGGGTGTGAATCACTGGCTTGATCATGATACGATAGGCAGTGGATAGCAATTCAATGTCCGCCGATATCTCAAATTCAGTCACGATACGATACGCTGGATCCGAAATCTAATCAGTATGAAACAATATTACACGTAATAAACAAGGTTATTGTCTCTCAAAATGTGACTATGAGCTTTGCAGTACAATCTCGCTGTCACTACACAATCCACTATCCACTACACAACTATAAACATGGATTTTGTTGTGAAAATGTAAAAATGTCTTTCTTTTGAAAGTTTGAAAATATGCATTCAAGCCTAAAAAGAGTTTTTGTCTCAGAAAAGCATTTGTTTGACATTATTCAGGTGTTAACGATTAATGTTCAAGTAACAGATGAATGAGAAGGAATAAAATGCACGACTCCATTTAGTTTTTACAATGTAGCTGAAGGAATAAGCAGAAAGAGTGCTGTAAATGGATAGCTGTGGAGTCTGCAGTTGCTAGGCAACGGGACTGGAGCACTATGGCGATATGTTATCGTGTAACGTCAAAGAAATTCCCCATGGTAATAATTTTTCATCTCACAATAAAAAATGATAAATTCAGTTTATCAGGTTGTATTTGCAGTTGCACTGCTTCGTGTTTTTTATAAACCAAGTTATTTCTGCTGTTTGCACCGTTTCAATAAATGTAAAAAAAAAATTCTTCTATTTTGGGCTTGTTTGGTTGGTGTCACTACAGTTTTGGAATACAGGTGTACTACTTGAACTTCAAGGATAACCTTATTTTTTTTCAACCTGGACCTTATTTCTAGGAGTATATACGTGCATTTACTCACCGGTAAAGTTTCTGCATCACTTTGAGTCCTTCGGAAGATATTATGCTGAGTCGCCCTTCGGTGTTCCTCCAGTGAAATTGGAGATATGAAGCAGCCACTATATAAGACATTATCTGCAGCAAAACTCCTTGATTTTCACCAATACTTTAAGTAGAATGAATGAACGAATGAGAACTTTGTCCCGTGAGTCCAGATTAAGCTTTCCGTTAGTTATCAGGGTGTTTTGCACACTTTTCAGGGATGCACGTTCATAATGCACGCTTCCGTAGTACAGCTGAGAAGAGCAGCTCGCTACCCAGACAACAACAAAAACACAATTTGTGAAACTCTGAACTCACAGGACAATAGTACTCGTTTGTTGATTCTACTTAAAGCATTGATGAAATGAAGCAGTTCTGCTGCTGATAATGTCTTGTATAGAGGCTGCCCCGTCGCTGCCATTACACTGGGCGTTCACTGAAGGGCGACTCAGCATAATATCTTCCGAAGGACTCAAAGCGATGCAGAAACTTTACTGGTGAGTAAATGCACATATACTCCTAGAAAAAAGGTCCAGGTTGAAAAACAAGAAACTTATCCTTTGATTGATGTAGTCTACAATAGAGTTATTATTTTAGGACTCTCCTGACAGAATATAGTGATGAATATATAATACAAAAGATTAGACTGATAGTTTTTTTTACGTCACTTATTGTTACAGTGATTTAAAAACAAACAAATTATCGTGATGCACTTTTTGGTTCATATCGTCCATCTGTTACTATGGGAACTTCTGGTTGGCTAGGCTGTCCCATTTCAGCAGCGTACCGCTTCAGAAGGCGGCTTCCGTAGCCTACGTAGTCCACGCACACTCAAGTGTGCAGACCTCCAAATGAGACACACCTGCGGAGTAGCGACGAGAAGTGGAAAGTCTTCCTCTTTCAGTCAAGGAGCCCGCTTTTCTTCTTCCTGCTTTTTCGTTATTGATCAGTGGTGGTTTTGGGGGGCGTCGCTCCTCTGAGCAGTTTTAACCCTGTGACGTGGTCCAGTCAGTTTGGTCCGCTTCATTTGCGTGCAGCTTGAACACAAATCGAAGGAGGGTGTGAACTTTTTCTGAAATCCCCCTAAATCGGAGTCCCCCAGACCATCCTGGTGTGACTGCCCCCTTAGACTCGGTCTTTGTGACTCCCTGAAGTGTCTAGAAGCCAGATGAGTTGCTGTTATGAAAATGAAGGTGTTTTCAGTTATTTCAGTGCTTTGGTTCAGTCACGTTTCTGCTGCTTCATCCTAAAAGCACCTCCACATGAGCGCTTAGCTGAGCGCAGGCTTGTTGTGAGGGGGTGCGGGAGCTGCAGCTCCTCTAGTTTCCATCTGTAGAAACTCTGCTGGGAATCCGTCACCGAGGATGGAAAGTGGAGCAGGGAAATGGATGTCAGCTTTTCTTTTTTTTTTTTTTTTTCATCTTTACCCCTCCCTCTTCTCCTCTTTGCCTCTCCAGTGACGTTTCCTGATTTTCATTTTTTTTTAACCTTCATCCCTGCTCACTCTCCATCACTCCACCACCTCCTCCTCCTCCTCAGCTCTCTCTCTCTCTCTCTCTCTCTGCTGAGCGAGGCAGTATTAATAATGGCGTCTTGTTTTTCCTTCTGTGCTTGTGTGCGCGCATGAACGTCCTCCTCCCTGGCCATTTTTATCTGTTGGTGTGTGTGTGTGCGTGTGTGTGTGTGCTGGTGAAAATGGCAGGATTACTACAAGTCAGGGATAATCCGCTGCCCTGACGGTGTTTCCATTCCCGAGCTGAGGGAGGCATGTGACTACCTCTGCATCTCCTTCAACTACAGCACCATCAAGTGCAGAGACCTCAGTGAGTACACAAACTCTCCGTGCTGTTGGTTTACAGCTGCAGGCGGATCTACTTCTCCTTTTCTCTGTCTAGTTTTTAGTTAATGCAGAGTTTGGTGAGAGCGTAGCACAGATCATCTGGTGGTTACTGCGTTAGAGAACACAAATAGACCCGTTTTATTTTTATCACAGAACAGGGACAACACTGAATATCGTGCAGCTGCTAACTTTCTCAGAAAAAGCTTTAGTTTAATATAATTATAAGGAATATTTGTATCTTTTTGTCATTGTAGCTTCATTTAAAGCCCTTTACATCACTCTAGATGGATATCGTGCAGCTCTTACTGAGAACCCCGAGCAAAGCTTTGTTTGGATTAATCTTGTAGCTGTGCACGTTTGATGTAACAGTGCAGTAACATGGACTTGTCAGTTTGTTACATGCGTGTATTTTTTATATTTTTGTTGTGATTGTGCGTCTTGTTTGTGTATGCGAGTGTGTGGGAGGAGCAGCTTCAGCTCTCGGGCTGCTGCCGCTGCTGTGTTCAGCTCTAAGTAGGTCATGATTAGCTCTGAGATTTTCTGCTTGTTGTGCAGCGCATAACTAACCATAGCAAGCTGATTTAAATCAGCAGCAGCAGGATGTGAGTTTTCATGTTTTTTTATTTGTTTGTGCTTTGTTGTGAGAGTTTTCTGGTCAGAATGAGTCTAGTTTGTCCGCTCTGGGTAAACCCGCACTGATGCTTGTCTGAACCTTCTGGCTCTGTTTTAACAGTATGTTCTACATCGGGCGTTTTCAGGTCATAACAAACGCATCACAGCCTGAAAGTAGACAGCAGAGCCAGAAAGTTCCAGATGTTTACAGCCTTGTTTTGAAGAAAACATCCTCGGTGTAGTTTCAGCATTTATAGTAAACCACTTGAATCACAGCTGGTGAGGAAATAGAGCTCAAACATTCTGTAAAACATCAAACTAGACTTTATTCTGTAAAACCGTCACCGTTTTATTGACGATGCTGTTCTTGTCACAGAGTAGTCAGTAATTTCGGGTGCGCTCATGCCAACCTCTCTGTTGGAGCTCTTAATTATGCGCATCAAAGACACTCCATCTAAACCTGGACTCGTGCTTCATCTTCTCCTTCAGTCATTCTTGATTCAGCACCACCTCAGGTGAGGAGGGGGTATAGATTAGGGTGAATTCACACAGATAGTTTAGGGTCTCGAAATTCACATTCACATCTTTTAGTTTGGTTTGGGTTCACACTGGACCTAACTCACGTGGCCCAAACTGTCTGGAGAAAACATGCAGTTACAACAGCTTCTCAGACATTAGGGGTGTCACAGTATCCGCATCTCACGGTACGATATTTATCTCGATATTGTGAGGAGGCTCATGGTAACAATAATGATGGTATAAATGCTTTGACCAGTCATTGCTACAACATTTATCTTCATATTCAAGGTTGTCACATTTTGACCTGCTTGAAAAACTTTTGCTGAAGCGTGAAATTCAAGTAAAAATCCAACATATATCTATTGAGAAGACAGCTCAGTTACTATATTAAATAAACTTGTGCATCGGTCTCACCACCTGGGCGCGTTTGTGGCTTAGCAGAGTGAAATGAAGGGAGTGAGACATCTTTTCAATCATTCAAGATCTTTGTATCTGTGGGACCAGGTGGAGCCGCAAGCACACCTTCACAGACAGACCCGATGCAGGTGAGCTTTGAGGAGCATAGAAATGCAAAGCCAAATGCTCCAGCTCCGGTGTGGGAATATTTTGGCTTTAAGCCTAATGAATGAGGTGGGATCATCAACACAGACAAGCTACTTTTAAAAATGGTAGCGACAATAAAAGGCACCACAATGAACTTGCATGGCCACTTCAAACACAATCACCTGGTTGAGTGAAAAAAACAAAAAAGCGCAGCTCAAGATGGAGAGCCATCGACCTGACAGCCAACTCATCATCATCATTATTGCTTTTATTATTATTTATATTATCATTATCATCATTATTGCAGTGCAGTTTTGTTTGTTGAGACTGCAAAGGCCATTGTACTTATTGTTTTTGATAAAACAGGGTCTGTTTTGTTGTATTTGGTGCAATTTTTCTAACAGAGGTGGAGTCCTTTTTAAATTTTATCTTTATTGATTTTTCTTTATTTAGAATATTAAAAATTTCTGCTTCCAAACATTCCAATGTGAAAAAAAAGTTTAATTGTTGCATTTGAAAGGATGCACTTGCATTATTTTGATGTATTGTACATAGTGTTGTATAGTAACTAAGTAAAAATACTTAGTTACTTTACTTAAGTTGTATTTTTTCATATTTGTACTTTACTTTACTACTATTTCTGATGACTTTTACTTTACTACATTTTCTGAGAAAAATCTGTACTTTTACTCCATTACATTTACCTGAGCATCTTAGGTTCCTTCTTATTTTGTAACGAGTAACTAACAGCCAATGGACAATCTTTGTTTTGTTGTAGTGGGACTAGTAGCAGCCTTGTGCAGCTGTCTCTGAAGCTAAACACACCTTTACCTGCCTCAGCAGCAGGTGAAAGACTGTTCAGCATCGCTGGTCTGGTCTTCAGTCCAAGAAGAGTGAGACTGAGTTCTCACCATTTTGAGAAAGAACTTCTTTTGAGGTTGAACAAAACGTTTTTCTGGGTTCAGTAATGACTGGATGGACAGTTCATGTGCTGTCGCACTGCAGTCATTTAAAGTTCATTCAATCAAGTTTTTTGTTTGCTTGCATTACCTCCGAGCACCAAGAGTTTATTAGGAATGATTTTATATTGAATGCACGTGGGTGTGAATGTTGGTAGGCATGCATGCAGGTCTGTAAGGATGTGTTTGTGTGCGTTTTTCTATATGGTTGGGTTTATGTAAGGAGGTACTGAAGCTCCTTACACTTTGCAAATTAAAACTTCAAAACTAAATTAAACAGAAATAAAGAAAATGTTAAACTCAAATTTCTGATTGCGTTTTATTAACAGTACTTTTTACTTTTGATACTTAAGTACAGTAAATACTAGCTACTTTTTTACTTTTACTCAAGTAATTTTCTAGCAGGCGACTTTCACTTTTACTTGAGTCATTTTCCAGTTAGGTACTTTTACTTTTACTCAAGTATGGCTTTTGGGTACTTTATACAACACTGATTGTACATTACATCAGTGATTATCTTGGTCTCGGTAAAGTCCACAGTAATATCGTTTATCGTCGATAATATGTGGGACAATATATCGTCCAGCAAAATTTATCGTCCCAGGCCTAGTGGAATCCAAATTGTTATACAAAATGCTCCAGGCATGACCTCCTGACAGCAGACAGCCTCCAGCATCTCTGAACAGCAGCCACTCCTACAGGTGCTGCCAACCCGCCCCGAGACCACCACCAGCTTCACGTCTCCCTCAGTCACACGGTGTAGAGGCTGGAAAGCATCGGCAGCAGGATCTGGATGCTGGACTGGCCTTCCAGCGTCGCCGCCCACTCTATTAAACTTCTAAAATGATTTACAGCTTGTTAGTTATAGTGTAGCTGGTTATACCTGTTAATTCAATGTGGAGCTGAAGCACAAACCAACCCGGTGACATCAGAGCTTAGAGTACTGCAACATGGTGGCACCCTTGTCATAAAAACATCAATCATCGCTACGTTTTTCTTTTATATGCTTATGTTTTTCACATTTGGTATGTAATTATTAATAAGACCAGGACTCAGTCTGGTAAATAAAGTTAGGCTGGTTGACCGTTTCATTCCCACTTTAAACAGAGTTTTAATGAACAGCTGATCAAGGTGGTGAGAAAATACAAAAATGTGAACAACACGCAACCCCACCTCGGTTGAACATGGACCAGTTTATCCATCATGACACAGTCTGATACACCAGATGTGACCAGCGAGAGGTGTGTTAACGGTCCTGTTCCCGGCCGTAACATACCAGCACTGTTTCAGTTATCTGCATGTAGCCAGATCCGATGCCCCTTTATTCTTTGTTACCACGGTGACCATTTTTAACTGTATGATTGAGAAGCACTTGGACATGTCTGTGTGTGAAATCGACTCACTGTTCTGAAGGATTTGATCCAGTCATCTTTGACTCGGTGTTGGAGCCTGTGTGACTGTTTTCTTCTGTTGATATAACTGATGAAAAGAGGCTGTTAGCTTACTTTGATTTAGGTAACGTAAGACTAACGTAACCAGAAGCTTTGGCAGCTAGATCACTATTTTTAAACAAAAAAAAAAATCAAAGATAAAGGTGTTTTTACTAGAGCCCGACCGATATGGGATTCTTAAGGCCGATACCGATTCAGATATCGGGGGCTTTAAAAAAAACTATATCCGATATATTAGCCGATATCCGATATTGGCCGATATCCGATATATATCGGCCAGAATATTTAAAAAATGAACATAGACATGCACGGGATATGCACTGTCCAACTGTAGTACAACTTAAATTCTCATAATCAAAATAGGATTCAAGACAAAGAAACAGAACACTATGGAATTAAAATAAGCAACTTTACCTTGAACAGTGTCAACTCAAGACCATAAATACAATCAGTTAAAAAAAGGGAAAACTCTAAACACAATAATAAATAAATGGCAAACTGTAAACACAATGACATCAGAAAAGGCAAACTTTTGTAACTGATACATTTTTAAAAGACTCATTCACAAAAACATCTTAGAAATATAAATTTGTCATATTTATAAGCTATTGAAAAGTCCCATCCTCCACTGAACACAAGGCCCCAAACTAGATTTAAGTGGCAATGTTGCAGATTTTAAAACATCCAAACAGAATTACAACTAAATACATTAGTTGGAACCTTTTAAAAATTAATTTAATGAAAACATTATGGCAGTATGAAGTGTGGAGGGACACAATATAATAATCTTATATTCCTTCTAAAATCCTATATCTTGTTTATTTCATGAAGAGGCAACTTACACAGCATTTAAATGCTGTAGCCTATAATAGTCTTACTTTGGCTAATAGTAGAGATGGGAGTTAGCTGTTGCACATGTCTTTGTTTATTTCACAAAGAAGCAACTTATTCGGTTAAAATGCTATATGTTCGCCAAGCTAGCGCATATTAAACTCGTCTGCTCTCCTAAATGCACCTGAACAGCGCGTTTCCACAGGACGTTTGTTGTCACGGGGCCCTAAAGTATAGTTTAATATGGTTTTCACAAAGCCAGCTTACCATGGAGTAAACTGTTTGTTTCTCCGTCGCCGTCTGCTCTGCTTCTCTGTACCTGCAGCTGAGTGCGTGTGTAACCGGGGGAGCACGAGAGGGGGGGGGGGGGCAGAGAAAGCACGCTGCACTCTGTGAGGGGAGGGGCGGGGGGGAGCAGCACTCAGGAAGGCAGCAGAGGAGCAGAATAAGTGCGCAGTAGAAGTTTCTTTTTGCTTTTTGCACCAAAAACACAATATTTATATCGGCCACATTTTGGCCGATGCCGATAAATGGGCCAGACGCCAAAATCGGCCTCTAGTTTTTACAGCATTTGCAAGATGATTGTTTAACTGAATATTTAACGCTGTGATGTTTAGGGCCTGAAACCTTTTTAATAATGTAGAGATTAATGGGACCGATGCCTTTTAAAGTTACACTGTGTAGCTTTTGACTCTAATATTGGCCTAAAATGCGCGATATTAGATGATTTTGGGGGGTCAGGTGTAATGCTCGATGCGTGTTGGCGCTCCAAGCGGGCTTCCATCTGCAGAAACCATCGTATCTTTGCCGGGGCGGACCCATCTCTGCAGGGTCACGTGGTCTGGTGCACATCGCTTTACGGCTCCTCCTCTATAAATAGAGAGCTCTACTTTCTGCTACTTTTCTCCTCTTAGATTGAAAGTTTGTCGTGGCTGAGCCATGAAAGAAGATGAAAACAATGTCTGAGGAGGCCAGAAAGAGAAAGTGAGAAAGGGATCACTCCAGAACAAAAGCAGAGTGGATCTGGGAAAAGAATCTGCTTGTTAGAGTCTGATGAAAGCAGTCTGGCTGCTCTCAGCATCTTTAGACTGGTGGATTAGCTCTATGCTTGAGCAAACAAACCAAAATGTGATGTATGTTTCCACATCTTTCAGCCAGTGTTTATTCAGAATAATCACAGTAAAGCCTGATGAGCTGCGGATCGTTGCCGTTTACGTCTGTGTCTTTATTTAGCTGTTTAGTAGAATCTAAATGCGGCTAGTTGAAGCAAATCGGCTACAGACCGAAGCGAACGCATCTCCCCAAACATTAAGCACAAGTTTTATGTTTATTTTATCTTCTGTCATAATTCATAAGCGTGTTCTTTTTAACGGACGAGCTTAGACGTTCGTCTACCTTGCTGGCGGTTTCTCAGAGCTGTCAGTGTCTGGAAAAAGCTGACCGGGCCTGGCGATGTCTGTCTGTCCTCCCCATGGATGTAGGATGGAGTCCCTTACACACTCCTGTTATTACTGCTCCCTCGCCTTATTAGCTGCGTTTTTGTGGCGCAATTTTGATCCGATCAGGCGCCAATCACAATAGAAATGCGTCATGTAAACATGTCAGCTGATCCGATCGGCCTCGATCGGAAAGAATTTTCGATCCAAAGGGGAGGGGTGGTTTAAACCTTTTTACGATCCGATCAGCAGGAAAAAATAAGCATGTAAACACTCATTCTGATCATTTCTGTGGAATTTTGTCTCTGCATGCTTGAACCACGTGGGGACTGCGTGACGTTGCAGATTCAGAGAAGACAGCGGAGGCGAAACGGAACCCAGATGGCAAATGGACGGCGGCACGGATCCACCTTGTGTAGTCTTATAGGATCCACTTGCACAGCGTAACGGATCCGCGTTCTGACTGGAAATTCTGATGTTAGGCGAAGCATAGGTGGACAGACCTAAAGCTGTAGCTGCACATTTGCCTCGGATCCATAGCGGATCCGTTCATGATCATGTGCTTCAGCCGCGGGTCCAGTACAGACCTGTTATATGGCTGTGTTTTTAATCCCTACTGAAAGTGTTAATGATTATTGAGCATTTCAACGGTCAAAAGATTATACATTTAAAAAAGAAAACCCCTCTTCTTACGAACTAGGAGCAGTTGCGCTTGTCAAAATCATCATGAACATATCTGACCATCATGTAAATACAACTGATCGGTTCACTTTTCCACTGTCCATGTAAACACGTCAGCTGGAAGCTCCGATCAGAAAGATTTCAATCACATAGATGAATTATGTGTCCATGTAAACACAGCTATTGTCTTATTTAGCGTGAGTGGACTGGATTGCAGCATAAATGAGTTTCCTCTAAGTCATGGAAATATCGAAGAGGTAACATAATGATTAACTGCTGGCTTTTAGTTTTATTTAAATCATACAGATTCTGTGTAAGTGACTCAATGACTTCAGATCAGCTGGTCTTTAAAACCCTGAAGGAAGCGGTTTAATTCTGCGAGAGCGTGCATCTTGTGGAAAGCTGTGGCTTTAGTGCCTCCAGGTGGCCAAAAGTTACACGGTATCCCTTTAAAATCCCAGTGAAGCAGCTTGACGTGTGTGTGATGTAAGAAGGCCGAGGTTGGTGACTTTTCACATTCTGAAGGAAGACATGGAAACAGCACTTTCAATCGAGTCAAGCAGAGAGATCGTTTCAGGTTGAAGGCGGTCTGCACCAGCTAAATATGAGAAAACCTAATGAATATGCAGTCGTCCTCAAAATTATTCATATCCTTGAATTAAAGAAACAGCTAAATTTACCATAGTAATTAAAATAACAAGAAACTAAATTATATTTTTGTACATTTTTATTTATTATTAGTAAGATAGTCATTGCTTTTTAATTGTTTGAAAATAATAATTGTAAAAAACAAGCAAGTGAAACTGTCCCAGACCAACATACTTGTCAGCAGGTGCAGACGTCTGATTGGACGTTACACAAAACACATGATTGCAGTGATTGCCTCAATAAAATTTTAGCTTCGGAGCCCCATCATTCTTGTTTACTTGTTTTATTTTTTGTGTGTTTGTTTTTAACATTTCTTTCGAACCACAATTAAAAATCAGTTTCATGATTTTCATAGAATTTTTATTTATTATTACTTTTGTCAATTTCATCTTATTTCACAGACAGCTACGTTTTTTCCTTCTTTAATTTGAGGGTATGAATAATTTTGAGGACGACTGTATGTCTTTCCTCGCAGTATTTTTTCACAAGTTGCATTGTTTACTTTTGTTGCATTTCTAGGTGTTAAAATCTATTTACTTTGTTTCAGGGATTAAAAAGTTTTTTTTTTTCTACTTCATTTTAATTATTCTTTTTGAACAATGTAACTAAATTAATTTCCCCCTGTATCAGGGGTGTGTAATCTTATATATTAATGCAGTAAGCAAGTCAGAGCTGATGTAAATGCTGTGATATCTGATTATTGGTACGTGCTTTAGCGTGTTGTCTCGTCTCCACCTCGAGGCGCCCTGATGCACGAGCTGTCTAACGACGGAGCCCGGCGTCAGTTCGAGTGTTACCTGGAGGAGATGGTGCTCCCGCTGATGGTGGCCAGCGCTCAGAGCGGGGAGAGGGAGTGTCACGTGGTGGTGCTGACCGACGACGACGTGGTGGACTGGGACGAGGAGTACCCGCCACAGATGGGAGAGGAGTACTCGCAGAGTAAGTTACCGTCGTCACGGAGGTCACGCTCTAATTAGCAGAGCAGCTCTCTGTGGTATGTTCACTCCCTGCGGCTGCTTTTGTTCTAGACGTTTCAGGATCTGGACAAACCTGAATGTGCAGTAAGAAGTTAGTCGGCAGACGTTTCACGAGTTCAGGAGGCTCCTGTGAGAAGAATGTGATTCAGATGAACAAAAGCAGCTACACATGAAAGGACTAGTCATGATGAGGATGTGAACTTTTCTAACTCGTACAAGAGGACAAACAGATTCAACATGTGCAACTTAAGGCGGGACACTGCAGACAAAACCCTGTTTTTCCTTCACTGAGTCAATGTTGAGACTTTTGTTTCTATCTGAAAAAATGTCCCCTTTCTGACTATTGAAGAGAAAATGTCTAGAATAAACATTTTATGTGTTAATTTCATTAAACTCTGTCTGCATGCGTTTGTCGTTTTACACGAAGCGCAGCACCGCGGTGGTCACGTGCACCCCGTCACGTTCAGGGTTGAATTTCAACTATTCTGGTTCCTAATGATTCCATAATGTCATTCTTTTAAGGGGCAGGGTTGACAAAGTTCAGGTTTTAAAATGAGCTAGCTTGCCAGTCTTTCTAGATGAAATGGTCTGAATTTCACTATATTAATTAAAATCTAATTAATTGGAGGCTTTGTCATTTATCCTGATTAATCGCATTACAAAAGCTGTCCCAAAAGTAACATTTTCTTTATTTAAAAGAATTTTAGATAATTTTCTCCTCTGCGATCAGCCGAGGAGAGAATATCTGTATCGGCCCTAAAAATCTGTATGGGTTG
Organism: Atherinomorus stipes; assembly: GCA_023101725.1. NCBI lineage: Eukaryota > Metazoa > Chordata > Actinopteri > Atheriniformes > Atherinidae > Atherinomorus > Atherinomorus stipes. Next base: position 466,354 of record JALJCO010013115.1, on the reverse strand, counting down.
ATCCAGATTTGCGTGCGGCGTCTGGCCCTCGGCGTCCCGCATGTGTGCAAAGCCAGCGCTGATCTCTTTCTTAGAAAACTGCTGAGCCTCTGTGTCTGAAACTTGCAGAAGTTGCAGGGTTGGACTGAATATGAGGTCTCTCTTCTCCACAGTCATCTACAGCACCAAACTCTACCGCTTCTTCAAGTACATCGAGAACAGAGACGTGGCCAAGTCGGTGCTGAAAGACCGAGGACTGAAAAAGATCCGGCTGGGAATAGAAGGTAGGCGGTTTCTGGTCCTGATCAGGAGACCAACAAGCAGAAAAATAAAAGGAGTTTTTTATTCACTAGTGAACTTGATGCTGATCAGCTTTTCTTTCAGGGTAGCTGACCGGTGACTGCAGGTTGTTCAGCATCTTTTAGAGCTCCGCCCACTCCAGCCAGCGTTTGTTTCTCTGATTCCTCATCCTGATGCTTGAGCCAGCTCTGACCTGGTTTAACATCAGAAACTTCCCACACGTTTAAACCTCCCGTGTTCGGCAGGGAGGTCATTTATCTACGCGAATCAAACTGACATCTCTACATCAGTAGTAGTGGACATGAGCACTCTCCTTCTACCCAGCATTTCCAACACGGACTGTGTTTGTGAACATTGCCGCAAGCAGATTAAAGTCAGGGTGGATTATGTTTTGCTGTTTCTGCTTTGTCGCCGCTTCGTCATCAATTCATCTCCGTTTTGTCGCCGCTTCATCGCTGTACAACATATAAGCGACAATTGTAGAACACTTCTCTAAAGCTTGGGGTGAAATTTATTAGTCTATGTTGTGATAACTTGACTCGTACTGTAGCAGCTGGAAAAGTCCTGGAAAACAACTTCAAGAAAAGAGTGGGAACCCTTTGTACCCTGCCTTTTAATGATGCCGGCCGTTCTATTTATTTTTATTATTTTTTTTTTTTTTTTTTTTTTTTTTTTTTTTTAATTTTACTTATTTAGTTTTATTTTATTGTAATCTTCTGTTTCTTTATTTTTTTTTTCTTTTCTCTTATTTTTTATTCTTTTTTTCCTTTTTTTTTTCATTTTTTTTCTTTTTTTATTTTTTTCTTATTTTTTTATATTTAATTTTTTTTATTTTTATTATTTATTTTTTGTCTCCTTCTCTCTTGCTTCATCTCTGTTCCCTAGTTAATTCATTTTAATAAGTTACATCTATTTCCTCTCTATATCTTTTTTCCTTTTTTTTTTTCTTTTTTTATTTCCTTACTTTTTCGCATTTTTTCTCAATGCATCCCATGTTAAATGTAATCTGATCTACTTGTTTATCATACTTTCTTTTTATTCTATTTTATCTTTACTTTTAATATTGAATCAATATTGTTTTACCATTTTTCTTCTTCCTTTTCCTTTCTCCTCTCTCTCTCTTTTTTTTACTCTTATTTTTTTATTTATTAAATTCAATTCACTTTAACTTCCTTCCATTCATCATCAATTCATATGATTTGATTTATTTTAATTTAAATCAAAATTTCATATTCTTTTTATCTATTATTCTTTCATTTAATCTTTATTTTATTTAATATTAAATTTTATTTTAACTTAAATATCCTCTAAATTATTATTTCTATTAATTATTCATTTCCTTATTTATTTACTTCTTGTTTGCGTTTTAGTCCTTTTTTTTCATTACATCCCTACACACATCTTTTATATTTTAATTACTTTTCTTTTTTTTTTTTTTTTGTTTGGGGCTTTGATAGATGAGCGGCAGACCAATTATTCATCATCCGCATTTCCCATTTCCAACCCCCATTCCTATGTCATTTTTTCTTTTGTCTTTGGCTATATTCTTTATTTTTTTTTTTTTAATTGTTTTTGATTGGTTCTGGTGGGGGTCGGGAGGGGCTTTTCTGTCCCCTCTCCCTCCCCTTCCCCCAGCTGCTTCCCATCACCTCTTTGTTTATTTCTCTTTTTTTAATTAAATTTAATTAAATATTGATTTAATTTTAATTATTTTACTTTTTTTATTATTTAAAAATATTATAAATTTTTTTTTTTTTATTTTTTTTTTTTTTTTTTTTTAATTTTATAAATTTATTTTATATATATATTTTTTATATATTTAATTATTTTTTTTATTTATTTATTTTTATATATTTATTTAAATATTTAATAATATTATTATAAATAATTAATCAAAAATTAAATTTAATTTATTTTTTAAATTTTAAACAATCCAAAAATTAAATAAAATATTTATATTTTAAATTTATTATTTTTGTCTTTTTTTTTTTTAAATTTTAATATTAAGAAGCAGAAACACAATATTCATCTCATTATTTATTTTCCAAATTCCAATAAAAAATTAAATTTTTTTTAAATTTAAAAAAAATTTTAATTAAAAATATTAATAATTTATAATTATTTTATTATTATTTTTTTAATTTTAACTATAGATAAATTAAAATTTTAAAAAAAAAAAAAAAAAAAATAATAATAATTCTCATAGCTTTAAATTTTTTTATTTATTTATATTACATTTTATTTTTTTTTTCTATTTTTTTTTTTTTTTTTTTAAATTTACCTCTTTTTCTTTTTTTTTATTTTTTTTATTTTTTTTTTTTTTAATGTTTTTTTTTTCTGTGTCTGTTTTTTTTTTTTTTTTTTTTTTTTTTTTTTTTTTTTTTTTTCCATTCACTATTAATAAGTATTATCTTATTTCATTTATTATTTTTTTTTTTTTTTTTTTTTTATTAGAATTTCTATTGGGAATTTAGCCTTTTCTTTATTCAGAGGGTACGAATAATTTTGAGGACGACTGTGTCAACATGGACCCAACAACAATATTGTATGTTAACAATATTGTATATTTCTTGGAACTTATAGCTGCATGTATGTGATTACAAATGATTTAGGTTTTTTATGTTGAGTTTCTAGCCTGCATGGGATTGCTGTGAGGGGCAAGTTGGTGGGAAAGTCTGGAGACACCAGGGCCGTATTCCTAAAGACTCTCAGTGCAGAGTTGCTCCAAGCGGCCAGATTCTGGGAAAATTCTTAGAATCAGGATGTTTTCTTAGAATTTCCCCTAAAAGTGACGAGTAGATCCTATTAAAGACCAAAGCTATTCCTGAGGACCTCAGCTCTTAAGAGGGCTCCTAAGGTGAGGTCTGTTCAGAGCAGGGAGGAGGACTTTTAATTGGTTAAGAGTTTCCTAAGCAGAGGACAGAAGAGGCCTGAGAGAGATTTTCTCCAAACACGGGATGACGGTGAATTAATGAAAGGTGCAGACTGGACGGTGAGGAGTAATGTTTGTGGTTGATCTCATTAGAGATGCACCAACTTCTAACCCAACATCACAATGCAACACCACCTGAAATGAAAGTTAGATAACACTTTAATGCTCATTGATTAGTGAGAAAGAAGCAGACGCCGTTCCTCTGTCCAGTTGGTTTCCTTGTCCTTTTCTTCTCCGTTTTCTGTTCACTGGTTCGTGGTAGATATGAAAGCCAACCAACACTGCTCCTTAAAGGCCGGTGAGCAACTACAGACATGATGAAAGCTGAGCCATTTCATTTATTTACGTTTATTCCATGAGGAATAATCCCTTGAGATGAGACATCTGGTTTTTAAGGGGGTCCTCAGTTTCAACAAGATGACAATTGATAGCGGTGTCAAAGTAGAATATAAAGCGCCGTTTCCACCAGCGGGTCTGGGTTTTTTTTTGCATCTCCACAGATAAAAACTGGGACGGGTACCCTTATATCCGACCTGACCCAGCCTACTTTTTTGGTACCCTCGGTAGGGGTACTGATCTGTGAATGGATCCCCAAGATATCGCTTCCTCACAGCAGGTCAAGCCAGATATTACTCTTAGTGTTTTTATTTAAGTAACATAATTTAGGGGTCGGAAGTCATGGAAACAGTTGCGTAGGTATGCTGTTATGTATGCTGTGCTCTGTGCTTGGGTGTGTGAAAGCTTGTTTTTATTTTAATATGCGTTTGTTTTTATTGTAATGCAAAGCACTTTGGGTTGCCTTTGGCAGGAAAAGCGCTTATAAATAAAGTTTGATTTCATTTGATCTAACCGATCCAGACCAAGGAGGTGGAGCTTAACATACTGCAATCCATTGATTCGTTGAAAAATTAGTAATTTCCAGCGTGACCCGCCGTAAAAACAAAGCAGGGGTGACTCCTTTTGTTTCTGTCTTTGGTTAAAAGGTGTTGCAAGGTGATGATGTCACGCGATCACGTAGCTGCTCTATCCGGTTAGTACTCCGCTTCCAGAGAAAGGCTTTTTTACACCGGGACCAATGCGAGTAAACGGCACGCCTACAAAGATGCAAGAAAAAACTCACATTTGTTATTCCAGAGGAACGTGAGCACATGCAGCAGTGATGGAGGGAGAGGCGGCTGCAGGGAAACTTCTGGATGCTGAAAAACAGCTGATCTCACCGTGGAGATACCACATGCGGATTTTAAATACAAAACCTGTAGCTAATAACCTCGAATGGCTATAAAATGTAGGGGAAACACTGCTACTTCAGCAGTGATATTTTTTCCGCGTGTTTGCCAAAGAAGAGTGCTGCGACACAAAGATGACACCTGAGCCATAATGATACCGTAGCAGCGACCAAGTTACACTTCGCTCTTTTTCCTTTCTCTTTTTGCTTGCAACCACCTCTGACGGTCAGAGCGCCTTCTCTGATTGGTGGATTAATTATCTGTTGGATGCGAATATTTAGAAAATCGACCTCAGTTCGAAAAAATAAACGTCGCAAAATCGCAAGACAGAATTTTGTCACTGACGTGAACGCTCCCGTTGACTTGACATTACTTTGATTAAAGCTTTTGCCGTGCGAATCTTTGGGACGAAATATTTGGAGTAGGTGTGTAAAGGCCATAAGGCTACAGTTTGCTGTGGGGATGCAACGTGAAATCAACACATCCGTACCAAAACCCACCCTACCCGACCCGACCCGGACCCGTGGGTGGAAACGGGGCTTTATACACAATAACAGATATTTATTATATAACTAAAAATAAAGAATGCACTCCTAAGCTGTGTTTGTGCCCCACACTCAACACTCAGTTATTGTAATAAAAATAAAACATACAAGACAGAATAATTTAGAAAACATAAAAAATCAAAGACAGACATTTTGCAAATAACATAAAAGAACATTTCAAAAACATCTGAAACAAGGTTAAAACCCCCAACAGAGACAGGAAGGCTACTTCAGTCATAAGCGGTCTTTTTTTTTTTTTCTTTTTCTCCCCTCTTTTTTTTTTCCCTTCTTCTCTTTTTTTATTATATATTTTATATATTTTTTTTATTTTTTTCTTTTATTCTTTGTTTCTCTTTTGTCCACCATTACTTTTTTCTCTCTCTTCTTCCCTCCTCCCTCCCTTTTTCTCCTTTTTCTCCTCTTTTCTCTTCTTTTTTGCTCTTTTTGGTTTTTTTCCGCCCCCCACTCTCCCTCCCCTTTTTTTCTTTTTAAACCCCACACCACACGCCTCAAGAGAAATATATTATATTATCCCATCTTATTGTCAGGAGTGTAATTTAAATTCTTTCATTTTAATTGCCTCCCTCCCTTTTTTTTTTCCCCCTTCTTATAAAAAACCGGTCAATGACGGAAAATATTCGGTTCACGCGACCCCTGGTCATAAGGTGCCTTAAACTGGAAACCAAATTTCCCAAATTCCTTTCTAATTCGGAACTGTTAAAAAAAAAATAAAAGAAGATGGCGTGAATTATAAGTAGACCTATACCATTTAAAGCTAGGGGTAGGCAATGTTGGAAAAACGGTTTGAGCAAGCTACATTTAAAAAGAAACACACCACCCGAAACCACGCCTTCAGAGCGCAGGGACGTGCGCGCTGATGTTTTACAAGCAGGTTAACAGTAACAGCCGAGTGGATAGCTCGTTAGCTTGATGGTAAACAGCTGACAAACCACGTTTCTAAAAGCTTTAATCCACTCACCTCCAACTCCTTCTGCAGTGTAAAAAGTCCACACTGCAAACATCAACGCCTCCAAGACATAATCCTTATGTTGTTAGGATTTTTTTTTGTTTGTTTTTTTGGTGCAGCATCAGTTAGCAGTCTGTTAGCTATATTTGTTTACAGTGAGCGGTGCACAGAGAGGGTCAGGTGGGGGATGGTGAGAGGGGAGGGACAGAGAAGAAACATAGAGGCATTGATTTGTTCTTTCTATAAGTTGCGAATTACCAATTCCTGCCTTTCTGTGTGAACGGCAGGAGTTGGTCAGAGTTTTTACAGAACTGCAGCTCTCACAGAGCTTCCTTTTTATGAATACATGAAGTATTGATACTGTCAGGATGGAAGGACCATTTCACCCAGTATATCAGTGTTTCTGAGCAGGATTAAAGGTAAATGCATTAAAAAAATTAACTGAAAGCAGTGAAAGTGCCTTCTGGCTGAGAGTTTAACCCAAGACAGACATGCGTACATTTCACAGTGGTGTGTGTCCTACAGGGACAGAGGAGGATGAAACACACTATTGTAGGCAACATCAAGTGAATGAAGACATGAGGCTGTAGGATTAAAATATACCATTTTTTCACCCTCGTTAACATTAGTTAAGATTAGTCCCTAGCATAACATGTCTGGGAATGTGGAGCTGCAGCTGTAAGATCAGGGGGGGGTCCAGCTCGGGTCCTCGAGGGCCACAAGTTGGAGCAGGGTTTCTGATTCGATATCATGTCACTGAATTGAATCGGCAACTGACGAGAGCAGAAATGATTGTGTAACTTTCTCCCCCATCAGGATATCCGACCTATAAAGAGAAGGTGAAGCGGCGTCCCGGCGGCCGTCCCGAGGTCATCTATAACTACGTCCAGCGTCCCTTCATCCGCATGTCCTGGGAGAAGGAGGAGGGGAAGAGCCGGCACGTGGACTTCCAGTGCGTCAAGTCCAAGTCCACCACCAACCTGGCCGCCGCCGCCGCAGACATCCCCCAGGACCAGCTGGTGGTGATGCACCCCCCAGCGCCGCAGGTGGACGAGCTGGACACGCTGTCGCAGCCGGCGGAGAACGTCCCGGGCCCCCAGCTGGTCCCGGCTCACGAGGGCCCGAACCAGGACCACCCGAGCCAGGCGGGGCACGGCCTCCCCCCCAGCAACCAGCAACACAGCAGCAGCCACGCTCAGGCCACGTACCACTATGACCCGGACCCCGACACGCCGTCCCCCTCCGCATGACACCCCCCAACCCCCCCCCCCCCTGGTCCTGGTCACACTGCCAGCAGCAGGCAGCGGTTAAACACACCAAGAAACACACACACACACACACACACACGACACCTTCAGCAAGACGCACAAAACCCGACAAGCACACGAGCCGACCGTCAGGCTGCCGCTGCTTCCAGTGTGACCCCCCCCCCCCCCCCCCGCGAGTGGCTGACACCACTTTGCCTTCTGCTGCAGCCGTTCAGGTGACACGAAAGCACATCAGCAGCCCCCACTCCTTATTCACCCAACCAAAGGACACCTGGCCCGTCTGTCCACGTGGAAGACGGTGTAGTTTTACATGACGACGACGCATGCGTGAGCCGAGAGTGTGTGTGTGTGTGTGTGTGTGTGTTTCTGTACCTCACTGGGATTTCAGCGCCTCTTCGTTTATTTTGTCAGACGTAAGAAGAGTCGCTCTCCCAGAGTTCAAGGCCTTGAAAAGTTTTTGTTTTACACTCTGCAGATTTTTCTGAGGATGTTTCACTGGTTTGTTTTTGCAGTTGTGACCGAGCTGCTCTGAAACTGCACAGATTTACGTCACTGCTGCGAGCCGAGCACACCACGTCAGAAAAAGATGTCCAACACAGTTTTTCTAATAAACCGTATTCACAACTTCACGACTCGCGTGTTTGTTTCCTCAAGCTTCTGTAGGACCAAAAACACAAGTTCAAACCCCGAGCAGCGATGACGACATGCAGCGCTGTTCGCTTCACAGCTGCTGCCGATCTCTCATCCAGCAAACACGAACACGGTGGCGTCTGACCGCCGATGTCGTCATCACTGTGGGAATAAACCTCTGAGCTGGAAGCTACGATCAGACATAAACGGTACTACGAAGCTGGTTATCAACTCGGTATCTCAACCCAGGGTTTTTCCAATCTTGATCACACAAAAGGGGCGACGTTGGAAGCGTCTGACCAATCACAGACATGGAGAAGCAGTGCGAGACACATTTCACCATGGAGGAGCAGACGATGATGCTTAAATATGAAGAATTCAGGAACATCATCCAGGCCAGAAGCAATACAGTCGCCGTAGCAACAGCAGGAAGGAATGCTGGCACAAAACTGCCGACTCCATTAATGCAAAAGTCCGTGCGATTGTCCAGTCATGTAACAACATCGAACTCTGATCAGCTATTGTTACTTCATCACACTGCAGCGCTTCCTCAGTGTAGTTCCTTATCATTCTGTCCATATAGAAATTTCCACGTCTGGACGTGATGTAACTCTTCACCGTGACGGCATGAGTGGGTGTGGCTCCATAAATTCATGTTTTCTGCATGTGTGACCTCTTAACCACATTTCAGATGCAAGCCCAGCGGCGCAAGACCATCATGGGAACAAGTAAAGAACGAATACAGAAATATAATCTAAACCGGTCAGTAACGAGGTTCTGTGTCGCCCCACTCTTTAGTATAGATGGAATTTCATTTAATATTTGTGCAGCTCACAGGCAAAAGCTGGAATAACAAAGACAGCGGCATTAATTCAGAGTGTGGTGTTTGCCTACGTTTTCAGCGTTGCCAACGATGTGCATGAAACTTCCTGTGAATGAATTTATTTTTACCGGGATTTCAACACCATGAGCATAATTCAACAAAAATGAAGCCTTTCAGCTACATCATTACAGCACAAATTTTTTTTTTACTCGAGGCGATGCGTTTGTCTACATCAAAATTAATTTAATAAGTATTAACATTAATAAAACCTCAGTGCGATGCAGAGCGTCTGTGGTGTAGTCAGATCGGCTGCGATGCGTTACATTTGTGATATACGGCTCTGACAGATGGAACGGAGTCCAGCAGAGGAAAACCTCCATCTGTGTCATCTGGCAAATCAAACGTTGCTCCATCTCTGAATATTCTCTCTCTTCTAAGAACTCCTCACCATCTGCACCAGCGTCGACTGGATCTTCTAAAAGTGGACAGGCAACTTCCCGAGAGTGCCGATTGGTCAGGGGGTGGTGCTTTTATCCTCTGTGATCTCTGATCCAGAACTGAACCTGGTCCGGACCAGGTTAGGCGTTCAGCATCAGTTACCGGGAAGCTGGAACCCGATCAGAAGTGAACCAGCGGCGTAGGTTGAAAAACCCAGGATTAACCCTGAAGTTAACCTCGATAAGAGAAAATCCAGCTTCGTAGCACAGGCCCCAGGACTTAGTTTTGCCACGTTGTGGTCCGAGATGGTAGTTTCCATGACGACAAACGGGGTTGAGAGTAAATATTCACTTTTCCTATGATGTGTAATCTTTAGTAATCCATGATGAGAAAAATTTTTACCAATATTTTTCTGCTTCTCATGACCGATACCAATAATTTCATCTTTTAAAATGTAATATTTTCTTCATTTAATCTGCAGTTTGTGGTCTGGATGCTGATATCTAAGTAGCTCTGGCTCATCTATAAAGGCAAACAAAAAGTTTTGGCTGTTTAAATGTTTTTTTTTTTTCCCCCAAGTAATCACAAAAATGTGGTTTGCTGTAAACAACAGCAGCAAAAGACAGTTCCAGTCAAAGTGCATCCGTTGAAAATTGTTGAACAGATATGGTTTTAATCTTCAAACGTCTTTGTGGAGTGAAGTCCAATGCTTTTAAAATACAAAACGATATTTCCGTCTGTATCATCGCTCTTGGCAGCCCTGTAAACTCCTGTGCTGCAGTATTGCTTTTTACATTTTGATCCAACAACTGAGCTGTTAATCTCAGCGTGCTTAAGGCCATAAATCTGTTTTACATGGTTTATCATATGTTGCATCACTAACAGACACTGATAATCGATCATTTTCTAGTTGCTGGAGTCGTCCGTGTTGCACGGTGGGTGCAGCCTTACAGTGTGGAAAGAACACCCTGTGACTTTGCAAGTTCTCCCACTTAGAAATCGTGAAGGGGTCTGAAATTTTAAGGTGCATGTCCACATAATCTAAAAATAAAAATCCAGAATCACAATGTAGGATTTTTTAAAAATAATTTATTGGTATTAAAGGAAAGTTTAGAATTTTTGACATAGGGCCTCATTTACGAGTGAGCCAGAATACTACTTATCACTAAAGACAGTTTTGACATATTTCATCCCGTTGTTCTCGTTCCAGGAGGTTGCTGATGCTAATGCTAGTGGAAGTCAATAGGAATCTGCTAGCCTGTCATTAAAACCAATCTTATCCACTCCACAGAACATCTGAGGCAAATCAGCAAGCCTATCTGTGTGAATGTTGTGTTAAACTAGTAAACTCGTGTTTAAACAAGTAAAACTAGCCTTGTATGACATTGCATTACATATTGAGGAACTAGTTTCTTTCCGGCTTACTACCTTTGTCAGTGTATTCTGGTTCAGACAGGCATGGTGACAGTTAGTTTGATGAAAAAGTTTGAAATCATCTTCAAAATCCGACATATCCTCATGCCTTTCAGACGTGGCCGTATTTTAGACTTTATATTTGTGTAATCAAATTCCTTCATGCACGTAGCAGCAGATGACATCACTCTGCTGCCAAATACAGGAAGTAAAACTTTGTAAAGTGTCTCAGCAGCAACAATCAAAATGCAACGAAATGCAGGTTAGTTTTATTTGTAACATTATTCTGTTAACACGGCATTTACACAGATAGTCTGAAGTTATAAATGATTTGCCTCGGATGTTCTGTGGAGTGGATAAGATCGTTATTAATAACAGGCTAGCAGATTCCTATTGACTTGCACTAGCATTAGCATCAGCAACCTCCTGGAAACTAGAATAACGGGATGAAATATGTTGAAACTATCGTCAGTGATCAGTAGTATTCTGGCTCATTTGTAAATGAGGCCCTATGTCAAAAATCCTGAACTTCCCCTTTAAGGGGAGGATGAGCAGGGCCATCGATTGCAAGATTTTGGGGAACAACCTCCTTTCCTCAGAGCATTGAAGATGGGCCGTGGCTCGGTCTCCCAACACGGCCAGGATAACCAAGGAGTGGCTCCGTAAGAAGCATATAAGATGCTGGAGTGGCCTTGCCCGTCTCCAGACCTAAACCTGCAGAAAATCTTTGCAGGGAGCTCAAACTCTGTGTTTCTCAGCCAGCCAGTGATCTGGAGAAGATCTGTGTGAAGGAATGGACCAAAATCCCGGCTGCAGTGTGTGAAACCTGGTGAGAAACTACAGAAACGTTTGACCTCTGTAACTGCAAACAAAGGCAACTGTACCAAATATTTACATTGATTTTCACAGGTGATCAAATATTTATTTGCAGCAGTAACACACCAATAAATTATTAAATAAATCATACATTGTGATTTCCAGATTTTATTTTTCTTAGATTACGTCTCTCTCAGTGGACATTAGGCATGTAAGGATATGAAAATTTGATGTCACAGTTATCACGGTATTGGTGACATCTGCTCAAAATGTTCGAAAAGTACTTATACACACACTGAAATCATTTCGCCAAGTTTCAATATATAAAAAAAACTACAAGCACAACAGACTTTCTGTTGGCAGAAACATTAAATAACATGTAAACATATAAATGTGCATTGAAGATGCATCTTATGACCATAAGAGGTTTCTTCACTTTCTGCAAATTGTAGATCAGAACCAAGAATACTTTTCTTCACATTCAGAGCTCAAGACTTGATCTAGTCTGACAGGTTTCAGAAGAACTGGTCCAGAAAGGAAACTTTAACTGTTTCATAGAGTAGAAATCAATTGTTCATATCAAAGCAACACTACCGTAATAAATAATGTGGCAGACACACTGAAATGAAAAAAAATACCATAATAAATAAGTTTCCTCTCAGCATCCAGACTTTGTCCTTCTAGAAGGGAAAAGTCTCCAGCGCTTCCACACGGTGTCTTCGTTCATGTTTTCAGAGGCCAAACATTGTAAGCTGCGTCTGAGGAACCGATGCTGCTTTTCCTGACAATGAGCAGCTTCACTGAGTTTTTCAAAGTGCGATAATCACGATTTTACACTAATTAAAATCGAAAATGGTAATACGAATCGTTGGGGAATTATATCCCGCTTTATTTTTGATCGGTTATTGTTGCATCCCTAGTGAACATGCGGCTAGGATGAAAATTTCAGACCCCTTTATGACTACTTACTTTCCTCACTGTATGTTGTTTGTAATAGTTTTATTTAAATTGTGATATTTCTGTATTTCCTCATTTCAGGGAGCCTTCATGATCTGGCTGGATCTGGATCTGGCTGGAAACTAGCCTTTTAGCTAAATCTGGTATATTTAGAGGTTTTTCTTTGTTTTTATATGCTCTGTCCCTGTCAAAATAAACAAATAAAATTTGGAAAAAAAAAAAAAAAGGCGGATATCAGTAAAGCTGATATTATCGTGCATTACTAATCTTGAGGTTCACTTCTTTCTGGATCCTCATGGGGTTACTAAGGTGGGCTTCAGATAATATTTTAGTAATTTTCATTAAACTGATGTACATAAGATACAGTGTTTTCTGTGTTTTGTGTTCGAGATTCAGGCAGTCATCCGTGTCGCTGGCGGAAGTGCACTCACCTGTTAAGGATGTGCACGTCCTCACAGACGGCAGATAAATTACATCACAGTTTAGTTTTAATAAAAGAGCTCAGAATAAACCTGTTCTAGAGGAGATGGCACTTTAGACGTTGTGACACGGTGCTGCATAAAATACCAGACCAGAATAAATTAACTTGGTTTTGTCGTAGGGGAGGACGAGGCGCTCTGCCTAAATAACAGCAGGGGAAACACGGAGATGAAAATGTGGTTTTCATAAGTTTTTGTAATCATTTGCCCTGTAAAGTTATATATGAGCCATCATTGAATTACACTCACTTGCCACTTATGTACACTTCTCGTGACTGCAGTTGGGTCCCTCTCTGAAGAAGAGAAAATCTCCAGTAGCAGCAGTTGTGTGGACCAGGATGCAGCAGAAGACCAGACCGAGTGCCACTCCTGTCAGCTAAGAACAGGAAACTGAGGCTACGATTCACACAGACTCGCCAACATGGTTACTTCAAATTATGAAAAAGACTTATGAAAACTACAGGTTCACGTGCGCTTTTCAGTTTAATAGGAATGGCTTTAAAAAAAACAAGTTACCTGGACTCAGATTAGTGTATCACAGGTGTGGTAGGCAGATCCCACCAAGTTAAATTCAAGCTGTGTGCCAGGTGGTGGAAACGTAGTGCACAAAAGAAGACTGGGACTGGTTTCATAAGGAAACACTGGTATGATCAGCTAACCCGTTTGTCTGGTTCTCTGGCGGCAGCAGCCACATGGTGTTTGGCAGCCCTGTCTTTGACCTCCAAGGTGCCTCACCACCTTGGAGGCACGATTAAGGTTAAGCAGCTCAATTTTTAATTTTTAAAACGACGAGACTCTTGAGAATAAATGCAAACTGTCTTCTCAGAGTTCATTAAAGTCCTCTCAAGTAGTCAGGTGGCATTCTGTGACTCATCTGTCAGAAACTAGATGATACGCCCTCCCAGCTAAACTCTCCATTAACTTAGATTCTCATCATGATGAGGTGGAACGGGAGATTCTCATCACAATGAGGTGGAACGGAGATTCTCATCACAATGAGGTGGAACGGAGATTCTCATCACAATGAGGTGGAACGAGAGACTCATCACGATGAGGTGGAACGGGAGACTCATCACTATGAGGTGGAACGGGAGATTCTCATCACAGATGGGGTAGAACGGAGATTCTCATCACAGATGTGGTAGAACGGAGATTCTCATCACAGATGTGGTTGAACGGAGATTCTCATCGCAGATGTGGTAAAACGGAGATTCTCATCACAGATGTGGTTGAACGGAGATTCTCATCACAGATGTGGTGGAACGGAGATTCTCATCGCAGATGTGGTTGAACGGAGATTCTCATCACAGATGTGGTAGAACGGAGATTCTCATCATGATGAGGTGGAACGAGAGACTCATCACGATGAGGTGGAACGGGAGACTCATCACGATGAGGTGGAACGGGAGATTCTCATCGTGATGAGGTGGAACGGGAGATTCTCATCACGATGAGGTGGAACGGAGATTCTCATCACAGATGCAGTAGAACGGAGATTCTCATCACGATGAGGTGGAACGGGAGATTCTCATCATGATGAGGTGGAACGGAGATTCTCATCACAGATGCGATAGGACGGAGATTCTCATCACGATGAGGTGGAACGGTAGATTCTCATCACAGATGCGGTAGGACGGAGATTCTCATCACGATGAGGTGGAACGGTGATTCTCATCACAGATGCAATAGAACGGAGATTCTTATCACGATGAGGTGGAACGGGAGATTCTCATCACAGTTGTGGTGGAACGGGAGATTCTCATCACAGATGCGGTGGAACGGGAGATTCTCATCACAATGAGGTGGAACGGGAGATTCTCATCACGATGAGGTGGAAAGGAGATTCTCATCACAGATGAGGTGGAACGGAGATTCTCATCACAGATGAGGTGGAACAGAGATTCTCATCACAGATGAGATGGAACGGGAGATTCTCATCACAATGAGGTGGAACGGGAGATTCTCATCATGATGAGGTGGAACGGAGATTCTCATCACAGATGAGGTGGAACGGAGATTCTCATCACAGATGAGGTGGAACGGAGATTCTCATCACAGATGCGGTGGAACAGAGATTCTCATCACAGATGCGGTGGAACGGGAGATTCTCATCACAATGAGGTGGAAAGGAGATTCTCATCACAGATGAGGTGGAACGGAGATTCTCATCACAGATGCGGTGGAACGGAGATTCTCATCACGATGAGGTGGAACGGAGATTCTCATCACAGATGCGGTGGAACGGAGATTCTCATCACGATGAGGTGGAACGGAGATTCTCATCACGATGAGGTGGAACGGAGATTCTCATCACAGATGAGGTGGAACGGAGATTCTCATCGCAGATGAGGTGGAACGGAGATTCTCATCGCAGATGCGGTGGAACGGAGATTCTCATCACGATGAGGTGGAACGGAGATTCTCATCGCAGATGCGGTGGAACGGAGATTCTCATCGCAGATGAGGTGGAACGGAGATTCTCATCACAGATGCGGTGGAACGGAGATTCTCATCACAGATGAGGTGGAACGGAGATTCTCATCACAGATGAGGTGGAACGGAGATTCTCATCGCAGATGCGGTGGAACGGAGATTCTCATCGCAGATGCGGTAGAACGGAGATTCTCATCACAGATGTGGTGGAACAGAGATTCTCATCACAGATGCGGTGGAACGGGAGATTCTCATCACAATGAGGTGGAACGGGAGATTCTCATCACGATGAGTTGGAACGGAGATTCTCATCACAGATGCGGTGGAACGGAGATTCTCATCACGATGAGGTGGAACGGAGATTCTCATCACGATGAGGTGGAACAGGAGATTCTCATCACGATGAGGTGGAACAGAGATTCTCATCGCAGATGCGGTGGAACGGAGATTCTCATCACGATGAGGTGGAACGGAGATTCTTATCACAGATGCGGTAGAACGGAGATTCTCATCACGATGAGGTGGAACGGAGATTCTCATCGCAGATGCGGTAGAACGGAGATTCTCATCACGATGAGGTGGAACCGGACATTCTTGTCATGGATCTACAGTAACTGTGTGATGCTGTCATGTCAATATAGAGGAACACCTTGAGGAACGTTCCAACACCTGGTTGACTCTGTACTGAGAACTACAGCAGTTGTTGAAGGTCGGCCTAATAAAGTGGCCTGTGAGTGTATATTAGACGTTATGTGCCAGTATACTGTACATTAATGTAGCCTGAACAAGGAGGGAAGTCTTGTCCAATCACGGTGCAGGTTTACTCCTATAGCACGTTGTCTAAATGTTTAAAAGTATCACCCATGAAGGAGACATTTTGTATTTTTAAGTCTTTGGGAAAGTTTATACGATGGATTTTTTTTTCCCCTAATTTGACCAAAAACAACCAGAAAAAGAAAACATTATACTGTGGGTGCTGTTCTCAGACCAGCCCACTTTGGTAAGCAGCGCCTCTAGAAGTGGCTTCAGTTTTTGGTTTTTAAATCCAGCAGGTTTTCTTTCATCCATAGCCAACGGATGAAAGAAATATCTAACAGCTGGGAACAACCTGACTCAGAAATGTAAATTGGAGAAATTAAATATGCATCCACATCTCCCACTGTACGGATGATTATTTAATGCACAAGTTCAAAGTGTTGGCTCACGCTTTAAATAACTTTTTTAGGGGTCACAAAATCAAAGACACAAACACAAACAAGCCCTCCTGGTTTTTATTTCTCTAAACACAATTCTCTTTTGTAAATCTCTGATCCACTCTGAGCTTCTTACCAAGTAACATTTGCACATTTAAGACCTCCTCCACTGACCTCCATTCAGTTGCCGGGGGAGAGAGGCAGCTTTGCGGATGTGCAGCAGCAAGATCTTCCTGCAGCTGGATAGCAACATCATCACCAACAGGCTGCGCTGATTGGCTGAGACAGCCCAGACTTATGGACAAACGGAGAGCTCTACCTGCTGAAGGAAGGAGCATGGAGCTCATACTTATCCCTCTAACGGTTCACATCATGATGCCAGTGAGGGAAAAAACTGTTTGGAATGTTTTTATGACTTAAAATAAACCAAATAAACATGATTTCAAGAAATTTCAATTTAATTTTTGAAGTTTTATAGGTTTATTGCCATATGGCAGCACTGTACCATAATGGCACAAAAGTGAAAAAGAAAGTTTATTTTCCAATTCAGACATCGTTTACTTCATAAACATTTGTAAAGGTATTCAGTAACATCCAGAAGTCCTAATTCATGGAATTTTAAATTCAAAAGCGTTATAAAAATAACTCCTAAAAGGTTTCCTGGCTAAATGTTGCCTTTCGGAAACAACACATTGAAATAGAAAGTGTCACTTTTCCTACTTTAAACAACAAAAATCAACAAGAATATCCAGATTGCCCAAACCAGTTAAAAAAAACAGTGTTTGAGCATCACAGTTTTATTTCAGTGCATGTTTTATGTCAGTCTCGTGTCTTTCCTGACATGTTGCCATCACTTGTGGGGTAAGTGACACTTTTGCACTTCAATTTGACTGTACCTTTACATCCAGGGTTTATGCATCCGACCTTTTCTCCACCCAAACAGGCCAATAATCAGTGTTGTCGTGACATACAGGTGCTGTATTCTACAGGTGCAATGGTGACAAATCTGCTGAGCAATTAATAAAAAATATTCAGAATAACTCACAGTTGTGTTTCACAATACAACCTATCAATGAGCTCAGCGGAAAGTTTCTGCCCTCATCCTGAGAGGGGCACAGAATGAGGTCAATTCAGTTGTCCTCAAATTATACTTAAACTTATAAATTGTATAATATATAATAATATTAAATATTATAAGATAATATAATGTAGTATCAAGATCAAAACAATGATTAATAGTGTGTTTTTGAACATGATATTCAAACACACACAACCAAAGTCTCACTCTGCAATAACCCTTCTTCATGGTACGTTGCCGTATGGTAACTCTTACATTTTTTTTTTTTTTTTTTTTAATCAATTTTCACAAATAAATTAGTAAACAAGTTGCATGAAACTACTAAAACTTAAAGTTTACTTATCTATTAGGGGGGAAGGAGGTCTTTTTTTTTTTCTTTTTTTTAGAGATAGCGCACCAAAAAGGGTTTCAAAACCGCTTTTCATAGGTCATGTCACAAATTAAAGCATCATTATTGTTTGCCTGTGGTTTTCTTTTCTTTTTTTAAAGTATTACATCGTTTGAATGGATGCATTGTGAAGCTGTAACAGAAACACAAAATGGGTTTGTTGGGTTAAAGATAAAAAGCAACAAATCCACTATGACAGAAACAAATAATTTTATTTTAAAAATATTTCACTGTTGATACATACAATACACTCATCATACTCATATATATTTGCATAAAGTATACTCTTAACATGATAATATTTAAAGATTTGATACATTTTTGTCAGGTGGGGAGGGCATATCAACAAGGAGAACACTTCATTGTAGTGTGTAGCCTTAAAAACGATGAAACAGAAAACCACTAGAGCAGATATCAGAGAGGACCTCGCCAGCTGCCGCCCGATTGGAGAAGAGAGAAGGGGCGTGGCCTAAGCGTGAAGAGCTCCGCCCACACAGATCAGATGTAAGGAGAACTGCATCTTTTCATCTTTAACCTGAGAGGCTGGTCGAGTTAAAGATGAGAAGTTTCTGCCTGTACGGAGAGAAACTCGCTTCCGTAGCTCAGATATTCTCACAGATAAATCTTTACATCTAAAGACAAAAATTATCACAATATAAACATTTAAAGGCTTGTTTTAAAACTTACAGTTATGAGATATTTTAATACTCAACTTTGCTGGTGAGCAAGGAAAATTTCATTTTTAGTGGGTCATCATATTTTTGTACATAAATAAAATATCATTTTAAAGATATTTTATTTTAAAGGAAGACATTTTATGCTACTTTTTAAGTATTTTGTTTCTTAAAACTTGAATTTAAAAAAAAAAAAAAACGGGGAAAGGTTACCTTTTTTTAACAATTGAGATCAATATTGCTATGTTCAGTGCTGGAATAAATATTTTTTCATACTTTTACATGCTTATTCACATAAGATCACTCACAGTAAAAAGGTAATTTTACAAAAATTGTTACTTCATCCGTCTTCATTGACAACAACATATTTATCCTGTATATGACAGATTTCTTCACTTCACCTGAATAAATTAAGATGATTTGTGTCACCTACAGTTTGAATTTTTTTTTAAAAAATCCAGATGAATTTATAATTCTTTTAAAAAGTTACACGTTGTTAAACAACTTTGCGGGAGTTTTGAACACCTCCAGATTTCCATCTTTCTGAGCAGCTAAACTGGGATTAGGACTGCATTTTCAATGCTGTACAACAATACACACACAAAAAAGCTAAATCTGACCTCTTTTTATATTATTTCAAAAATATTCAAAATGTCCATGTGGGGTGTTCAATTAATAACTTTTTATTATTAAAAATTTTTTTCAAATTCTTTTCAGAAATGCGAGAAAAATTTGTTTATTTGTGGAGTTTTTAATCATTATTTCACATTCAAGTAATTTCTATATGGTTTCCAGTAAACTTTGAAAAAGTAAATGTTTTCTTTAAGGACTGAACAACAAAAAAAAAATCAATTCTATCACTGGCTTTTTTTTTTTTTTTAAACTCTCAAGAACATCCTAAGATAATTTTAAATTATTTGCTAAATGAGGCCAGGATTTTATTGTGGCTCCAGCCTATATTCCACATTTCTCTCTTTGCATACAGGCAGGTCGCAGGACTCCTTTCGCCTTTTCTAATCAGTCTAAAGAGATAAAGACGGGTCCTCTGGGCGGCAGCGAGCTGGCGAGGTGAAGAAGTCGTGTCGAGGATATTAATCAACATGGAGGGAAAAATGAAGTTTTCCATTCAGGCGCTCGCAGCCGGCCGTCTCTCACAGACACGTGATCAGAGGACGCCGACTGGCTCCGTCCCCATTAATGTCCTAGTCTTTATCTCCACAACCTTTCATCCGTTTCTTTACTGGTTCCCAGTCTACAGCCCTCTGTGCTGACAGGTAGTTTGCATTGACAGTTGTGTGTAGCCACAGTTCATCTGCTCATCAGAAAATGCTTAAACTGATGAAATTCAGGAGAAACCGCACTTTAAAAAAAAACTATAAATGTAATTTCTGCAGAAGTTTGTTATTTTTTTCTTCTCTATTCTCCATCAAAAACAAATCAATGCTTTTCATTTTTAATTCGAGCCAATTTCCTGAAACAAAAGCGAGTTTAGTGACAGCCTGAAGTGCTTCATCAGCGTGGGAGGAAGATGAGCAGGTGGAGACCCTGTGACCGACACCGCAGCTTTCATCTTGGTGAGCTGATGCTGAATAGCTTCCTAGGACGCGTTGACCTGGAGAAAGCAGTCGTCGGGTAAATGGCAGTGAAGACGCGTCCTCATAGAGGAGCACTTGAAGAGTCTCGGAGCTGCACTGCTTCCTTCTGAGTGCACCGTTACCAACACGAACACGTCTGATTACAGTACGATTCCTCCGCTGCGTCAGTTCAGAGGGAGTTTAACTCGCCGCTAACGCTGCAGGAAAACATGAAGCAGCAGGTCTTCACAAGTCCGGCTCAGCTGTTCTCTGTTGGTCCACCTCAAGTTTTCACTCTGGTCTTAACGGTCTGTCGCTGAGATGTGCTTCATAAATGAAACTTATTCAACTGGCCTGTTGCATTGTGGGAGAATATTTAAACAAACATATACAGTCGCCTTCAAAATTCATCCCCTCCAATTACAGAAAAAGCTAAATTTACAATAGTAATTCAAATAACAAAAAAACTAAAGAAACTAATAAATAAAAATTCACCAAATCAGAATTTAGTGAAATAAAATATTGCTTTTGAATTGTGGTTGAAAATAATTTTTAAAAACAACAGGTGTAAAAGTCTTTTTGAACATTAAACACCTGATTGCCTCAAAGTGTTGCTCAACAACATTTCAGCTTCATAGCCCCATCATTCTTGTTTATTTATTTTATTTTTGTTTGTTTTAAATATTTCTTTTGAATCACAATTCAAAATCAAAGTCGTGATTTTCACAGAATTTTTATTTATCATCACTTTTGTAAATTTCATCTTATTTCACTGACGGCTGATTTTTTTCCCTTCTTTAATGGGAGGGTGTGAATAATTCTGAGGACTGTATCTCTAATCCTGGTTGAGTTAAATTACAGAACTTTCCTACAAACATAATCTCTTTTAAAAAGATTGTAAAATAGAGAAACGAAGAGCCGAATGATTCCTGTTGGGAATGACGTCATGTTTGATTCTGATGCCTTAAAAGCAAAGAAACGCTGCAGGCTCATAAAACGCGTTTATTCTCCTTTTGGCTGTTAACTGGTGGCAGACTAAGCTCAGACATCATCTGGAACTGATGAGACTGAATGCTTTCTAGATCAACTCTAATCATCTTTAACTCAGTTTGTTTCCATAATCGCTTACGTAAATTATGCAGCTGGATGGGCTTTGCTGCTTCGGACTTGTGAAGACCTCTAGCTTTACGTGTCTTCCTGCAGAAGAACTGCAGGCCGTCTCGGAGGACGGGAGATGTCGACTCTGCTGAGAGAATGAAGACGAGCTGCAGCGTAGAAGAAAAGCCCCCCCCCCCCCGATAGACCAGGAAACAGCAGCTGGTGCATTTCACTAAAACTACATCGTTACTGGATCGCGTTTAAATGACTGAAATACACCCGATGTGGGTTTCTTTTCAACTGAAGAACCTTGAAGTGTCTTATGAGCAAATCTTTAATTTTTTTTTTTTTTTTGGGGTGGGGGGTGGGGGGGGGGACTTGAACATACGGTTACTGATGTCAACATGGCTGCAGCAGGATGCAGGAATCAAGTGCTCCCCCACCCCAACGCCTTTCCACCCCACATAAACTTCAACCACCGTCCATGAATGTCTCATGAGTCCTGTGTTGTTGTGGGTTTTTTTTAGGGGGGGGGGGTTGACGTGGCAACAGCATGGTCCAGAGTCACCACTGTGGACAGAGCGCAGTCGGAGGAGGAACGTCGACATGTTAGCACCACAATCCCACAATGCACGTTTCCGTTGTTAATGGTCTGTCACCGTGGCAACGTTAGGAAGCCGATGTTGTACAAAGACGCGTCGCCGGAGGCGGAGCTTCTCCAAAACCCCGCTCGCCTCCGGGACACGCAGGTCCACCTACGAGGAATGATGAATCAAATATAGGAGTGAAATCTAAGCAGCCGTCCGGTCCGAAGCGGACTCGACATCTAAGAGAAAAACCTCCTCCTGTGAGTAAAAATCTTTAGTATCTACAGACGTTTCTCTTCCGGCTCTGGCGCGTGGAGACGGGCGTGTTTGCGGTGTGGTTGTGTACAGAGGGCAGGGAACTCCGCCGGACTCGGCTCTCCCCATCAGTGGCTCCGGTTCTTCCCTTCCAGCGTCCTCACAAAGGCCAGGGCAGGTCGCTGAAGTCCACGGGGCCGCCCAGGCCGGCGTCCGCCTCCAGCAGGGACATGATGACCGCCATGGCCGCCTCGTCGTTGCTGGGGCTGCTGGAGCCCGGCTCGTCCATGATGTCTATACTCAGGTGGGAGTTGTCACCTAAAGGAGGACGAGCGGGTGAGAAGATGCCGAGGACACACATGCAAACAATTCTTGGCGACTTAAAATAGGTTATAAAAAAAAGTTTTTTGTTCGTATTAAGCAAAAAAATTCTGCCAGTAAAACAAATGAAATTTTCTTGATAAGATATCTTAAAACAAGTTCCTTTATCTCACTGAAATGTTTCTCTTTAGGTCATTTTGTCTTATTTTGAGTGTGATGACATATTTTGACAAGAAATGAGAAAAATATACTTGGTGAGATTTGAGTTTTTGCAGTGAAGAGGAAAGTGTGTGACGGTGTCTTACTCATGATGGACTGGTTGGAGTACGGGTAGCCGACAGAGTCAGGTCCAGGAATAATCCCCGTGCTCGGCAGGTCGGGCGTCCCGCCGTTCTGGATCTGAGGAGGCCACACAAACGCACACAAACACACACATCAGCTTCTGATCTGAGCTGATTCCACTCCGACCATCGTTGCTCAGAGAACAGAGACTTTTTACAACCACTTGGAGCAGAATTTAACGCCCATTTCACGGCCACACGGGCAGAAACACACATCCCTCTACATTTACAAAGATTTTGTCAACTTTTGGCCATCATTACCTACGTCTATCATCAGTACCTGCTTCAAAATTTTCTTCCAAAAGGTAAACAAGATGTTTACCTTTTGGCTGACAGGTGACGGCTGTGCAAAGTCCCGCCCTACGCCCTGATGTCTTCCTGATTGGCTGATATAAAGGATCTCTCAAGATTTATTAGTTGGGAAAAACACTGTTGCTTTTTTGTTTGTTTTTTATTTTCACGGTCATTTTTTTATGTGACAGAAATCTGTCAGAGATAATTGAACACCTACCATATGAAATTTAAGGCCACAGGTACAACTGTCAAATTTAAAGGATAAGTTTCTTTTTTTTTCAACTTGAACCTTATTTCTAGGAGTTTATTCGTGCACTAACTCCCCAGTAACATTTCTGTATCACTGACTCCTACGTGAGATATTTAGATTTTTTTGCGATCAGCGTATGTCCATATAATGGGAGGGAGCGGGGCAGCCAGAGCGGGCCTCTATATAAGGCATTATCTGTGCAAAACTCCTTTAATTTCATCAATACTTTCTAATGAATGAACAAACGAATGAGTACCATTGAACTGTGACGTCAGGTTTTGCTCTTTGTTTGTTATTGGGGTCGTTCGACACACTACTGGCCGCGCGTTACCGTGGTAACACTGAGAGCAGGAAGTAGCTTACCGGACGGACAACAACAAACCCAGCACAACACATCACGTTTAGACTACTTACTCAATGCAAAGTTGCCTGTTTGGTCCTGCAGGCCTTGGCTGGGTCTTCCAGTTCACAGGGTACTCGTTTTAAGGCCGATATAAGCAGATACTGATAGGGGGCAGATTATATCGTGCATCCCTATTGATGAGTTTGGTTTTTTTAGCAGAAAGACAGACAGAACCAACTTCTGATTCCTGCGTTTTATTCAGCATACTCTACGTGGCCGACGCTTCTCGGGATTAAATACAAGTAAAAAATTAAGACAAATCTAAGTTAAATTTAAGACCTTGGATGAAAAGCCCTGCTTCGGTGTTATTCATAGTGCTTTTCCCGTTTTTCCCGCTTGGTCAACACGAAAGCTCCCAACTCGTATGTGACGTAATTCCCACCTCCGACCTCCGAGTTAAATCGAACACACTATGAATGTGAATGTTTAACTTCGGGTTTACTCCTACAGCTGCACACCATCATGCTTTTTACACGTGCAGATGTAAAACAGCAGAACAGATTCGAGTACGTGCATAAAGACTGAAGAGTATTGGAGAGAGATCTGCGTTTGTTTCTCATCATTACTGCTTTCATCTTTTATCCCGTCTATCGTGTGCATGGAAATGTTGATCAAGTTCAGTGGAAACGAGTCTACGATGCGTGTTTTACCTTCTTGCCCCCCGGGGAGCAGGTGTCAGGAGGAGGCGTGCTGGTAATATTCAGGGGGCTGGAACCACAGCTGGACGGGGATCCTGACCCTCGAATCCTGAAAGACAACACATGTTTGCAGTGTTTCTGACACACCCGTCCTGATGTGCTTATCTGCTCACCGTAACGGGGGTGAACCCACCGCCGTGGCTGCGATCGTGTTAAAAACACCCACTCATCTGACCCACGTCTGTCTCCAGTGACCTCTCCCTGAATCTCACTTCTCTGCTTTGAACATCAGCATCTGAACTTCAAGTCCTGCGTGGTTCAAATTTGCAAACGCATCCACCCACACATGCAAAGCTCGACTCTGAAACCAACCGGCTACCCCCCCCCCCGATTATCTTCAAGCCAAAGCTGAACCAGCCTGACTGAGATTAAACGTCACCTCACTCTAATCTGGGTTATGCAATAGCTATTATGGCCTTTTCCAAAGCGAATGGCTAATTATAGACGCAGGTATCTGCGGCACGGCAGGACCAGCAGAGGCCCGTCAGCTGCAGAGGGCGTCTTTCAGGCAAACGCTGATCAAGTCATCCTCAAAGTTATTCATAAAAAGGCGAAATTCACAATATTAATTAAATAGTAATTCAAATAAATGAAAGAAACTAAATAAAAGAATATTTACAATATTATAAGTTAGTGAAATAAGATATTGCTTATGATTGTGGTTGGAAATAATAATCATGATCAGTGGACAAACGTACCTGTGAACAGGTGTAGAAGTATTTTTGACCATTACAGAAAACACCTGATTGCAGTGATTGCCTCAATGCTTGTTTAGTTGTTTTATTTTTGTGTTGTTTTTTCAATATTTCTTTCAAACCACATTTCACACACACATCATGATTTTCATAGAATTTTTATTTATTATTACTTTTGCCAATTTCAGCTCATTTTACCAACAGCTGATTTTTTTCCTTCTGTAATTTGAGGGTATGAATAATTTTGAGGACGACTGTAGATGTCAGAAATGTGGCTGAGGTGATTCTGGCCCGTTTTAAAGAAGGAACAACTTTCTGAGTCACTGCTGACCTGGCAAAGACTGAAAAGATGACATAACCGACTGGTCTCGTCCCAGATATGACAGAAATCCCAGATGTGTGCAGAGATAATGTTCTGCTGCTGCAACGGGAACATTTTCAGAAAACCATAAGCCATTTTTTCCATGACGTCTTACGGCTGCAGGGGTTAATGTAATTTGCGAGCAGGCTCTGATCAGGATCACTGATACCAGCGCCAGCTTGGAAACGAGCTTCAAACATCCAGATACAAAAGCCCTGCAGCCGTCAGTGACTCCTCTCTGGATAATAAATCAGCTCAGAAAAGAGTTTTTTCTTCACCCATAAAATTCTTACAAGAACATCAGTTCACTTTAAAGACAGTTAATCCCAAACTCTCACTTTATATGCGAAACATTAGTGTTTACGCCACATATTTGTAAGCTGAGTGGAAAACACACACATCCATCATCAAAGCACAGAAGTGTGGGATTCATGTTGGGGGATTAGTGACGTGTTTACAGTAGAGGCCATCATCCTTTTCACCTTCGTCACATTCAGAAAATCTGAGTCTTTCTTCTTTGAACAACCCTCGTTGTGACCACCGTGTAACTGCCATCAGATCCAGTTCTCCGACATCTTTTATGGTTCTTACCTAATAAATCTGTCATTTTTCATTTTCTGTACCGCTGGAGCGGTACAGAAAAGCAACCGGGGGTTGCTGGAGCCTATCCCAGCTAATATCAGGCGAGAGGCGGGGTACACCCTGGACAGGTCGCCAGTCTGTCGCAGGGCCAACACAGAGAGACAGACAACCATTCACGCTCACATTCATACCTAGGGGCAATTTAGAGTGATCAATTAACCTAACATGCATGTCTTTGGACTGTGGGAGGAAGCCGGAGTACCCGGAGAGAACCCACGCATACACGGGGAGAACATGCAAACTCCACACAGGAAGGCCACAGTTGGAATTGTTCAAACCCCCTCCCCAGCCGGGAATTGAACCAGCGACCTTCTTACTGTGAGGCTGCGGTGCTAACCACCACACCACCGTGCAGCCCTTCTAATAAATCTACTTACACATATTTTTCCTTCTTGACGAGACATATGAGAAAATAACACCCAAAACTAAATGAAGCATATCTTTGCAACTACACGGGTTATATGTGTAATCTTGCTGAGACGTGTGAGATTACCACAGCAGAGTTAGAGCCAAGATTATGTGTTACGGTGTCAGAGTAAATCCAGCTGGAAAGCAGAGTGTAGCCTGGCACACCAGCCTGACCAACGCCATGTTCGAGATACACGGCAGGTCAGTCTGGGTTCCCGCCACTGGAAAGTGATTTCCAATCACATTCGGACTTTTATCAATCACCTTTATCGGTGACTCGGTTCTCTAACCATAAACAGTCAGAATGCAGCCGCAGAGGAGTGACGATATAACGATGCCCTTTCTGATGTCTAAAATTAGCTGCTCGTGTCCTTAAACCTGCATCAACTTGCTGCTCTGAGGACTTTCCTCTAACAAAAATACATTTGCATCACTAGGGTTGCACGATAATTATCGGGCTGATAACAGAAAGTTGTTACGTCATTCCGATAAATCTGATATCGTGACGAGTTGTCCCTATAACATATTGTTCTAGAGATGCTGCAATTGGGGAAAGAAAGCTGCTGCCAAACCACTTTCTCTTCTTATTATAAGTCCCGTTTCCACCAGCGGGTCTGGGTCGGGTCGGGTCGGTCCAGGATTTTTTCCTCATCTCCACAGATAAAATCTGGGACAGGTACTCCAACCCAACCCGTCCTACTTGTTTGGTACCCCTCCGTAGGGGTACTGATCTAACCGATCCGGACCAAAGAGGTGGAGCTTAACATACTGCAATCTGTTGATTGGTTGAAAAAAATCAGTCACTTCCCGCATGACTCGGCATAAAAACAAAGCTTGGGTGACCCTTTTGTTTCTGTCTCATGTGATGCTTTGGTTAAAACGCGTTACACTGTGCACGCGATCACGTAGCAGCGCAATCCGGTTAATACTCCGCCTCCAGGGGGAGGGGACAATTGCTGTGGGGACGCAACGTGAAATTATCATATCCGTACCAAAACCAACCCGACCCAGACCTGTGGGTGGAAACGGGGCTTTAGACACCAGCTACCCCCCCCTACAGTGGAATTTTTACAATTGGACGTGCAGAATTTGGAAATCCCAGTTTTAAGCTTGAAAAGGCCTTTTTGGTTTTGTGAATCGTCAACTATCAAAATAGTCAGTGACTAATTTTATAATCGACTAGTGTCGATGAAAGTGAAACCTTTTTTATCTTTTAATCTTTTTGAACCAGTTGTGCACGCTTTTATTTCTTCACGTTTGGACTACTGCAATGCTCTTTATTCAGGTGTCTGCAATACTGCACTTTCCGTTAGCAGCTAGTCCAGAACTCTGCGGCACGACTTTTAACAGGGGCCAGGAAACGTGAACACATCACCCCTATTTTAGCATCTCTGCACTGGCTGCCTGTACGTTTTAGGATAGATTTTAAAATCTTATTGTTTGTTTTTAAAGCTTTAAACGGACTGGCCCCACAATACATTTCTGACTGCCTCCAAATTTATACTCCAGTGCGCACTCTGAGGTCGGGGGACCAGTACCAGCTCGTGGTCCCAAAGACGAGACTTAAAACCAGGGGCGACAGGGCGTTTTCTGTAGTCGGCCCAAGACTCTGGAACGCTCTGCCGCTCCATGTTCGAACTTCCCCCACTGTGGAGAGTTTTAAGTCTCGTCTGAAGGCCCACTTTTATTCTCTGGCTTTTAACACCGCGTGAGTTGTGTGGTCCTTTGTATCTTTTAATTATTTTATTTATTTATTTTTTTTTAATTTTGTTTATTTTTATGGTTTTAGCTGATTTGTTTTATTGTGTTTATTTATTTTTAGTATATTTCACATGTCTTAATTATGTGTGTGCATTTTATTTTATTTGAACGTATTTTTACTGTTTTAAATGAGAGCTGGTGGAGCTATACAGAGCAACACTTCTTTTCTTGTTTTATTTTTATTTTTATTTCATTTTTATTGATGGGCATTTTTGTGTGCAGCACTTTGGAGACATGTTCTGACTGAAATGTGCTTTATAAATAAAGTGGATTGGATTGGACTAATCGTTTGTTTATAAGCTTTGTTTTTCCCGTCCCTTCCACTGCCTTGTCTGCTGTCCGTCTGCTCAGCTTTTCTTGAATTGTATATTGACATAAATAAACAAAAACACTAACAGTCAAAAGTTTGGACACATTTTTCCATCAGATTCAATGAAAAAGTGTCCAAACTTTTGACTGGTACGGTAGATATGCAGCAATTTTTGTCTGATCTGATTACTCGACTAATTGCCAAAATAACTGGTGACTAATCGATTATCAAAATAATCACTCGTGGCAGCCCTACTTGCAGCCTGACAGTCTGTAGACTTGCAGGTGTTCATCCATCTGTAAAATGCTCGTAAGGGTTTTGAGAAGTTTGAAACTCCTGACGGAGTTACACGGCGACGGCAGACTGAAACAGGAGCCGTGCAGATGAGAACACAACAGCGTCGCGTCTTCAGGAATTCCACTGCGGAATGAGTCTTCAGATTTTTGCATCTCAAACCCAGAATGACACCGTTGCCATGTGAACGAAAGGCACTTCCAATTAAATATGTAGTCATTTTTTCCCGCAATCGTTCTCGTGTGAACGCCCCCTAAACCTGAACTCTGCTGTGCAGCTCATAATGATCCTGGTTCTTGCATGGTAACCGTTTGCTTCTCTAACCGCATTACGGACGGCTCTTGTTTTTAAGCGAGTTTTAGAGCTTACTGGTGAGAACCCGTCGCACAACTCTCCGACATGGCAAACAAAGCCCCAGTCATATTGTACGAGCTGGGCAACCGCCTGTTAGCTCATAGCCAAAAATACAATCCTGCATCTAGAAAACAAACCTGTGAGTTAAAGCGGGATTTTTCATTGTTGCCATGACAACAACATTATTTCACATGTATTAACAGAGGCAGCATGTTTCCTTCTGGCAGCGCATCAGCTGCAGATTGGGCAGCTCAGAGATTTGCAGATTTCTCAGCAGCCATTCTCCGTTTAAATTTCATGTTTTTCCAAATATAGAGAAATGACTCGGAGGAGAAGAGAGCGCTTAGAAAAAGGTCAAACCTGCACACAATTCATCACAGAAGCCTCATGGCCGCCAGCGTGTACGGCAGGCTTGTGATAGCTGATAAATCACGCCTCGGCTTCTCCGTGTCACCTCCTATCTCTCTGATCTGCATCTAAAAACTAGGCCACGGCGGTTCTGGAGTCTGACGGCTTTGTCGGGGCAGGAAAGCAAAGTTTTCATCTGCTCTCACCTCTGAATCTCCATCACTTCCTCTGCTATCATGCGTCCGATCTTCCCAGCTCCTGCTCTCGTCCCGCCGGGGATGCCGGGCACGGTCTGCAGCGCCCGTCTCCCCCCACCTGCCAATCAACAGCGACCAGAAAATGAGGAATTCGTTCACTAAATGTGGTTAGTTTATCAGCCATGTAGGAAGGGAGGAACGTCTTTACCTTCTGAGGTCAGAACGCTTTCCATGCTCTGTGGCGAGGCAGCAGACTGGGGGTAATCTGATCCTTCCAGCATCGGACACCTGGACAGAAGTACACGTTCTGTCCATCTGCGTAACACTTCAGGTTTTGCAGCTGAAAATGTTCGGTATGTGGACACTTACGACACAACGGTGTTGGTAGAGACGATGTACTCCACCTCCTTGGTCCAGGGGTTCATGAAGCTGAACCATCTGCTCCTCAACGTGATGAAGGAGCCGTCTTTGATTTTGAATTTGTAACAGTTGGTGTTTATCTTCTCTCTCATCTGCAGCACTGTGAACATCGCAGGTAAATAATGAGTAAAACACTGAATCCTTTCCCCCCCTCCCCCCCTCCCAGTGGAAACCGTCACAGATACCTTGTCTGTGACATTCTGCCAGGTGGCCGATGTCGTCCTGGTGGAAATACTCGTAGAAGGAGGTTCCCAGCAGTTCCTGGGGCAGGTATGCTAGAATAGCCGTAGCTCTGGCGAAACAAAAGCACACCAGTAGAGAAATAAGCAAAAACGATGCAACTGACTAAATGATTGGAAATTAACCCTTTACTGTACACATTATGATGCCATCCATCCATTCATTCATTTTCTGCACCGCTTGTCTAGTTCAGGGTTGCTGGAGCCTATCCCAGCTATTATCAGGTGAGATACAGGTTCACCTGGACAGGTCGCCAGTCTGTCACAGGACCAACACAGACAGACAGACAACCATTCACACTCACATTCATTCCTAGGGACAATTTAAAGTGATCAATTAACCTAACATCATGTCTTTGGATGGTGGGAGGAAGCCGGAGAACCCGGAGAGAACCCACGCATACACGGGGAAAACATAAACTCCACACAGGAAGGCCACAGCTGGAATTGTTCGAACCCCCTCCCCAGCCGGGAATCGAACTAGCAACCTTTTTACTGTGAGGCCTTGAAATGCCAGTGAGGGGAAAAAATAGTTTGGAATGTTTTTACGAGTTAAAATAGACTAAATAAATTTTAAGAAATTTCAATTTCATCTTTGGAAGTTTTATGGGACCGTTTCCATACGACAGTGTTGTCATATGACGACACCAACATTTTATCAAGTTTTCACTAATAAATTAGTAAATAAGTTGTATGAAACTATCGAAACTTGAAGTTTACTCATCTATTGGGGTGAAAATATTTTTTTCAGGCAGAAAAAGACCAAGAAATGGCATTTTGCCACTCGATAGTAGGCGCCCTTTATTTTAACACCGTCATTCCCATCACTGGTCATGTCCACCCCACTTTCTCATTTTCCATCTTTCATTATATCCTATCTTTAAATGATCCTGGAATACAGAACATATTATATATCTTACAAATTAAAGCGTTGTACCGTTTCCCTTTGTTTTCACGTTTTTAAAAGTATGGCATCATTCAAAGGGATGCACTGTAAAGATGTGACAGCAACAATGGGTCTGCTGCCAAACTGAATGAAACTGAAATGATTGAAATGCCATTTTGAATTCCCCTCCTGGGATAAATAAAGTATTTTTCATTTAATTTAATTTAATATGGCAACATCGTGCCATAAACTTTATTAGTACAAATGAGAAAAAAAATCTTTTCAATTTAGGAAGCAGCTGTTTTTGATGAGCATTAAGCCTGCTGACAGTTAAACCCATATGCCACCTCTGGGTGTAATTGAGCCTCCCCCCACAGTCCCCTGAGTTCGACAAGTGGGCAGAAGCATTTTCTAGCCGACCCAGTCATTCTCTGAATCTCGCAGCATCCACAACTTCCGTAAACAGGGTTGCCACCGGATGCCGCACATGCGTGCTGCCTTCGCCACCATCTGCGATGCTTCGCCTATGATTCACCTGTACTTCTGCAGCATATAGTTCCCTATTGAATGGCGCCTAGTCAGTCCTTTGATGTGAAATCGGCTTCTCGTTTGTACTCGATCAGAATGTGCGGATCACGAAACATGATTGGAAAAAAAATTAGAGTAAATTAGTTCACTTTCGCCAAGCGATGCTAAGAGAAACCACCCGATTACAGCAACCACGCTAAGCTAAGCTAAAGTCAGTGCCGCGAGATTCAGAGAATGACTGGGTCGGGTAGAAAATGCTAGGCTTTTCCGGTGGACTGGGCGAACATATCCTGATTACAACGGCGTATAACAGAGCCTGGCCCTCGTCCTGCAGCTCGTCAATGTTTCCTTGTTCAAACACACCAGATTCATAAGAAACTGAGGAAGAAAT
The DNA here is from genome assembly GCA_023101725.1 of Atherinomorus stipes. NCBI lineage: Eukaryota > Metazoa > Chordata > Actinopteri > Atheriniformes > Atherinidae > Atherinomorus > Atherinomorus stipes. The sequence continues at coordinate 434,160 of JALJCO010013115.1, read as the reverse complement.
CAACAAAATCGACACGCTGAACTGTATCGTTCCCTCTTCTCACCTCTGGTCGACAAAGACGAACTTTCCATCGATGGCGTGCCGGGAGACGTACTCGGTGGGCTTCACCCTGATGTCTGCCGGGCTGGGTTGGGGGACGATGTGGGGGTGAAGGCGGCCGATGGCTACCAGGCAGCTCAGGTTGCAGCCCTCGTTGTCTGGCTCGTTGTCCTCGTCCAGCCCCATCTTGGTGGGCGGCCAGCTCTTCAGGTAGCCTGTGCTATGGATAGTGCAGAAGCTCTTACGGTCAGCTGTAAAGAGAAGAGGAGGGGGGAGAAAGAGAGGAGGGGTAAGGATGATGAAGACAGAGGGACTCATCCGTGATTCTGACCGGCTGCAAAACAAGTTGAAGAAAGCCACATAATACGGATCAGTTCAGTAAGTGATGCTGCATCTTTTTAAAGCCGCTAATCAAAAACAGAACAGATGAATCTGTACAAAACGTTTTGTCGGATAGTACTTTGTAGAAATACCGCACAGATCAACAGTGACCATCTGCACATCATTTTCTCAAGCCTTTTTTGGCTATTTAGTTACTTGTGTAACTAATATTAAGTTTTTTTTCCCCCTGCATGAGTTACACTGTGCCGTTTCTCTTTTTCCCCACTGTTCTGCTTCTCTTTTACATGCACCATACTGGAGCTGCTGAGACTTTATTGTCCCACTGTACGGAAATTCAAAGTCTTATCTTACCATTTATCTTCTATCTTCACAAAACAAACTCCAACTCAGCTCGTTTTTGGTGCCACAGTACGTCTAAATGTCTTTTCCCATTTTATTCCAGCCGTAGAGGACCATTATTTTCATCAGACAGACATAACTTGTCACTTGCTGATCTTTGGCTCCTGATTGGACATTACCATCAATTTAAGCTCTCTAAAGGGTCAAAGGTCAGATTCTTTAGGATTGATGTGATTATTTGGTGTTGTACCGTCAGATATACATCTGAGCGGTTCACAAATTAATGTATTATGCTCTGTGATACTTGCCAGATGTTTAATCTTACTAAATTGGAAAAACAAAGTCCCTCCCTCCCACTCATCAAAACCCTTTGAAAGAAATTAGCAATACTTATAATTAGAAAAAAATAAATACTCTTCAAAGCAGAATGAACAAATGTTCTTCTCAATTTGGCAACCTTTCATCAACTATTATAATATGAAATGATACTGGGCAGACCTCTTAGTTTGACTCAATTCACACATTCTTTTTTTTAAATTTAATTATCAATTATTATTTTTTTCATTATTATTATTATTGTTTTATTTATTCCATATTTTTCACTATTATTTCATGTGAATGTGCACTTTTTTTTCCTTTTTGTTTTTGTTGTTTTCTTGCTTCTGAATGATTTGTTACTTGCAGCAAAAAAAGTTAATAAAAAGAAATGGAAAAAAAAAAAGGGTCAGACAGGAGGTGGACTAATCATAATTTCTGGGTCAAATACAGGTCTCCAAGCGAACCTAGTGGTTTTATAGTAGTAAAATATGATTAATAATCATGTTCACATGCGTGATAGTGCATTCCAGTTGTCTCGGAACTCATTTTTCGGAGGTAATTTTCCAAGGAAGTGATGTCATGAACTTGTTTTTCCGAGATACGAGCTCGTAATTTGCAGAGGACCCCGAGATTGTAGATTAAAGACGGCTCTGTCCAGTACCATTGTTGTATCAATTAAACTTCTATTTAAGATACGTTCATAAGTTTCAAGTGGAAACATCAGAGTTGTTGTTATTGAATTTTACGGTCTCATGTCGGTCGTTTCTTTAAAACACAGTGTGAATATGTGTTGTTCATTAAACACACACACTGAAATTGGCTGTTGTTGACATGGTAACATTGTTATAACGTCTGCGTTATTTTTTTTTAGATAGAAATTTGTTCATTTCTCAATATTAACGCTACATTTTGTGGCTGGAATGTAAACCTGGACAGGATGGAAATGCCTGGAAAACTTCTGTAGATCATCTAAAGGGTAACATATCCATCACAATGTAGCCCACAGAGTTACACACTACCGTACAGAGTTTTAAGAGTTAATTATATCAGCCTCAGAAAGGTCATAAACTGATTTAAAGAAACAGATTTTGCTTGGGAGATGACTTTTTTGATTTCTATCTTAATAAGATTGTTCTAAACACAGCATCCACATGTTCCTCTGACTGACTGAAGGCAGTTTAAACCCTTACAGATTTCTACAGGATAAAGCAAAGAACAACAGCAGGAGAACCAAGTCAGTCTCCATGAAATATTCAGGAAAAACCCTAAAAATATTCAGCATGGGTGGTGGAACTGCAGCGCAGCTGTAACAGCCGCTGCTTGGTTCACTCCACTTCACTTTCGCCCCCCACCAAGGACTAAGGAGGGCGTCGTGCAGCCAGCCGTTCGTTTTATCTGCTCTCAGATGACGTAACATGTTCCAGAAAGACCTTTTTAAGATGTGAAGAAACTTTTTTTAAATTCAGATAAAAGCTTATGGGAGGTTGTGGAGTCAGAATATAAAACAGGAAGTGGTGAAAAGCTCCACTCCTGATATAGCTGAGCTCGTCCTCACACATGAAAACTACAGCTGGGAGGTAAATGAGGCAGGATGACTAAAACCCTCCTTCTGCCAACATCCATAACTTCAATTTTTAATCCTCCTACATCGTGTGTGATGTAACCTATTTCTATGTCTATGGATGTAACAGCACTCAGGGGTGCTTCCGCTGCATTCGTCATAAATCACACGGTGCACGAACAGGGGGAGAACGAAGACAAAAAAGAAAAATACTGTAGTCTTTTCCCGAAGACTTTCCCTTAACCTCATGACCTGTAAAATGCTGTAAAACGAACAGACCACACTCACACCACGCTGCTGTAAAACTACCGCTGGTATTAATATTCCACCAAAACAACACAAAAAAGACAAACATGCATTCATTCCTTGTTTTAGGGATGTGCAGGGTAAAGACAGGATTCAAGGATGACTCATTCAAAATGAATAAATTGCTTTTTTGTTAATGGGAACAAATCATTTCAATAAAACTAAAATCAGATACCTTCATCCTGATCAAATAATTAAACAGGAAATCTGTGTTTTTGATGCTAATAGCATTTCATACTTCTTAAAAATCCTTTTCGCTTTGACATACAAAGTGTTGGCAAAGACAGTAATTAATGTTACTGTGTTCAGATTTCTATCAGTTCATCTTTACACTCCTTTTCTGAAGCATCACCAGTTTGTTTAAAGCAACACTACTAACATTTCTGACCTTAAACCTCTGGGCTTCTGACCCGCTTTGATGCCCCTCTGACATTTATCATCTACATTCCCGGGGTCATCGTTGCCCTGCAGCGACCCGAGGCTGAGAAACTGCATTTCATAACTCCGTTTCTGCCTGGTGACAACTGCATTTTGCTATATGGAACAAAGTCACATGCTAGCAACTGGGCTGTTTTGCACATGCACAATGGCTGATTCAGCAAAAAACAAACAAACAAGGAGGACATTGTCAGAGGAAGTGAGGGAAAGAGAGAGACTGAGATAAAACGGATGAAACTAGACATTGAACTGCATTTTACTGTCTGGAGTGCGCATGCACGGGAGACAGGATGCAAGGCGCCGAAGTGAGACAATATGCCAAAGTTCAGTAATTTGGCTTTAAAGGATTTTTTTTTTTTTAACCTGGACCTTATTTTCTAGGATTTTATACGTGCATTTACTCAGCGGTAAAATTTCTCCATCACTTTGACTCCTTTGGAAGATATCACGATGAGTCACCCTTTGGTGTTCATCCATATAATGGGAGAGACGGAGCAGCCTCTCTACAAGACATCATCTGCAGCAAAAATCCTTCATTTCATCAGTGCTTTAAGTAGAATGAATGAAGGAATGAGTACTACTGTCCTGTGAATTCAGAGTTTTGCAAATTGTGGTTTGTTTTCGGGGTTTTTGGAGTAGCGAGCTGCTCTTTGTGGCTGTACTATGGAAGCTTGTGTCAGGAACGTGTACCCCAAAAAAATCTGATAACTAACGGAAAGCTAAATCTGGACTCGCAGGACAGTAGTACTCGTTCGTTCATTCTCCTTAAAGTATTGGCGAAATGAGGGAGTTTTGTTGCAGATAATGCCTTATGTGTATATATATATATATATATATATATATATATATATACACACATATAATATTTTGGGTTTTTTGAAGGTCAGACGCAGTCAGGGAATGTTTTGAGTCGCACAACTTGCTTGAAAAGCGCTTCATAAATAAAGATTGATTGATTATATAGAGGCTGCCCTGTCTCTGCCATTATATGGATGTACGCCGAAGGGCGACTCAATGTAATACAGGTGAGTAAATGCACATATAAACTCCTAGAAATAAGGTCCAGGCGTAAAAAAGAAAGACAGTTATTCTTTAACAAAAGCTGTATCACTCATATAAAACAGAATACAAAATACCATTTCAAAATATCATAAAAGCTGTTTTTTTTTTAATTTGAGCTCCTCTTCTGACTACTACTAAAGGCCTATTCATGGATCAGATGCACTAAAGAAAGATGTCATTTGGCAGAGAAACAGTCGTTAGTTAATTCCTCATATTGCTCTCAGAGAGAGAAGCTGACTTTGGACGGAAGCTACGCAGCTCCTCACACATGTGCAGATGTAAAACGGCCAAATAAATCAGATACACTGGTCTACATGCAAGAAGACAGCAGGGTATTGGGGAGAAATCTGTGTTAATCCAGTTTCTCCTAATTGGATAATGGCAGTTATCTGATTAGGGGCATGAGATTTTGCTGTCTACGTGACTACTTGAAGGATCTGGAACTCTACAAGTGTGGTAATGATCTGGGGTCTCATTTATAAACGTTGCATACGCACAAACGGGGCCTCAAACTGCCGAATGTCAGTTTCCACGCAGAAGCTGTGATTCACAAAAAGCAAACTTGACGGGAGAATGTGCGTCTCTCACGCAAACTCTGGGTAATGACGTAACCACCATTATAAATGAGACCCCAGATTTTTAGTGTGCATGTAAACGGCCTCGATGACATCTGTTAATGTGCTCGTTTTAGCAACGCAAAAGGTTTTAGTCATTTTAGAAGACGAATACACTGCAAAAGCTCAAACCTTAGCAAGTACGTTTTTCTAATTTCTAGTCAAAACATCTCATCATACTCAAAATAAGACAAAAGTACCTAAATGGAAACATTTCAGTGAGATAGAAGAACTAAGGCAATGCATCTTATTCAGGGTCCACACTCTTTTTGTAAAGTTATTTTCCAGGACTTTTCCAGGACATTTTCAGGACTTTTCCAGCTGCTACAGAACAAGTCAAGTTATCACAGCATAGACTAATAACTTCCACTTCAAGCTTTAGAGAAGTGTTTTACAATTGTAGCTTAAATTTTTTTACAGCGATGAAGTAGCGAAAAAGCGGAGACGAAGCAGAGATGAAGCAGAGGGAGGAAAAATCATTTTCCAGGACATTTTATCTTCTTCTCTTTTTCCATGTTTGGAAAAATGTTTAATCATTTTCCAGGTTTTCCAGGACGTGTGGGAACCCTGTTATTTTGAGAAATCTATCAAGAAAATTTAGCTTGTTCTTTTGGCAGAATTCTTTGCTTGTCACAAGCAAAATAATCTTGGCCACTCTTAAAATAAGTTAAACAAACAAAAAAAATGATTGCAATAAGCAAAAAAAAAATCTGCCAATAGAATAAGCAAAATGTTCTTTATAAGATTTCTTAAAATAAGATGCATTGCCTTAAAACGGGTTCTTATATCTCACTGAAATGTTTCTCTTTAAGTGATTTTGTCTTATTTTGAGTGTAATGAAATCTTTTGACTGGAAATTAGAAAAATATACTTGGTAAGATTGGAGTTTTTGCAGTGTAAACAAATCCACCTCAGTGAAGCCCACGGCAGCGTGACCATCGTATTACTCATAGAGAGAAATTAGGTAAATGAACTGTTACCTAATTAAAGCTTTCAGCGACTGTTACTGCTGGTAACAGAGACATGATTTTGTTTTCAGACACTACAGCTGAATGCAGGTTAAGTAAGTCAGAGCTGCATTTAAAGGGGCAAACTTCCTCGACTGTGTAATGGAAATGCTTTTGTGTCAACTAGGGTGTGATTCCTTGTTCAGATAAAGTGCTTCTAAAAAAAAGAGAGGCGGAAAACAAAAAAAGAAAGAGCGAGGGAGAGAGTGAGAGAGCAGGAAAAGCAGAGCTTTGGTTTCTCCAGAGTGGAGCTGAAAACCAGGAAAAGAAGAGGGAAAAGAAAGAATTTCCACGTTTCTCTACCTTTTTCTTGGAGCAGGTGGAGGGAAAGTCTTTGTCCTCTACTTTAACAGAAGGTCTGTTGCACTTCATCCTGCAGAAAAATGACCGTCGGGCTCCCGAACAGAGCCGAGATGGACCGGGGGTGATATCCGTCTTCACAGGAAGACCAGCTGGAAATAAACACGTTAACAAAACTGGGTCAAAACAGGGATTCTTCTATTTTCTTTCCTCAGTAAAACTACTCTGTCATCATCTTCATTACATCCACTTTCAGCTCACCGCTCTACCAAAGACAGAGTTTTGGAAAATGGGCTGACCAGATCTCTCCGACTCTCCTGGAGGAAAGTTTAATCATTCTTTAAATGAATCCCATTTCCTCCATTTCACCTCCTGCTGCGTTTGTGTGCCACTTTAATCCACTTCTTACGTGTCATTAGGTCTCTGTCGGAGCTTCTACCATATCATGCACAATGTCTTCGTTTAAAGCTTTTAGAGAAGTTTCAACCACAGTCACATCTTTTCTTCTGTGTGAATTACATTCAGCCAAATTACTAAATTAAGGCCAGATTCTCCAAAGACAACTTTCAATCGCTGATATGAGACTTCCACAATTCAAACCCTGACTTTGGTGAAGACAGAAGTAATTAAATGCTTTATAACTGCAACAAGAAGCTTCCAATTATAGCACACATGAATAAAACTATTCTGGAAACAGAGATGTGAATTCAAGCTCGTAACTATGTGGCTTCTGATACCAGATTTCCTGGTATCACTGAGGAGGACAAAACAGATGAATATGCAAAGCCAGGGCGGTGGGAAGAAGAGAAAAGACGTAGGAGGGTGACATCAATTTGACCAGATTCTTGCTTCTAAAAAAAACCCCGGACATGCGTTTGTCTGCTCACTTTTCGCGTCGATGAGCCTCTCTCGTGGAGCTGTATCTGAGGAGGACAGCTGCTCTTTGACTTTGGCGATGTCCTTGGGGTGAAGGTAGTCGAACAGGCTCTGACCTATCAGGTCATTCTGAAGACCACAGAGGAGATACATGAGGGAGGTAGCAAAAACAGAAATATATCAATAAACCATTTAAAAAAAAAGTATTTTCTCTACTTGTGTCATGTGAAAGTTTTCCTGGAAAGCTGCAAAGCATCAAAATCTTCCTTTTCCCCGATTATAAATGATGGAGTTCTTCAATTTTATCCCCAACGAAACTTCACAGATTTTTGTTTAATCTCTCCTGAGAAGTCCCAGTTTTATTTATGGGCTGAATTCAGCTAAACCCCTTTTCTCTTGTTCAAAACCACCAGTTCCAAATGTAAACGTCTCTCTCTTCTCCAAAGACGACCTAGTTTTATTAGAGCTACACCATTTCATTACCACCTGCAGACTCTGCAGGACCTTCAGTGCTGCGCAAATAATATACAGTCGCCCTCAAAATTATTCACACACTCCCATTAAAGAAGGGAAAAAAAAATCAGTTGCCAGTAAAATAAGTTAAAACTGAGAAGTGTAATAATAAATAAAAATTCTATGAAAATCATGACACTGATTTTGTTTTGTGTTTCAACAGAAATATTAAAAACAAATACACAAAAAATAAAACAAGTAAACAATCATGATGGGGCTCCGAAGCTAAAATGTTGTTGAGCAACACTGAGTCAATCACTGCAATCAGCCGTTTTCTCTAATGTTTAAAAAGACGCCTGCACCTGTTGACAGGTAAGTTGGTCCGCTGATGATGGGAAAGGTGCTCTAATGTGTCTGGGATCGTTTTTTTTTTTTTTTTTTTTTTTTTTAATTATAATTTTCAACCACAATTCAGAAGCAACATTTTATATCACAAAATTATCATTTTGTGAATTTTTATTTATCATTATTTTCTTCAGTTTCCAGTTATTTTAATTACTTATTGTGAATTTAACCTTTTCTTTAATTGGAGGGTATGAATAGTTTTGAGGGTGACTGTAAATCACCAAGGGCTGGGCGATATGGACCAAATATCTTACGATATATTTGTTTTAGATAGGTATACGTTTTAGAAATGCAATATATCCCAGTATTTTTACCCTAATTTGTCAGGATGTTTAATTTCATATCAAACACCTGATGTTTAGTACTGAAACATGTTTAGCTTAAAAGTAGAGCTGCACTTCAGTGATGAAACTGGTTAGAAATAAGTCAAGATAGTTGGCTGGCCGTTTATGATTTCTTTATGGAAGTCCTGGAGAGGATTGTCTTCCAGACGGAGCTTAAATAATCAGGTGACAGTTCTGTTGTCGGGTCATTACGTAAAAATAAAACAAAAACATTTGCACAACTAATATAGCAATATATTACAGTATATGTAAATATCATATCTCTCTCATGTACTGTAAATATCATACCGGTATATCGCCCAGTCCTAAAACCACCTGGTGGCTAAGTCATTAACAAAAAGTGTCTTTTTTTCTTCTCCTTGGCTCAGAGTACCTGGGTGTAGTTGAGAATCTTGTAGACCGATTCAGAAACAAAGAGGATCTTGCCGCGATCACACCCCACCACAAACAGGAAACCATCAGCAGCCTGCGTTCATACAGAAAACATACAAGTACAGACTTTAGGATGCTTTTTTTATTCCTGGACAACATACCAAGTCAAACATACATCATTTAATTATCTTTATTCATTGGAATGATTAAAATACACACTAACATATAGATCTACTGTGCACTGAACAACTCATCCAAGCTGGTGATTAGCAGCCAGGACAAGAAAAAAAAAAGCAAATCCTCTGGTGGAAATGAGTTTTTAGGTTGAAGAGATGTCTAAAGTAAAAGAAAAATAAGCTGCTTGAACACAAGCTGAAGTATAATAAGTAACACAGATGAAAATAGGAAAACATGAGTGAGTTGCGAGCAGCAGTATGTTAGTGAGGAAAGCGGAACTCAAAATGATGTTTTTGTAAATGGGAGCAGAGGAACAGAGGATGTCCGACAGATTTACACTCACTCTTAATATCAAATGCTTCAGTTCATCGTCTGAGAGGAAGGAAGGCTTGTAGTTTGCTTCTGTGTACGGGTTGGCTGCACCTGTGCGTGACAGAAAAACACACCTGTGGATTCAGACTGCACCTGTAATTCCACAACGGCAGCTGGTAAGGATGCCGTTCATCACGATAAATGTTCAAACTCCATGAGACACTTCCTCTACAACCTTTACATTTTTTACTGGCCAAAAGCTTTTTTTTTAATCCTCAAATCCAAAAAAACACTAAAGTTGTATCCTGATGCAATAAGATACACTCCTCAACTATCAGTCCTCCTTAAAGCTTGATTATCAATCAATCATATTTGTTTAAAGCACATTTAACAGCCAAAACAGGTGTCCAAAGTGCTGCACAGGAGGCAAAATAATAAACAAAAATAAAAACAATATAAAAACAGTACAAATTTGAATAATAAGAATACAGCAAAACACACAAAAACACCCAGATTAAACTTTTTTTAAAAAGTTTAAAGAAAATTCTTGGAAATAACACCTGAGAAGTCATGAATTATACATCTGGCTGAAAAAAATGAGTCTTAACCATCAACTTAAAGGCCTCAGTTTAACTTGCAGCTCTGATTTCCAAGGTCAGAGCATTCCAGAGGCAAAAAAAGCCCTGCTGCCTCTGGTAATGCACTTGAAACAGAGAAACTCCAGGAGCAACAAGAAAGAAGACCTATATGATATAGATGGCTTGTATTGCACAAGCAACTCTGATCAAAGATGCGACTGCTGATTATTTTAATTATTTTCAACATCGCTTGCCCAGACTCAAGAGAAAAAATACTAACTCAGTTCTATGATGCTGTATTAAGACCAAAGACAAAGATAGTGTTTGCGAATAACAAGGTATTAATTCTGCTACAATAAAAGAGAAGAAACATCTCCTTTTTTGAGAAGTCAAAATGAAAAAAGTTTCTTTGTCTGAAAAAAAGCAGAAAAAGCCGGTATTTTCTTCATGATGTCATCAATAAGATCGTAATGCAAATGATTTCAACTTTAAAATAAATAAAATGAAAAATACATACAAAAATACGGAAGCGTATTGCATTCACCTGAAAAAAATAAAATTGGTCTGTTTTTCTGAATTAACGAGATAATTTTTTACAAAAATAAACAAAAACGTTCTGTTTTTCTGAATTAACGAGATCATTTTTACAAAAATAAATAAAAACGTTCTGTTTTTCTGAATTAACGAGATAATTTTTTACAAAAATAAATAAAAACTTTCTGTTTTTCTGAATTAACGAGATAATGTTTTACAAAAATAAATAAAAACTTTCTGTTTTTCTGAATTAACGAGATAATGTTTTACAAAAATAAATAAAAACGTTCTGTTTTTCTGAATTAACGAGATAATTTTTTACAAAAATAAATAAAAACTTTCTGTTTTTCTGAATTAACGAGATAATGTTTTACAAAAATAAATAAAAACGTTCTGTTTTTCTGAATTAACGAGATAATTTTTTACAAAAATAAATAAAAATGTTCTGTTTTTCTGAATCGGTCTCTGCCAGACACGTGACATTTGTTGCTAAGACGCCATTTCCGGCATATAAAAGTCAGCGGTCCGTTTATCAAACAAGCCTGGAAATGAGCGCACATCTGATCATATAAATGATCTTATTATTGTATCCACGTGTGATTCATAAATGTTCCTGTCTGACCAAATAGAATCACCGTCAGAAATCCCTCTTCATCCAGCTGCTTTTACCCTGAAGCAGCAGCGCAGACAGGCGGAGGCTGGTCCAAGCCTGACCCGCACTGTCGGATCTGAGCCTGACCCGCACAGAGACAAAAGAAAAAATAACTTTCATTAGCTAAGCTAAGAAACAGTCTGCTGACTGAGCGCTGATAGACTATAACTTTAGGGTACAGATTAGGCTACTTAATAGAAACGACGGATCGCCTCCTGTCTTCTGTCTCCAGGAGCTGCAGGTGTCATACCAGCCAGATGATCTTAACAGCAGAGTTATAACTTCTGAAGGCAACAAATGATCGCCAAAAATGTCAAGATAAATCAGACTTTATTATCTCACTGTTGATGTCTGAATTAAGAAAAGAAAGCTCGGCTGCTTGTAAGCAGACGGACAGTCAGACTGCAGAAAGGCGCAGATGCATCGGACCAGCGGGAAACGCTGCTTTAGACTCAGAGAAAGTTTGCAACACAACCCTGACCTGTGTGGATCTGTACGATGCTGTAACTTGTCAAGACTTTATTGACAAGTTAAATAACAGAAATACTAGTTTATAAAGATTATGCGCAGCCAGAAGGGCAGACGCGCTGGTAACTGCAGCTCCCAGGAGACACGGAGTTAAGTGGAGGAGATCCGTTTTAATCTAGGCTATACATTAACGTTGTACAAGTGTTCATTCGGTAGACTGTTTCCTAGTTTAACTAATGAAAGTTATCGTGTCTCCTGTTCCTGTCCGGGTCAGGCTCAGATCCGACCAGCCTCCACCTGTCAGCGCTGCTGCTGCTTCAGGAGAAACAGCTGGATGACGGTGCATTTCTGACGAAGATTCTGTTGTTTGGTCAGACACGAACATTTTATAAATCACACATGGATTCAGTCATAAGATCATTTTTATGATCAGATGTGCGCTCATTTCCACGCCGGTTTGACCACTGACAGTTTTACGTCTGAAATGGCGTCAAGCGCTGGTTACTGCTGGTTAAGCAACAAATGTTACGTCACTCGGCGGAGACCGATAATGAACCATCCGGAGCCACTGCAGTCAAGCCAGCCAAGCTTCAGAGGTACAGCTGAAATTACGCCGGTTGTCTTGACCGCGGATCCGCGAGAGGCAGCTTGACTGCAGTCCGGAGTGCTGGTTCTGACCCACCAGCAGCAGCTACTTGACGGGTCATAGAAGGAGAGAACGTGTGCTGGAAATGCAGCTCGGAGCTGGAGCTGTGCACATCCATGCTTTCCGTTTCCAACAGTCCCCCGGACAGATGAAGGTCTCAGTCCGGACTGGTGGGAACGGTTGGAATGATGGAGTTAACGGACTCCCGCTGGAGTCAGTGAATTTTCCTGTCACGCCTTCACCAAACTTTGCCAGATCAGTGATGGAGCCCCGCGATGTAACTGTTTGCACACCAGCTCCTCTCGGGATGCGTGTTGCCATGGTGATACATAAACTAGCAAGCTAGCACTGATGGATCGCTGATACAAAATACTCTGTAGTTTATTTAAAACACCAAAAATACTTGCAGATAGAGCATGCGCAGAACACAATCAAATATTACTTTCAATGGAGATAATCCAATAAGCGTTTACATGACCAAATATTCCAGTTAGAAAAGGAGTAACCCAGGGGTAATATTCGGTTTTTTAAGAACCCGAAAATGAGCATATTCGGGTTTTTGCCAGTGTTTAGGCTACATAGCCGTGCGCAACCGGGTTATTGCTAATATTCCGGTTATGAAAGAGTTATTGGCTGCATGTAAACGCAGTGAGTGCTTGCAGCGCCAGTCAAGTGGTTGCTCCTCATTAACGGAAACGGTTGTTCTTTCTCTCCTCCTCCTCCCTTCTCTCACTTTTATCTCGTTAATTCAGAAAAACAGAACGTTTTTATTTATTTGTGTAAAACATTATCTCGTTAATTCAGAAAAACAGAAAGTTTTTATTTATTTTTTGTAAAACATTATCTCGTTAATTCAGAAAAACAGAAAGTTTTTATTTATTTTTGTAAAAAATTATCTCGTTAATTCAGAAAAACAGAACGTTTTTATTTATTTTTTGTAAAACATTATCTCGTTAATTCAGAAAAACAGAACGTTTTTGTTTATTTTTGTAAAAAATTATCTCGTTAATTCAGAAAAACAGACCAATTTTATTTTTTTCAGGTGAATGCAATACGCTTCCGTACAAAAAAATCATAAATCAAAAAATCTGATAAAAAAAAAAAAAATAAACTAAAAATAAATAAATTGAATTAAAATACAATAAAACTAAAAAAAAAAAAAAAAAATAAAAAATAACTAAATAAAATAGCGAAACCTAAACAAAATACTGCTGGCAGTACCACAAAAAAAAAAAAAAAAAAATCGAATAAAAAAAAATTAAAATAAAACTAAATAGAAATAAATTGAATTCAAATATAATAACACAAAATAAAAATAAATAAATAAAACAAAACAAAATTAAAAAAAAACAAGACGAAAAAATTAAAAAAAAAAAAACTAAATGAAATAAAACAAAAACTAAAATCTAACTATATAAAATAGCTGAACTTAAATAAAATACTGCTGGCAGTATCACAAAAAATATCAAATTAAAACAAAACTAAACTAAAAATAAATAAAAAATAAATTGAATTAAAATACAATAAAAGAAAATAGAATAAATGAAAAAAAAATCAAAAATAAAAATAACTGAAAAAACTAATGAAAAAACTAAATTAAATAAAAAAACAAAACAAAATACAACTCAAAATAACTAGACCTTGATAAAATACTGCTGTTAGTATCACACACAAAAAAAACAAATTAAAATAAAATGAAACTAAAACTAAATAAAGATAATTGAAATAAAACACACACAAACACACACAAAAAAATCAAATAAAAATTACAAAAAAAGAAAAGTAAGAAAAAAAAAAACAAATTAAAACACTAAATGAAATAAAAACAAAACATAACTAAATAAAATATCTAAACCTAAATAAAATACTGCTGGCAGTATCACTGAACAATCATTAAGACCTATAAATACTCTTTACCCTTCAACAGATCCAGTTTTCACATCAGCTGCTCTGCGAACTCAGATTTTGCAGCCTAAACAGTTAAATAAATATCTATAAATCTTTTTTCCCAACATTCAACATTTCTTCAAGCTCATTCTGACCTCTGAGCGTCTTCATGTGCTGGACCGCCATGCGCAGGACTGTCAGTTTATCCAGCTTGCGGGACATGGCGTTACAGGTGGGCACTAGTGACGCCAGCTCGTCAATGAAGCTGTTCATCTTGTCCCTGCGCCGCTTCTCGATCTGGCTGTGAGCCTCTCTGCAGAACAAATGACATTATTCACCTTCACTCCTCCTTTCCTCCTCCATTAGAAACTGAATCCTAAAACCAGCAGGAATGCAAGAGAAACCACTTTTCCTGCACCGGGCTGCTTCCTCGTTCCGTATATCATCATCAACTACATTATCTTAACTAGCATGCACACAAAACACAGATAAAAGAAAACCTGCACTCTAGAGATGAAAGATGAAAATCCATTTCTGATGTTTGATCCATTCTTGTTTGTAAAACACTTCAGGGGATCCTACTGTCCTACGTGGCTGTTCTGCCTCAGCATCAACTACAAATGGGAAGTTCCTCTCATTAAATGGGAAGGAGAGGTTGGAATTAATCATTGGGCATGCTCTCTCAATCCTTTGGTTCCACATAAAGCCAAGATCTATACATTTCAATGTATTAAGTTCCTTATCATCCACAAACACAAAGCTCTCTCTGTCTCCAGCCGGACAGAGTGACATTTAATTTGTGTAAGAGAGATCACAAGGTAAGAGGGGAATGAGAAAAGGAGAAAAGATGGGTTTATACCTGGCATTCTTAATCCTGCCTTGTTGGTCACTGGAAAGACAAAAACAAATGTTATAGAAGGGAAACCGAGCAGAAGGAAATTCAAAGATTTCAAGGATATTAAGGCATAAAAAAGGGTAAAAGGTGAGGGAGGAGGAAATGGGGCCAAAGGCAACCTCACAGGTTCTGTAACAGCATCAGGGATTATGCAACAAGGGTAATGCAGGCTGTACAAGCTGCTGACCGATGTTCTAATATGACGTAGTTCACCCCCCCACCCTACACATTCTTTCCTCACATGCAAACTTATGCAAGACTGCAACAATAGGGAGAATGCACATCCCACCCACTGGCACCACAACAAATAAAACACTGTTTTATTTCTTCTGGTCAGAACAAACAAAAGAAATTCTGATTAGTTAGAAATCTGCCAACTCTTCATCTCAGACGGACGAGTTCCCCGACTAAAAAACCCTCCGATCCAAGTCATTTGCTCATGTTTCCCCTACCATGTTATTGGCGGGGCGTCCCGCTCCCCGTCACTGCCACACCGCACCACCCACAGACGTGGAGAGGTGACAGAGAAATCAGCATGTTCCACGATCTAATCAGAGTATAAATCTTTACCGTGGGGATTTTTTAGAAAGCTTAAATATCTCCACCATTGTTCCTCCACGGCTGCTCTCAGCCTGTCCTACGATGGGATGTCGGCTGAGCATCAACATGTGTAGCCTGGTACAACAGCCTGACTAACGCCATGTATGAGATACACGGCAAGTCAGATTTGACTTGCCGTGTATCTCATACATGGCGTTAGTCAGGCTGGTGGACCAGGCTACAACATGTCGCCTTGACAATCATCTCTAAAATCTAGATTATTTAAACTGCTAAAGTCAAATCAGCAGCTTTTGATTAAAAAAAAATGTATATTGATTAATAATAATCAAATAAAATCCCCACATTCGGCCGCGCTGCTGGCTTTGTCATGCGTGCATTCTGTCATCTCGATAGTTTTTCCTGGAGGACTGGCAACTGATTCAAAGAATTTCACTGTATGAGGAAAATTTCCAAGTTCATGTTGCTGATAATCTACGCGGAGAGGAGGCGGTGGATCTGCAGCCGATGGTCAGCTCCGGCTCTCCGCCGGGCTCCTGCTGCTGGACTGAGCCGCGGGTTTGTAGCCGTGCAGCCTCCATCAGTGCTCCCCATCATACACATGCTCTCTGCTGAGCGATCCAACCCAGAACCGTGCTGTGATGCGTGACGCGCCAGACTCGATGCGCCTTTCTAATGTGGCTTCGGTTGTTATGCGCAAGAACTTCAAGCTGCCAGTTTTACGCACCGAACGAGCTGCACAGAGAAACCTTCTAGTCTGTTTGGTTAAATGAAAAGCTAACGGTTACCGAGGCAACAATACTTTGTAGGTTTGCCGGCACGTCCACGCTCTCATCAGCAGTCTGCGCGCAATGACGCCTCCTCAGCATTTAACTTTTATAGTTAGTTCCCCTCCGCTGTATCCAGACAGGTGCGCAAGGACAAGGTGGAGTACGAGGCCGGTGTCAGGCAGGGGCAAGAGGGGGTTGCCTCTGCCTCTGTTCACCGCAGTTCAAAAACACTTTCCCTTCTTATTTTAGACGAGTCCAATAAAAAGAAGATGGTTTGGATGGTTTTATTTTTTATTATCTGTTTTATTTGGGCTTTTTACTGTGGTCTGGTCCCGCACCGCAGGCCTCCACGCGCTCTAACAGCTGACAGCGTGTGGACACGTGTTATCTGCTGTAGAGATGTCAGATGCAGACACTTTATTATAAATCCGTGTGCACATCTGATCTGAAAGAGTGCCTGGACCGTTATGACTCCAGCTGAATACGTGCGTGTGCTGATTAGGGCTGGAGTCTGCCTGCAAAAAGGTGCTGACAAAATTCAGCATCTGGTACTTTTGGTGTTAAATGCTGGTATAATACCGTTTTTAGCGCTTTAGTATTGCAGAACTATACTGGTACCAGTACACCGTGCAACCCTACGAAAGACAGACCGATACATCGGCCAGCTGATATTTTAGGCCGATATTTGCATTTTTTGCTGGTATCAACCGATACGTTGGGCGTGATGACTGATACCCCCACTCTGCATAATCTACTGACTTTTTAAAAACAAGTTTAATGTTTCTATTTAATATCTATTTACAAGTGGACCATTTATTTTTTTTAAATACATTTATTTTAAAGTGCTTTGTTCTTTTTTTTCATACAAAAAGTTGTAGCATTACTTTTCATTGTGTCCTTCATTATACAGGGTTTCTACATGTTTTTACAAGTTAAATTTAAGAGTTTTTAAGACCTTTTTAACACCACTTAGAACAGAGTGTAATGCCCATTTCATGGCCACACTGGTAAAAAATACAGATCCCTCTGCAATACCAAGATAATGTCGACAAAGATGGATTGAACAAAAACAATCACACACACATTAACAGAGTATATACTGTATGTTAACATAAAAACCTCACAAATCTCAAGTCACTGAAAAGTTGCTTTCTGTCACCTGTTAAAAAAAAAAAAAAAAAAAAAAAAAAAAAAAAAAAAAAAAGGCTTCTTGTGTGTGTGTTTGCTTGCTTAAATGTTCCCCGATCATTTCTACCTGGAAAGTCAGCTATACATTGGTTTCCAATTTCATTTTAAGTCAAGTTGGAACAGGAGGAAGTTAGTTACCTACTGTCACTCTGTAGATGTGTGTGTCAGACATTTCTGACTCTGATTGGCTAATATACAGAGTGTGTCTGGTTGGGGAAAATGCATGGATCTGTTTGCTTTTTCTTTCCTGCTGTCATTTTGTCACAAGAGACAGAAATCCATTGTAGAGTTACATAACTTAATACCAACCATATGAAATGTAAGACCAAAACTGTCAAATTTAAGGACTTTTAAAGGTATTAAATGCAGTTTTGTAAATTCAAGACTTTTAAGACTTTAACACCACGCGGGAACCCTAATTATATTAAATTTGGGGGTCAAATGCAGTAACGACCCCAAATAACGGCAGGTTGAATTGGCTATCGGCTAAGGTTCATGAGAAAATATCAGTATTGGGCATAAAAAATCTGCACCCACTTTTAATGTAGTATATGGCAAGGAAACGTACAGTATTGTGTGTTTGTGTGTGTGTTTATATTCTAAAGGTACATTTGAAATGGGAGGAATTAAAATCTTAGTTTTCTTCGATTTTGAACTGGATGTTTAGTTTAACTTGAGAGCAGTAAACGATGTAAAAATTTAAGATTTTTGTGTTTGTCTAGTAGATTAAAATGTAGAAATTAGAATAACATCAACTTGCGCAGGGACAACAAGTGGAAATTAGCATCTCTGCTACAACTTGGTACGATGTATCTTTCCTTTGTGGTCAATGTTAAATTGTACACTGTCCCTGTATAAATAAATAAATAAATCATTCATTCATTCATTCATGAACACAACTGTTGTAAATAAATTATATTCTTATTTATAACGGTAAATAAATCAATATCCCACTTATTTAAACAAAGAAACTAAAACACATTTGCTGCGTTTCTGCACTTGTCACAGCTTTTATACAAACGTTTTGCTTCATATGAAAGCAAATCAAATAAATAAATGCATACAACACTGAATTATTCACAACAAGGCAACAGATCTCAGAAATGTCTTAATTGAGATAATCTAATCACTGAAGTGTGATGTAACCTGCTTAAAGCACTGCCTGAGTGTTACAACCATGACAAATGGCGCCGTCTTACCTGCCCAGTTTGTCTTTGTCAGGGTCCATGTCACTACAATGGAGAAGAAAGGAGATATTCAGTTTCAACGTGGAGATCAGGACACACTAAATAACCTGAGTACTTGAAGAAAAAAAGGGATCACTGGGTTGAGCAGGTTTGTTTTTCAGTCTACTGAATATTTCATGGTGCAAAAGGAAGTGTGGGTCATTGCTATTTCAGCTTGATTAATTAAAGGTGCTAAATCTATTAACATGTAGTCATGTTTGAACTTACTCAAATGAGAAGCCATCAATTCTGAAAAGAAACACAAATTTATTAATCAATTTTTGTCATCGAGGCATTGACAAAGTGATCATTTACAGCGTGTAAGGCGCAAAGCAGCACTGGCTGGCAGTGTTTTAATGCTGTTAGTGTTTAATAAAAGGCACATTAGTCTCTGCACCTTTAAGTTAAAAAAAAAAAAAAGATTAGTGCAAAAGACTAAACTTCTCTGTGATTGGGTTAATGCACCAGAAAAGCTGTCATGTTTCTGTTTGCTGTGATCTGTGATACTCACTTTGTCGTCCTCTTGATTTATTGTCTTGCTTTTGTTTCATGTTACTTTTTACTTGTTTTTGTCCCAACTTTCACTTTTTTCTTAGCAAACTTTAGAACATTGATTTCTCAGAAGCTGTGGTGCAAGTAGGGATGGGTATCATCGAGGTTGGAGTACATTTCATCTGAACAAATGCAACTAGCTATATTTCAAAGCAAATAAATAATGTGTGAATAAGGGAAAAATTTCAACCAGCATAAAAGATAAAAAGTAAAGTTTCCAACTGTTTTGTCTGCGAATATAAAGAGAGCTGCTGCCACCCGCTAAAAACCTCACGACGTTTGGCTCGCCATCTGCTGCTGCTGATTAAACGAATACGGCTGTGGTGACCGAGTGTGTGCAGAGCACGGCTGTGGGGCACGGTGAAACACACCTGGGGCCTCATTTATAAAACTGTGTGCAGGATCTTTACTAGAAGTGTGCGTGTGCCAAAAACCCAAAGTTTGTGTGCGCAGAAAAATATTCAGATTTATAAAACGGATCCAAGCAATTTCCACTTTATAAATCACACCCTCCCTGGAAGTTTGCGCATGTGAATTTGGCTGAGGTCACCCCCCTACACGCCCATATTTTACCATAAACGGTCAATGCAAAGCACCTCATGGATATTTCTGCATAAGCCAGCTGATCTGAGGCATTTAAAGCTTCATCGTGGCGACTGAGAAGACAAGACAGCGTCATGGCAACTGAAGTGGAGGTGCTTGTTGGTGGTGGAGGCTCGTAAAAACATTTTATTTGGACTTTCCAGTGGAATCACAGATAAACAGAAGTGATAGCCCATTTCTGTAGCAGTGAATGACGTCAGCGGACCCCCCAGATACCGGACGTTGGTGTCCCCCCGCAACGGCTGAGCACTTTATTGTGTGATATATCAGATCATCCTGCAGCATCTACATGTGAGGCTGGAAAACTGTCAGAATCTTGTCAGAATGGTGGATTATGTACGCAACTGTGAGAAAGCATGATGAAAAACAACAACTTGCCAAATTGTGATTTTTATTATGAGTAAAGCTACAATTTACAGTATTTCTTGGAAAATTGACGTGTTAATATTACAGATTAATGTCCCTGCATTAGCAGATTTATTTTGACAGCCTTCCTTAAATTTTTTTACTTTATTTAGTTTACAGCAATTACGATGGTCTGGAGACTCTCTGAAATCATCTATAGGAACCCCCAGTTCAGGAAAGGTTGCTCTGGGGAATCTATCGGTATGTCAGTCAGCAATGATGGTCCAGGAAATATTCCTCGGGTGAATTCCAATTCCTGTCTTAACCCTCAATCTCAAAAATGTGCACTCCCGCCAAGTGCAAGTGCTGTCCTCATTCTCAGAAAGTTAAGGGGCAAGTGTGAGGGCTGAATCGCCCCCAATACTGAGATTCTCCGACACCACCCTTGTGAGTAAGGGCTACCCAGAATGCAAGCGGCAAAGAAGGCGAGCTACAAATATTAAGTATTTTCTTCGTTAATTGAGATATAAATATTACAAAAACCATTGTATTATCCTAGTTTAAGCCCATGTTATGGATTAGTTACCTCATTGTTATTTATTTTTATTATACGATCTTTTGTCAATAGGGGCCGGTGCGGTCAAGCCATGTTGCATCGTTTAAGTTAGTTAACGTTACAAAATGTTCATTTTTCTCGGCGCTAATGTCGTTTTATCAAGATAACAGCCTGTATAATGTGCTTGTGCTGATAACGGTATAAGACGACCGGGCTGATGTCATCTCCCGTAACCGCAAAGTCATGGAACGATAGTTCTGTTTCATTCCTTCTGTAAACAAAGCTCCTCGTGCTCTTCGCAGGTCCAAATGACAATTGTCAATCAGGTGACGTGTTGGCCAGCTGAATGGCAGTCATCCAGGAATTCACAGAACCACAGTTACCCACGTAATTTTCGCTAAAGTTGGTGTTTACCTTTCAATAAGCCGTGGTATGTGGTGACAGCTGAATATGTCCATGGTTAGGCAGGGTTAGCAGTGCAAATAAATGTAAATAAAGTCACTTCTTCTTCTTCTGAATTGACAGACCGAATGCCGCTTTTGGCGTAATGCTGCCCCCCACATTTTGAAGACGTATCTGCATTTAAAGGTGTCCCATTTCCAGGCCACAAAATAGCCCTTGACACTTGGTTTTGAGGGCTACTAAGATTGAGGGTTGAGCTTGAAGGTTAAGATTAAGGGTTAAGATAGGAATTGGAAGTGGCCCCTGATCTCTAAAAACTCTCCATCCTGATCTTCCTCTCGCCATAATCTTCCAGCAGTGCAGCGCATCAATTGTGAAGCATTACGCAAGAGTGTCACCACAGTTTACTCAGTAATCACAGCCTGTTGCTACACACCTTGTTACAGTTAACCTACCAAAAAGTGCCATTGCTATAATGGAAAATGTACGTCTACTGTAGCTCTCTTAAATAAGGCTAATGGATTGTATGGCTCAATCCAGGAGCACACGAGGGTTTACGAGGGTCTACAGTCTGATATGATGGTTAAATGCACGAACGTGGCTTAGGGTCAACATCTCACCAGCGGCGCCGCCAGTTTCCCATCTCCAAAGTGTTGGTGCGCAAGGTTCAGAGTTTGCATGCAGGTGCGCACATTCTCCCGTCAGGTTTGATTTTATATGTCAGAAACTTTGCATGGGAAATCACTTACGCCACTTTCAGACCCTGTTTTGTGCATAAGCAGCTTTACAAAGATGAATTACAAGCATCGTCTCCCTACTGTTGGGAATGTTAATCAGAAGCAGTTCAAATAATCTGTTATCCATGGCTGCCACATCACGCTCAGACATGAGCTAATGACTCTTTAAAAATTTACTACCAACCCTCAGTTTGCTACAGAGCTGCGCCCATTATCTTGCAATGGCTTCAGCATGAGCTCGCTGTGTTTGGCCTTGACTCGAGATCAGAATTCAAAATGCACTCATAGTATCTCTATTCAACTTTGTGAACTTAAAAATGTGTGTTTCTGGCTGGTTTTGATGTCACAGTGACATTTACTATGCACGACCCCGGAGACGTCGTTGCCCTGCAGCGTCCCGAGACTGCGAATCACACGGCAGCAGCTGCACAACACTGGCCGTTATGAGCGCGCACTATGGCTGGTTTGTCAAAGGAATGCAGGATATTATCAGAGGAAGTGAGGAAAAGAAAGAGAAAGTGACAGAGCAAGAGATGAGACAAGATGCAACATGGGACTCGTACTGGCTGGAGGGCGCTCAGAGGAGACGGAATGGAAGATGGGGGCCAAATTAGCCCAAATGTAAAACACGAAATTCAGAAGTGCCGCTTTAAAACAGCAGCTTCAGCGGACATGGATGGGATAGTACCAGCAGCAGCTCGGGAACTGGATCTGATACCCATCCTTACATGCAGGGGAAATGTAAAATGTGATCTGTTGATGATGAAGATGATGTTTGATGAAAACCTTTGTTTTAACATGTTTAAGCTTATAGAAAAAAAATGCTTTTCTTGCCGTCTCCTTACTGATAGTCGGTGGTGCTGCCCTTCCTCTTGCGGGTGTAGTCCATGCCAGGTGTGCTGATGGAGCTGGAGATGAGGTCAGTGGAGCCGGGGGACATGAAGTCAGTCATCGTAGATGAGATGTCCATCCGTTGGTCTGCCATGAGGTCATCTGCGGAGCAAAGATTGACAGCTTTCTTCATTTGTTGTCGCCTTTGGTTCATCTCTAAACCATGTTTAACGGCCACAAAACGAATCTTGCTTCAACAGGTGAGGAAAGCACAGAAACACTGCAACTCCGACCGTTACCATGGATATCAATTAAATCTCCACAGACAGAAACAGCAGTCACGGTAAATATAGCATGCATAAGAGCGCTAGACTGAAAGAAATGCAGCATTAATTTGAGGACTTGATGATCATCATGGGGGAGAGTTCACATAATTACACAAACGGTAATAACCGCGGCATCTGCATGATTAGTCATTTCATCCTAACGGTAGTTTGAGTAGCCGGGGGCAACGAGGCTGTGGAAGTAAGAACAAGAACTGGAGGGAACTTCATGCACAATTTGAAGTCTAAATGAAGAAAAAGGAAAAAAAAAAAAATCATATTCTTGTTCCAAACATTTCCCTAATCAATGCCAGAGCACTACAGCGTCCCACTCACCACAGATGTTCATCACAGCCTCTGTGTTAAAATCATCTCCTTCCATCCACTCTGGAGCCCTCAACTGCAGACACACAAAAGCATCAATTTAAAGTCATTTCAATCCATTAGAAATACAACATTAGCCACATTTACATGGAGCAAAGTTATCGACTGCAATCAATTTGAAAGCTCAATCGGAATGAAAATGACCCATGCATGCATCTCTTTCCAAACGAAAAGTGCCAAACAAAGAATTTTAACCTCGTCACAGAAGTAGAATATTCCTTTCCCAAGCCGATTGTGGTATCAAGTACAGTCGTCCTCAAATTACAGTATTCATACCCTCAAATTAAAGAACGGAAAAAAAACAAATCAGCTGTCAGTGACATAAGTAAATATTGACATAATAATAAATAAAAATTCTATGAAAATCATGACATTGGTTTTGAATTGTGGTTCAAAGGAAATATTAAAAACAAACAAAATATAAAACAAGTAAACAAGCATGATGGTGATTAGAGCACCTTTCCCATGAACAGTGGACCAAAATAACTGTCAACAGGAGCAGACTTCTGATTGGACGTTACAGAAAATACCTGACTGCAGTGATTAGCTGGGTTTCCATTACACCTGGCATTGCGCAAAACCTAAATATCGAAATTAAAAAATGCTAATGGAAACAACTACATTTCAAAAAAACTTAAATATCGCCAAAAAGTTTTTTTTCGCTTTCATGAGGCGGTTTTTCAGCATTTGTTCGTAAAACTGTAATGGAAACACTTTTTTGGCATTTACATGCCATCAATCGTGACGTAGTGGAGTAAAAACCAGGTATTCCTTCTTGGTTATGATGAATATGATCATTTACAAGCATCAACTTTGGAATCGGAGTGATGGGGGAAGTTTTACCAGTCACATAGGATAAGAAAAATCCCAAAATCGCTGTAACTCAGCAAGCTGAGTTCATTTAGGACATTGTACAGATGGTTTAAGTTCTTCATGTACTAGCGACTGGCCACAAGCTGTTTATGTTGTTTCCACACATTTGTAACACCACAACTTGGTTATTTCCTTCCCACATGTTAATTATATGTCACCAGGATTTAATAATGCCTGACCTCATCGTATGACTGCGCCTTCGTATCAACAGCTGCATCACCACATCAGTCAGCAACTGGTGTCGGATAAAAGTGGAATACAGATCAAGAAGTGACATCCACAATCCAGAAGTTGATCCTGAGGGGTTTTTTAATTTGTGTTGTTTCGAGCGTCTGTCCTGGAAGTCGCCACCAGTGTTTTTTCCTGCAGATGTGATCAGAGGCTCCGTACATACGGACTTTACCTCTGAATCATCATCTGCTGCTTTCATCTCCTGATGAGCAGCAGCAGCTCTAAAACACAACATGTTTATATCTCCATCCTCCTCAGAGTGGACTCTGGCGGGACGGGATTGTACCAGAATTACGGATTATACCATTCAATGGAAGCACCCACATATCGCAATTGTACTTTCTTGACATTTAAGAAATATCGCTTTATTTTTCTAAAAAATGTAATGGAAACCTAGCTATTGCCTCAAAATGTCACCACAAAGTGTTTGCTTCGGAGCTCCATCATGCTTGTTTGCTTGTTTTATTTTCTGTGTTTTTCATATTTCTTTTGAACCACAATTCAAAATCAATGTCATAATTTTCATAGAATTTTTATTTATTATTACTTTTGTCAATTTCAAATTATTTCACTGACAGCTGATTTTTTTCCATCTTTAATGGGAGGGTATGAATAATTTTTAGGACGACTGTAGATCCTATTTACATGAATGTTACTAAAGTCTTTGAGAATTTGGATGGTACAATACAGATGCATATTTTCAGAGAGCAAAGACTGCAGCTGAAATGTTATCAAGCATGTTTTGGCTTCACTCATTTGTCCCAGACACTGATGAAAAAAAAAAAAAAAGGACCAAATGCTGCACAGAAAAACAATTAAGTAGGAAGGTTTTGTTCCTCCTCACAATCAGATAATGACGGGTGAAATCAACCCAGCAGCTCCCGGTCGGTCTTCTGCTTATATGAAAGGAGCCATTCAGACTAGGGTCACGTACAGCGTTAGCTTAAGGTTTCTGAGTTCAACCTTGTACGACTGTTTTTGCGATTTCTGACAGAAAACAAATCAACAGGGTGCTCGTTCACACTGAGCCAACATGTTTGTTGCTATCTGATAAAATGAAACTGTGTGTGTCAAATGGGGCTTTACAACAATCATTCTGAGACTTTGCAAAGATGCAAAATGAGAAGAAAGAAAACCCAAAGACTCAGACGACAGTCAGCTACTGATGTGAACACATATGGCAAACACAATGTGATCTGGGTCAAGTATGGAGCAACAATTAACAGGAAGCTGCTATTGTCTGAGTAACTGTATAGAAATACTTTATACCAAGGTTATTATTTCACAAGCATTTGTGGGTCAAAGCATATCAATTTCTATATGTACATGGTTGTGGTGTGTCTGAGAAGTAGCAAGTTTGTAACTTGTGGTACTTCTGTGTATAAAAGGGTTTTCTGAAGTGTTTAATTACTTTGTTTAAGAAAAGGCTTTATTGAGAGTTTCTGATCTGATGACAGCTGATTTGAGTCTCATAAAAAAGTCACTGGTTTTGATCGGGTCGCCCTTGGAGAAGAGATTTCTAATCTCAGAGGGGGTTTATTTGATTAAATGAAAGGGGAAATGACTGGTTTCACACTTTATGTTGATGAATAGATGACACAGACATAATGCACCAACAAGGACAATGAATTGATAAAGTTTTAAAGGGACATGTTGGTTTTTCAAGTACTTATAAGGAGTCAGGGTCTTGCCAGCAGTAAACATTCCTTTCAGATTCTCCAAACCGTCTACTGCTGGAAAGACACCAAGTACAACACATCCCAATTAAAAGTCCCTTTAAAGAAGTAAAAACAGAATGTTAGAACCCCCTAAGGGATGTTCACAGCATACAGGTACTACCCAAAAAATTAGAATATCCTGAAAAAGTTCATGTATTTCCGTAATTCAACTTAAAAGGTGCAATTTACATATTGTATAGACAAATAATGTGTGAATCAATATATTTCAAGCTTTTATTTGTGTGGATGTTGCTGATTAGAAGTTGCAGCTTAAGAAAACCTCAAATTCCAAAAAACTCAAAAAATTAGAATACTGTTTAAAATCAATCAGAGAAGGGTTTTAAATACAAAAATATCAAGTAAAATCTTGCATCTGTACTTAGTACTTGGTGGGGGCCCCTTTTGCATGAATGACTGCCTTAACCCGGTGTGGCATGGATGCTACCAGCTTCTGGCATATCTCAGCTGTTATGGAAGAAAAAACATGCTTCCATCACAGCCCTGAGCTCTTCTTTATTATTTGGTCTCTTCCCGTTCAGCTTTCTTTTGACAATGCCCCACATGTTTTCGATGGGATTCAGGTCAGGTGAGTTTGCGGGCCAATCAAGCATGGTTGTTGAACCAAGATTTTGTAGTTTTGGCAATGTGGGCAGGTGCCAAGTCCTGCTGAATTTTTATTTATTTTTATTTATTATCACCTTTGTCAATTTCAAATTAGTTTACTGACTGCTAATTCTGACGGTATCTAACGTTTCGGCCCGTATAATATACACATGTACATGTACATAGGCTGCCAGTACATACAAGCTGTAAAGATTTTTGCAAACCACTTACAGATGTACTCATGAAAGTAACTGAAAAAAAGAAGAAAAACAAAAAACACCACTCTACCTCAGCTAACATTACCAACAAAAAGAGACCATTATTATTATTAGTCATGTAATTTTAGACAAACAAGCACACTTTCAGGTGGGCATTGACTTTAAATCTGCAAAATGTTAACTCTTATACTTCTAATAGCTTAAATTCTTACTTAAAAATTCAACTTAAATGGGTGTTAAATTAAAGAAACAGTCAACTTTTTTCAAACTGTATTCTACTCTGCAACTGTTCTGAAATGAGTCAGTGATGCACAAAATTCCTGGTTTACGTTCACCTCTGAAATATGAGTGGGAACCACTTACACATGGAAAAAAGAAAAGAAACTGGTTCAGGTACCTGGATAGGAAACTGGAACAGGCCTCCTGGATGGGCCTGGTACTGTCTGGATCAGCCTGGTCTGTTCCGTTCTGGTCTGGTCTCAGTCTGGTTCGATTCAGCCTGACCTAGTTTCATTCGCTTTTGATGTGATCTGCCCCTTTAAGACCTGATCCTTAAGCAGATGGTGCGACTCGTCTACCTCTGTGAACAGGAAAGAGAAATCCGTCAGTCTGATGCAAATCTGAAAACTAGGGCTGTAACGGTACACAAAAATCACGGTTCGGTATGTACCTCGGTACACAGGTCACGGTTCGGTTTTTCCTCTGTACAGTAATGCAGAAAAATTTCACAAATATTAACAGTCTTGTGTTTTATCAACAAGTTCAGTAAACTTTAACATCACAGCCGAGTTCATACTACATACCCAACCCAGTGTTTTCCCTACCATTATATAGGCAGGGCTCCGCCCTACCAGACCCAGCACCGCTTACAAGTCAGGTTCATTTATCCTGATCTGGTTTTCTATCCAACACCAGCTCACAAACTGGTTTAAAAATCTCATTTCCTCTAGAACAGGTTTATATTGAGCTCTTGGACTAAAAACTAAATATAACTGATGTTAGTTATCAGATTTACAGGACAGCATGTCATAGCTGCTCTCCGAGTTTCTCCGTGATGCCCACAGACACGCGGACGTCCACGGGATGAGCGCGTATGGCGCCTCAGACAGAGCGCATGTTTGAAAACACGTCAACCAGCTGAAACTCAGACACAGATATCAGTTTTAAACTCTACTGAGGAGATGAAGATGGAGACACTCGCCTCCTCTTCACACTGGTGAGAACGAGCACATCGCGGGAACGCGCACAGCTGATACCGCCTTTAAAATCACGTTTAATTATGTCAGCACATCACCTTAGATCTGAACTTTAGCACTACTTCATGGAATGAAATGAGTTTTATCAGCGATTATACAATCATTTACATTTTTCTGTCCTCTGTGTTTTCTCTTTTTCGTTTTTTTTTATCAGCTTGGAAACGTGATGTGACTTAACACACATCAGTGTATCTGCTTATGATTATTCATTATGATTAACGCTGAAATGCTGTAACTGGAAGGTTATTGCTGCAGAGTTCATGAATACATCATTCAGCAGAGATGATTTGTAGTTGTCGGTTATAAACATAGTTGCTATTACACCTACTGACGTTCATCCTCCCAATACTGAGACGCTGATGGGGAAACCCTGTGACCGCAGTTCTGCAATGTCGACACACTAATTTCGTTTTGTCGACTTTTATGAAGCTCCCTCTTCGTCTAAACCAAAGTTCTCCGACAGAGGACTTGAGAGTTGGTGGAGCTTCAGCTCAACAATCTCACATCCATGACCACGTTAAGATGCCATCAAAATTCGGGTTAAGGTCAATATTCCGGTTTCTGAAAGATCAGGAATAACCCGTTTACATGCATGAGCAGACAGTTACTCCTGTATACATGATTACTGAAATCAATTGGAATATCCGGACCCAAACCGCGACGCACGGAAAACGTCATGATGATGGTGGATAATGAACCATCCGGAGCCACTGCGGTCAAGCCGGCCAAGTTTCAGAGTTACAGCCGAAAATAACGCCGATTGGCTTGACCGCGGATCCGCAAGAGGCGGCGGGCTTGACTGCAGTCCGGAGTGCTGGTACTGACCCACCAGCATTACTTGACGGATCATAGAAGGAGAGCAACGTGTCCTGAAAATGCAGCTCGGAGCACATCCACGCTTCCCGTTTCCAGCAGAGTCCCCCGGACAGATGAAGGTCTCAGCCAGGACTGGTGGGAACGGTTGTAATGATGAAGTTAACAGACTCCGGCTGGAGTCAGTGAACTTTCCTCTATCACATCTTCACCAAACTTTTCCAGATAGTGATGGAGCCCCGCGAAGTAACTGTTTGCACACCAGCTCCTCTCGGGATGCGTGTTGCCATGGTGATGTATAAACTAGCAAGCTGTGCAGAGCACTGTCTGATCGCTAGTACAAAGTACTCCCTGTAATTTAATCAAAACACCAAAAATGCTTGCAGATAGAGCATGCGCAGAACACAATCAAATATTCCTTTCAATGAAGATATTCCAATAAGCGTTTACATGACCAAATATTCCGGTTAGAAAAGGAGTAACCCAGGGGTAATATTCGGGTTTTTAAAAACCCGAAAATGAGCATATTTGGGTTTTTGCCAGTGTTTACATGACCGTGCGCAACCGGGTTATTGCTAAATTCCGGTTATGAAAGAGTTATGAAAGAGTTATTGGCTGCATGTAAACGCAGTGCATGTTAGAGTTGTTAGAAACAGGATGGTGAGGCGCTGCACGGGTCCGTTATGTCTGGTGGCAGCAAGAGCTTAATGAAACAATAAATATCTAAATATACAAATCCTGCGCCCAACAGTTCAGTACAGGGTCGTGCCGAACAGAAAGTAACGTACCGAACGGTTCGACACAAATACCTGTACCGTTACAGCCCTACTGAAAACGTAAAGAAAATACAGATTACTGTATGTAAATAAGACCACAAACATAATGATACTATGCTCGCAAAGACGATCTCCTTTCAAATAGTAATTTACTACCTCCTAATGAGCACAATCTCAAAAATCCACTTGTCAATAAAGTGGAAACAAATTAAATATGAAATAGCTGCAACTAAGACAACTTTTTGCAGAAAAAAAAAAAAAAGAGTCATATTTACAGACTTAAGCAGCAGATGGCTATGAAAAGCTCCAACAGGTGAACTAATGACAGATCCGCCCTTCCACACTCTCAATACATCCAGTTTTATACCTACATTTATTCCTGACTGCATCAATTTGAGTCTAAAGACAACAGCTGCCAGTCTGAGGCAATAAGTCAGTATTTACTAGTATTAATTAGGGCAGGTCGATTATGGAAAAAATCATTATTGCGATTATTTTGGTCAATATTAAATAAAATCATGACTATTTAGATCATTTTTTTACACAATGTTACACGATGCATTTATTTAGCATTTCTCACTCCTTCAAAAAAAAAAAAAAACTGTATTTATGCAGATCATTCAAATGGAAAAATATAGGCTACAAATATGTATGTTACAGCTGTTTTGCAATGCAAAAAATGTTAAATGAATAAAATAAATATACTTTGAAGATTAAATAAATGTGGAAAACATAGAAAACAAATGTATCCAAAATAAACTACGCATACAGCTGTTCTGCAGTTTCTCTATATTTGAAGAATAAAATAAATAAATATACTTATTCATATAAAAAATATCCCCAAATAAACTCAGCTTTAGTACAATGCGAGAGCATTCCCCATCGAACATTTTTGTTCATGACACCCAACCAATCGCAGGAGTGGAAGCCACTGAAATTAACTGTAACTTCAGAATAACTTGCAGAAATTGTGTGAAGAAAAATGTAATAAAAAAACATTTCAACTCGATTATATGAGTTTGGAGATCGTGTGACACGCAAATTGAAATCATGATAAAATTTTGATTGATTGCGCAGCCGTAGTGTGAATTTATTATTATTTACAGTAGAAATCTCAGAAGGGAAATTCAGTGAAGTATTTTATATTACATCATCTAATGATTGTTGCAGGAGGCAAATACAGAGCAGGACCTTACATATATTCTAAATTAATTTCAGTGTTTCAAATGATGATAAATGCTGGAAAAGACTGTTTTACAGTCTAATCTTTTGTAGTATCTCAGACCAAAGTCCACATAAAAGGGAAAAATAGCAGATCTGTGATGGTAAAACTGAAGTTTTATCATGTGTTCCCAAAGTGGAAAATGAAGCCAAGGAGGACAGTTTGACCAAGTGGACCCCCACCTTGGGATGACAACCATCCCACAGATTCACAAGTGTAAAAAAGATTGTTTCACATATTTTGCCAAAAAGCACTAAACATCCATAAAACGAGGGGAAACAAACGGTAGCATCAATAACTGTATTATGATCACGTTTCAGCCCCCTGAATTATAATTAAATACAACTAAGAGATGCCAAGAGACTCCAACTCCGATGATGCTGCGTTAAACAACCCTAATCAAAAATATAAAATACAGATAAATAACTCCTAAGGGTATAAAACCAACCAGCCTTTTTTTAAGAGAAATAAATGATTACACAAAGTGTGACTGTTATGGTTTAAAAATAAATTAAATTTTTGTTAGGTCACTGAAGTGTTTTTTTTTTTTTTTCTGGGATACACGACAAACTCTCCAATAGGAAATTATAAAGCAACTTTAATGTGTGGCCAAGAAATGCTGTGAAGAGGCAGGCAGTGAAGTACTGGGTCAGGATGCGCTTCGTGAGCTCTTTTACTGGGACAAAACTCGGGTCTAGAAGGGGAAAACCACTCTGTCATGATTGAACACTGAAAGAAACTGGTGCTAGAGTGGAAACTGGGTCACTCAGTCTCTATGGTCTCAAACCAGCCTGCCTCAGTTTCCATCCACCACCTACTTCTACCTCACCAGTGAGTCAGCAAGCCATTCAGCTTCATTTCCCTGCTCCACATGCTACGCCCACTCAGAGTCAGGAAGCAGCCAGAAACCCTGTTACTGAACCAAGGAAACATCCAGACAGCAACTCTGCAGCCAAACCTCCGCGACACTGTCACCTTAACCGGTGATGGAAAATGATTTAACCAGTACTCAATGTTAATTTAGGGATTTTTCTAAATGTCATGATATCAATTTAAGCTTTAAAATGCCATCAAAGCAGGCAGCATATTCAGTCATTTAAGTTTAATCAGATCAGAAATAGAAGGAGAGGCGGGGATAATCCTGAGGTTTTCAAACTTTTTAAGCCACGACACCAAAAATAACACGTTGGTGTTCTCGACCCAGAAACTTCATAAATAAGGAGACTAAATACTCCCAGGTAGATTTGGTTCACTGCTGTGACAAGCCTCCTACATGTCCAAATTCAGCTCCCTCTCTGACATAATGCCAAATTCAGATTTTTAAAAAGGCATCAGTAACAACTTAGTCATTTATGCAATGATTTAAAAAAAAAGATTAATATACTAATAATGAGTTAATTCGGATAGCCCTAAAAATCTCAAATGCATTTGGTAAATGTAGACTATTTTTATTTTATCTCATTTTTATTCTATTTTTTTTCCCAATTATCTGGTGACCCCCCTGAAATCCTCCAAGGACTCCCAGTTTAAAAACCATTGGTCTAACCACTTTAGAAACAAAATATTACATTGTTCTACTAGTCAAATGGCTGTTTGTGAAGAAGTGGGACAACAAACAAGTTAAAAAAAAAAAAAAAGAAATCACAATAATCATAACAAGAAGCAGATATGAAGCAATAAGTGCTGATCAGTTTCAGGTTGATCATTTGCCAAAGAGGAAAACGACCTTGAGTCACCGTCACCATGTTTGAACAATATTGACACACTTTTAAAAAAGCAATTTTGGTCCCAGTTGTTGAAAGAGAAAAGAGTTTCCACACCTTTGTTCTCCCCATGCAACCAGAATGCAGAGTGTTACAAGTGGGGCTGCCCACGTGATTATGTCGACTATCAAAATAGTTGGTGATTAATTTCATAATCGACTCATCAATTGTTTTTTAAGCTTTGCTTTTCCTCTCAAAATCACCACTGTGCCTTCAAACACCTTGTCTGCCTTTCTGTCCTTTATACATATGTGTAGTCGTAGCCATAAGGGTCAGCTTTTCTTGAATTGTATATCAACATAAATAAATAAATACACACACCACTAGTCAAAAGTTTGGACAAATTTCCATTAGTTTCAATAAAAAAGTGTCCAAACTTTGAACTGGTTTCTGCAAATATGCTACAATTTTCATAGGATCTGATTAACTGACTAATCAGTAGGGATGTAACTACCTTTAAACTTCATATCACTGTGACTGTGACCAAAATGATCACAGTTATCAATATAATCACGGTATTATTGAAATACACCACCAGCATCTTTAAAAATATCCAAAATGGGTCTAGCTGTCTACTTTGTACTTTTTAATAGGGGGAAAAAATCTCCAGAACTGTCCACATGGGTGTCTTTGTTGCTTTCCACCATGTTTTCATAAATTAAATAATGCAAACTGGGAATGCTGCTGCTTTTCCAGACAATAGGAAACAACAGCGAGTGTTTCAAAGTGCAGTAATCGATCACGGTTTTAGCGATGATTAAAATTTGAAACAGTATTACTAATCATTGGGAATTTTATCACGGTTAATCATTTTA
The DNA here is from genome assembly GCA_023101725.1 of Atherinomorus stipes. Classification (NCBI taxonomy): domain Eukaryota; kingdom Metazoa; phylum Chordata; class Actinopteri; order Atheriniformes; family Atherinidae; genus Atherinomorus; species Atherinomorus stipes. Next base: position 400,472 of record JALJCO010013115.1, on the reverse strand, counting down.
TCAGTTATCATTACATCCCTAATAATCAGTGACTAGTCAATTATCAAAATTATCATTTGTGGCCGCCCTAGTTACAAAAACAAGCTCAGATGCAGGTGGAAAAAAGTGAACTGTTGAAAACCAAAGAATAATTACTTTCAAATAAGGATGTTATGGGACAGTGCAGCGTGATTATGTTGGTTTGGTGTTAGGAGTTCTACCTGGAACATTGTGACAGTATTCATGGATTGTATTTGTCAGGGTAGCTATCTCATACAACCGTTGCTGTTAGGCAAACCTTACAAAGTTCTCTTAATATCATAAATAATTTACAGAAGCATCACTGGAATGTATTACTTAACAAACTAGAACAGAAAGGGGACAGCAAGTTCTCTCTGAAGCATTCAAGCAACTTCCAGATGACCCTAATTAATGCTTTAGGGACATTGTTCATTTTGAATACAAAGAAAAACTATATTGTACAAAATAAAAATGAAAAACATACGGTGGAAAAGTCCCACAGCAGTGAGCTTTCATGTCTGCATTTTAGTCAAATTATTGAGATTACACTCAATATACTAGCTCAAATTCAGAGCAAGCTCGTCATTTTTATCTATTCATTTCACCCAAATCACATAACAGCACATCAGTGCCATAAGATTTAAAGTAGCACTATTTAACTTTCTGAATTTGAAAATATGCAGATTTGACTCATTTTGATGGCACAATGAGACACATTATGAACGTTCCTGGAGTTGTTCCCCAGCAACATCCCAAGGCTGAGAAACTGTACTTATTACTTCTGTACAACTTAAGCGCCATTCTGATGGGATGAGTTTTACCTGGGGGACCGTGGGTAATTTGCAATAATTACAGAGATTCTCTGTGATGTAAATCCTGTGTGAATCTGCTCCGTTGGTCATTTGTGATGCAATAATTCCCCCACAAATTATCTACTATATTTTGCTGAAACTGAGGTCCTGTGATAATCCTAATCCAATGCAAATAGGCATCTCTGTGATTTGGACAGATGGGGGGTTCTGACACGAGATTTGTATTTGTTTCCTGAATGCATTTTATTTCCTCATTGGGGAAGAATAAAGGCTGCAAAATAGGTTTTCCCTCTAAATCATGATGTTTATGATCATGTACCAACCAAGTTCTTGGTAGAAAATGGCCATGTCATTTCCACACATTTGTAGTCCACATACAGACTGTGCCTCTGACGTGCACATGAAAACGCAGTGACTGTGCCACTGCAGATCAAAACGCTGCTAGTGCGAGCAGATGTTGCACATTGCAATACGTAGTATGTTTACATCATATCCACTAGATGTCTGTCAAGCAGATTTGACAATCAAGCCCAGAAGGACATTATCAAAGAAGGTGAGGAAAATCAGACTGACTTTTACGAGAAGAGTCAGGTTGCAAGACGAATGCTTATCAGCCTTTGTAAGGGAGCGCCTCGGCAAGATCTGCAAACAGTCAGCAGTGCTTCTTTAAACAGAAGAAAATATACTCAACTGGGGCTGGTATCTAATCAGCATAACATCCAACAAGGAAAAAAAACCAAAAAACTCCCATTATTATTAGTAATTAACTTTTTAAACTTACAATTCATCAACTGCGATTGTTTTTTTTCTGAAAACCCATAATGGATCAATGAATGATGTCACAAAAAGTGACATTTCTACTAGGGATGCATGATAATTATCGGGCCGATAACAGGAAATTATTGCATCATTCCGATAAGTCAAATATCATGACAACTTGCCCCGACAACTTTTTTTTGGTATAATTAGGTATGTACGTGTGTCATCGATATTGATTATCGACATCAGTCTTTAGGAGCTAAAATTTAACCGTTAACAGTATTAAAAACTGGTCATCGTGCATTTCTCATTTTTACCCAAAGTAATAAACTCCCTGTTTTTACCGTTACATCACCTTCTGCTTCAGCAGCCCGTCTCATCACTTCCACTTCCAGCAGCCTCTTATACACTACCTGCCAGTTACCCATCAAGCAGACCGAGCCCAATCAAAGACATGAAAATCACCAACAGGTGTGATGGGAAGAATTAATCATATTGCGATATTGTTAAAGTGAGCGGGGCAATCTTGGTTCCAGGCATTCGGTGACACATGCCACCCACTTAAACATCAGCCCATTCACGCTTTATGGCTCGCTCGCCCTGCCGGTGCCTGCCTCTTCAGCAGAACGATGCATCATGCCACACCACAAACATTTCTTACAAACAGCCCACGAGTCCAAAACTGTCCCATCCTAAAATTCCCCCGATCACTGTAAGCATTCCTGGGATGAGCCCAAACAAGCCTGATCCACAGAAACCCCACTCTACAACTTCTTAGACCCAAAGGATCAGCAGACAACATACCTTTCTCTTATTTTAAAGAGTGAACGCTAACGAAGCGCAAGTTTTCAAAGATTACTATTAAATTGCAAGTATGTTGCAGGAAAAAGCTGAAAGCCTATTAACCTTCACTGTTGGGGGATTTTCACCTCATATTTCCAAATAATTACATTGGACAGCAGCATAAAATGGAACTAAATGGTGTGGAAATACAATGTTTGTGGCTAAAAACACTGGAAGGAGGGAAGCAGTTACAGAATGCGTTAGTTTCAGAGTCCAAGAGTTTGTGGACAGAAAGAAGTTGTCAAAGAAGTGATGTGCAACAGCAACAGGCGTAAATGTAAACAGGGACAACCAGGATCATTATGTGGTATCCATGGTGGAGGAACAGAGGGATTATTTCATCACCGTAGCAAACAGCGAGGATGCTTTTGGCAAGTTCTGTGGTGAAATATGCAGTTCAACTTCTAGGATGGGCACACTTATGTCAGTACAGAGGTGGGACTGATCCGATCATGGGTCAGATATTGGGCTGAACTTCCTGATCCACCTCACCGACCCAGAGAGACCTTTCATGGTCCTGCATTTAAAAGTTTTAAGTATAATGCAGGTTTCAGCCTAACAAAAGAAGTTGCATAGGTGTAAATGGTTTTGTTTTTTTACTCTGGGTTTCTGCGCGGGGCTTGAAATTCACTTCTCAATGGGGAGAATTGAAATCAGCATCAGACTGAGGTTTGTATTGTTTAAAACACAATTCAGAAATTCACTAATCACAGCCCAAGATACTGAATGGATCAATGTGACATCAAATGGATCATCCTGTGGTCATCTTCTACATGAAAGGCTGGAAAACTGTCAGAAACTTAATGAATATAATAATACATTTAATTTAATAACACCATTCAGAACACCCAACTGTACTTAATAGGAAAGATAATTAAAAACACAGAAAATGCAACAAAGAAGCTGAGATAAACAAGAACAAGTTAGCTCCGATGCAAATGTTCACTGCACATTACGTTGCTGCAATTGTAAGTGGGAATTCCTGCATTTTTAAGAGTGAGGTTTGCGGGAGTTGATGGTATTATGCGCGATTCCCACAATCGCAGGGCCTGAAAGTGAATTTCAGGCCCTGTTTGCTAATCTAGCATTATGTCACTAATGTGGATACATTTTAGTCTAGAAATACTAGAATGCAAGATACTAACTTGAAATGTGAGCACTGCCAAGGTTTCTAGGTTTTCAGGGTAAAGAGTTGTTCAGCTAAAGGCAAATTTATGCTCAACGCAGAAGACGGATACACAGACGGATGGACGGACAGTTTCATACATCTCCTGTGTTAGATACATGTGTAATTTGATCCATTTTCAGAGGTCTTGTGGACCTAAACTGACGCAGAAGACGAAGCAATGCCACCGGAAACTGCAGGGTTAGTGTTGAGCTGTCAAGCCAACATGTGATTAGCAAAGAGAAAAACCAGAGAAGAGGAGGAACAGTCCTGAATTACTCCCCGGACAAGACCCCCTCCAACCTGTGGAGCATTTTAAACATCTGTAGCAAGCATAGTTCGTTTTTAGGATCAAATACAGAAAAAAGTTCTTGCAAATCAGCTACGTGAAGACGTTCTGGCCAGACTGAAGAGCAGCTTCTATGATCAGAAGTCTTCTTTAGCAGAAACGAGCCGATGTGGGAGCAGCTCTGTCGGCCAGTCTCCCAGACACAAATACATCCTGGTTCCCGTTCAACACGTTCTCTTGGACCTTAAATATTAAAAAAGCAGTTGCTACTGCTAAGTTCTAACTACCTTCGCTTTCATTAATATGTGAAGAAACTACCATGTCGCTGTTCTACCAACTGCCATTTGCTGTAGAAGTTTGTTTTCTTTACATAAATTTTGGAAAACATTTAAAGTGGATTAACTTTATCAGCTTCTGTCATTAAGAATGATGTGTAGTTCACTGCAGCCAAATGCTGCCTTACGTAATAACAGCAAAATCACAATAATATTCATGTAAACTGATTGGTATTGAGAAATATTGGTATCTGCTGATAAAATTTCCAATAGAAACCCCAAAAAAGCAATCGGTGCATCTCTAAATTTAAAAAGCATGCAAGTACAGAAATAGCACTCAATTACAAACCAACTAGCTGGTATATTTTAAGATATATCGTCATGAGGTGCTATCTTGGATATTTATGTATGGTTCTTCAGAAAGCACCAGTGAACTGATTTTCTCAGTGAGGCGCCCACTAACTGCAGCCAATTTGGCATCCATCTTGCATCCCACCCCTCCGCTGAGCTTTCTCCAAACTCAGTTTAATGTTGAATCCATTCTTGCTTTTTCCTCTCTTCTTCCAATGATGTCTTCTGTCATTTCTTTGCTGAATCAGCTGCAGTGCATGTTTAATACAGCCAGGATGTTGATATCCAATCTCTAGCATGCGATGCGGTGCATAAAGCAAAATTCATCTGCATAATAAATGTCGCTGTGCAATGAAAACTAGACAAGAATGGATATTTATGAGGTCAGAAAGTTACATAGCGCTACTTTAAGTATACTAGTCTGGGTTCTAATGTTTAAAACTGATGGGGAAAACGATTTAAATTATTTAAATGATTTGACTAATGTGGTGCCTCCATAAAAAAAACACCATCCATGTGGGACTGGCAGAAGCTGCTAAGCCACAGGATTAATCAGGCAAAGTTGGCAGCTCATTCAAACACCTGACTTATCCCCGTTTCAGTCAGGCTTTACCAGCGCTTTGGTGGAGCTGATGAGCTACACATACGTTTCCCTACAAGGCATTCACATATCTTGAAATGTCTTAAAGGTTTAACTCTGCACACACAAAATCAAGAGTGATACACAATGAGACCTCCAACTTCATTCATGCAGAATGTTGTGTGCAGGTGTTAACTGTTAATGGTTCAGTCGGTGGTTTATTTACAACCACAAACTGGATATGACAGATGCTGATGAGCTGTGATAATAGGGCCAGAGAAACAGCAGCTTGAACCTACAATAGCTAGTTTCACATCTGAAGTACAGCTAGAGCAGGACGACCTTGTGGATGACTAGATGCAACCCTGTGGGTGTGCACCAGGGCTTGAAATTCACTTCTCAATGGGGGGAATTCCCCCTTACATGCTTCACCAAGGGGGGATTTATATACTTTGGGGGGCACAGGTCTTACAGTGTCCTACCCCTACCTCAGATTAATGAGGAGCATTAATTTGTCCTTTTCATACTTCTTAGTTGCATCGTAGACAGCTCTCTGGTCCCGTCTCCATTCTCTTTATCAGCAATCATCAGTTTTTACCAACTTGGTATAAAAAGTATATATTGCAGTAATCTGTTGCATCTTTGAGCTGCATGCTTATAACAAGTAGTTTTGGTGGTTCTTTCTTCCAGCTCTGTTCTGTTCTCTCTCTACGTAATCTCTTGCATTTGATGACAGTTCTGTTAAAATCAAACTGGTCTTGGGGAGGACGGAGCTCTGAAATCAGCATCAGACTGAGGTTTGTGTTGTTTAAAACAATTTAGAAATTCACTAATCACCACCCAAGATACTGAATGGATCAATGTGACATCAAATGGATCATCCTGTGGTCATCTTCTACATGTAAGGCTGGAAAACTGTCAGAAACTTAATGAATATTATAATAATACACTTTATTTAATAACACCGTTCAGAACACCCAACGGTACTTAATAGGAAAAACAATTAAAAACACAGAAAATACAAAAAAGAAGCTGAGATAAACAAGAACAAGTTAAGAGCAATGGGAATGTGAGAAAATGATGAGGAAACATGCCCAAAATCAGTTTCTTTCTCCAAAATACCAAATTTAGATTTTTAATGACATATTCAATGCTGTTTAGCCTATGCGTCAAAAATATCAAATGTATTCAGAATATCAAACTATTATTTATTAATATTATCTTCATTTATTAATGAATCGACCTCACATTTTCTCTTCAGCTGCTGTGAGAAACGTTGAAGCAGCGCTGATGATGGTCTCATCACACCAACATCAAACTGAGGAGCTCGTGTCTTCGTTGTTATGATCAAACACGGATATTCTGAGCCAGTTAGGCCAAACTTTTCTTTGGGCTGCTTGGTAACGTAACCAGCACCGGCGCTACCTGTGGATCCGGAGGATTTAGGTCGTTAACGAGACCAACGCCAGCGCCGCCACAGCGCAGATCTTTACTGGTGTTTGTACAGACGGGGTTCCCTTCAGGTGACTCAAAGTTAGATTTACCAGTACGTTATAACCAAAACTCCATAAAAGGGTCGTCTTACCGGTGGGAAAATCCACCAACAATGTTTAGTCTGTCAACAAGAGGGAAGCTGCGACACTTGAGAGGTCAGAGAGAGAGAGAAGGGGAGCGCTCGCTATACTAAAAGGGCCGACACGGGAGGAGACGCCACTTCTTTTTTATTTCCTATGGAACGTTCCATAAGAGATAAATGGAAAAGGAGCAACGTCACCTCAAGTGTGTCGAGCCCTCTGTTCTATGTTATTTTATGGCTCCGATGCAAATGTTCACTGCACATTACGTCGCTGCAATTGTAAGTGGGAATTTCCTCCATTCTAAGAGTGAGGTTTGGGGGAGTTGATGATATTATGCGCAATTCCCGCAATCCCGCAGTGAATTTCAGGCCCTGGTGTGCACAATCAAATTTCCAAAGCTTGCAACATCATCTCAAAAGACCAAGAATACAAAGTAGAAAATGCTGACTCCAATTACTCCAAATCAACCATAACTCTCAAACAAATGATTAATAACATGACAGTTATCATCTGCATTAGCTTTACAGTGAATCATTGTTTTAAAACATGCACAATAAACATCATTACAACTCCATTGTTGCACAATTAAACATGCAGGCTTTTGACAGCTCAAAAAACTTGCTTCACAGTTCAGGTTTAATAGTTTCATACTTCTATTTTTAAATCTACTTTTTAATGCCCCCTGCTTTTTATATTTTACATTAAGAACTTTTTTATAACATGAAATGTGCTCCCCAAATAAACCTTCTTTGCTTTAAAGGTGGGATAGGGGATCCCGGAAAAGTGTTCGAGCAAGTTATATTCTAAGAAACGCACTTCAAACTCCCCCTGAAGCCACACCCCCACATGCACCCTGAGAGATCATGAGAAAGTCGGCAAAAACAACCGGGAACAGCCGAACGGATACCTTGTTAGCTTGCTAGTAAACAGATGCTATAGCACTGTTCTAAAAGCATTCAATTTCACCTCCAACACCTCCGCAGTGTAAAAATTACAACGTGGATGCCTCCATAACTTGATCCATACCCATTTTTTCTTTCAGGGTGTATTTAACAAAGCAAATAGCAGCAGCAGCATGCAGTCTGTCGGCCATGTTTGTTTACACTGTGAGATGAACGGAGGGGGAGTGCGGAGGGATAAACAACAGTCACCATTCAATCATCATGAATGGGTTGGTCAAGATGAGGATGAGGGTTTTTTTTTTCCCAGTCCTGTCCGTTCCACTGGTGACAAACTGTTCATTTTTGTGTCAAAGCATTTAATTAATTGGCGTGAAGGGTATTTTGAGCAATTCTGTAAAAAACGCTCCTGGGAAACCTAATCCACCCTGCCTTTAATGTGCACGACATCCCTGATTTGCCCATCAGCATTTCTTACAAATGTAAAAAGTTCACTGAAATATTTAAAAAAAAAAAAAAAAAATCTAAATTAAACTGAGTAAGGTCGGGGCTGGAAAAGCACACGTCATCCCACATTGCAATACACTGAGCATTCAGCCTGTAACAACAGCATCATGTTCAGTGTATTGGACAGTTGTCTCAGGTCATGATAACCTATAGGCATGTTATGCACAGATTTATTTTTACATCGGAGCATTAATCTAAACTATTATTCATCTCCGGAAACTGGCTTTGATGACAAGCCACACCAGAATAACACGCACATCTTGTGATTACTTATCAAAGTTTAAAAAAACTAAACTTCAGAGCTTGTTACTTTTCTATTGTGTCATAAATTTGGATTTTGGTATTGTTTAAGAACTGTACAGACCACGTAGCCTTCACATGTCCTGCAGGTGAAACTAAAGGCTGCAGGACACCGTCTTTGTGATCTCTTTGTGTTTGCAACTGAACTGTTTTTATTTTCTGGTCCCAACGTTGCCCTGATCAGAGCAAATAACGTTGTATTTCACAATATCTCCCTGATAAGTCATTAACTTACAGCAACACACAGCTGTCTCCGTTACCCCGGCTCTATACCTGGTCCGTGACATGAGCGCAGCGGCGTGCCATGCGCACCGGATCGCGCCCATGTAATCAATGGTTTGAAACATATTGATCACGCTGCGGCACGTGAGCGGTCCGTCGTAGCTCCGGCATGCCACACTGCTGCGCTAAAGATACGCACCAGCTCTATTTTTGACGGAGAACGCACCGACACCGCGTCAATTTCAGTAGTTCAGATCGGACCAGACAGGAAGTCAGACACAGGTCCAGTGCAAAACATCCGGTAACTTCCTGAACAAAAGCCACTGTGCAGAGTTTAAACTGCTGAACTATCTGAACATTAGGGGTGGGCGATATTGCCAAAAAATGATATCACGATATATTTTCCAAAATACCTCGATGACGATATCACAGACGATATTGATGTCTTATTGAGAAGTCAGAGCTTCTGTAAAATCATACCCACTTTTCATAAAGCCTCTACGGTTCAATACTGCGTCATGGTTTATTAACATTATTACACATGTGTTAATATTACTGCTGCATATGGCATTTTACAGATAAAATGCTTCAAGTTTAGCCATTTTAACTACTTTAATCATTTTCATTTAATTTTTTACATACTGAGCAACACAAACTGGCTATAGATGTAAAATGCAACTTGACATTTACAAACATCAGCCCACGCAAGTAAGCTAGTTCTATTTCTTACTTTATCTTACTAACCATTCATGCATGTGGAACGTCCAGCAGCTCATCTCTGTCCATCATCTTCACATGCACCTCCACTCACTTCTTGGATCCACTCACTTCTTGGACGCTGCAAACGTTAATATGAACTTGCGCTGCAGTGCTGCTGCTAGTGGTGTGTGTCCATTTTTTTTATATACTAATGGGTGATGAAGCGCTAAATACCAAAAAGAACGTTTCCACCCATGTTTCTCTCCGTTGCCTTGAACAGGCTGTGTGTTGCAAAATGTGCTGCAATTCGGTGTCCGAATTTCCCGTGCTGCCCTGCGGACATGACATCAAATGACGCTGCATCCTCAGTTTTGATACAGGAAGAAGACGGTCGCGGTAAATTCAAACACTGTAAGCGATAGTTATGGATTCTTCTGCCGTCAGCAAACGATACAGATCAACTGAAAGACACTAAAAAGTGGAACTACGAAGAAAAACTTAGTAAACAACATTATAGCTTCAGTTTGTGCACGCTGCCGTGACGTCATGGCTCGTGGCTGCAGTTACCTGAAGCATCAGTCGCGGCAGTCGCGAGTTTCGTTTCTTAATCTTGCCTCTAGTCCCTTTAAAGTGAAAAGAAATTATAAATTTTCATTTGCACAAATAAAGTAATGCAATTTTCACGTATTTTGTCTCGTGTCAATCATTTCGCCACTTATGTCGTTATCGCAAATTTTATCATTTATTGGGCCATATTGCGCTGCCCTAATGACCAGAGATTAATCATTTGTTGAGCTGTTCTCCGCTTGTCTGGTCATGTCTGGGGATACGCCCGAGTCGTGTCAGATGTATCCAGTTTGATGTGAATTCACTTTGCACGCCAACTAGGGCTGCACAATTCTGGTAAAAATGTGAATCATGATTTTTTTGCTTAAAATTAAGATCACGATTCTCTGAAACGATTTTTTTCCCCCAAAAAATTTATTGCACAAATAAACTTTAACAAAACAAGCAGAACAACCTATTCAAAAGGAAATTCAAAATAAAGCATGTGTTTGCACAAGAGCTTTGTTGGAGCATTTCTTTGGCAGATGCATAGTTGTAGTTCTTTAACATTGGTTAGGGGGGGAGGCAACAGCAGTGTTGCATTTGAGGGCGCTTGAAAAAATCTGGGAAGAGTGGAAACTTATTTGTGATAAGCTCATGATTAAAAATGTTTCAGAATTGTTGTGGGTAGAATTGAGATTGCATGTATGTGTGAATTGAGATCACGATCTTTTAACGATTAATTGTGCAGCCCTAACGCCAACTGACAAACAGCACATCCCTTCCACATCCTTCAGCGTGGATCTTCATCTGTGAGATGTGTTTGCATACAGTACCAGTGTTTCCCATTAATTAATGAGACTGTGGCGGCCCGCCACAGTCTCACTCGGAGCCGCCACAGTCTCCTAGTCTCCTAGCAGTGTACAGCTGTAGCTACTCTCCTCCTGCCTTTGAGCAAGCGAGACCAACAGAGTGCATGCACACTGGCACGCACAGGTCACGTCCATAGACGTCGGTCTTTTCTAGTTGTATTTTGGCGCGACCCATCAGATCAGATTGCGATGACACCAGAGCCACATACGTGAGCGGAGCGGGACGTCTGCGTCCACACAGAGAGGCGCTATCAAGCTGGATGATGGAGCATGCGGCCATGTTGATGATGTCATCAAGCTAGTCAACTTCTAACCAGCCGAACCGAGTCGAACTTTATGAGCCCCATGGTGCTGATTCCCCGCTAGTTCTCCCGCTGCCGCTCGCACCATTTATCTCATCCCTCTGCCGTTATGCATTATGCTGTTCACCCGAGCAGCCCCCCCCCCCCCAAAAAAAGAGGGACAGCAGGTGAGTTTGACAGCAGAGAAAGGGTGTTGTCACAGCACTCAGTACTTCAGTACCGTCGCTACCAGCATTATACTGTCGGTACCAGCTATATTTTCATGGTACCGGAGGGATGAGCTGGGGTTCATCCGCCAAACAGTTCAGTTCAGACGTCTCCTCAGAGCACAGCGGGGCTGCTGCTCCGCCTCATCTCGTTGGTAATAAAGAGCAACAAGGGGCCATAAATGTTTCCTCCAGAATCATTTAGGATTGGGGGGCCTCCGTTCCTAGTCCCAGCCGCCCACATGCGGCCGGAGTGCTCCGCTCCAACCTCCACGCAACATCCCACGCCAGCTGTCAGACATCCCGCATCTTTCCACGCTGAGAACACGTGAGTTGCGGAGTTTGAAATAAAACTGCGGCGCTACTAATTTAGTGCTCTTGAATTGGTAGTAAGGCTTTGAAGATCATATATTAAACTCATAGATAATTATTTATAATTTTTCTGGAGGGTGATCCATCATCATCATGACTATGAATCAACAGACAAGTGGATGTTCTCACATGTGTGTGCTGTTATCTTTTATCCTATAACTTACCGTTGTGTTTGTTGAAACTTTGTTCATGGCTTTATACAAATGTTTAGATCTGTGTCTGTTGGCATTTTCAGGGCTGAAAAAAGCATTAACACAATGTTTGTTTTCTTTCAAATACATAAGCTCATCCATTACAGACCTATTTTATTATATATAGTTTTCTATTTATTTTTCGTAATTATAAAACTTTATTCATTATAGTTACAAAAGCACGTTTGTTGTAAATACTTAAGCAAAATCCACTCAGAAATTTTATTATCTTTCATTTTTTTTTACCTTAAAACGAAAAATTTAATAAAAGTGGAATTGCAGACTATTTGGGAGACCGTGGTATCAATTTGTATCGAGACCATGGAAAATTAACTGGTATTGGTATTACTTCTGAATTTCAGGTATCGTGACAACACTAAAGAAAGGAAGTGGCAGTGAGTGAGGAGTGTTGGTGTATATGAATATAGATATGAAAAGTATCTATTAATATATAACATGAAATATCAGTAAATTCTTATTTACCAACGTTTGTAACAGCAACAAAATGCACTAAAATGCGCTGGGCTTGAAAATGCGGAGGAAACTGAGACCCTCCCACCACAGTCTCCTAAAATCCTTGGAAACACTGCAGACACTCCAATATCTAAACTCCACACAAAACTTAAAACATTCTTAAAACACACATTATTACTCTTTTTAAAAGTAGAATACTGTCAACAATGAATTACTATCTCATTTTTGATAAAACTACCCATCCTTTCAGCAGAACAAGTCAAGCTGACGGCTTTGCAGATGGCTAACAGTGATTAGTCTGCTAGAGGGATCAAGGGGGGAAAAAAAAACACCAAAGAAAAAGAGTACTTCTTCTGTCTTTCATGTTGGATAAAGTGGGAAACACTGGACCTCATTTTCAGTCAGGTTTCATTTGCACAACAAAAACACTCTGCAACAACCTGGACCACATTGTTCTGGGATTTTGTAAGCATTAGTTAGCGAGGCAGAGGCCTGTAGCATGGTTCGGTTTTAGAGATTGAATCGTCCACTTTATACAAACTATATAAAAGATATTTTCTTTAAAAATGTGTATACTGTTAATTAAGGAAATTTCCAATAATGAAACGCGACATTCAGCTTTAAAAAAAATAACCAAACTGAATTGGTTGAGAAAAATACATGTACTAACAGTAAAGCAGGTAAAAATATTTTTGCACCTTAGGGTGTAACAAACTCAGCATGATTAATGGGTGTGTGAGGGTTCAAAAAGGAAAAATAAGTGTTTTAAAAAAGATTTGACAAAAAATAGAAGCCCGCTGCTCACAGATCATCACTATGATGATCACTAATATCATCACTGTCAGAGTTTTACAGCCAAGAAGTGGTGATTAAAAAAGTCTAAGTTTACGCTGAGGTAAAAACATTAGGCCTCACCGGTCGAACCACTCCAACACAAACCACATTCTAAAATCATGCTAGCAGGTCAACCCCAACAAGGAAGAATTTCTGTGTCTCAACTTCTCAATTACATAAGAGTTTTTTTCTGGATAAATCTATCTTGTGTCATGTCTCTGGGTACATTTGGCAGTGTGACATGTTTGACAAGTGCAGCAAATGCAAATAAACCCTAACTGAGGCTTTATATGCCTCTTATCAGGAAGATATTGAGCCAATATCCAGACTTGTTTAACTTGGCAGAGCGCCTTAGTTGTAATAGCTAATTACAGACCAAGTCATTCAGCCTGATTCAGAAGCGATTCAAACGACTTTCCTGGATAAACTTCTGGCTCCGCTGCTTTTATGATGGTCTGTTTTTAATGATAAACTTCCTTTAGCTGCTGTAAACTACAGGGGAAAAGGTCGGAGCAAATAACACTTCAAAGCTCTGTAAATGGGCGAAGAAAAACTTGCTAATCAAGATGCTAAAGCTTGTTTGGAGTCACATGACTGCTGACACACTAAAGTCACACAGAGGAGAAAGTGAAAAGCTAAATAAATGAGAGGAAGGAAAAGTTTGTACATTGTTGGTTTAGACAACATTACAGGGAAAAAAAAAATAATGTGTTGATGCCATGATTACAGAGAGGAATGTTGTTTACTATTAAACTCATTACTATGAACGCAAACATCACTTTTGTCTTAGAAATGACTGCTGGTTGCTTTTTGCTCCCAGCTGAATGTTGCTTTACGCACTGCAGTGTGTGCTAGCAACTGGATATCAACACACTGGGCATTTTAAACATGCGCTGTTGTTTATTCAGCAAAGAAACACAAGCGAAGAGATGAAAAAGAGAGATAGAGACGGAGAGAGCTCACAGTACAGGTGGATGCTGAATTACCTGGCGATAGAGGACGCAGCGATAGAGGAAGAAGCTCAGAACTTCTTCTGCAAGTACGTCTTTGTCCAAATGACAGCGCTTTGAGAATTTAACAATATATTGTATATATGTGGCTAATTAACACGGGGTCCGTATGCAGCGCGGCCTCGAAGCTAGACGCTGCCATGTCAGAAGCATATCGTCGTGGTGTCCAGTCTATTTTTGACAGAGCACGCTTCCAGAACAAGTCAGCTGGGGACAGACGGGAAACCAGACACCGGAGCAGTGTAAAGCATTTGGTAAATTTCAAAATAAAAGCTTGCCTGCTGATCTGCGATTGCTGAACTTTGTAAACATGATGTCATCACCAGTGACACTAGTTTAGAGGTCAACTGATCAGGAGGTCTCTTTTTTTTTTTTTCTGGATGCTGGATAAATCCAGCCTTCCATCATCATGGTTGTTATCGCGTGAACTGGTGACATCCCGTGTGATATTGCAATTTTATAAACCGTTCCTAAACCTGAGTACTGAACTTTAGTTCTTTTTCAGGATTGACTGAAATGCTTTGGCAACACCCAGTATTGAAACATGACTTTCTTCATGTTTCAGTGCCTTAAACACAGGATCAAGGGCGGAAAATGCTGTTGGTGACTGGCTGTAATGTCACACATGATGGAGGCGTGCAGGAAAAACACGTATGTGGTTACGCCCACTAACAGTGTATTGGTGGTTAACTACAGCACGTCATCCAAGCAGTTAAAAAAAATGCCTCAAACATTTGGTGTATCCTCAACATTTCTTAACTGAAGCTGTATTCCCGCCTCCAGAAGCGCTGCAGCGGCAGGACACGCTAGACATCTGCTCTGCATGTGAACACAGCACGCAGAGAACAGCGACGAGGAGCACACGGGCCGGTAAACTTCCAGAGCATCCGACAAGCTCATTACATGTGGAGTCCTGAGAGAGGAAACGTAGCTGCTGATGAGTGCTTTAGGTTTTATAAGTTGAATAGATATTGTAATAAAAAGGCACTGATGCAGAACAGCAAACATGATGCTAACGCTAGCTTCAGCAGTGTACACCAGTGGTTCCCAGACTTTAGAGCTACAACTCCCAGATGACATTCGTTTGCGTTCACAACCCCCCATGACGACAGAGTGCTTATGTGATACATCAGATGGTCATCCTGCAGCATGCTCCAACTACAAGGCTGGAAAAGTGTCAGAATCCCGTGTGCCGAAAAACAGCATCTCTCAATGCGAATGCTAATTAGGATTTTAATATGGCATGAGTAATAACCTAGGTTTTGTTTTGTGCGTGTTTTTAAAGAAAATTAGCATGCTAATGTTATTAATCTCCTTGCATTAGCACATTAATTTGGACAGCTCTAATAAAAACCTGAAAAGTATTTGATTAAAGGAATAGTTCACCCACAGAATGATTTAACTTTATTTTCCACTTACCCTCATGGTGAGCAAGACTCCGGAGCACTTTTTTAATATGTCAAATGAAAAGCTCTTAAAAGTCTATTTTTCATGATAGGGCTCCTTTAAAAAAAGATTCTATCCATTGCTAACAAATATATGTCCTCTACTTGGCTTTCTGTGACCCACCTAATTGCCAAATTGCCAAAAATCATATTATACCTTATAAGTCACAGTGAATCAGACAGGCTGACCCCCCCCCCAAACAGTGGCCTACCTTTTAACTTTTCCCCTCTCACTAACCTTCGCTCCATTTCTATTCTTAGCCACTTTGATTATTGTTTCCTTAAAAGGAAAAAAATTGACCAGGTTGTACTTAAAGCCAAACAAATTTACTGAATCATCACAAAAAAAATCTGTTATCAAAATGCCTTCGTGGCAGCATATCAGCACTGATAAGGCTTTTGTAGGTTGCTACCTGTCAAGAAACTATTAGAGCAAATCTTGTCTGTGCAAGTCTGAAGTTCAATAAGGGTGTCTTTCCGGTCATGAAAAGGTTAATGCTTAAGCTGCTGATAGTAATGCTGCAGAGGAAAATCATAAAGATTACAGCAAGAAAGAATATAGGTTGCAAGTCTGACAACTAAACTCAACAGGCCGCAAACATCTTTGATTTGTTTAAGAACTAGAAAAGCACTCGGAGAGCGCAGACCTCCGCCAAGCAGCTCACGTCCCCCTCATATTCTGATTCACACCTAAACTTAATAGCATCTGGAATAATGCTTGTATCACTATTACTTCAATCGTTTTTTCCAAAAAATGGATATTTCCATAATGGTGGTTCTCTTCTGGATCTAGCTAAGTTGTTATTGAAGATGTGTCAAGTCTGCTGACAAACTCCTGATTCAGCAGTCTTGGCTACAATTTGGTGTTATAGGGCTGGACGATAATTCAATATATATCGATCGATAGAGGTTTTTTCAATATAAAAAAAAAGAGGGTCAATAAAAGTTCAATATAGAAGCACAGTTCTCTGCTGTAGCCTATTGGGTTTCAGTGTTATGCCTCTTTCAGACTTCCACTAGAAAGCGGTAATATTGTGAACTCTGTCCTTTATAACGCTGCATTCAGACATGCGCACCGGTCTTTTACCTCAGAGATGTAGTGGACATGTACCGGCTGCTCTACATGTCACTAGAGCGGAAATGTTGCGGCACGTCGTTTTGGCTGAAAGCACAAGAAAATGTTCTGGACAGAGTTGAAGGGAGAGCGGGGCTGTGCTGACTTTTCCGCAACATTTCCTGATGTATGAAAGCGCTGGGACACGATAAGACCGCAAGGAAGCGACATGTTTGAAAAGACGAGTCTGTTTAAAGAGCGGATGGAATTTACCGCTCATGTCCCACAATGCAAGTCTGAAAATGGCTTTAGTGTGAACTTTATTATAAGTAGGTAATTCAGCAAAAGCTTAAATGGCCAGGGCTGCACCTAAAATAGCTTTTAATTTGATAATGGCTTTTTAAATTTTTTTTTTGATAAATATCGATAAATACAGATTTTTTTTTTACTGATAATCTTTTTTTCTATATCGTCCAGCCTTATGGTGTTAGTTCCATGTCTGCATCTTCATTTATTACCTTTCAGCATTAAAAATGCCAACAAATCCCTTGAGTCTCTTTCAGACTTGCGCTGGAAGCGGTAATATTGCAGACTCTGTCCTTAACGCCTGCATTCAGACACGCGCACCGGTCATTTACCTTGGAGATGTAGCGAACACGTACCGGCTGGTCTCCATGTCATAAGATCAGAAATGTTGCAGCTCGTCGTTTTGGCTGAACGCACAAGAAAATGTTCCGGACAGAGCTGAAGGGAGAGCTTGGCTGTGCTGACTTTTCCGCAATATTTCCGGATGTCTGAAAGCACCCGGGATGTGATAAGTCTGCAAGGTAGCAGCGTGTTTGAAAAGACGAGTCCGTTTAAAAAGCGGATGGATTTACCGCTCATGTTCCACAATGCAAGTCTGAAAGCAGCTTTATTTTTGTGCGTTCTGGATCATAGTATCCGGATCAACTTTCGAAACATTATAGAACTCATTGAGATTCTTTCTTGTCTTTTTTTTTTTTTACCCAACATTTGGGCCATTTGTATGGAGTTACATGCAAAAGGTCCAAAATTTGGCTGATCTCACAATGATAAAGAATCCTTCCAAAAATTCCTGGATCCAGACGGTGATCCGGGTCACCACCAAAATTTAATGGGTTCGTCCTTGGACTGAGACACATGGCTGGTGGACATTTCAGGTCAATCCGTCCAGAATTTCTTCCATAAAGTTGCTGACAGACAAACAAACCAATGCTACCAAAAACATAACCTTTTTGATGGAGGCAATAAAAGCACCTATTTGGGGGGGTCAGTCAATGTGGATAGGATGACCCAGACTATTAAATCTCAACAGTACTTCATTTTTAAAATCTCGTGGTGGGCGACCATGAACCCTCCCTATGAAGACCCGCGTGATTCTGAGCTAAAATAACACTTCACACATCGTTTGTCGTCGCTGCCTGAACAATGAAACCAAAAGCCAGTTCTGGAGCATCTTCTGGCAGCCACTGCGGGACTGTGGGCGGTCGCCACATTTCCTCTGCCAGTGCCAATATATCATCACCAACCATGTCTCTTTAAAGTGTTTCCAAACCACAAATTTAAAGGTCTCAGCGCGGATTGCGAACAATGCCTTTTGTGACATTTGACCAGATATGTGGTGGGAGCTTAGAAGTTATCACAGCGGAATGGATGCTGTCGAAGAAACCGTGTGCTAGATACCCATCAAGGCCTGTTTACATTGCTAGCGTGTTAGCACTGGTGCACAGAGCAGTCCAGTCGCTCCAACTTAGGTCACAATTAGCAGCCTCACGGACCCGGCACTTACCTTTGCGCGAGCTTCTTTTACGTCCCGGTTATAGCTGGCGGCAGTTAATGCTGCCTGACCTAGCTAAAGGCGTATTTTCCACCATTGATCCATAACAGCAAATGATCTCGCAGGCTAATATTAGCATACAGCTGCTAGCTACTGAACGCTAACTGTCAAGACTTGGCCAACGAGCTAACGTCCCTCCTCCTGCTCCACAAAACCACACTGACATAACCACAGCGCTGACAAAACATCGACGATACCCATCATGAATTAAACCCCAGCAAAGCCACACAGATGTGTTATCAAGAAAGCGTTGGCTCGCTCTCGTTTTATACTCACAAAATATCCAATGAAATCCGTCCATCCATTGAAAGTTGCTGGTAATATATAATAGCAACACACAGTACTGTGACATAAACGATTTTCAATCGGTGACCCAGTTTCTCTTCACCGTCATGCCTGTCGGACCACTAACCTAGTTTTTCAACCAATAGCGTATGCGCCACCACCATAGTTATCCCTTCAGCCAATCAGACACGAGTTTAAGCTGGGAAAATATGACGGACGTGTTAGTTGACCAATGAGAGTGCGATTAGAACGGAATGTAGGGGCCAGTTATGTGTGAGCGTGTTATGGAAACACTGCAAACAAGCCATTTAGTTGGACGGCTTACACCACAATCTGGCCCTGTGCCTAATAACACGATGTCCAATTTGAAACTTTAAATAGATTTACGGCGACCTCAGGACTCCTTACTCATTCATTTCTAATCTGGGCAGTAAGAAAACATTTCACCGTAGTTTTTGCACAGTGTAAGAATTTAGAAGTATTACAAGTGTAGTTTTTCACTTTTTCCAATTCAAAATGCCATCTAGTGAAAATTACATTAACTGTTATTTAGATGTTTAGTTTAGTTTAGTTTTATCCTATTGTGTTTGAATGCATTTTGTTTTAACTTTATATTGAGCTACTTCCAACCACTGTTTTAGTGATAGTTTAATTTACTTGGCACACAGACGCCTCCTACAGGTTATGTGTACATAAACTATAACCTTTTAATCTAGGTCATTTAAAACTGAGAAATAGAGGAAGAAGACGAAACGAAAAACACATAATGCATAGTTGTATGTATCCAGTGTAGCGCCCAGAGCAAAAGTCATAGGTCCTTATGAACTTTTGTTTGTGGTGATTGGTTGTTACAAATCTAATCAGGATTAAATCACTTGTTACAGCTTAATTAATGCCTCTTCTTTTTTTCTTTTAAAGTGGAGCTAGTATAAGGTATTGGTTGTATTAAAATTAGAACATTATGGAAAAGTTTTGAGACATTCTTAATAACTTTGTATTGTGCTTCCAAGGAGATTACCTTATAGTGATGTTTTAGAGTGGTCTTAAGTTATGGTTTTCCCAACTTTCTAAGGGTTTTCCAAAGTTTTTTTCCTTGGCAGTTTTTCCATTCACATTCAGTCCAGTTGTTGTGCCTGACATTTTCCAATGTTGTTAACACTGACCTGTGAATCACAAAAAAAGGCATTTAACTCAAGGAATGAACCAGAACCGTGTCACCATACAGACGACTTTACCCTTTACAGTTTAACAAAAAAGCAATTTATTGCAAGCAGCATATTGCGCATAATTTGGTAGTTTCTTTCGTTGCATTCATTAGAAAAAAACCCAACAAAGATAACATGATTTGACAAGCAGTTCTTTGTACAAACAAGGTGATTCTGAGCTATTCAGTAAAAACTTGATGTATCTGCATAGACTGAATTTTAAAAGTGAAAGAAAACAGTTCAAATTGAGTTAACAAGAAGTGGTACACGCAAAAAATCCAAATGACACAAGAATTGGACTAAAAATCTGTGGCATCAGGTGTTATGGAGGCATAAATCCTCCCCAGAGCCTGAAACTGTTATAGTAGTGTGGGATCATCTTGACAGATGATGGAGCAAAAGGCAGCCAACATCCAAGGAAGAGTTTTGTAAAATCCTTCAAGAAGCCTGGAAAACGATTCCTGATGCTTCCTTAAAGAATTGACAGGAAAGCTTGTCTAGGGTTTCAAGTTATTTGTTGAAGAATAATGATGCTTTTAAGCTTGTAAGAATAATCTTTTTTTTTTTTGTTAGCAGGCAAACCAAGTGTCACTTTAAATTAAATTTAAACGACTGAATGAGAAAAATTGTTTTTAAAGTGTAGTAACAATGCATTTGAGTCATGTTCTTTCTAATAGTTAAAATACATGTAGTCTAACGTGAATATTGTAAATAAAAGAAAATAAAACTGGAAAAGGTCCATTTTTCTTGTAAACATGTCAAATTTGGCACTTCGGGTGGGCGACAAGACAAAAAAAAAAAAAGATAGCATTTGGTGAACACAGCCCACCCTGACGGAGAAGACTTTATGTGAAAATGGCTGTACTTAGCTATTTCATCGCTAGGTGGCAGTGTTGACCCATTTTGCTAAGGCACAACATGCAAAACTTCACATTTCACATGTTGTTTGATTGTTTTATTTGTCGTTTGTGTAGATTAAGGTGCCTTTCTCCCGTCTATTACCCGAAAGTCAGTAAGGACATGAGATTTTGTAAAGTGACCAAGAAATTTTTGAAGTCTGAATTTTAACAAATTTAAACTATCCAGCAAATTAAGGTCACCTCCTCCTCCTGCTCTTCTGATACTTTCAAGACACTGTCATATAACTGTATTAAGTAAAATGGAGCTAAGAAATGTTGATGATATATTCCTTTGACTTTGGAGGACGACATCAGTTTATAAATAGCAAATATAAATAACAATATCTTCAAATATTTGGTCCAACGTTACACCTGTTCGTATTTTGGGTGTAAATTTGGCTAATAATATTGCCAGTTATTTGACATAGTAAATAACATTTTACATAAATATAGGCCTTATATAGGCCTTTTTAAACTAACTAAGGACCTAACTAACTAACTTGCTAACTATATATATATATATATATATATATATATATATATATATACATAGGGTAAAGCTCGTGGCATGTACAGAGCATGAGGCGACTGGTCTTCATGACTCTGCCTTCTCCTGTTCGATGGTATACATATATGCATACATACATGTATATCTATATATATACAGCTGTATGAAAAGGTTTTTGCCCCCTTCCTAATTTCTTACTTTTTTGCATGTTAGTCACACTTAAATGTTTCAGATCATCAAACAAATTTTTATGTGAGTCAAAGATAACACAGGTAAACAGAAAATGCAGTTTTTGAATGAAGATCTTTATTAGTGGGGGGGGGGGGGGGGGTCCTGTGTGAAAAAGTGATAAACATAAATTAAGTGTTAAAACATAAATTAACTGTGGTTTCTCACATCTTTGGAAATCTGAGTTCAATTTCTCTTGCCACACCAAGGTTGAATTACTGCCACACCTGTTCTCAAACAAGAAATCACTTAAATAGGACCTCCCTGACGAAGCTTAGTAGACCAAAAAGATCCTCAAAAGCTAGACATCATGTTGCGATCCCAAAAAAAATTCAGTAAATAATGAGAAACAAAGTAATTGAGATCTATCAGTCTGGAAAAGGTTCCAAAGCCATTTCTAAAGCTTTGGGACTCCAGAGAACCACAGTGAGAGCCATTATCCACAAATGGTGAAAACATAGAACTATGGTGAATCTTCCCAGGAGTGGCCGGCCAACCAAAATTGCCCCAAGAGCACAGCGACGACTCATCCAAGAGGTCACAAAAGACCCCAGAACAACATCCAAGAACTGCAGGCCTCACTTGCCTCAATTAAGGTCAGTGTTCATGACTCCACCATCAAAAAGAGACTGAGGGACAAAAATGGCCTGCATGGCAGAGTTCCAAGACCAAAACCACTGCTGAGCAAAAAAACCATAAAGGCTCGTCTCAGTTTAGCCAGAAAGCATCTTGATGATCCCCAAGACTTCTGGGAAAATACTCTGTGGACTGACGAGACAAAAGTTGAACTTTTTGGAAGGTGTAGGTCCCATTACATCTGGCGTAAAAGAAACACAGCATTTCAGAAAAGGAACATCATACCAACAGTAAAATATGGTGGTGGTAGTGTGATGGTCTGGGGCTGTTTTGCTGCTTCAGGACCTGGAAGACTTGCTGTGGCAAATGGAACCATGAATTCTGCTGTCTACCAAAAAATCCTGAAGGAGAATGTCCGTCCATCTGTTGGTGACCTCAAGCTGAAGCACACTTGGGTTCTGCAGCAGGACAATGATCCAAAACACACCAGCAAGTCCACCTCTGAATGGCATAAGAAAAACAAGATGAAGACTTTGGAGTGGCCTAGTCAAAGTCCTGACCTGAATCTGACTGAGATGCTGTGGCATGACCTTAAAAAGCGGTTCATGTTGGAAAAAGCCTCCAATGTGGCTGAATTGCAACAATTCTGCAAAGATGAGTGGCACAAAATTCCTGCACAGCGCTGTAGAAGACTCACTGCCAGTTATCACAAACGCTTGATTGCAGTTGTTGCTGCTAAGAGTGGCCCAACCAGTTATTAGGTTTAGGGAGCAATAACTTTTTCTCACAGGGCCATGGAGGTTTGGATCCCCCCCCCCCCCCCCCCCCTTCAAAATAAAAATCTTCATTTGAAAACTGCATTTTCTGTTTACTTTTGTTATCTTTGACTCACATTTAAAATTTTTTTTGATGATCTGAAACATTTAAGTGTGACTAACATGCAAAAAAGTAAGAAATCAGGAAGGGGGCAAACACTTTCACACAGCTGTATATATATATATATATATATATATATATATATATATATATATATATATATATATATATATATATATATATATATATATATATATACAGTCGTCCTCAAAATTATTCATACCCTCAAATTAAAGAAGGAAAAAAATTCAGCTGTCAGTAAAATAAGTTTAAATTGACAAAGTTAAAAATAAATAAAAATTCTATTCAAGTCATCATTTGAATTGCAGTTCAACAGAAATATTAAAAACTAGCACAAAAAATAAAACAAGAAAATAAGCACAATGGGGGTCCAAAGCTAAAATTTTGGTGCGCAACACTTTGAGACAATCACTGCAATCAGGTGTTTTTCCACACCTGTTGACAGGTATTTTGGTCCACTGTTCATGGGAAAAGTGCTCTAATGTGTCTTGGACAGTTTTTTTTTTAAATTATTATTTCCAACCACAATTCAAAAGCAATATTTTATTTCATTAAATTATAAGTTGATAAATTTTTATTTATTTATTATTAGTGTCTTCAGTTCCTTGTTGTTTGAATTACTATCGTGAATTTCGCCTTTTCTTTAATTGGAGGGTATGAACAATTTTGAGGACGACTGTATACATATATGTTTCCCCCTTATTTATTGATTTTTATGGTATGTTGTCGCTTGCTTAATTTTACAATTTTATGTATTTAATCTGTGTTTCTGCACCACTAGAGTTGTCTTTTAAATTTCTTTGTACATTGTGTACAATGACAATAAAGCATTCCAATTCTAACTCGTATATACATATATATATATATATATATATATATATATATATATATATATATATATATATATATATATATATATATATATAAAGCTTAAAGCTAAGACTAAAGAAGATGAGCGTGCGAGTTCTCCGAGGAGCTCGTGAAGGCATCGTGCCTATCACATGGCAGGTGATCCAGCTGAGAGAGCTCCGCTTCCACACGGACCCAGCGCAGACAAACGGCAACTGTACGTACAGGTCGGACCGGCTTTCCTGAGACTTGGAGCCATGCGTGGTCGTGTTGTTCGGCGCATTTTCTTTTAGCGCGTCTCGCTTCCGCAAAAATTAAAGGATTCACTTGGATAAAGCCTCAGAGGAGTCGCACAGAGTAAGTAATCTGAAAGCCCAAAGCGAATTACTGCTGGAAGTTTTTGTAGCTGCTACTTTTCTGTGATGCAGCTATAAATGTTGATATTTTGGTATGAATATAAAGGTCAAACCATGTCGTACGTTTCTGAGGCTGCTTTTGGAACTAAGATGCTGGATTTCCTCATATACTTTATTTTTAATGGAAATAATTTCGGTGCTGTTAAAGCTTTTGCTTTCTGTTTTCTCTCTCTGGGCAAGTTTGTGTTCAGTAGTTTTGTGTTTGTGAAGAAATTTTGAATGTTTATTGCGACTTATCGTTTGTGGGACCCAGTTTAGACTTACTAGTGTCCATACTTAAGATTTGGTGATCTTACTTTACATAATTCGTGTTGCAGGATTATTATGTGACACCTTCCAGCCACTTATAGATCTGTTACTGCAGACTGAAACAGTGTACACACTCCAGGAGAGAAAACATTGTACTTTTATTGTCACTCTGGTGTTTTCTCCGCCTGCTCGCTCGTGTACTTGTCAGCTTGGAGCAATTAAATGATGTTTAGTGGCATGGAGTCCTGCTGTGTGAAAGCAGATCATCAATTCCTGACAGCATGAGTAAACGTGAGAGGGAGGGGGAGAAAGAAGGGCTGCTGATCTGCTAATCGCAGAATATCAAGGCTGATGTGTGGCTCCCCTCTGCTGAAGCATCTGCTGCATCTAATGCTGGAGATTGGAAACACACACACACACACACACACACACACATGCATGCATCACAGACGCAGCTTGAGAGCTGAAGTGCCCTCCTCATAGTGAATACAGCAGGCCGGTCCTTCTTTTATATTGCTAATTTCATCTAAAATGGGGCGAGTTGAAAGGCATCATTGCTACTGACGACAGTGAATTGATTAAGGCTGCTCTGGTTGGCACTTGTGTGGCATTAGCATTTGAAAACAGAGGAAATAAACACAGGAGCAGAGGTGAAATGGCAATTTATTAAAAGACATAAGTGATAATAAAAAGGAACATTGTTCTGAAACAGTTTATGTTGACAGAGACGTTCACCGCCGGGTTCAGGACTGTGCCACACATACATATGCATGCACAGTTCACACACAGTGGATCTGCAAACGATGGCACTCATCCCCGTGATCAAAGCGGCACGGGTAATTCCTAAAGCGTCGGGTTTTCTCTGTTCCCGTACTGGATCAGATGATTGCTCTGTCATCTTAACTACTGCCGCTTCTTACGCGAGTGTAGTCCATTGGAGGTAATCCACGGTTGCTGAATGACATGCAGATGTAGAGATGTAGGGGAGATTAAGGCAAGAGGGATGGGTGAGGAAAAGTGTAGATACCAGGAAGATGAGGAATAATCTGCTGCTTGCTGAGGGAGTGGAGGAAAAAGAGACAAAATGTTCATAAAAATGAAACAAGTATTCGGGGTTATCTTTGGGTGGCTCTCGTGGGATGAAAGGAAATTAGAACGTGGTGGTAGATGAAAACAGAGACTAGAGGTGATGTGGTTATATCACTGTCACAGCAAATAAAACATGAAATTTCCTTTATGGCTGTGCTAATATTCAAAGCAAATGAATCAAGATGAGGAGAAAGTGAAGGAAATGTTTCCATGTGCACTTCTTTGGTGCAGCAGGGACCCAGAGCAAAAGCCTGCGAGGGATGGCTCCAAGATGTTGCATGTGAGGGGGGAGAAAAAGTAGTGTTGTTGGAAAAATTATGCAAAAATAATATATCGCACTGAAGTGCCACGGAACTTTACAGCAGCTTTAATCCTCCTCTGGAGTGAGCTGTCAGCATGTAAATACTGCAGAGCGCTGGAAAATATAAAGTAACAGAAAGGGAAAATCAAAGCTTCACTGGTGCTCATGAGAAGACACTGTTGCAGAGAAAAGTTAACATGAATGTGTTTTTTTGGGAGGGGAAATGAGTTACAATGATGTACAAATTTAAATGTGAGACAAAGATGATACAAGTAAACGCAAAATGCAGTTTTTAAATGAAGACCTTTGTTAATAAGGGAAGAAAAAAATCCAAACCTCCATGGCCCAGTGTGAAAAAGTGATTGCCCCCTCTGTTAAAACATAAATTAACTGTGGTTTATCACATCTTTTGGAAAGCTGAGTTCAGTTTCTCTAGCCACACCCAGGCCAGATTACTGCCACACCTGTTCTCAATCAAGAAATCACTTAAATAGGACCTGCCTGACCAAGTGAAGTAGACCAAAAAGATCCTCAAAAGCTAGACATCATGCTGCGATCCAAAAACTTCAGGAACAAATGAGAAACAAAGTAATTGAGATCTATCAGTCTGGAAA
This sequence comes from Atherinomorus stipes, assembly GCA_023101725.1. Classification (NCBI taxonomy): domain Eukaryota; kingdom Metazoa; phylum Chordata; class Actinopteri; order Atheriniformes; family Atherinidae; genus Atherinomorus; species Atherinomorus stipes. The sequence continues at coordinate 373,914 of JALJCO010013115.1, read as the reverse complement.
AGGTTCCAAAGCCATTTCTAAAGCTTTGGGACTCCAGAGAACCACAGTGAGAGCCATTATCCACAAATGGTGAAAACATGGAACAGTGGTGAACCTTCCAAGGAATGGTCGGCCGACCAAAATTACACAAGAGCACAGCGACGACTCATCCAAGAGGTCACAAAAGACCCCAGAACAACATCCAAAGAACTGCAGGCCTCACTTGCCTCAATTAAGGTCAGTGTTCATGACTCCACCATCAAAAAGAGACTGAGGGACAAAAATGGCCTGCATGGCAGAGTTCCAAGACCAAAACCACTGCTGAGCAAAAAGTACATAAAGGCTCGTCTCAGTTTAGCTACAAAGCATCTTGATGATCTCCAAGACTTTTGGAAAAATACCTTGTGGACTGACGAGACAAAAGTTGAACTTTTTGGAAGGTGTAGGTCCCATTACATCTGGCGTAAAAGAAACACAGCATTTCAGAAAAGGAACATCATACCAACAGTAAAATATGGTGGTGGTAGTGTGATGGTCTGGGGCTGTTTTGCTGCTTCAGGACCTGGAAGACTTGCTGTGGTAAATGGAACCATGAATTCTGCTGTCTACCAAAAAATCCTGAAGGAGAATGTCCGGCCGTCTGTTGGTGACCTCAAGCTGAAGCGCACTTGGGTTCTGCAGCAGGACAATGATCCAAAACACACCAGCAAGTCCACCTCTGAATGGCATAAGAAAAACAAGATGAAGACTTTGGAGTGGTCTAGTCAAAGTCCCCACCTGAATCCCATTGAGATGCTGTGGCATGATCTGAAAAAAGTGGTTCATGCTGGAAAAGCCTCCAATGTGGCTGAATTGCAACAATTCTGCAAAGATGAGTGGCACAAAATTCCTCCACAGCGCTGTAGAACACTCACTGCCAGTTATCACAAACGCTTGATTGCAGTTCTTGCTGCTGAGGGTGGCCCAAACAGTTATTAGGTTTGGGGGGCAATCACTTTTTCACGCAGGGCCATGTGGGTTTGGATTATTTCGTCCCTTACTAAAAAAAAATCTTGATTTAAAAACTGCATTTTCTGTTTACTTGTGTTATCTTCGTCTCGCATTTAAATTTGTTTGATGATCTGAAACATTTAAGTGTGACTAACATGCAAAAAAGTAAGAAATCAGGAAGGGGGCAAACACTACAAAATATAAATATTATCATGCTAACATTCACACTAAAGGATTCTGTAGGGCTGTGCGGTATACTGGTTCATACTGAAAACCGGTGTTTATTGTTGTGATATGTTTATTTCATATACCGGTGAATAGCCCAGACAATGTGCAGAACATGCGCAGTGGGAAAGTGTTTCAGTGGGGAACCATTTCACTGCTGGACACAAACACCATAACATGTGAGGTGAAAAGCTGGTGAAAGTTGTCAAAGTGAAACACATACTGTTTATCCAAAGGAACTAATTCCCAAAAGAGGAGTCACGTCTATTGTTTGGGAGTTTTTCGGATGTAAAAGATCAGACGTGGACCAAACAACTGTTTGCAAATGCTGTTGAGCAAAAGTGTTAGCTGAGGGTGGTAACACAAGCTGCTAGCTTAGCTGACAACATGTTTTAGAGTAGCAAGAACGTCGTTATCCGGGACTGGATATGCGAAAAAGAGAAAGCAGTGATCCAGATAATCATATTTCACCTTGCCAAGGATATGGTTCCTATAAATAGCGCAAAGGAAGACTGCTTCAAGACGATGGTGAAAACTTTGGATCCACTGATTTTCAAAGTGGCAGCATCCGCTATTGACTATTTTTACAGTGGTAACAGCCAGTGTGTGGCTGTTATGACGGTAGTTGTGACAACAACAGAGCTGCATGACCTGCACACCTTATTGAGGCTCACGCAAAAGTATTATGTGGTAATGCAAAAGGGAAAAAAAATAGATGTTCCCTGAAGGGCTCACAGTGTAATAATGCTCTTACTTTGTACATATATATATATATAGTTATACAGTCAAATACCGTAAAACCGTGCGATGAAAAATTTGCCATACCGCAGTGCCCTAGGATTCTATGCCTTTAGCATTAGCTCAGGGGTTGCTAGTTTGATTGCCGTGTGCAGAAATAGCATCTTCTTTTCATTAAGTTTCAGATGAAAAACAAAGCAGGATAAGAGTGAAGGAAGCAAAGGGGCTCAAAAGCCCTGCAGAGGTTGCCACGTTCCACTTGGACATGTAAGTTAAACATTTGCTAATGCTGATTAGCAGTTAGCAGGCTCTGTAATGTTGCTAATGCTAATCGAGTAAGCGAGTGTTGGTGCGTCATCTACCGGCAGGGAGGAATTAAACTTTTTGCTCACAGTTGTAATGCTTCAGTTTTTTACCTCCTGTTAGCGTTGGACCATCCATGAAAAGTCTCCTTGCAGTCTTGCATATTAAAGATTTATGTACGTACATTTGAGTAAAGCTATATTTAGCTAAATAGGCTATTCGTATAGCCATAGGGACTGTGATGGAATCTTTTTGTCTGTCTTCTGTGTCTTTTATTTGTGTACTTTGGGCTTTTAATCCCAAGTCCTTCCAAAAAAGAACCAAACATATCAAACCAAGCAGTTCTGCTGGAAACAGCGGCAGTGCTGCGTTGTTGCTCATATGCAACCAGTCAAGAGAACTAAGAAGACAAGACGCAATATATTTAATATTTTAAAGTCTGACCCAAAAAATAATGTTCATAAAATATATTTTGGGGGGATCTGAAGTCTTTATTTAGCTTTTTTTTGTTTGTTTGTTTAAAAAACATAAAAAATATAAACAGAAATAATTAGCATATGTGTAATGTTTATGACTGCCAGTATTGTGTTGTATTGCGATATGGAAGGAGAACCAAACAGCAGTGTGTGGCAGGTCACGCCAAAGGGGGAGTTCGGGATTTCTGACATAGGGCTTCATATTCGAGTTAGCTAGGATACTACTCATCACTGGAGACAGTTTTAACATATTACATCTCGTTATTCTCGCTGCAGGAAGTCACAGATGCTAGGCCCTATGTCAGAAACCCCTAACTCCCCCTTTAACGTGACCTGCCACATGCTGCCGTTTGGCTCTCCTTCCATATTGCTGTTGCATGAACGCAGCTGAGGCAGCAAACATTGTATCAGCACTAAAATCTCATATAGACCCAGCCTTACTTACATCTCTGAACTGGACAGAAAAAGGGAAGTTGTTAACAAACAAGTGGAGGGTAAAAGCTTATTTTATTCAATTTGCTTCCATCATCTGCTCTTAGAGGGCAAAAAGGGAGTGAGCGTGAGGCTGTTAGATGATGATGAAACTTTTAAACCAAGCCAGCAAACATCATACAACAACTATGTTTCTGTATTGATGGAAGAAAAAGGATCTTTTACATGTCAGGCTTGGACCAGAGCTGGCAAAAGGAGCAGTCCCAATATTCACAGTTCAATATATAAGCTGATTAATAATTTAAGAGTTGATTTGTCAGTAGTCTCTGCTTTGGATGCATACACATAAAACACACCCGAAAACTGGGCGTGTGAGCAACACTGTTGATAAATCTCACTGTCTGAAATGTCAGAAGCAATATCAAACCTAGCAGCTGAAGAGCAGAGAGGGAAGGTGAGGACGGTAGGAAGGATGAGGATGATTAAAAGGAATGAGCGTAGCAGGAACTCAGGAGAGTGGAAAACAGGGATGAACAGTTCGGGAAATGAGGGGGATAGATCAGTGCTGGATTAGCAGTGATAGGTATGAGGTGGGAGGACGGTTTGATAGCAGGAGTTGCATATTCAAATATTTGTTGACAGAAAAATTGACACCCAAAAACTCCAAACTGTGATTGAACAAGAATATAGAAGGTGAAAACATAAATAAGAGCGGCATTGAGGTTTTCACCATCCATCATTTCAGCTTGCCTTCATCCTCTTTGACACAGCGTTGCTGAAGTGGTGCAACGTGCTGCTATTCTGCTAAACTTTCAGATTGTGTCTTGTAAACGTGCTGCAGGATCTTCAGATGAAGCCTCACCTGGAGGAAAAGTTGAGAGTTGGAAATTGATGATTTAGGCCAGGGGTGGGCAACTCTGGTCCTTTGTCATCGTGCATGCATGAGGAGTTTTCCTGTGGTGACACACCTTGTGACTGGGGATGGAACGATATGAAAATTTGATATCATGGTTATTGTGACCAAAATGATTGTCATTTTTATCGTGGTATAATAGAAATATCCCCCAGAATCTTAAAAAATATCCCAAATGGGTCTAAATGTCTATTTTGTCCTTTTTAAAGGGGAAAAATGTCAAGAGAACTGTCCATGTGGGCGCCTTTGTTGCCTTCTGCCATGTTTTCATAAATTAAACATTGCAAACTGGGACTGCTGCTGCTTTTCCAGCCAGTGAGCAGCAGCATCACTGGGAGTTTTTGAAAGTGCAGTAATCAGTCACGGTTTTAACGATAATTAAAATTTCAAACGGTATTGCTAATCATTGGTAATTTTATCATGAATAACCATTTTACCTGTAATCGTTACATCCCTACTTGTGACGTGTGCAGAGCTTCACATCATGTCTGCACAATCACCCATTGATTGGAGTCAGGTGTGTTGCAGCAGGGAAACTCCTCATACCTGCAGGATGCCGGTCCTTGAAACCAGTACCAGCTCGTCTGCTTTGATCTGCCATGTTCTGTTTTTCACTCTCTCAGTAATGCATGGGTCACATGATGTCATGATGTTACATTTTCACCAGTATTATCACGATACCATATAAATGACACGATATGGCGCACTCCTAATTGAAACCCTTAAAGGGTGAATATGGAATACGGACAGAATAGTGACATCAGGTGTGTCTAGGTTGTAGTTGCAACAGCAGAAAACCAACTCCAGCCGTTTGGCATGTCCAACACGTACTACAGAGGAGTTTATAACTGACAGCTAACGTTAGCCAAATTAGCAAGTGAGCTAGCTTACCGATCCAGGAGAAAAGTCGCCATTTCCATGTTTTGATGCCGTGGAAAATGTTTATGTGGGTCCATCTAGTGAAGTCTTCCCCTAAATTGACTCCAGGTTTTGCTCTTCTCAGGTCACTCCTCCTCAGAAACAGATAATATCTCCAGGGCTCTGAAGCAGCTGCTTGACTAGCTGTCTCCACGTCTCCCCCTGTAACAGCCTCACTGTGCACAACATACTGTTGCCACTAGGGATGGGTACCTTTCACATTTGAATCGAAACGGTACCAACTTTCGGTACCTGCGAATCGGTACCGGTACCAAACGGTACCAGTTTTCGGTACTTTTATGTGTTTATATGGCAATTACAGATTTATTTCTCATTCTCAACATAGAATTTTTAAATAATATATTAAAGCAAAATCCAGCTGTTTCTCTATGATGTCAGAGCGTCTGGTAACAGGGAATGGCAAGACTAGTTTTTTTTTTTATACAGCACATTTCATGGAGCCTACAGGAAAATTCAAAGTGCTTTAGATAAACCAAGCATTGCAGCGGGGTGTAAAAGGGAAAATGATTAAGAACAAAAAGTAGAAGTATGATTTTAAAATGATAAACATTAAAAATATTTAAGATTAAAAGAGAGAGAGCATAGAGCCGTGCAGATTTGAACTTTAGAGTAAAATCTATGTGAATGCAGCTGAGAACAAGTGTTTCAGTGATCTGAGACTTTCTGGGAGTTTGTTCCAGACGAAATGATAATGATTTAATGAGAAAAACGACGTAATATTCTCCGACACTAAACTGATTTTGTGGCGGCGTTTTGCGCAGGTCTGGAGGCTGTAATCCTGCTGCAGGGATCAGGTTACTAACTTGATGCAGACAGTTTCTGCCGTGCTGGTTAAACCATACAAGCTGTTTCAGAGAGACGCAGACTCTTATTTATCAGATATAAGCATGGTGGCTGGTGCAATGGCGTGCGGAAACTCCGCTGTGATGAAGAGTTTAATAAAGATGTGGGATGCGACGGAGGGAGGGAGAGACGTGACATGCGTGTCGCCCCAGAACTGGTTTACTGTCTTGGTTGATGGTAAACTCAGTAAATATTCACATCGTATTAAGTTCTTGAACAGCAGTCTGTGAACCCTGCTGGTTATTATCTGCCCCCGATTACATCTGTTCAGCCGCCGAGGCGCTGACGGACTTCTCCCTCTTTTTGCTGCGGGCTACGGACGATGCGTCGGGAACGGAGCTTTGAAAAGAATATTGTGTTTAATCAGCTGCTTCCTCAGATCAGACGTGTTCCCGCCGCTGGCATCACAAATAATGCAGCGAACTTGATGTTTTAGAGAAGTGCAGCAGGAAAGCTTCTGACTGAACACGCGGCCGCTGCTGCTGCTGTCATGCTGCGATGCAACTTATGCAAATTATGGGATAGCCTATGCAACACTAGGGGATTGCCCCAAATAAGTTATTTTTTGGGGAAAATGGAGAAAATGCACAAGTTCTAATGGTATTACAATAGTAACTGTATTCTAAATACCCAGCTTTAGAATAGTAAGTACAGTAGAAGTAGTAAATACAGTTACTCATAAATAGTACTCAATACATACTGGCGGTACATGTATTTCGTTACTCCTCAACACTGTTGGTTAGGGGTCAAACAGAATATCTATACACTAAAATATTGTGATATTTTATATGCGGATGTCATTTCGATATTTAAAAATACAGTATTGATCTATTTTATTAATGAAATCTTGTGAGATTTCATCGTTCTGTTATGAAATCTCACGAGATTTGGTTGCTTTCCACTGATTATCTATGTGCATCTGCAAGTTCGGGTTAATTTTTTACAAACACTGGAAAGTATGAGTTAAAATGTGTGTCCAGGTTTTCATAGACCACCCAGTTGTTGGAGATTATAATGACTGACTGAAATGTTTATTTCTCATGTTTTCATATTCTCATATACTACTTTGTTTCACTGTTTTACTAATTTCACATGAATTGGTGTACATTTATACTATTCCAGCTCAGCTGTGGTAATATTGTTTTCAAAAGCACTTTATTTTTATTTTATTTGCACATCTATTCAGTTGGGTTTTTCCAAAGTGAGAGAGATTTATGTTCATGGGGGCGATTGTAAATGGTTTTATTTTGAGATCCAAGTGGCAAAGAAACCTGTCCAAGTTTAATAAACAGGACATAGAGAAATTGAATTTAATTGATTTTGACTCATTTCATTGTTTGTCATCCGACGTATGTACACAACTTTTATTTTAAGCTGCATTTTAATTTTCTTTGTAGTGCCTAGAATATCACAATATATCCCAGTGTCACAATATTGCAATATTGTATCGTATCGTGACCCACATATTGTGATACATATCGTGTCGCACAGTCTTTGCCAATACCCACCCCTACTGCTGGTAACAAAAATACATGCTCGTTGCTCTGCCCTTCTGATTAACATCCTAAAATGCCAACTGCAGGGCAGGAAATATGTCCTGGAAAACCTGCTCAGACATGGAACTTATTAAAAATCTTTGCAAAATAATTACCCAGCAGTAAACCAACAAGTCTGACACAACACCAGTTATCCTTTTAATAGACATGGCTTCTTTGTATCTCTACTTGTGTGTGGTGAGGATATAATCCTCGTCTCAGCTCAGCCAAGACCAGTACCAATAATCACTCCATGAAACGCGACTAAAGTCAATATTTGAGCAGGTTTGTATTTCAGTTTATTGTTGTATCAACTCTACCTTCTGTTGCAGGAATGTGGGCATGCTGTTTATGCTGCTGGGGGATAAACTGTGTCCCGTTGCAGGAATGTAACCATCAGCCTCATTGACATTTCACATCTTTTGTATTATTTTGTTCATAAAGACTCATAAAGACTCATCAGACGTACTCCCATAAAATAAAGAGAAATTGAAGGACTTCTTTGGTGAAGAGATGTATTTTGTTTTTGAAGTGATCCTGCATCTGTACACGTGCCTGTTTATGACATTAACCCGATACCATTTAAAAGACAAACACACACGCTAAGTTTCTGTGAGTGTAACATTATCCTGTAATGTGATCTGTGGCTGACTTGGTCCTGAGAGCTTGTTAGGAGGTTGTGACTCTGTAACCCAAGTCTCCTGTTGCCGAGATGCCAGCGCTGATGTGCAGCACCGGCTCGGCTTTGTCGTTGTGAGGACAGAAGCTCTTGCCACCCTGCTTGTGCTGTTTTGTTTTTGCCCCTTTTCTCACTCAAAGGGAAAATTCTTTTGTCTGAAGGCGGATGGGGATGAGAGTTGACTGCACTCAGCAGGCCAGCGGCCAGAATCTCAGGGAGCTCCTGACTCGGCTGCAAGACCAAAGACGTTTCATGGTCTCGGCTGGTTTACTCCGTTGGGACTGCAGCTCAAGCTGGCTCAGGCGTTTACTGTCATTGTTCATGTTGCACGGATTGCACGGAGACTGACCTCTGTTCTTGTTTCACCTTTCCTGACCAGGATACTTGACTTTGCCATTTACTGGAAAAAGTTGATTTATGCACTTTTGAGAAAATTGAAACACTAATGAGGGAAAAATATCCTACAGTCTGAGGAAAAGGTTGTTGAGTTTTCTGTGGGGGGAAAAGCAGCTTTGTTAAATTTAAGAAAATAATCCTGATGTTAAACTTGTAGCTAAAGGGCTGCAAACTTATTTATATTCTAGGTGCGTTTAAATTTCAGCATTGTGCAGACAAAGGTAAATGAACTTTTCTGCTTCTTTGGAAATGACGTGATATCTTTTCGTATTTATGTTACATTATGACGTTGCACGTTGAATGGCAGCATCCGTAGATTAACCATTTCTTTGATGCAGAGAGAAATATCTAAACAGTTGTTAAACATCACCAATTATTGTGTTTAAAGTTTGCTGTAATTGCAAATGCAGACCTGAGCTATAAACCTGAAATGGATTTCTGATGATCCCCTGACTTCAGCTGTGGCACAAATGATGCTTTTTCCTGATAGTTATGGGATATTTGTCTTTCCTGATGGTCTAATTCAGCCAATAATTCCACTAGCACCATGAGATTAGTAGGGGTGTGTATTGGCAAGAATCTGGCAATACGATATGTATTAGAGATGCACCGATCTAATTATTTCCAATCCGATACCAGGGCTGAGTGTATTGGCCGATGGCTGATACCCAATATAGATCCGATATTGTTGAATGAATTAATCGTATGTGAGCCATGTTAATGAAGTCATCAGGCTTGACATAAACATTTAACTTTGTAAAAAAAGGTAACAACACAGATATAGATATACTATTTATCAAAAAATTAAGCGTACATTAGCAGCAAAACTAAATTAATGCTTTAATGTAAAGTGCACTTCTACGGAGCCCCTAAAGGGACATGGAGGGGAAAAAAACTCCATGGAGGGGAAATTTTTTTTTTATGCAAGACCTTGCAATACTTTTTTGCGGGATCTTGCAAGCAGCAGCAACCACAGCCTCCCAGACACTGTTCAAAGAGGTGGACTGTTTTCCCTCCTTGTAAATCTCACATTTGATGAAGGACCACAGGTTCTCTATGGGGTTCAGATCAGGTGAACAAGGAGGCCATGTCATTAGTTTTTCTTCTTTTAGACCCTTTCTTGCAGCCACGCTGTGGAGTACTTGGATGCGTGTGATGGAGCATTGTCCTGCATGAAAATCATGTTTTTCTTGAAGGATGCGGACTTCTTCCTGTACCACTGCTTGAACAAGGTGTGTTCCAGAAACTGGCAGTAGGACTGGGAGTTGAGCTTGACTCCATCCTCAACCCGAAAAGGCTCCACAAGCTCATCTGTGATGATACCAGCCCATACCAGTACCCCACCTCCACCTTGTGGCGTCTGAGTGGGACTGGAGCTCTCTGCCCTTTATCGATCCAGCCACGGGCCCATCCATCTGGCCCATCAAGACTCACTCTCATTTCATCAGTCCATATAACCTTAGAAAAATCAGTCTTGAGATATTTCTTGGCCCAGTCTTGACGTTTCAGCTTGTGTGTCTTGTTCAGTGATGGTGGTTTTTCAGCCTTTCTTACCTTGGCCATGTCTCTGAGTATTGCACATCTTGTGCTTTTGGACACTCCAGTGATGTTGCAGCTCTGAAATATGGCAAAACTGCTGGCAAGTGGCATCTTGGCAGCTGCACGCTTGACTTTTCTCAGTTCATGGGCAGTTATTTTGCACCTTGGTTTTTCCACACGTTTCTTGCGACCCTGTTGACTATTTTGAATGAAACGCTTGATTGTTGGATGATCATGCTTCAGAAGTTTGGCAATTTTATGAGTGCTGCATCCCTCTGCAAGATATCTCACTATTTTTGACTTTTTGGAGCCTGTCAAGTCCCTCTTCTGACCCATTTTGCCAAAGGAAAGGAAGTTGCCTAATAATTATGTTTGCCTAATAAACCTGATATAGGGTGTTGATGTCATTAGAGCAAACCCCTTCTCATTATAGAGATGCACATCACCTGATACGCTTAATTGGGCTTTCAGCCTATACATCTTGGAGTAAGACAACATGCATAGAGAACGATGTGGTCAAAATACTCATTTGCCTAATAATTCTGCACTCCTTGTATTGCTAAGAGAAATAATTTAAATAGTTGACATAAACAATATTACATCAATTTATAATTCTAAATGTCCGTTTTGATTAATTTTTTATTAATTGTCCAGCTCTACTTCAGTTTATTAAAGCAACCCTTACCGATGTTGCATTCTTACACTATTTTTCTAACAGGGTAAAATGCTATGAATGAGGTGATGGAACTCTGAAATACAAGACAGACCCACCATTAATCAATATAAAATATTATTCCAATCTCTAAATATTCAATGAAAACTCCAACCAATCCTTGAAGTGGGGTGCACCTCTAGGATTGTCCAACGGACCTGCCTGTCAGACCTTTGCTTCTGCATTGGGAGGCAGAGGGAATAAGGGGGTGTGTCTTAGAAGTGAGGCGGGACTGTTTATATTCAAATTATCTTGCTGTGCTTTCTGAAATGCAAGATTGGTAAAGGTTGCTTTAACGAACACCTGGACAACATATTTCAAGCTGTGCTGACTTTTTTATATTATTTTATTTATTTTTTAGTGTTAAACTCCCAACGTCTCACAAACTGATACTTGGTGGTGATAGCTCCTCTTTCATTTTCTATATTCTAAGTTTCAGTCGGTGTTTGGTTTATTTTATAGCACTAAAACTTAAGGGGTAAGCTTAGCACAACTTCGAAGTTGGTCAGTTCAGCTGAGTGAATCCCAGTTTAGCTTTTTAGTTGTTTATTTTGGTTCTTTGCTTTGATTTGATATTCCTAGAAATTTCTTCTTTTAGTTTAAATCATAAGGATTTGGCTCACAGTGTCTCACTCTACATAATATCAGGCTGTACAGAAGCCTGTCTTATCCTGAACCCTTAAAGCCACACTGCTCAACTTTGGCACCTCCCAATGAAGGCTATAATGTGGTATTCTGTCTCTTATTATCAGAATCAGAATGCCTTTTATTGTCATTATACACAGTACAAAGAGATTAAAGGCTACAAATATCAGTGCAAAGCCAGAGTAGAAATATATACAGAGTCGAAAATATATATGAAAAAATGTGAAATATATACAATGTAATTATGTGGATATCAGTGTGAAGTGTAGAGTACCCAGTCTTGAGGAATTATGGAAAATAAATATGTTTGTATACAGGTATGAAATATGAATATGAATATAAATAAGATATATGAATATGAATATATATTATCTGAACATTTTATCAGAAAAATATGCTAAGACTGGCCAAAAATATAACATCTAACTCAAACCATGTTTTAAACACAGAGTATGAGCTCCTACCATCCAGAAGACGATACTGGTTTTCAAAGTTCAATAAATACAAATTGTGAAGAGTTCTTTCATTCATCAGTCAATTTTACAATGAAACTAAGAACTTTGAGGAACCCGGTAGAAGGGTAGTCTATCATGTGTCTAGGTGAGCTATCGGGAGGAAGGCAGTGATGGTGGAAGTAAATGATCTCACGTATGTTTTAATTGGGTGTTGTCATATGTGAAACTGTATTGTTTAATGTCATTTGTTTGTTTATTGTTCTGTGTAAGCATCTGGCTGATATGATGCAAAACAAATTTCGGACACGTCTGACAAGTATATTGCATTGTGTCGTATTGCACCGCATTGTATCATATTTTACTGCATAGCATCGTATCATATCATGTCATATCGTATTGCACCACATCGTATTGTGTTGTATCGTATCGTGTCACGTCGTGTCGCGTCATTCCGCAATGCATGCCGTACTGTACCGTATCGCATTGTATTGTATTGTATCGTATAGTTTCGTACTGCATCGTATCAAATGATGTTGTGCTGCATCGTACCATATCGTGTCGAATCATACGCATCGTATCGTATTGTCATGTTGCACTGTGCCATATTGTATCATGTCGTATTGCACTGCATTGTATCGTATCATACCGCATTGTATCATATCATATCGTACCACATCGTATCGTGTTGTACCGTACCGTGTTGCATCGTATCGTGTCATATCGTGTCGCGTCGTGTTGCGTCACGTCATATCGCAACGCGTCATCGTACCATATGGCATTGTATTGTATTGCATCGTATAGTGTTACATCGTATTGTACCGCATTGTATCATATGATGTTGTGTCTCATCATACCATATCGTGTCCAATCATACGCATCTTATTGTATTGTGTCGTGTTGCACTGTACCGTATCGTACCGCATCGTTTCGTATCATACTGCATTGTATCGTATTGTGCCGTACTGCACTGTATCATGTCATGTCGTATCGTACCGTATCTTATCGTATTGTACCGCATCGTATCATTTCGTATCGCATTATATTGTGTCGTATTGCATCGTTTTCTCTGAGCTCTGTCTGGTCAGAAAAACTCGGTCGAGTGTGCACTTTTGTCTTATCTCTTGCTCGGTCACTCTCTCTCTCTTTCTCCTGTTTCTTACAGTGATGTCCTCTAATGTTTCTTTGCTGAATCAGCAATAGTGCTCTTCTAAAACGGCCGTTCAGTTTATCCAGCTGCAGGCGTGAGACACAGTGCTGTAAAGTAAAATGCAGCTGTCACGTGAATCTGGAAATAAAGTTGTGAAGTGTGATTTGTCAGCCTTCAGGATGCTGCAGGGCATTGACGACTCCATGTGCATAATGAATGAGTGTGCCATCAGAGGCACAGAGTTTAAGGTTGGAAACTTGTGGAGTTTTGCTTTAAGGCTTCACTCTGACATATGAAACATTTTCAGCCTTTTTTTTTTTTTTTTTAACATGGTTGGTATAAACCTCCGTGTTACTTTTATACTGTGAGCTTTGGATGATGCTTCCTGTGTTTATACAGACAGTAAATTACTGTTGATCCACAGTACTTAACCACGTCTGTAAGTAGGTAATCAGATAATCACAACTTAATTATCTTAGCACAAAACAACAGACTTTGGTTTGCATCACGCAGGTTCCTTTTCAGGTAAATACAGTTTACTGATCAGCAGCAACATTTTTCCCTCTAACTCCTGGCTTTGCAGCGTGTGCACACGTATGGCTGCTTGCACACATGCCTGTCAACATCCATGTGACGGGTAGTCCCATCATACATCATCTCATGAGCTTCAGCAGAACAAGTCCACCATCTGACTGTGTCCAGTCCATTACTCAGCGTCCTCTTTTCTGTCGCCAGACAAGTGCTGATTGGTTGGCTGCAGCTGTCACATGAGGCTGTGAGTGTCTTTAACGTGTTTGTATTAAGCCGTGTTGACATGTTGTTTTTACAGCGCCGGCTTGCTGACTCTGGTCTTTGAGGTCTTTGAGCTCTCTGCTGGTTTGTGCCCCTGAGGCCACATCAGGCCTGCGGAGCGAGCTGGAAGTAAAACACGGGTTTGTTATGTTAAAACTCTGTACAGCTGTTCTTCCAGGTGTTGCTCCAAATAAACTTTTCTTGCTTTATTCCCTTTTCACACCGACAGTTGGACAAAACTGTGACAGACTGAACATGAAGACAAGATGCTTGTTGTGTAATCATGTTGCTTGTAAAGTTTTTAACTTCAGGCAACCATCATGTGATTGTTGGAGTTATAAGAAAAAAAAATGCCAGGCAGTTAAAGCCAGTTTAAATAAAGTCTTGAGACAAGAAAACATATCATAAGTTGCATCCTCTTCTGGAGCCTAAAAGGCAGAAATGAGATGGGAACGTTTTCTTTTTGTTGTTTTATGTGTCTCATGATCTGCTTGTGTGTTTGCATCATGTGTGTTTTGGAGTTTCTGAAGCAAAGATAAACAAGCGCATCTCATTGTTTGTAGCACTAGAAGACTGTTTTTATTGCATGATAAGATCAGTGCCAGAAATGAAGAAATGGTGTAGCAACTAAATTTGTTTCCCTACAACACAATTCTGGGAATGTTTTCATCAAGTTTTTTTCCCCTCCGTAGTGCCTCGTAGGGTCAGATAGGGTCAGATTTGCGGTGCACAAACATTTAACATCATGCAACTATTTAAATAAAGATCTGTTGGGTCAGGGTGTCACAGTTTATAGTGATTTTATTTATCTTAAGAAACACCTTGAGAGCCACCTGAGTGGCGGCGCCCAGATGTGTGTTTCCAATCTACACAACAGTGCGCATAAAAATAACCATGGCTAAACTTTTGCTAATATGGACATGTTATACATGGTTAGAAAGCTTAGATTCTCCACAATTCAACCACTAAACTGTAAAATAAAATAAATGAATAAAACACTAAATTAAATGATAAATAATGATCGGCAGATAATGTTTTTGGTGATCAGTGGTCAGCCCCCAAAATCCTGATCGGTGCATCTCTAGAAAATAGCCACATTAAGTCCGTTTTTCATCGTCCAAAAAACTAGCTTGTCAAAGCTAATGCTCCAATGTTTGTTTTGTTCCACTATCTTCTGCAGTCGGAGCAACAGATTTTGGGGGGGGATTATGTTTGTTTTCTTCACCTTCCTGCCGACAAAACCGAAGTGTTCCCATCAATTTCTGTTTAGATGTGACTCTGGGAGCGCTCTTACAATGAAAAAAGCGCTCCCTGTAATGTAATGTGACGCCAACAGACTTATTTAGGTATGAATTTAGCTTTCTAATAAGCCCAAACACGGACAGTTGGGATGAACTACCGCTGTGTTACAGCCCTGCGTATGTGCACAGCTCCACAAGCCATGACACACACTTTTACTCTGCTCAGAAATTTACCGGAGACATTTATAGTGATGATGTTTTAATGCTGTTTTATGATTAATGGTGATCAAAATGCTTCAGTACGATTTTATCATGTAATTGGGGGTCATATACTGTAATTAAAAAACAATGCAAAAAAAAAAAAAAAAACCCTGCACAATTTGGCCATTTAGAGACACCACAGGCTAAATGTCCCATAGCTCTAAACTGTTCTGCCTAGAGGTCTAAAATTTGTTGCAGTTGTGATTGACATGATGAAGAATAAGTTTAATATAATGACACATACCTGCTATCCAGCATGTCCATGTTCGTGGTATTTAAAAATGACATTTTCGAACAGAAAAAACAACTTTGAGCCATATTTGAACTGATGCAGTTTCGGCTTTGTTTTGGTCACACTCGTTTCAGTTAAATTTTCAGAAACTAGAAGGTATCGGCTTTCAACTGATGTCTCACCCCCCTATGGCCATACGGTTCTTCTGTTATAAGCTTTTCCATTTGGATATGCAAAACAGGTGAGGGTTACTTAAAAAAGGTGGTGAAAGTTTTTTAAATAGCTTGAGTTGCTGTACGTTATATGGTGTTGCTGTTGCATCACCACGTATCAAACATTTGTGGTTTTTGACATTTGTAGATTTAGTCAGATGAATTTATTTGGTTTGTCAGTACAGTGAGTTTCCTTGTTACTTGAGTCACTGAGTCAACAAACAGGCTCATTAACTAGAAGCGGATATCTGGGCAAGTGATGCCTCAGATCAGTGCATGGGAGGGCAGCGCTGCCATGTCCTCGGGCTGCATATGAAAACAAAAATAATGCTGATGCCTTTCATCCTGGTCTAACTACAGCTGAGATTTATTTAGTAGATAAATGATAAGACAGTAGAAAGAGACAAACTCCCACTGACAAAACATCGCAGTGGAGAAATTCCTACTGGCAAAAGCCGTGCTTCTCACTTGATGTCTTGTCACGACTCATGCTTCTCAATTTTTCGTCCATGTCGTGTGGCGAGTATATTTTTTCTTTTTTTAAATGTTCGTGTTAACACAACACTGAAATGATTCAAACTTTAGAACTCATTATTAGATTTCTTGTGTCAGCTTTTTCTTTTTTATGTTGCTCACTGCATGTGTAAAAATAAATGAGACGGGACGTATACAGTTTATTAGCTGGCAGCTTGGGTAGATGTGGTGAAGATGACTTACTGAAGTTAAAATGAGCATCAGAATGAGGAAGAAAGGGGCTTTAAGTGACTTTGAATTTGGCATGGTTGTTGGTTTGTAGGACGCTATCATGTCAATATGGAGCAAAATCTCTGAGGAGTGTTTCCAACTCCTTCTTAATTAAATATGACACCAAGAATGAAAGTAGTCCTGACAACAGAAAGGGGTCCAACCTGGAACTAGCAAGGTGGACCTGGTAAAGTACACTATATTGCCAAAAGTATTGGCTCAGCTGCGTTGACTCACATATGAGCATAAGTGACATCCCATTCCTAATCCATAGGGTTCAGTATGACGCTGGTCCACCTTTGCTGCTAGAACAGCATCAACTTTTCTGGGAAGCCTGTCCACAAGGTTTATGGAATTTTTGACCATTCTTCCAGAAGCACATTTGTGAGGTCACACACTGATGCTGGATGAGAAGGCCTGGCTCTCAGTCTCCGCTCTAATTCATCCCAAAGGTGTTGTATTACGTTGAGGTCAGGACTCTGTGCAGGCCAGTCCAGTTCCTCCACACCAGACTCTGCATCCATGCCTTTATGGACCTGCTTTGTGCACTGGTGCACAGTCATGTTGGAAGAGGAAGGGGCCAGCTCCAAACTGTTCCCACAAAGTTGGGAGCATGGAATTGTCCAAAATGTCTTGGTATGCTGAAGCATTCAGAGTTCCTTTCACTGGAACTTAACCTGGGATACACTGTGCAATATTTTCAATCGTTGCTCGCAGCCCCAACTCAAATTGTGCGAATCAGTCGCAGAGTTCAAAAGTTCAGAGTTGCGATATTTGTCCTCATACTGTATGAAACAATGCTCGGATGCAATCTGACTACTCACACTGTACATCCTTAAAGACGCGTTGGGGTCTTGAACAATCCCGCAACGCAATAAATGCAGCTAGTAGTAGAAAAAGAAAACGGAGAAGAAGACGACGACAGTAACAACAACTGCAGCAACAGTATGCTATCACCAAAAAAAATGCGCTGCCTTGGCGATTTGCGTCTTCTTTGTGAATAATTGACCAAAAATAAAAGGCAAAGATGTGTGTGGACGAAGAATTGGCTGACCAGACGTGGGCTGTACAGTCTGTTGGTTTTACAACGAGAACTCCAATCAAATGACACGCCGGGTTCCCATGCTGCCTCTGGTTTATTTCCGTTTTTATTTCACATTATGCAAAATGTGAAAATCTCAGAGGAAAGAGATCTGTCTGGTCGTGGCGCCGCTTCAACATGTAATTCACTCACGAGCCAAAATATAAACGGGTTTGATTTTTCTTGCGACTCACGATTTCTGATCGGGAGCTCGTCGTGAGGTGCCACTCACCTCTCATGACCCCCTAGTATACTGCACGATGCACGACACACGATTTGGCCCAGAGTCGACCCGATCGCCAAACTTGTCGCACGGCTGGAAAATCGGCTGAAAAACAGCCAAAAATCGCAGTGTATGCTGGGCTTAAGGGGCCAAGCCCAGCTCTTGAAAAACAACCCCACACCATAATCCCCCCTCCACCAAACTTTACACTTAGCACAATGCAGTCAGACAAGTACCGTTGTCCTGGCAACCGCCAAAACCAGACTCCTCCATCAGATTGCCAGATGGAGAAGCGTGATTAGTCACTCCAGAGAACGCCTCCGCTGCTCTAGAGTCCAGTGGCAGCTGCTTTCCACCACTGCATCCCACGCTTTGCATTGCACTTGGTGATGTATGTATGGATGCAGCTGATCGCCATGGAAACCCATTCCATTAAGCTCTCTGCGCACCTCTGTTCTTGAGCTGATCTGAAGGCCACATGAAGTTTGAAGGTCTGTAGTGATTGAATCTGCAGAAAGTTGTCCACCTCTTTGCAGGGTCAGCCGATGCTGCGCTTCAGCATCCGCTGTAGGGCTGGGCGATAAACCGAAAATTTACCGACACCGACATTTACAGCGATGACTGACATCATTTTTTCCCATGTCGGTATGTTTGGTGCTGCGGCCCCTTTAAGAAAGCTGGCAGCGGAATCGGCGCACGGGACGTTTTTGTTCTCTTAAACGTGCCGTAGTTTCTTGTAACGTGACATTCCTGCACTGGAGCTTTGAGTTTTTCATCACCTTTTGCATGTTTTCTTTAAAACATGTCTGTAAATGATCAGTGACGTTTATTTGATGTCAGTGTAAAGTGATAAATGTTAGAAGCAACGTTGTTTGTGATAAATGTTTTGACAACGGTAGTGATGCTAATTGCGTTAGCCTGTTTATGGTTTTTTTCAATGTTAAGTTAGCATTCATGCTAATCGATAGTCCTGTGTGCATTTAGTGGGAGACTCAGCACTGGTTTTCATGGACAAAAAGTAATATTTGCCCATATGTAAATAAGAATCTAACTCATTTGAGTTAATCAATTTAATAATTAATAATTCATTCATTCATTTGTATGTTTGTATTTCAGTTTCACAGTACTTCTCATATTAATTTATCTGCCAAACAAGAAGTCACGTGAAGTTCCAGTTAAAGCAGAATATCTGTTTTAATAAAATGAAAATAAAAATAGTTTTTGGCTGGTTTGTAGGTAGGTTTATCATCCATTTATCGTTACCGAGGTGAACTGCTTAATAAATTGTGATATTTATTTTTGGCCATATCGCCCAGCCCTAATCCGCTGACCCTGCTCCATCAGTTTACGTGGCCTACCAGTTCATGGCTGAGTTGCTGTCATTCCCAAACACTTCCATTTTCTTATACTCAATTGACAGTTGACTGTGGAATATTTAGGAGCGAGGAAATTTCACGACTGGATTTGTTGCACAGGTGGCATCCTATCACAGTTCCATGCTGGAATTCAATGAGCTCCTGAGAGCGACCCATTCTTTCACAAATGTTTGTAGAAACAGTCTGCATGTCAAGCAGCTTCATTTATACACCTGTGGCCATGGAAGTGACTGGAACACACGATTCCAATCATTTAGATGAGCAAATAGTTTTGTCAATAAAGTGTAGCTGGTGAATGTAATATGTAGTATTTCCGCAGCTCTTGTGTATGTAATATATAATATAAACAATATACAGATTCTTAAAAAACAAACAAAACTCTCAACCAGAGGAACATCTCAGCAATGTTTCAGAGCAACACAATTACAAGTTAAAAGAGCCAAATTTTGTCATTTTATTTTAGTAGAAAAAAAGAATCATGTGCTTCTACATTCTCTGTACATTCTCACTTTGTCAGTTATGTCTTAAACACTGACGGTGACGTCTGAGAGGGTGTATAAACGTCTGTGCCACCACACTGGAGAATTTTTAGTCAATTTTGTAACTCAACTTTTTTTTCCTCCACAACAAATACAATATTTCTTTATTTTTCATTAACACGACTGAAACTGCCATTATCTAGAGACAAAAACAGATACGAATTTGATGCCATAGACAGACATGGCATTGATTATGTGTAGTCTTTATTGTGGGTTTTGACAACAACATGAAAATCTAACTTAAAGTTGTACTTCCATGGTCATTTCATTAATATTTCTGTGTTCTCCATTATTATTGAATGCATTCTGCATCGTTTCTGTTTAAAAAAAACCTTCTGGTTGCTTTGTATCCAGCTGTATTTGTATACTAGAAGAGAGGCTTGTGGTCCAACGGCAGGCTTTTCCGGGTCCTTCTCATGAATTTCCGTCTGATTGGCTGGCTCCCGTCAGTGTATGAAGGAAGCTCCGCCCTCCGCTCTTATTTCGCTACAGACAGGAAATAGAGCCGACAAACAAGTTTGTTCTGCCATGCTAACAAACAGTTAGCTAATTAGCTTCTCAACTCCGAAGCTACAGTTGTGCAGTCTTTACTTCTAGTGTGTAGTGGAGGGTTACCTGCCTTCCAATGGACAGATAGAAACCCCACGTGGGATACGCTATTTGCAACGTGACGTAGAAGTGCGAGGCTGTTCCCGATTCGCTCTTTTCTTCGTACTGTTTCTCTGATGAGAAAGCACAGCCGACTGGGGGGAACGCAACGCTAGCAAGTCAGCATGTGTAAGTAAACAAGGGGAAACCCTCCGTATGTCAGAAGGAGCAAGTTAAACGGGTTTTCAGTGGAAGGAGGCCTTTAAAGGATCAAGGGGCAGGATGAAGAAATGAGACTCGTGAGTGCCGCGACTGGCGCTCAGGGGTAACTGCCACCACCAGCCAAGCCGGCACAGGAGCGTGCACAAACTGATGCTATAATGCTGTTTACTACGCTGATGAAGTCTTTTTCTTCAGTGACACTTTTTAGAGTCTTTCAGTAGATCTGGATCGTTTGCTGACGACAGAAGAATCCAGAACGACCATCTTCTTCCTGCATTTTTTCTTTTTAATTGTGCAAAAAGACAATACAGTGACACGAACATACAAACTGTGAACGACAACAAACAATGAGATAACAACATTGGTTTTTTTTTTTTTTTTTTTTTTTTTATTTTTTTTTTTTTCTTTTTTTTTTTTTTTTTTTTTTTTTTTTTTTTTTTTTTTTTTTTTTATTTTTTTTTTTTTTTTTTTATTTTTTTTTTATTTATATTAATTTTTTAAAATTTTTTATTTTTTTTTTTTAATATAAATTATTTACATTTTTTTTTTTTTTTTTTTTTTTTTTTTTTTTTTTTTTTTTTTTTTTTTTTTTTTTTTTTTTTTTCTTTCTTTTAATATTTATTTTTTTTTTTTTTTTTTTTTTTTTTTTTTTTTTTTTTTTTTTTTATTTTTTTTTTTTTTTTTTATTTTTTTAATTATTTTAGAAAAAAATATTTATTTTTTTTTTTTCTCTCTTTCTTTTATTATTTTTTTTTGTTGCCCTCTCTAGATTTGATGTTCGGCGAGCTAACATATCATAGTCTCTCCCCCTTATGGTCCGTTGTTGTTTTCCAATTTTTGCTGACGCGCACGTTTTTTTTTTGGTTTTGTATGGTGTTTTTTTTTTTGGGAGTGTTTCTCTTTTAAGTTGAATATGCGTAAATATGACGTGAGTCCTCAAGTTGTGTACAATTCCTCCGTTTTTTTTTTTTCTGTGGTTATTTCCACTTTTTTTTAATTAAGTATTTTTAGGAGCCCTTTTTCAAATTATAATTTCCATATTTTTTTCTATCCCTTTTATTTTTTTTTTATATATGATTTTTATTTTTATATTAGTTAGAAAAAAAAAAAAAAAAAAAAATTCTTATAAAATTTTTTTTTAATTTTTTTTTTTTTTTTTTTTTTTTTTTTAAATTATTTTTTTTTAAAAATGCATTTTAAATGGGTCTTTTTTTTTTTTTTATGGGGAAACGAAAAAGGATTTTAAAAATAGTGGTTATGGCCTCTCCTAAAAAAAAACTCTCATTTAAAAAAGCCACTTGGAAAAACAACACCCAAAAAAAGGACCTTTTAAAAGTGACTTAAGGAGGACCTCAGCGTTAAGAGTGTCTTAACTAATCTGGGAAACGCGGCCATTGGTGGTTTGTGTGTGTGGGTGTGTGTGCCTGTCTTTGAGAGTATATGAAAAAACGGTAACAGAAATGAAATGGACAAGAGATAAATAAACATAAAAAACTTATCATTAATAATAATAGTAATATTAATATAATGATAATAACAGCAATAATATTAATAGATAGTAGTAGTAATAATAATAGTATTGAGGGAGTATGGAGGAGGATGTATGAAATTGAGGTTTATCTATTTATTATTTTTAATTTAAAGGGGTGCCTTAGGGCCCTACCAACCTGCGGGAGACCACCCCACAGCCACCAGCTCCCCCATCCCCAACTTTAACAGAAATCAACCCACTTGAGATCTTAGTCCTTGACTTAGGATTTAAATATAAAATCTGATTAGACTTGACTTGATCGCTCATAAATATTGAGAAATGGCCAACTGAATGCACCGGCAGTTGCACCTCATGGAGTGTTGCCAAACTCATGAATAATTGCTAAAATGAAGTGTGGGCAGAGTCTCCATAACAGGACACAATTTCAGTTGCAGCCTCAGGCGGGAGAATAAAAAAAAGTAGCACTAAATTTAGATGGTAGAAATTAGCTTTTCAATTTTGAAATTATTCAGTTCACATACATTATTGAATAGCTTCTTACAGTTTATCCAGTATGTAGTGTACTTATTTCCTCCCTGCAGCCATTCAAATAATGTACAAGTATGAATCATCTGCCTGGATTAGATAATTATTCCTGCTTTCATTTACTTATTTTTGCCGCTGAACGGCTGCTGAGTAAATGTAAAGCACTGTTAGGCAGGAGAAACTCCAGGCAGCTTGGACTTTTTAAAGACTCAAGACTAAAGGCGTAAAATAGTTCTGGTGTTTTATCGCAGATGCATATTTGTCCTAGAATGCAGAAAGCAAAGCAGAAACACATTACTCAGTTTTCACATGAAATAGCTGAATAGCTTTTTGTATTGAGTTACAAAAGCTGCTTAAGCAGGAGCCAGGAGGAGGAAAACATCCTTTATGATGCACCTAATCAAATAGCAGAAAATTTGGGATTATTAGTTAATTCCTATCAGCTGCACCCCCTCCTGGTGATGCTTTTTAAATGAAGCCCAAAGCCAGAAGCAACAAACATGCTTCCATGCTCTGCCATCTTTCTATGGGCTAGTGGCTTTACTCGAGGAATGTCTGGGAAAGTTTTGTTTTTTTTTTTTTAAGTTATTTTCTTGCAAAAAATATTTTTCAGTTTGTTGTTATTTGAATCACAATTGCGATTTAAGCCATTTCTTTCATGGATGTAAACTGTCAAGCACGACTGTAACATGAAAATTGCTCTACATTTTTCTTTTGACTTTTCCAGCTGTTTTTTTATGACATTTAATTCCACATTTGGAGTGATTGCTTTTCCTTTAAAGTTTTCTTTAAATTGGTCTTTTTAAATTTGTTTAATACATAAGCCTTTGGGGTTGATATGAAATCTATTTCCATTTACAGTAATCTATTTACTTTGCTCTTTGCTCCACCAGTTTTACTCTGAGTGACTTTCTGATGTTTTTGAATGTCACACCAGAGAAATTTGTATAATTGACCCCCCCCCCCAAAAAAAAAAAAAATTAACACTGAAACTAATAGTCACTTAGTTATGGTTTAGTTTTTAACTAATGCCAATATCAGCTGATAATATCAGACATCCCTACTTAAAAGGCATTAGAAGCGCAGTTACCTATGAAATACCAAGACTGAATCCACGCAAAGATGAAAACATTGTGTCTGGGAGAATTTTGTCCACTGATGGCCACTGTATATTTCCAACAGTGCTTGGCATAGTCAGTGCTGTACTCATCTTTACCACTAAATGTCAGTCATTCTTACACACTATACCTATGATAATAATAAATATATTTAAAAAATGAATTGCATTATTCAACCATGTATGGAACTGGAAAAATTTAGCCATCAACTGAACATGCCAGCATTGGTCGATACATCTAAATTATGATTTACTTTTATTATATTTCATGACATGTTATTGCCATTTCTTCCAGCTTTAGATGTGAAGCAACCAGATTTGAGCCAGAGGACTCCATCCCTGTTGCGAAGGATAAATGTTACTTACGAAAGCTCCGCTCATATTACACAGAAAAGCTAACTTCAGATGTTGTTGGGACTTAATACTTTTGATCAGTTCGACATTGACTTGTGGTTTTAATGATCATCAGAAAGAAGAATGAAGCAGACGTTAAAAGAGAGAAGTGAAAACCCGGCTGTGTACACGTGATTGTTACAGTGTTATGCCTGACAAAATGGCTTTCACTGCTGCTGACCAGTACTCTGCACCTGCATCTGAATATGTGTGACAAGACCAGACGACATCTCTTGTCAAGCTAATTTTACACTGGTCATCATGCATAGCAAACAGGCACGAAGCACACACCACACACCACACTGAGAAACAAACACTGTCACAAACTGTAACACGTTTAACTAGTGATCATTATTTGGAGAGCTCTGGTGATGTGATAGCTATAAAGCTGCATTTTCTACTTTTTGATTGATTTTTTAACCTTATTTTTTGTTTGAATCAAGGCTAATAAGAAACAACACAGTTGTGAGTTTTATTTCCAACAGCTGATGTATGATGTACAAGGTTCAGTATAAGATTAGATATATCTGTCATGTTCATGGCTGAGAAATATGCTAAAAAAAAAGAGGGAAACTAGTAATTTTGACCATTTTGAATATTCTAAGTTTTTGGTCTCAACCTCCTTTTTCCAGAGAAAATTCAGGATACAATGATTCAGAATACACAAAAAAAAGGGGAGTTGAGCTGCTTAAAGGAGGTCTGCGCTCTCTGAGTGCTTTTCTAGTTGATTTTATAATAATAATAATAATGGATTAGATTTATATTGAGCTTTTCAAGGCACTCAAAGTGCTCACAGTTGGTCCATTATTCTTTCACTCCTCATTCATACTTGGTGATGGTAAGCTACGTATGTAGCCACAGCTGCCCTGGAGCAGGCTGATGGAAACATGGCAACCTTTTCACGCCTACGGCCCCTCCGACCACCACCGTAACCATTCACACGCATTCATACACCAGTGGTGCCCCCACTGGAGGCAAGGAGGGTTAAGTGTCTTGCCCTAGGACACAACGACACATGGCTGAGGGATTGGGATTCGAACCGCCAATCCTTTGATCATTAGCCGACCTGCTCTGAGCCACAGCCGCCCCAGTGTATTTATGTTTTTCTTTTTATGTCTTTTAAAAAAATATTTCTGTAACTAACAGGAGCTCCCAACGGAAACATGCAGGTCAGGGTTTTGGAGAAGTGTTGCAAAGAAACTTTAAAAACATCAAACTTGAATAAAAGCTGATATCTGTTTAGTTGACCACCACAGTTGAGGAATCCGTCCGTCCGTCCGTCCGTCCATCCATCCATCCATCCATCCATCCATCCATCCACCCACCCAGGTGTGTGCAACTCTGGTCCTCGAGGGCCGGCATCCTGCAGGTACTTGGAGTTTCCCTGCTGCAACACATCTGACTCCAATCAATAGGGAACTGTGCCGAGCTTGATGTCAAGCTCGGCAAAAGTCACAACATGTGCTGCTACAGGGAAGCTCCTGATACCTGTAGGATGCCGGCCCTCGAGGACCGGAGTTGCCCACACCTGGTCTGTACTCACTTATTCCAGTGCAGGGTGATAGAGGAGCTGGAGTCATTGTAGAGGAAACCCTGTAGCAGAAGCCTCATATATGATATTAATTCCTACAAAAAGACTTAATGAATATGGTTTTAAACAGGAATTCTTTTTAAGAGTAGCTACATAAATTAGCTACTACTGATTTAAGTGAAAAGCACTGATCATTCTGTCCCACTCTGCCTTTTTAGCGGGAGGATCTTGGAGATAACAATTTTCACTTTATTAATCCTGACTGGGAAAATAAGATCTGCATTTAGATTTATTAGCAGTGGGCCACCATGTTTCAGCACTCAGGGAGCAGCTGGGGGTTAAAGGTCTTGCACAAGGGCCCAGAGTGGTTCACCTCTGTTGGAACACCGGGGACTTGAACCCAGGTCCTTAAAAACCCATAATGTAATTTTTAGACCTTTAAATTATGCGTTTCTGACTCGTTTTGATGGCACACCAACATTCATTTTGTGCATTTTCGAACCGCCACTGCCCAGAGGCGTCCTGAGGCTCAGAAACAGCAGTATGTAACTTTTCCATCCGGGACGCGGACGTGACGTTGCAGCCGACTATTGGTCGCAGCACGGCTTCACTTACTAGCAAACGGATACGAACCAGACACGAGCACAGCGGGTGTTTTGAATGCGCATCATGTCGGATTCAGCAAAGAAGCAAGGAAACATTACTGGAGGAAAAGAATAAAAGAAAGAGAGGAAGGGACAGAACAAGAGACAAGATAAGACTGTCTTTTACTGGCTGGAGTGAATCACAGTACAGGTATGTGCAAGATGGATGCTAGTTTAGCCGCTGATAGGGGGGCGCGTTACTGAGAAAACTGCTAAAAGTTCCGTTGTGGGTCCCTAAGACCCACCTCTGTAACTGTTAGGCTACCACTCCCCCCGAGAGGGTGAAGATAAAGTGTGGTGAAAGGTGGAAAAATGGACAAGTTTTAGGATCTGAGGAACTTTGATAAGGGTTGCACAGTGATAACTAGACTAATGATCAGGGGTCTCATTTATAAAACTGTGCGCAGAATCTATACTAAAAGTGTACGTGCGCCAAAAACCAAAAGTTTGCTTACGCCGAAAAATATTCAGATTTATAAAACCGGGCGTACGCAAAAATCCAAGCAATTTCCCCTTTATAAATCACACTCTCCTTGGAAGTTTGCGCAGGTGAATTTGGCTCATATCCCGCCCCCTACACGCCCACTTTCTACCATGAAGCGTCCATGCAAAGCACCTCATGGATATTTTTGCATATGAATAAGCAGCTGATCTGAGGCATTTAAACTTGATCGTGGCGACTGAGAAGACGAGAAAACGCAGTTTCATGGAGAATGAAGTGGAGGAGCTTGTTGGTGAGGTGAAACGTTGAAAGAACCTTATATTTGGACTTTACAGTGGAATCACAGATAAACAGAAGTGACAGCACGTTGCTGCAGCGGAGAATGAACACAACGGCTCGCTGCACACCGGAGCGCGTTGTGGTCAACAACTGCGCACTGGGATTAAACGGATTCGGCGGGTCGGTCGAGTCCAGTTTAACACACAGATCCAGGAGTTCCCAAACTTTCTGAGCTACAACCCCCCAGATACCAGGCGTTGTTGTTCCTGACCCCCGCAACAGCTGAGCTTTTTATTGTGCGACATTTCAGATCATCCTGCAGCATCTACATGTGAGGCTGGAAAACTGTCAGAATCTTCATGAATTAGGGGGATAATGGGGGGTTTGGTGGATTATCAATGAAATGAAATGAAAAATACTTTATTAATCCCAGAAGGGAAATTCAATGTTTGTAATACTGTTTTTTTTTTTTTTTTTACAATATAACATCTATCTAACATAACAATAATACAAAAAGTACAAGTGCAACAATAATCATACATATGTACACAACTGTAAGAAAACATGATAATAAAAAAAAAAAACAACTTAGCTGACCAAGATACGAGAAGGGGCTTTTGCAAGATATTGCTAAATTGCAATTTTTATTATGAGTTATAGGCTCTAATTTATTTATTAGAAAATGAATGCGTTTATATTCCTACAGATTAATCTCCCTGCATTAACAGATTTATTTTGACAACCCTAAAAATTCTAAATGTATTTAGTTTACAGCAATTACAATCGTCTGGCAACCCTCTGAAATGATTTAAGAATCCCCAGTTCGGGAAGGTTGCTCAGGGGAATCTATCGGCATCAGTCAGTAATTATGACCCAAGGAATATTCGTTTCTAAAAACTCTCTCCATCTTTATCCTCTTCTTTCCATGATCTTGCAGCAGTGCAGCGCGTCGTGTTGTGAAGCATTATGTACGAGTGTCACCGTTTCCACAGTAATTACAACCAGCCTCCACACCTTGTTACAGGTAACCTACCAATAACTGTCATCCTATATAATTGAAGCTGCAGCCTACTGTAGCTCTCTGAAATGAGGCTGATGGATCGTACAGCTCAATCCAGGAACAGACGGGGGTTTACGATGGTCTCCAGTCTGATATGATGGTTAAATGCATGATCGTGGCTTCAGCTCATCATCTTACCAGCGGTGCCGCCAGTTTCCCGTCTCAAAAATGTTCGTGCGCAAGGTTTAGAGTTTGCGTACAGGTGCGCACATTTTGCCGTCAGGTTTGTTTTTATAAATCTGAAACTTTGCGTGGAAAATTACTTACGCCATTTTCAGGCCCTGTTTTGTGCGTAAGCAAGCTTTATAAATGAGACCCCAGAGCATCATTCAGAGGTTAGTTCATGGACAGTTTGACAGATATGACAAAGACCTGGATGAGTTTTACTCCAGCTGTTTTTGTTGTCAGCTCTTGAGTCCATGACACTGATGTTCGGTCCTCGTGAGGGCGACTTGTGCTGGACGGGTTAAATGTTGTGGCTGATCGCTTTATTTTACGATTAATACTTGCATCAAGTGCAGTGGAAGGAAGGAAAAGGATGGGAAATGTTAAAATGCAACATTTAAAGCAGGACAGAGAGTGTGTGTGTGTGTGTGTGTGTGTGTGGGGGGGGGGGGGGGGGGGGGGGGGGGGCTTTTCAGGCTGAACTAAAGGACAGAACAGGGAGCATCCTCATCTTAAATGTCAGTGGTCCTGTCGCATTGATGTTAATTGTTGAAGAATCTGGTGTTTCTTGTTGGCTCCACTCGACACACACACGCACGCACACACACCCACACACACACAGTTGTATTTACCGTGTGTGACAGCAGGGCCTGGGGGGCTTAGGTCTGGCCTCTAACTGGTGACACTAATCCAAACAGGCTAAGCCAAATGAGGGGAAACGGTAAACCCGCGCACACACACCCTTCTCTCTCTCCTGCTGTGCGTTAGTGTGTGTCTTATTCTCTTTTGTCTGTCTCCATGTTAATGTGTAACCGCTCATGTCAACAGAACAGGTTCACAAGCACTCTGGCATTTCCTGTTCGGACTGGCTCGTCCCGGTAGCCGGGCTCTGTGAAGGCTTTAGTCGTGTGGAATTTCTAATTCCAAGGCTCAGCATTTCCCACTTTGCCGAACACTCCCAGCTTTCTTTAAATGTTTGACAGGTGGTCTAACGTCACATTTAACCTGTTGACTCTGCTGTTGTGTGTCACTGGTAAGCTGTGAGGAAACGTTTGTGTCTTGACCTTTTAATCCGTTTGCAAAAGGGTAGTTTTGTTCAGGTAGTGTCCTGCGATAAGCCTGATACTCTTACATAACTGGAACTCATCATTTGCATATGTTATGTATGCACACCCAAATGTCTTGTCCAGAGAATGTACATAAGTAAACACCCCCGGAATATATTTTCCCAAGCTTCTGTTCTTTTTAGGCAAATTCAAGAACAAACCGAAGATTTGATCCTCTGATTTTATTACACAGTTTTCCTTTGTGTTTTGATAGTAAATGGTCAATCTGAAATTTTATTTGCATGAAGACAGAGCAGCACTCTCATTCATACAGTCAGTAGCAGATAGAGGAATAATAAGATTACTGAGTTAACAGGTGGGTTTCCCCATACGTAACGCCAGGGTCACGTGATGCAGACTCAGCATCAAAATACCCAAGTTCTGTGCTATGTATTGTTGTTGCAACCGTTCCAATCTGTAAAGAAAGGGGAATCTTTTTGGCGCACCGAAAGTTGTTTCACAAGGGAGTTAAAAAACAACAGAAGTGGACGAACAATCTGTCTAAAAATGGGAGGTGAGGCATGCCAGAGTTTATGGTAACTACTTTCCAACTGGGGGTGGGTATTGGCAAAGACTTCACGATACAATACATATCACGATACATGGGTCACGATTCGATAAAATATTGTGATTATTGTGACATCGCAATATATTACGATGTATTGTGATATTCTAGGCACTTCAGAAAAGTTTAAAATGCAGCTAGAAATAAAAGTTGTACCTACCTACATACATTGGATGACTGAAACAACAAAATGAGTCAGAATCACTTAAATTCAGTCTCTCCGTGTCCCACTTATCAAACTTGGACAGGTTTCTTTGCCACTTCCGTCCCCCTGAACATGAATATTTCTCACTTTGGAAAAACCCCACTGAATAGATGTGCCAATAAAAATAAATATGAAGTGCTTTTGAAAACAGTATTACCACATCTGAGCTGGAATAGTAGAAATGTAGACAAATTCATTTGAAATTAGTGAAACAGTAAAACAAATTAGAATATGAGTACATGAAAACACATATTAGTGCATATAAGAAATAAACATTTCAGTCAGTCATTAATCTCCAACAACTGGGTG
The DNA here is from genome assembly GCA_023101725.1 of Atherinomorus stipes. Lineage (NCBI taxonomy): Eukaryota > Metazoa > Chordata > Actinopteri > Atheriniformes > Atherinidae > Atherinomorus > Atherinomorus stipes. The sequence goes on along the minus strand of JALJCO010013115.1, from coordinate 343,624 downwards.
GTCGATGAAAACCTGGACACACAAGTTAACTTGTACTTTCCACTGTGTATAAAGTTTAACTTGAACCTGCAGATGCACATAGATATCAGTAGAAAGCAGACTTTTTTACATGCTGATAGAACAAAATCTCACAAGATTTCATAACAGAACAATAAAATCCTGAGATTTCGTTATTAAAATAGATCGATCGCATTTTTAAATGTCCATATATCGGCATACAAAATATTGCAATATTTCAGTGTATCTGTATTTTGTCCCACCTCTAAATCTGAGCATATCACATATATATTTTGGGTATAAACAATTGAAGGATTTGTAGGGTTTTAAGATTTATTCTGTGACTGACTGGAAACCAAAGATCTTAAAACTGATGTGATGTGTTCAGATCTTAGTCTTGGCTAAAACTCTAGCAGGGTTCTGGATGAGCTGTTTCATGCTCTTCTGTTGGGAAGTCCAGATAAAAGACCATTAAACTGGAAGACAAAACTTTAGAGGTTGATGTTTTTGAGCTGGTAAAAAGCTGCTGGGTGTTTTAAAAGTCAGATCTGAGACTAATAACATGCCGAGGCTACCAACATGATCGGTGATTGTGACGCGAGTCAGACATCAGCTGTCCTTCCTTTATGACTCGCGTATACTAATACATGTTTTTCACAGTTCTTCTAGGAATACATATTAAATATTTCTTACAGTTTTTATACTTTTCCAGCACTTAAATGAATTTATTGAAAGCATAATTGCATATTAATTGACAAAGAAGTGTCAGTTGCATCCCAAACGTAAGATTTTAGGATGATCTGATGCAGAAACAAAGGTTCTGCCAAACTAACAGCATTTCATCAACATTAAACCAGGATTTAAAAAAAAGTTTGAGTGTGTGTCTTGGTGTGTTTGAACACATAAAAATGGTTGAAATATAACCTGCAATGTTTGGATTCAAACAGTAATGGAATTAGATTACTTTGGACTTTTTCAATTGGTTCATCTGCCAGTGAAAATAAATCCAATCTCATAGATGCTGTTTTCCTTCACACACTTTTATTTTTCCCTCTGGAGCCGCTCTGCCTCTGAGAGACATTTGTTGAAGACGAGCTGTAATCTGCCGAATCGGATGTTAAAACAACATCTTTCTTTGGAGCTCAGTGTGAGTTGTGATCTGAAACTGGGAAAATAAATGTGAAACTGAGAGCGTTCCACTGACTTGCAGTCCAGTTTTGTGTCTCCCTCTATGTCTGATTACAGCATGTCAGCTTGACATCAGTAATAAGCAGTGTTTATGGGCTACAGTAAGTGTCATGCATCAGTTGGCTCAGTGTCAGCTCGTATTAGCTCTGCCATGTGGCTAAAGCTTTCACTGCTGTCTCCTTACAGTTCATCCTGCATTTCAGTTGTCTCGGAACGTCTTACCTCCGCCAAGTAGGTAATGTTTTCGGTAGCACTGGTTTGTCCGTCCATCCATCTATCAGCAACTTTACGGAAAAAGTGCTGTCCACCTGCACAGCAGATGACATTACCTGCTGCAGCGTCAGTTCAGAAATGTTGATGTTTTTAGGTTAAATCACTTAATCCTCGGCAAAAGATGGCGGCTTGGAGCTTTCATCCAGTCTTATTACTGACAAATTGATTAAAAATTGTTCTGTAGTTTAGAGAAGTGATAAAGAATATACAAAGGGAAGGGAATAATCTGAATAAGGAGGAGACAAAACAACTTGGGAAGATAGACAGGCAGTGTGAAAGTGAGTGAATGGGAGTGTGACTGAGGTTGTGGTGGTTATTTGTGTTGCTTGTTTATGTATTGTGGGGTTTTTTGTTTGTTTGATTGTTTTTGTATGTTAGTTATTGTTCATGATATTGTAAAATGAAAATAAAATCATATATATATATATATATATATATATATATATATATATATATATATATATAAAAAGAAAATAGCCAGGGGATTGCAGCAGTTAGATACTGTAGGCCATACAGTATTTACCAGGGTGTTTGATCAAACAGTTAATGCAAACCTTAGTTCTTTCTCAGCTTGACTATTGTACCGTCATATGGTCCAGTACATCAGAGAGCAACCTTAATAAGTTACAGGTTGCTCAAAACAAAGCTGCTCGTATAGTGCTTAAAGGCCTCCTTCCACTGAAAACCCGTTTAACTTGCTCCTTCTGAAATACGGAGGGTTTCCCCTTGTTTACTTACACATGCTGACTCGCTAGCGTTGCGTTCCCCCCAGTCGGCTGTGCTTTCTCATCACAGAAACAATACGAAGAAAAGAGCGAATCGGGAACAGCCTTGCACTTCTACGTAACATTGCAAATAGCGTATCCCACGTGGGGTTTCTATCTGTCCATTGGAAGGCAGGTAACCCTCCACTACACACTAGAAGTAAAGACGCCACGACTGTAGCTTCGGAGTTGAGAAGCTAATTAGCTAACTGTTTGTTAGCATAGCGGAACAAACTTGTTTGTCGGCTCTATTTCCTGTCTGTAGCGAAATAAGAGCGGAGGGTGGAGCTTCCTTCATACACTGATGGGAGGCAGCCAATCAGACGGAAATTCATGAGAAGGACCCGGAAAAGCCTGCCGTTGGACCACAAGCCTCTCTTCTAGTATACAAATACAGCTGGATACTAAGCAACCAGAAGGTTTTTTTAAACAGAAACGATGCAAATGCATTCAATAATAATGGAGAACACAGAAATATTAATGAAATAACCACGGAAGTACAACTTTAACTTCCCATATAGAACCAGAGTGAGTGAGATGCTTGAAAAGCTGAAGTGGCTACCAGTTAAAAGGAGATTGCACTACTCCCTCTTAAGTTTTATCAGAAATATTATTGTAGAAAAAAGTCTAGTTGGTTTATTTAATATGTTTTCATGTGATAGACATGGATGTTCTACCCGCCAGTCATTAGAGAGGAGATTTCTGCTGCCAGCTTATAGAACAGGGGCTGGAGAGAGAACACTGCATTACAGAGGAATGTTAGCATAGGATTCTTTACCATGTTTTCTAGTTAATGAAACAGGTAAATACATCTTTAAAATTAAGCTGAAAGTGTATTTATTTACTAAAGGAGGTGAATAATTCATTTAGTAAATTATGTGAAATTATTGTGTCTTAATTCCCGAAAGTAAATAAGCATGATAAGTTATTTGAAAAACCAACATAATTAAATTATGTATTGATTTTCGCTTCCTCTTTTAAGGAATGTTTGTTTTTGTTTTGTTTTGTTTATGTAAGACATGCTGCGCTTGCAAGTGATTCGTCGCCTCCAACGGCTGTGTTTCCTATTCATAGAAACAACACAGAGAAGGGAGCGAATCAGGAAAAGCCTTTTGTTTCCACGTCACATCGAAAAGGGGCGTCGCCCACCTATTGGAAGGCAGGTAACTCTCCCCTCCGCACTAGAGGTGAAGACTGCGCGACTGTAGCTGCAGAGTTGAGAAGCTAAGTGAGCTAACTGTTTGCTAGCATGGCGGAACAAACTCGTTCGTGTGCTCTGTTACACACACCGAGCGGGGGGAGGAGCTTCCTTCATACACTCATGGGAGGGAGCCAATCAGAGACTCCTCATTTTTCGCGTCACAGATATTTATGAGAAGGACCGGCAAAGCCTGTCGTTGGACCACAAGCCACTCTTCTAGTATACAAATACAGCTGGAAACAAAGCAACCAGAAGGTTTTTTAAACAAAAACTACGCATAATGCATTCAATAATAATGGCGAACACGCAATATTAATGAAATGACGATGGAAGTAAATCTTTAAATATGCTGGTCGAAACTTGGATGAAGCTGTTACTGTTTTCCATCCTTTACATTAAACATTGTTATTTTCTTTAAACATGTGCCATAGTATTTAACACAGAACAGCGTGACTTTCAGATATTATTTGATTAAACCACTATTTTTGATTGAATAACCTTTTCAGGGAAATCCCATTTTTCTGGGATTTTTAAGTGTGTGTGGTCTAGATACTGCAGGACCCATGAACTTTAAGTAAGAGACACTCCTTTTGTTGGAGTTATTTTCAAAATGTGACACCACAGCTGCCGAATTATAATACATGAACTTGTATATGGTATAAGCTGTGTGTTATTTTCTAGCAGAGAGTCAAATGTTTGCTGCAGAAGTGCTTCAGCTTTTAATATATACAGTCTTTCTGGCAGCAGAACTCATGGAGTCTTCCTCACTTTGAACCTCTGAAAGTCTATAAAATTGGTATTTAACAATATAACTTTGTCAGCTCATAAAAGGGCACATAAATCTTTGCCTGGAGTGACATACTGATACTTGCTGATGGTCCCCATGGGGAAGTTGTTACCGTAATGATTACTGCAGTCAGACAGCTCCGTAACTGGCAGTACATCAATGTGGAAATACTACATACTTGCCAGGTGTTAAAATGTTCGGGCTGAAAAACTCTTACAGCTGTGACATTATAAGTGAAATTATATATTTGTTTTATGTGTAAAACGTCCTTCAAGTGTAAATGAATAGTTAAAAACTTCGTTGATGTAGCATCCCATTCCAGGCATGGTGATAAAGTGAATGAATGGATTTATAAAGAACTGGTATATCAAGACTGTCCAATACAGAACATAGTTATGGACATTTACCTGGAGGTAGATTTTTTTCATCCATAAATGGAAAGGGCTTCCTGGATTTTAAAGCCCCTGGCTGGTTTAGTTTTACGCTGCAGAAATTAGAGCTGGATTTATCCCACGCAGCGTCTGCATAAGGCTGGTTACCGTGTCAGGGCTGCAGTCTCCGTGGAGGCTTGACGCACCTCTGCCAGACCTGATGTGTAGTTCTGCCATGCGGCATGGTTACGCAGAAGTACTATTTTGTGGTCGGTTTGTGATTCTATGGTTCCAAATTTCTGGATCTACCGGCTGAATTTGTGCGGTAATTAGAAGACAGACAGCAGCACAACATCATCATCCTATGCTCGAGTGCGAGAGCACATCTCATCAGAGTTCGCCATGCTGGCTCTGCTGTTCGCAGATGCCAGTATAAATCCAGTTAAAAGTGCTGATGACATGTTTTTTGACATTTTTTTGTCATGTTTTGTAGACCAAAACGTCCTTTATGATGATGATCTATGCGACAGAAACAAATGATTCATTAGGAAGCGTCGCTGCATTTCAGCACATTTGACCAGACTGTGGCGCTGTTAGCTGAAACCGGACGTGACGTCTGTCAGAGAACGTTCTCAGCCCATTTAACATTGAAGTCAATGGATTTATTGTGTTTTTTAAGTTCCTTTTCCAGTTTTACAGACAAACAGTAACAACTCAGCCTTCAAATTGTATTGCCAGTTAATGTTTAAGCTCGTAAGTACAGCGTTTGTTTATTTAAGTTTCCGACAGATCCAGAATTTCATTTTGAAGTAAAATCAGTCGGACTTACCGAGTAGCAGCTGTAGGAGCCTCTGCACGTCTCTCCTGTCTGCAGCTTCTGTTTACTGGAGCTGTTGAGACTTCTAACACATAAAACTGCGATAATATCCTCTGGAATATTCTTTTTTAACCATCATTGCTTAATCAGATCGGCCATACAGCTACTGTATGGACAGACAGAAGCTGCTCGGTTATATGAGGACGTCTCCAGTCATCAGATCTCCTCCAGCTGCTTCCAAAGATGCATCCTTCCCTCCAGCCTCATCTTTAGAAACAGGAACTATTTAAAACTTGACTGGAACCATGTAAGTTCTTATCTTCTTGTCTTTAAAGGCTAGTTATTAATGTGAGTTATCTCACTGCTAGCTTTTAGCCGTGAGCCAACTTGTAGCAAATAATTAGCCGGTTAGCCCCGAGCTGACACAGGGAACGAGTGCCTCTCCTCTGTTATGTCTGACTCTATGTCGAACTGGTGCAGCTCCTTAACAGTTGTGGGTCTGCTTGTGCTGTTCTGGGTTGCTCCTTACAGTTCTGAGTCTGTTCGGTGTTGCAGGCTTTTAGCTGAACAGAGTGGACTTGAGGCTGGGAGACAGACTGTAGACTGCTGACTACAGATCTAGTTCTGTTCTAACCTGTACGGTCCGATATCGCCAAATTCCTCAGCATCATCACACTCGTCTGAACTGGCGGATGATTCACCACACAAACCAGTTCCAATCTAGCAGTTCTGGAGCATCTTTCATGTTTTACACCGGTTTGAAAAATACAGTCCATGTAAATCGATGAGCTGACCACAACTTCTTATCTGGCTGACATCACGTCACAGAGACAAGGTTTGTTAGCTAAGAGCTAGTAGCTCTTAACCTTAACTCTTAAATATCAGATATTTATGTAAATACATGTCTGATTAACCTCTAACTGCACAGAACTACTTATTTTATCTTGGTGTGTTGTTGTATGGCAAAGATACTTGAAGTTAAGGTCGTGTCATCAGCACTTTAAGGAAGTAGGGTAACTTTAATAAAAGTAACTGATTCTCATGCGACTAAAGAATCACTGTATTCGGACCATAGACTATAATATTACTTGACAGTCACCGTAGGTTTCTGAAGAGCTGAGTTGAGCCTCGGTGGGCGGTTCTTATCATAGCCATCTATGATAAGAACCGTCGCACGTCTCATCAGTCCCAGAAAATATAAAAATGGCAAAGAGGTGCATGTACAGCTGCTTCTCCGCCTGTCAAATCAAAACAGTCATGACGTGAGTTTGTGTAACTTCCTGTGTCAGTGTGTGGTGGTGCAGGTGGTGTTGGGACAGAATCCAGATCCCCTTACATTAGGATGGATCAGTGATGCCAGTATCGGTACAACTCTAGGAGCAACCGTGAGCAGGTAATCAGCCAGTAACCAGTATTAATTGAAATTTGATTGTGATTTCAATTTTAATGCCGAACAATCTCCAAACTCATGTAATTGAGTTGAAACGATTCATTTGCCATTTTTCTATACACAATATCTGAAAGTTATTGTGAAGTTTAAATAAATTTTAGTGGTTTCTCACATGTGCAATTTGTTGGATGTCATTAAAAAAATGTTAGATTTGGAATGTTGTGGCATTGCTGGACAGTTTATTTTGGATACATTTATGTTTTTTTGTGCCTTAGTTAATATTCAAAGTATATTTATTTTATTCAATCGATTCTTTGCAAAACAGCTATAAGGTACGTATTTGTAACCCACATTTTTTCAATTTCAATGTTTTGCGTAAATGATCAATAACAAAGCGTTTTAGACAAGAGTGAAATGCTAAATAAATACATGTAACTAAAAAACAATCGCGATTCCATTATTAACCAAAATAATCATGGTAATGACTTTTTCCATAATTGAGCACCCTATGCTGAAGCACAGCAGAGAGGGAGGAGAATGTCTGCACATGCTATTTGTCCAGCTTTTTAACTCAGGGTCTCTTTTGTTCTCTAGGTTATCTGCTTTATAGATGTGTAAGTGTTAGATAACTGTTTCTTTTTTTATCTGTCTGTTCCTTTTTATTTTCAAGGTTTTCTTTTCCCTGGCCTTGCTCAGGCCGATTACAAATATCATCTGAAAGGCAAGTTCACCTTGGGCTTTGGGCACAGCATTGTTTTATTTACATCAGTTTATCCCCTTCTTTTTTTTAGATTTGCTTCATATCATGTGCTATTGCATTACAGACAGTGAATAACGTGGCTTCTGACAGCCAGGCCTTTCTTTTTTTAAGAAGAGGAAGAAAACAGGCTTCAAATAATATTTGGATGTTCACATTGCTGCTTGTTAACATCCCGGTGATCATTGACTGGAAGTCATGTGTTGTTTTGAATGATGGCTCATTACCCTCACTCTGAGGGCAAAATGGATTACAGTGATGAACGCAGAAGTCGACTGGACTGGCCAGAGTATAAAACGGAACACGAGAGGAAACAAATCTCACTGGGGGCTGAGGAGAGTAGAACAGAGCTGAATCAGATTAATTTTAGCAGGACTAAATGGGGAAAAAGAGCAGAGGTTTATCACTGAGCCATGCAATATTAGAAGTCACATTAAACTTGTATATTCTTGCCCTCCTCGCAGCAATGCATAAGGCATGGTTCACAAATCTCACACTATCCAGACATACACAAGAATAGATGGTCTAACCAGTGTTAAATTCACAGACTTATCTCTGAGATTGTACTTTTAAAACTGTACCGCGGGTGAGGATGAGGAAGGAACAGCCTACTTGCATGGACATAAACTTAATAAAAAGGGCTATTACTGTCTTGATTAAACAGTTACTGCACTATAGTCATCCCAGTAAGAGCTTTGCTGTTTAGGAGCAAATTAAAGCGATATCACGAGCAAGCACAGGAGCAACACAATGTATTTTTGATTGTTTTTAATTTAGTTCTTTGTAAGAAGCAATGTTTTTTAAGTGTGCTTATCTTCACGCGATTGTCCCCTGCTGAAACAAAAATAAACTTGCTTTAAAGCCTCTTTGTAAACCACCAATTAGTATTCAGTGTTTGGTTTGAAATTGATCAAAATCAAGCTGTTGCTCTGTGTGGTTTCTTAATTTAATTTGGCTACACCATGGATGGGCATTTCTGGAAACTTTTACCAAGATGTGAAAGAATTAACTGGCTTGATCTTGCAGAAATATGTAAAAAAAAAAAAAAAGCAACACTTCTGTAGTTACACATAGTGGCCCTCATTTATCAAGCGATCGTACAACGGATATCTGTGCCCACAATTATTTCCAGGCAAGACTTGGCATTTATCAATTTGGTCATGAACATAGAATATGATCAAATCTCACGGCAGGTCTGAGCTCGTGTCTGCAAGTTTGAGTCAGAGTGGATTTTTGGTGCAGCACCGCAGGACCTGGAAATACTGTAAAACAAACCCCAAAATGTCATTTGAAACAGCTCATACTAATGTTGCATTGCTACACTATTTTTTTTAATGGGGTATAATGCTATGAATGAGGTAATGGAACTCTGAAATACAAGACAGACCCACCGTTAAAGCTAGGGTTGGCAATGTTGGAAAAAAATTTTCAATGAAAACTCCAACCAATCCTTGCAGTGTGACCCCCGCCCACTGTTGCCAACTCTTCAGGGAATTAGCCCAAAAGTTGCTAGAAGTTGCTAAATGACGTCATTGTGGCAGCCAATCTCAGTTTAGTAAATCAAATTAAATTAAATCACAGTCCACAGTACAACTGTCATTTGACATGCTAAGTTCACGATTTACAAGGGTACTGAAGGGGTGACATATACATTTGAGTCACGGTGCAAAGAAGATCCATTTGTGCCACAAGGCATCATGGGAAATAATCTGGATGAGGAGGCGTGGTCATCTCACAGCAGCTCGGAAAGGCTGCTGCCTGCAAAGGGACAGCGTGAACAGTGGGTGAGTGCGGGGAAACGGGGAGGGAGGGGCCCATGGCACGGAGCACCCGATGAATGGGTGGAGCGATATAAACTTTCTGTCTCCATGAACACCAGAGACAGTCGCTAGATTTGTCACTAGTCGCTTTTTTTGAAAATAAGTCGCTGGAGGGGTCTCAAAAGTTGCTAAATATGGCGACAAAGTTGCTAAGTTGGCAACAATGCCCGTGCCTAGGATTGGCCAAGGGACCTGCCTGTCGGACCCTTTGCTTCCGGATTAGGAGGTGGAGGGAATAGCGGGTGGGTCTTTGGAGTGAGGCGGGACTGTTGATATTCAAATAATTTTGCTGTGCTTGGCAGAATCTCTCCTCTCCATGGTTTAACGTTACTGGGCAAAGTCTCTGGAATGTGAATGTTTAAGGGCATAGCCTGAAATGACTATAGATTTCAGCCACTGCATTTATGAAAGCCCAATCACTGGGCTTTGATTGGTTATTGAGATTGGTCCAATCCAATCCTTTCAGGAATCACAGGTGGATCTAATGGAAAGACCATTCTTGTGATCAGATGTGCGCTCACTTCCACGCTTGTTTGGTTAATGAGGGCCAATCACCATGGATGCTCAGGCTCCCTCCTTCAACAGAGAGGTAGTGGGGCTGCATTCAAGTCAACTCATGGGACTAAAACATGTCGAGGAATCCTTTCAATCCTGTGGATTTTCCAACTGGGCTTTCATTGAATCAGCTAAAAAAAACCTGGAAACACCACAAGAGCCCAGGAGACAGAACAGGCACAATAATATTATCATTTCTTCTGTGGCAGGAGTTTCTGCGGAAAAGATCTGTCAAACATGACATCCTGATACATTTCAAATCAAATAACACCCTTAGACAGAAGCTGGTTCACCCAGAGGACAAAACACACAAACCCAACCTGAGCAGCCTCGTGAATGCAGTGCAGTGCCATGAGGAGTGTTCAGACGTTTATATCTGATAGACCCAACAACCACTTCATGAATGCACAAGCCAACAGAAGAGCCAGCTCTACAGGTCAAGAGTGGCCCATTATCTGCACCTCAATGATGAAGGACACTCCTTGAGGAGATATTTTGGAAAGATGGTTTGAGAGAGGTGTCAAGAAAACTATCTGCAGTATGTAAAGATGGAAAACTGTCTCTAAACAGAGGAGTTTGCCTCAGTTAACCCCCTTTCCAGCATCCATGATGCAGCTTTGACTCTCCTCCCCGTGAGGTTTGGTCATGCAGGTAAACGACTCGCAGGTGAAATGACTTGTGAACGCCCAACAAACTGATCTGAGTCTGAGTTTTCATTCATTTATCTGGTTTCTCATGACTTTTCTGAATCGCGAGTCTGACACCATGTGACCCGACGACATGTGGATGTTGCTTTTGAGCTGAAATTCCCCACCAACCGGTTAGAACTGAAGGTTTAGATGACGTAAAATGTCTTAAAAACCACGAAATACAAGAATAGATGATCATCAAGACGTGGGGTTGCTGAGTTTCTGTATGAACGCTGAGCCTTTGATTTGATTTTAATGTCCTCCTCGTCAACTTTACTCCGCGGACAAATGATGATGTATTCCTCAGATGCATATTGCAGTCCTCTCTGTCTAGCTCCCTCTGATTTTTCCCAATTACTACTCTGGAAATTTAACATTATTTCCTTATGAATATGTTCACTGAAGTCGCTTAGCAATCCATGTTGATGCAGGCAGAAATTAACTGGAAGAGACAGCTTGTCCGACTTAGCAACTGTAACCATGGGGGGCGGGACTGAAGCCTGGTACACCAGCCTGACCAACGCCATGTACGAGATACACGGCAAGTCAGTCTGGGATCCCTCTGCTGGAGACTGATTTCCAATGCGAGACGAGAGGCGAGACTAACAGGAACAAACTGAACTGGAGAGAACCAATCAAAGAAACTACCTCCCGCGCTGTGATTGGTCCGGTCAATTTGTTTTTGGAGTGGAAAACCCTTTCCAATGGCGGGAACCCAAACTGACTTGCCGTGCATCTCATACATGGCGTTAGTCAGGCTGGTGTACCAGGCTAACAGGACTTAGCGAAGGCTCAATTGCAGACACAGGTACTTATTGTTTATGAGGGCTGTTTGTTCATGTGTCTGATCAAATCACTTAGTCACATTCATTTCTTATAACAGTTTCCAGCGTTGCCTTTAAGTATTGCCAAAGCCTCCACAGCTGTGGAAACGTTTGTACGGCTGCTATGGAGTCGGCATGAAGCACTGCACATTTCCACAGTCATTTCACTTTTAACTCATTGACTGCCAGACCTTTTCAGAGCAGAGCGCTCCATATTGCCAGGATTTTTAAGCATTTTCATCACTGATTTTTGGAGATCCACAGAATATTGTATCCTATGCCAATACAAACACTGAATGCCCCAAAGGAAAGCTTAGACTCTCTTCTGTTTTTAGCTTTTTCCATTCTTTAGTAATCTGCAGTAAAACATGGGTTTGTTGCAGTGAAAATGCCTATTTCTGACCAAAAAGCTGAGAAAACAAGCTTTAACTGCTGCAGTACACTTTAAGTGGAAGTGTCTTTGATGCCAACATTTTTTTACTTTAGTAACACCTTCATCATCTGAACAGCTGTTTACTTCTATGAAACAGCAAATACAACACTGAGAAAAGAGTTTTGGAGGCAAAATAATTATTTACTAGCTAAATAAGCCACAACAAGTTCAGTTTCACAACATAACATTTGGCACAAACGTCTCTTTCTATCTGCCACTCCCTCCTTCTACTCAGCCAGTACTGTTTGGTGCGCAAGCACAACACCCCCACTCTGCGGGAAACACCCACGTCTGCTTGACTTACTTTCACTTTCAGATAGTGCACTTCGCTGCTGTATTTTAATCCAATGGTTCATGTCTTCGACCAATCATGTGACGGTCTGTCACTGATCACTTTTCCACAAACTTTCCTCTGTCGCTCACCTCCTAAACTGCTAGGACTTCAAGCGGCTGCCATGTCCCCCCCCCGCCCCCCCCCCGTGACAGAATCGAGCACATTTTCTCTGCTGACTCCTGCTGACTTCCTGTGCTGACTAACCCACAGGCACCATAGAAAAACTCCACTTCCAGGTTTTTATAAGCTTGTCTGACACCGCCATCTACTGGATCGGATGAAAACTACCAAAATAAAGACGATCAACACTTGGTTCTCTCTGACAAGCTCAGTCAGAGATTAAAACAGCTCCGCCGATTAAAACCCGTAGTTAACGTGTAAACACGTGATTGGCAGTTAATGTTTGGATTTGAATTAACGTGTTTACACATGAATGGCAGCCAGTGAGTTCATACATCTCAACTTTACAGTGACGATGATCGTACGTTTTTGTACGTACTAACTTTTGTACGTACGTACTGTACGTACATGAGGACCCTGGTATTAAAAACGGCCTCCGGGTTGTAAGGGATTCTCCCAACCTTCCTGCAAAGTTTGGAGGAGCTGGTTTTTGTTTGTTTGTTTGCTTTTTGGCTCAAACCCATAGGAGAAATGTGCTGCTCATTTGTGGCTCAATCTCACTCTGAGATCAGTTTGAGCTTCTCATAATGGTATCATTCCGCGATCATTTGTTCCTGAATCACTTCTAAGGGTTCCTTAGGAGCAAGAGGTAAGCTAAAAAAAGAGAAAAGACGTCACTTAGACAAACTGAACTGAGATAACTATTTGAGCCATACTTGAGAAGTGGGATAAACAGAACAGATCTCATAATTGCATAATTGCCCCTGATCTCAATTATGTCTTGACACAAATGTGAGTTTATCATCAATCAGGGGGCCTAGGGACTCCTACTGATTAACTACCTCAACTGGCTGGTTTTTGTTGGTTAAAAGGGAGATACCAGTAGGATTTTTCCCAAAATCTATAGTCACCTCTTTTGTCTGAACATTTATATCCAGAAAAAAGGACTCGCGCTACTGAGTAAAACCATGGAGCACAAGACTGTGGTCAAAGCTGCCCTGATCAACTGCAAGGACATGAGGCTGGGTACAGTTAAAAGCTGATGAAAGATCAATATAAAGTAATCGGACTAGTGTCCTAGCACCCTCCGAATGTGACAGGGTCAAGATGATTAGGTTAATGACATCATCCACTCCCCTACCAGACCTGTAGACAAACTGTAGAGGGTCAAGTTCAGCCTGAACCACAGATAATAGTGCTTCTCTTTCAACAAATGTAACCTATTTTATTATGGAAAAATGCAATTATGCATTCTGAAGGCCTCCTCAGCTGTAACCTAGCAGAATATCTCACATCAAAGAAAATCTACCATGATTTTAATATATATATATATATATATTTATATATGTGTGTGTATATATATATATATATATATATATATATATGTGTATATATTTGTGTCTGTATATATATTTTTTATTTTACTCTCTCTAAAGATTGGCTGCTGCAGAGATTCTGAAGTCGGTGCTTGATCTGGACCCAGTTTGTGTTTTTATCCACAGTTTCTATTTTTGGAATATCTGAAGCCTGGAGGTGAAAGGAGGAGGAGGGGGGCGGGACAGACCGCTTTGTCTTCTATACTTATATGCATGCATGCTAATGGAACAGATCTGTTGATATGATTGTATACAGGCACCGAGCATGTTTGATATTATCACGGCATATTTATGATTGATACGGCTGAACTCTGTGTTGAAGGATTAGCTGCTGATTGAACCGGTCTATTTCTTAATAAATCCAGCTTTGGATGCTGTTTTAGTTAGTTTTTGGGGAAGCAAGTCAGTGGACTTGACTTTCTGGAAACAAATCTGCTTGGCCTGCAGGTTGCTGGATTAGAGGATCTTTAGTTAGTGGCTTATCCCACTTAAAGCAGGGGGTAAAGGGGCAGCAGGTGTTTGTATAGAGACTGAGTGTTTGTGTGTGTGAAGGCTCTGCAGGCTGCTGATCCATCGGTCTGTCCTTAAACTGCTCTGTCAACGTGGAAACATGTCGGACTTGTTTGCTCACATGGCTGTAATAGAATGAGCTGGAAATCCAGCTAGATTTTCAATGAGGCAGATGCGTTTTTGGATTAATTTAAATGAAACTTATGAGCTGCAAATGCATAAAAGCAAGGGCTTTTAAGTTTTGAGTATTACTGTAAGGAGGAGAACATTTCTTTGACTCAGAAGAGAGATGTCAACACTGAGGCGGGTGTTGATACAAGCAACAGGTCACATAACGTCATGTCTGACAAACTAGTTCTTCAGGAGTGTTAGTCTTCACATGAAAAGGTGTGTCTGTGCTCTAAAACAAAGACGGAATCAGAAATCAATTAACGCAGATGTAATTTACACTCATACTGGAAATGACAACTAAAATATTTTTTTTCAATGTAATCAGCAAAAAAATCTGTTAATGGAACAAGTGAAAATTCTTATAAGATTTCTTGAAATAAAGAAGTAATTCTTAGCTTTTATTTTATTTTTACTAGAACTGTTATACTCTGTTTAATCTGAGATATGACTCAAAACAAGATTTTTTTCAAGACTGTTTCACTTAAATTATTTAAGATGCATTGTCTACAAACACGTTCCTATAACTCACTGAAATGTTTCTGTTTAGATTATTTCAGTATGTTTTATAATAAGTGTAATGAGATATTTTGACTAGAAATTAGATAAATATACTTGGTAAGACTTTGAGTTTTTGCAGTGCAGCAGGTAATTATTGGATCTAGATTACAGATCAGCTGCAGGAGAAGTACTGTCCTCTATAGTTTACAAATGCTGCGTTCACAAATGGTGATGACATTAAATCACCTGACGAAGTTTATAAATGTAGTTGCAAATAGTTTGACATCATTTGTGAATGGTGTACTGTGCGATGCATTGAATAGCAATCAAGGACACAAGTGCCGTTACTAAGATATCAAACAAAGAAAACTGAATTTGAGTTGTTTCTCTGCAGCTTCTTATTAAAGCTCAGTTTTGTTTTGTTTTCTCTTGAATTAGACAGTTAAAAAGTTACACTTGCTTTGGATTTTAAACATGAGTACAGGGCTGCAATGATTGCTCGAATAATTTGAGTATTTCGATTCATAGAATTACTTGAAGCAAATTAACTGCCTCCAGGATTCGTTAAATTCACTCTTTGTAATTTGCGCATCCGCCCAGATGTTTTTTTTTTTTTTTTTTTTGTTGAACATAACATTTAGCTTTATGCTATAATGTAGCTAATGTGGAGGGAGGGAAAACGATATGGGACCCCTACAAACTGGACCGAGTTGTTACTTTCTGGCCTATTATTGTTGACAGTCTCTGTTTCTCCCTGAGGGATTGCCACCTTATTTTGGTCAGGGGGGATTAATGGTCAGCTCTGTTTAGTTGCGTTCGCTTAAACAAATTCTCTTTAAAAATGAAGAGATCAACTTGTCATCAAAAATAATGGTTATGCAATTGAGTACCAACTGTAATGTGAATCATGTGAGTAAAAGAGACAGAAAATAAAATTTAGAATGACTGAAAGCTGTTTTTGGAAGTACAATGCCATAGCTACTGATGCAAGAACTTAATAACCAAAATCACTCCTCAGGAAAAGCATGGAAAATGGCTAGATACCAGTTCTTACATTAAACTCTTATGAGCTATTTTTTTTTTTTGTTATCATTATATTTATCCAGACAAATGTACTTTTAGTAGTACCAGGCATTAAAATGACCAAGAAATATGAGAAAATGAGGGTGGTCTCTTCATTCTTCCGTCACTGTGTATATGTCTACTGTATGTATATAATGTTGATTTAAGATGCAGAAGTCAAATGGTCTAATAAGTCCAATAAGACAATTCTTATGTTGTTGGTTGCTAAACCTTTGAAAAAAAAATTATTTCTTGTTTTTTTGTTATCTATTATAATTGATGTTTTCCGTTTTCCCCCTAAGGGATCGCACCTTATTGTGGTCAGAGGGTTAATCAACAACAACAACATGTTAATCAACTAAACGTTTCTGGGACAAAGACTCATCCATCTCTCTCTCTCTCTCACACACACACATGCCATCACATGTCTACACTCATGGTTGTACAGTGTGCAGTTCAGGAGACAGTGGACAGGATTGTTGCTGTTTGCAACTTGTCCTGACAGCTCTGTAGGAACAGGACAGTGTCTCTGTATCAGCACCTTCACGTGCATCCAGTCTTACTATAAAACCTCAATTTTCTTTCTTACACACACACACACACACACGCGCACACACACACACACACACACACACACTCTCACATACAGAGTTTTTTCAAACACACAAAGACAGAAGAGGATATTGTTCTGTGGAGGTCAACTGTTGCCACAGTGCTGTTCAACAGTCACTCTGTCATGATGTCTGAATGGTGCTGTCGCCCTCAGTCTCAACAAAACTACTAATATTGATGCATTTGTAGTAATACACAGTAGAATTACTAAGTTCTTGTTTTTACATGTACATCTGGGCGCACCACGGGGTAGAAATCCCTGATTGTAGCAACAGCATGTAACTGTAATTCTGTAGTTTGTGCTTTCTGCATACTGTCAGCGTCTGTTTTCATGATGAAGAGGAAGCTGCTGCTAATGTAGATGAGCATTAGTCAGCTTTGCGGGGGGTTTATTCTCTGGAGGCAACAGTGGATTACATCACCGTCCTTTCCCCTTGCTCTTCACATGCTGATGTCTATTTGTCAGTAAGTTGGCATGACAGCATGACAGAAGATAAGGGCCTTGAAGGAGGGATGACGGAGAAGAGAAGAGAAGAGCGCCTGGCAGTGCGGGGGTTACGCAGGGGGAGGACGGGTGGGGTGAAATAGAGGAAACTGGGATGGCAGAGGTTTGAGGGGCAGCCAGAGGTGGCGATAATGAACTGAGAGTCAGTCCTGCTTCAAGCAAAAGAAAATGCATTTGGGTTGGAATGAGATGTTCTATGAAGCTTTCCTGATTATACATGTATGTGGTCTGGCAGTTGTTTATTTAAAAAACTAAATGTCCATTTATTTCCTCAAAATTGAATGATTCATTTAAAAAAGGAGTCGTCCCCCCCCCACACACTTTTTTTTTTTTAGGTAAGGCAGTGGTTACCAGCCTGGAGTCCCTGTTCACTATTGTAAATTTAGCCTTTTCTTTAATGGGAAGCTATATTTTGGTTATATTTGGTTTGTCAAAGATAAACCAGATATGCATCATTTGTGGTGAGAAGCAGCTAATAAAAGCATAAAACCAAGTATGGATGGTGTCAGCACAGGGTGGGGAAGGGGGTCCATAACTTTTTGGTAGTTGCATGAAAGGGGTCCTCATGGAAAATGGGCTGGGAAACACTGATCTAAAGGGCTTCATGCCCCCTGTTGGTGAGGAGTGGACACTGCAAAATCAGAAGAAGGAAATACCCCATCCATTTTTTATTCTTTTCTTCAAGACTGTATCCTAAATCGAAATATATCTATCTGAAGCGCTTTTTATCAGGTTGGGACTGTTTGGATTCAAGTTGCTCAGTTAAATGTTTCCAAGATGTGTGCCCTCTCAATGCTTAACCACAAGCACCAAATAATACAAAGGAGGAGATGATTACTTATAATCTGTGCTGTGTGACTAATATCTTGTTGGAATTATTTTAGTGGTAAAGATGGGTATAGCAATGGCTTCATATTCCAAGCACTGTTATGAATGTATGGTGGTCGTTAATGGCCACAATTCTCCCAGACATAGAAATGTTTTCATCTGTGAGTGGATCCAGTGGTCTCAGGTGTAACTATGACTGTACCACAGGTAACTACTTTTCACGTCTTTTAAGGCATTACTTATCCAAATGTTCTAACTCCCAATAAACAAAGCTGGTTCAGCAGGTTTACAGTTAAGAGGGTTCTCACTTCACACACATTGTTTTGTCCGTTCATGGACTCCATCATAAGACTGGTGGCAGAAATATGGCAGCCTCCATATACACTATATTGCCAAAAGCATTGGCTCACCTGCCTTAACTCACATTTGAGCTTGAGTGACATACCATCCCTAATCCATAGGGTTCAATATGACGCTGGTCCACCTTTGCTGCCAGAACAGCTTCAACTCTTCTGGGAAGGCTGTCCACAAGGTTTAGGAGTGTGTTTATGGGAATTTTTGACCATTCTTCCAGAAGCACATTTGTGAGGTCACACACTGATGTTGGACGAGAAGGCCTGGCTCTCAGTCTCCGCTCTAATTCATTCCAAAGGGATTGTATTAGGTTGAGGTCAGGACTCTGTGCAGGCCAGTCCAGTTCCTCCACACCAGACTCTGCATCCAGGTCTTTATGGACGTGCTTTGTGCACTGGTGAACAGTCATGTTGGAAGAGGAAGGGGCCAGCTCCAAACTGTTCCCACAAAGTTGGGAGCATGAAATTGTCCAAAATGTCTTGGTATGCTGAAGCATTCTGAGTTCCTTTCACTGGAACTAAGGAGCCAAGCCCAGCTCCTGAAAAACAACCCCACACCATAACGCCCCCTCCACCAAACTTTACACTTGGCACAGTGCAGTCAGACAAGTACCGTTGTCCTGGCAACCACCAAACCCAGACTCCTCCATCAGATTGCCAGATGAAGAAGCGTGGTTCGTCACTCAAGAGAACGCCTCCACTGCTCTAGAGTCCAGTGGCAGCTGCTTTCCACCACTGCATCCATGCTTTGCATTGCACTTGGTGATGTATTGATAGATGCTGCTGGTCACCATGGAAACCCATTCCATGAAGCTCTCTGTCACTGTTCTTGAGCTGATCTGAAGGCCACATGAAGTTTGGAGGTCTGTAGTGATTGACTCTGCAGAAAGTTGGCGACTTCTTCACAATGTGTGCTTCAGCATCCGCTGACCCGCTCCATCAGTTTACGTGGCCGACCACTTCGTGGCTGAGTTGCTGTCGTTCCCAAACACTTCCATTTTCTTAAAATACTGCTGACGGTTGACTGTAGAATATTTAGGAGTGAGAAAATTTCACGACTGGATTTGTTGCACAGGTGGCATCCTATCACCAGGTGCCAGGTGGCACGCTGGAATTCACTGAGCTCCTGAGAGCGACACATTCTTTCACAGATGTTTGTAAAAACAATCTGCATGTCTAGCTGCTTCATTTTAAACACCTGTGGCCATGGAAGTGACTGGAACACCTGATTCCCGTAATCTGGATGGGTGAGCAAATACTGGACCCCCAGCATATAGATATAAATGAGTCATTTTCAGTAAACACATAATAGCTATTTTAGTGAGGCGATTAAACATAAATAGAAACGGTTTCAAATGAAATATCTATCAGGCTACATTTTTCTGCCATTGACCTTTGATTTTGTTGCACACTGCACCTTTAAATAAAACTGTAAACTATGCGAAGACGACATGCATAGGATTAATCTTATTTGTCTAGATTGTGTTAAAGTTAACCAGATAAACTTGTATTAGTACATTAATGCTACAGTGCTCTTTTTGTCATGTCCATTTGGAAGTAACCCTGCAGGTAAAGGGTTGGAAAGGAAGCGGGGGGGATCACCTGCAGTACAGGGTCACAGATCGCGGCTTAAAACTGGGCTGTTGTGTAGAGCTTCAGCCTCAGCCAAGACACCTTCTGAATGTCTCCTTTTTCTGAAGTACTTGTATCTGAAGCGAGGAGACTAGGACATGACGAAAGGTGAGGAGGAAAGGAAGGGAGTGTGTCAGGAGATGAGAGAATGGGATTTTCATGATGAGATGTAAACAAGACGTCCTTAACAGAGCTTATTAGGGGAGCCTGCTTACACTTAACAAAACAAAACAATACAACACATTATATATAACAAACAGGACAACATGGACCCCATGCAAAGCGGCAGAGGCGTACACATGACAGAGCACTTCAGTTCAGTTCCAGCTCAGTATAGAATTAAGCAAATTGACTCTCAACATCTTCTTAAAGGTGGAGATAGAAGTCACCATTTTTAGTCCTTCCTCAAGCTCATTCCAGATCTGTGGTCCCCTGCATGCCAAAGAAAAGCTGGTACATTTAAGTCTTCTTCATTTCTCAATGATTACATGTTATTTTTCTCGTGTTATACGCATGCTGAGGAACACAGGCGTTATGAAATATATTTAACTCGGGTAACCGAAGAAGACCAAAGTGACGGAAAAGAGGTCTTGTGGGGGCATTGTGCTCTGACCACATCATAGCTCGAATGATCTTCTTTTGAAGGCTTTCAATTGTTTTTAAGTAACTGGGTTAGGTGTTGCACCAAATGACACTGCAATAATTTATACGTGGTTCAAACTACAGAAAACAGTGATGATAGTAGCTGCTCAGAGGACATTCCCCCAGGCCAGTCGGTGGTAGAGTCATGGCTGCCCTTTCCAAGTCGTTTTCATAAATGACTACAGATCTCCTGAACTGATACTAGTGGGGGAAAGTTACTACTCCACCTGAGACATTTATCTTTTGCTGGTAGTTTTGAAAAGGACAGCTATAAACATCACCAGAGGCTTTGTTTCAAGTTAGATTGAAGCAGACATGTTTTGATATTTTCCTCACAGTCTGACCTTGTGTTGAAGTTGATATTTTGCTTTACAAATCTGTCAGAAGAGGTCATTATTGTTTACATCCTGTTACAGGAAAATGTTACTGGCTTTCCTCTCCACAGTGATGCAGCTGACTGTCAGAAAGGAAGTACTTTTACACATTCTAGAAACTCTTGGGTCAAAAATAAACTGTTATGGGTTATTTTTGACCCACTGACGGGTTAAAAAAGGGACTAACTAATTTCTGTGTTACTTCAACTCAGAAAATTGTGTTATTTTTTGACCCAACTTTCAGGTTGATATTTGATCCAGAAGTTGGGTGATGTTGACTACAATGTTGGGTTATTTTTACCCAGAAGTTGGGTCAACTTCCCAACAACCCAAATGTCTGGGTTGAAATAACCCAGAAATTAGTTAGTCCCTTTTTAACCCAGCAGTTTGACCCAGACGTTTTTAGTGTGCATAAAACTGATCTAAGAAAAGTAATCTGAGTATTGGAAGTCACACTTTTATTGTTATTAACTGGGAAAATAGCAAACTGTTTAGATTGGGCTGAGCTGCACGGTGGCGTGGTTTGGTTCCTGGCTGGGGAGGGGGGTTCGAACAATTCCAACTGTGATCTTCCTGTGTGGAGTTTGCATGTTCTCCCCGTGTGTGCGTGGGTTCTCTCCGGGTGCTCCGGCTTCCTCTCACCATCCAAAGACATGCATGTTAGGTTAACTGGTCACTCTAAATTATCCCTAGGGATGAATGTGAGTGTGAATGGTTGTCTGTCTCTCTGTGTTGGCCCTGCGACAGACTGGCGACCTGTCCAGGGTGTACCTGCCTCTCGCCTGATAATAGCTGGGATAGACTCCAGCAACCCCCACAACCCTGAACTGAATAAGCGGTACAGAAAATGACTGACATGACATGACTGTTTAGATTTTAAGCAGGGCGCCTTGTTTTAAAGTAAAAATTCAAGAGGTCATTCATTCCGACTGCTGTAAGACTGTATAGTGGATACTGCTAAGCTGTGCACTGTACTTCATTACTATCAACAGTAATTTTTAGTCTTTCTATTGTGTTTTAATTTATTTTTCATGAATGTACTGTATGTTGCAAGCTGTGAGCTGGTGGACACTCAAATTTCCCCTTCTGGGGATTAATAAAGTCTGTCTGAATTTTTTTCTCAGATTTTACATATATATATATATATATATATATATATATATATATATATATCACACATATTACTGATTATATATTATTATAACTTATTTATGAAAAAAATGATGTGATCAACATCATCACCTACCATTTCAGAGGTCACAGCGGTGATTTTACCACTAATTCCTGCTGAACAAAAAATATAAATGGTTTTTTTTTTAAGGATTGTCTCCTTTTTTTCTGTCTCTGTATCAGATTTTCAAAGCACACAAGCAGTTGTTGAGCAAATAAGATGCATTATCCTTATTGGATTACAGCTTTCACATCTCCACTGCTTTTTTATTCTGCATCTATGCAGATTTATGAGCACATGTTTATGGGATAAATCTTGTGCCACCACAGAGCGAATATGAATTCTTTATATTTGAATTTGAATCATTCAATTTGAACCTGAACATACCAGTTTGAATAATTGCTTTAAAAAAATTGAATTTGAATTACCTCATTTGATATTGAATCTTCAGTTCTCAAATTCAAATTCAGTTTTTAATTTCAAATTCAGTTCCTAAATTCAAATTCAGTTTTTAATTTCAAATTCAGTTCTTAAATTCAAATTCAGTTTTTAATTTCAAATTCAGTTCTTAAATTCAAATTCAGTTTTCAATTTCAAATTCAGTTCTTAAATTCAAATTCAATTTTCAGTTTTTAAATTCAAACTTTTGTGCCACACATCCGGGACCTGGCGAAAGGCAGATGTAGTTGATCGCAGATGGCGTTAACCTCAGTCTTACCAAGGGCTACCAGCCGTGAAGGGAGAGGGGGAAAGCAACGGGGGAGGGAGAGACACACACACAGAAGCGCCCAAAACGGAGAAGAGAGACCGAGGAGTGAGGCGTGGGCATAAAGACTAGAAGCAGCATTGGGAGCAGACGAGCCGTGGGGCCGCCATCTCGTACCGGTCACCAGCTCAGGTAGCAGCGACTGTGGATGAACGATACCAGAGCTGTGCAGCGTTTTCTTGCTGTGATCAGCGGAACATCGAAAGCAGCCAACTTGGAGTTACTTTTCACAAGTAAGCCTGAACATCAGTATTAGTTATATTTAGTGGTTAGAATCGGTCTCTGTTGGTTTAGCATGTTGCTAAACCAGCAGTAACCTTGATGCCATGATAAAGCAGAAAAAAGTCAGTGGTCAAACCGACGTGGAAATGAGTGCATATCTGATCATAAAATAATCTTACGACTGGATTCATGTGTGAATAATAAAATGTTCGTGTCTGACCAAACAACAGAATCTTCGTCAGAAATGCACCGTCATCCAGCTGTTTCTACCCTGAAGCAGCAGCAGCGCTGACAGGTGGAGGCCGGTCGGATCTGAGCCTGACCCGGAGGGACATAACGATAACTTTCATTAGTTAAGCTCAGAAACAGTCTACCGACTGAGCACTTTACAATTTTAAGTTATAGATTACTTAATAGAAACGACGGATCGCCTCCTGTCTCCTCCGTATCTCCAGTGTGAGCTGCAGTTACCAGCGCATCCGCCCTTCTGGCTGCGCATAATGTTCATAAACTAGTTTTTCGGTTCTTTAACTTGTCAATAAAGTGTTGGGGGGGGGCTCAGTCTGTTGACGGTTTCTTAGCTTAGCTAATTTTAGTAATCGTTTTTTCGGTCCCTGTGCAGGTCAGGCTCAGATCCGACAGTCCAGGTCAGGCTTGGATCCGCCCCCACCTGTCAGGCTGCTGCTTCAGAAACAGCTGGATGATAATAATAATAATAACAACAATAATAATAACAATAACAACAACAACAATAATAATGATACATTTTATTTATAGAGCGCTTTTACAAAAGCTCAAAGACGCTTGATGGATTTCTGACTAGATTCTGTTGTTTGGTCAGACACGAACTTCTTAAACATCACACATGGATCCAAACTACAGCAAAATGTTTCTCATGTTTAATAAATTCTGATCTACTTTCATTCATATCAACACAATACTGATTTTACTCTTGAGTGTACAGACTTCATGTTGTTGAGTAGCCTAGGCCTATATAGTCCTGATGCACAAGTGATAACTGGAGGTGTGATGTCATGTGATGTGATGTATTATAATGTAAATCAGACATAATTCATGTCCAAGTGATTTGTGTAAAATAAGACAATGTTTGTCCCTCTTTCTACCAGGATTATAGCCATGCATCGCCTGGTTCTCTGACTTCTCTGAAGGCCATAATCCACCAATTCATGTGAAGAGTGTAAAGGATGGAGTGAGAAAGACAGAAAAAAATACCAAGGCCAGCTGGGAAAAGATGAAGACTTAAAAGTGTCTTTTGGAGGATCTGAGGGAGAAGAAACTCCTAAATGAAGAACTTAAGATAGGAGTTAGATGTGATATTTGTATCTGATTACAAACACACCTGATATGTTAGAGTGTGCGTGAGTGTGTGCGTGTGTGTGTGTGTGTGTGTGTAATACAGTGTGTATATATTATAGATATGTGTGTGTAGAAACTCATTTTACCACGCTACACCACGGAGAGCCACAGGAAGTCATCCCTGCCAGTGGCCATCAAACTGTACAGTTCATCTCTCTGATAGGCATTTCATTATTTACTTAATTTGGGACCTCCTTATGTGCAATAATAATAAGTATTGAGGAGCACTGTTGTACATACTGAGATTTCGTCTCATTTTTATTATTATATATTGGTATTCTTAAATGTTATTTCTTGTATAATGTTAATATAGGAAGGGTTGCAATTTTACTTTTATTTGAGTTTATTTTTACTTTTCCACTTCATTTTAAAAATTTTAACCAGTCTTACACTCTCTACGTCTGTAAATGGGAGTAATATAAAAAAAAGAATTTCCCACAAGGGATTAATGAAGTAATTCTGATGTATATTGTTACAGATGTAATTAAACATTTTGAATATTTAATGCATTTTTTTCTGTCATTAATGTGCAGATTAGGTAGGTAATTAGGTATCATTAACTTTTATTTGTGAATGTTATAGTAGACAAATGAGGATATGTAGTTATGTATAGGTATTTGCATTGTTACTGTTATTAAGTGTAGAAGTATGATCAGTGTAGAGATGACAGTAATGGGAGTCTTTGTGTAAATTAACGCGCGCGCGCACACATACACACATATGTCACAACCAAACAGAGCTGACCATTACCACAATAAGGTGGCAATCCCTCAGGGGTAAACAGAAGCTATCAACAATAATAGCCTACAGTATCTTTTATTCTCAGCTACATCACGCTGTCGTCTACAGTCTGAGTTTGGGTAAAACATGCAGAAGGTCCACATGAGCTTCTGAAAGCAGCAGGAGTAAAAGGAGGGTAAGGGCACATTCACAAAGCGTTTAAAACTTGCAGCACGGGACGTTACGTCTGTTTAAGAGCGACCTCCCCAAAATTTGATGTGAAAATGAGCTGAAATTAAATCTTTTGCTCTCGTGCTCTGGTTCACGATTGCACATAGGATACAAGCCTAATGTACCCTATAACCTAAATATATTTTCTTTCTCCTCTCGTGCACAGTCCGCCCTCGCAGAATGCGATTTGGGCGCTTGTATACACTTCATCCATCACACTGCCTGTGCAGGCACCTGCCATCAGGTGAGAGTCTTGACAGCATGGACGATGTAACGTTTATACACGGAATGATGCGGAGTGTGATGCGGGGGAAAAAAAGACCTTTGCATATCTCGTGCTGTCTTCGGCAGATTTGAGGGGGGCGCAGTTTGTTTGTTTGTTTGTTTGGGGGGGGGGGGGGGGGGGGGGGTCTAAGTTCTATTGTCTACGTTTTGCAATAGAGGAAAATTGATTAAGAATCCGCTGAGTTCTGCTCATTTATGTCACTCATAAACAGGTGAGTGAACGGAGCTGGTGACGGGTCGGAGATGGCGCCCCGCAGCTTGTCAGCTCCCATAGGCAGCAGCAATGCTTCCATCGCCTCGCTGCTCTGTCTCTCCTCTCCTTGTGTGTGTGTGTGTGTCTCTCTCTCCCCCCCCGTTACTTTCCCCCTCTCCCTCCCCCTGCTGGTAGCCCTTGGTAAGACTGAGGTTAACGCCATCTGCGATCAACTACATCTGCCTGTTGCCAGGTCCCGGATGTGTGGCACAAAAGTTTGAATTTGAGAATTGAATTTGAAATTGAAAATTGAATTTGAATTTAAAAACTGAATTTGAAATTGAAAACTGAATTTAAATTTAAGAACTGAATTTGAAATTAAAAACTGAATTTGAATTTAAGAACTGAATTTGAATTTAGGAACTGAATTTGAAATTAAAAACTGAATTTGAATTTGAGAACTGAAGATTCAATATCAAATGAGGTAATTCAAATTCAATTTTTTAAAGCAATTATTCAAACTGGTATGTTCAGGTTCAAATTGAATGATTCAAATTCAAATATAAAGAATTCATATTCGCTCTGTGGTGGCACAAGATTTATCCCATACATGTTCATGTAAAACCATGTTCACCCTTTATCGAGTAATTCTTTTGCTTCTCATAGATTCCACCCAGAATATAAATCATGTCAATGTGTGATTGTTAAACTGTATATGCAGAGTATTACTAATGAACCCTTATTTTTGTTTATAAATCAGGACACTTGAGATCTGATGCTACCTGCTGTCACCATGGAAACGGAGGCCAGTCACATGCTGGAGGCAGCACTGGAGCAGATGGACGACATCATCGCAGGTGAGAGCCACCAGCAGCAGGTGTTGTCTTTGTGACATGGGAGGAAAAAAACCATCAGTGCTGCTTCCAGCTGTTTAATAAGGTGCTGGATGTGAGTAGAAGTCGAAGAATCTCATGTTGTAAGAACCAGGGGATCTTCCTGCAGTCATACGGAGCCATTGCAGGATGAACGAGAAGCCACTGTGGGGACAGAGTCCTGCAGGTTCTGCAGATGCACTAAATGCTATATGGTCTAATGATGTCAGAGTTTGATCAGTGAATTATAAGTTACCTATGGTTACCAAGACTTTTCACAGACAAGAATGAGAGATTTTTCATTTAAAGATTATGGTCTATTCTCAGACTTTGTTCGTTCACGCCGCATGCAGGGAAAAAGCTTGCTGGGTCTCTGCACCCGCTATGGAGAGACTGTTAACTTGCTGTACTGCAAAAACTCAAATCTTCGCAAGTATATTTTTCTAATTTCTAGTCAAAATATCTCATCACACACAAAATAAGACAAAATCACCTAAAGAGAAACATTTGAGTGAGATAAAAGAACTTGTTTTAAGACAAATGCATCTTTTTTTAAGAAATCTTATCAAGTAAATGTTGCCTGCTCTATTGGCAGAATGGTTTTGTTTATTACAAGCAAAATAATCTTGGCCACTCTTAAATTAAGTAACAAAAGATTTCTTTGCTTGTAATAAGCAAAAAAATTCTGCAAGCAGATGTGCTTTATTTGATCATATTTTGACAGTTTATAACTTAAATGTTCTGAAATCTGTGTGAAATTGATGTTTTGTGGTCGCAGATATTAGCTGCAACGTTATCAATGAAGGAAATAATTAAATATGTTTATCTCCAAAGGGAATACGTGTTGATAAACGTGTAATGTTATTTGTAGATATGTCCAAACACAAAAGTTTATTTCTATTTATATATATTTAATAGAGCCTGGCCGATATGGGATCTTTGAGGCCGATAGCAGTACTGATATTGGGGGTTTTGAATAAACAATATCCTATATATTGGCCGATATTCGATATCAGCCGATATATATCAGCCAGGATATTAAAAAATGAACATGGACATACAGGATCTGTACTGTCTTTAAAAAGTCTAAGACGTCGTCACATAAAGAAATGGTTTTGCAAATGTTTTTATATAAAGTTAAACTTAATTTAGCTCGCTAGCTGTGCATTGCTTCAAAAAAACTTTTAACTCTTTGAAACGAAGGTCCCATTGGGTAAATGAGTCCAGCAGCTGTCAGATCAGTTTATGGCAGGAACGTCGGCAGGTTTTATCTGAGATTTCGGCAGCATCATAATGGTGAATCGTGTGTTAGTGCAGGATGCACAGATTCAAGTCTCTCTGGACATCGTGTCCACGTTTCCTAACAAGAAGAGCCGCCTTTCACTTGTCCTGCAGCAGCTGCAGCCTCCTTGTGGACGAAAAAAACCAAACACCTAACAGTAAATTATCCAGGTGTGGGCGGATCACGGGGTAGTGAAGGGATTTCTTAAATTCTTAATTATATTTTTGTTTTTTGTGGGCATGACGAGTGTGTTACGGAACCATGAATGGTGGTGAGATCTTTCTCTACCGAGTCCTGAACACTCCCATTTTGGTTTATTTGATCCGTTGCTCCGCTGGCTTAAAGATCATCTAAGGCCAGTTGTGCTGTGCTCTATGCAGCACATGCTCAGTACGAGTTTGAAGCCAGCAGCAGCAGCAGCTCTGCCCCAAATGCCCTCACTGCGGTCGCAGGATTTCACACAAGTTCTCAATTCTTGCGACCTTCGATGTCTTAAAGAGGTGCAGTGAAACACAAACAGCTGACTGCTCTAACATAAGTTGGAACCGTGACTTGACGAGTCTGCGTTTTGCAGGCGACGCCATCATCATCGTCATCTTCATCACCATCAGTTGTTTAGAGTTTACATCTATGACTACAAAGTGTTCATATCAAACTATCAACTGCTGCAATCTCTGTATTTTTCGCTGCTCTGCAGCTTAACCAGGTTTTATCGCCCAGTTCAGAAGCTGATGTGGAGAAAATATACGAAACACTTTCACTTACATGCTGTTTAAATAATCCTCCACGTTTTCAGCGGCCAGGACTGAATCTGCTGCCTGTTTCCCATCAACAGTGACCTCTGCTGGATGCCAGAGACCCTGTTAGTAGCTTCTGGTTCAGAACTGTACGGATCAGGTCCTCCAAATCTAAAAATGATAAGACTTTCTTCTTCCTCCTCTCTCTCGTCTATTCTGCTTAGCTGTGTTAGCTGTAGGCTGCACATCACAGAGCATCATACACGTCACTTCCATTTTTAGAGGCGTTTAAGCAGTTTTTGAGAGTCTTTAAATGATTTCTTTATTTTTTAATATACAGACTTCTACAAACACAAAATAGATATTAACTATCAAAAATGTCTCATGCAAACCATTAACCATGCTCTTAACCTGCCAGTTGCTCTTTAAGTATCAATCAGTACTATAACATTCAGGACTCCAGCAATTTGAAAATATAACAGAGTTACTAAAAGAACATAATCTTGGCTCAGCTTCTTCCTTCCTTGTTGCACATATGCTGCGGTTTTACTTCAGCTGTGACTTTTCTCCTCCAATCCAGATCTCACAGCTCTACGCAAAATATTAGACTCCAGACTTCAGCAGCAGGTTAATAAGTGGCAAACTTGCTTTCCACTGTGACACTGGCTCGTTGTTTTATGTTCGTGTGCTTTTGTATCACAGGTTGTGTTTGCTGCAGCCTTTCAGCCTTGAGTAAGCAGGATTTACCTGACAGCACGGTGAAGGTTTAATGTGGGAAAGCAGAGCATGAGCACAGCCACACACAAGTAGATAAAGACAGATGGCTTCCTGAACTTCAGAAAAAGTTTGGAGCTTCCTGTGACATCATACACAAAAATAATCATGTTTCTGGCTTGATTTTCTGCACAGCTTCATGATATCAAGAGTTGCAATGATTAAACTTGTCTTAGACATACTGTAAGGCTGCGACAAATAGTTGACAATAAAAATAAAGAAAATTTCATTGTCAATGTGGTGTTGTGTTATAAATGCATGCAAGGGCTTAAATGATAAAGCACTGCACCAGGTAGACATCTTCACGCCTTCCTTAGGATGCTTTAGCTTTTCAGGCAGTATGAGAACTCCCAACGCTTCACAGATGACTGCAACGCACCACAAGAAGTGCTGATGGCAGTACTATCATCATAGCTGTGTCTCATTTGGAAGTCAATGCACTTCGAGGTGTGGATTCGTCTGCTGCATACGTCACAGCGGCGCGTCAAGTTCTGTCTGTCTGAAGGAGCCTCTGAATCCACCCTTCAAACCCGCACTCTGGAACGAAGGATGCTGGCGCTGTATCCTTTGTGGCCTCGCCTGTCCCAGAATTCATTGCACACAAGATGTGAGGGGAAAAAGCAGCAGAGCTACGAGTGTAATATTTGGACAAATTTGTGGATTTTTAAGGGTTAAATGAATTTTTATCAGCTAGAAACAACTGATGGACTGTGGAAAATTTAAAAATATGCAGCCAAGCTTGAGGGGGAAGTTCAGGATTTTTGACATAGGTCCTCATTTACAAGTGAGCCAGAGTCCTACTTATCACTGGAGACAGTTTTAACATGTTTCATCCCATTATTCTAGTTCCAGGAGGTTGCCGATGCTAATGCTAGTGTGAGTCAATAGGAATCTGCTAGCCTGTCATTAAAACCAATCTTATCCACTCCACAGAACATCTGAGGCAAATCAGCAAGCCTATCTGTGTAAATGTCGTGTTAAACTAGTAAACTCGTGTGTTAAACAAGTAAAACTAGCCTTGTATGACAAATTGCATTACATATTGAGGAACTAGTTTCTTACCAGCTGTGGAATCAAATACTTTGCTTCTGGGTGGTGGTGTTACCACCTTTGTCAGTGTATTCTGGTTCATAGAGACACGGTGACAGTTAGTTTGATGAAAAAAGTTCAAAATCGTCTTCAAAATCCGACATATCCTCGTGCCTTTCAGAAGTGGCCGCAGTTTAGACTGTATATTTGTGTAATCAAATTCCTTTATGCACATAGCAGCAGATGATGTCACTCCGCTGCCAAATACAGGAAGAAAAACTCTGTAAATTAACAATCAGAATGCAACGAAATGCAGGTTAGTTTTATTTTGTAACATTATTTTATTAACAGAGGATTTACACAGATAGAGCAGTTATAAATGATTTGCCTCGGATGTTCTGTGGAGTGGTCAAGATTGTTTTTAATGACAGGCTAGCAGATTCCTATTGACTTTTGCTAGCATTTGCATCGGCGACCTCCTGGAACTAGAATAACGGAATGAAACATGTGGAAACTGTCTCCAGTGATAAGTAGTATCAATTAGGTTTTTTGTCAAAATCATGCTGGCCCAATGTCTGCTTGAGGAGACTGTGTTAGCATGGTGCAAAGTAGCATCGTGCTGACTAACCTTTGCATGAAGAAGAGTCCTCCCATTGATGTCACCGTGACAAACGTCCATCACCAAACCGCGTACAAAATAACTGTACGTTTTGAGGGATTTGTGAGCTTTCCCCACCTCCAGCATGTACAAGCTTTTACAGGTTACCAGGTAATTAAAAAAAACTGTCCGCATATGAAACTTTGGGGAAAGCATTCTGGTTTCTCTACCACTCACTTGGGACAAAGTCGTCATCGTATGGATCTCTGCCACCAATAAGTCCAAGTTTTTGGTCATACCTTCCCTGAGATGCGGCATCCAAACTGTCCGTGTACTTTTTTTTTTAAATTATTGTTTTTTTAGAAAACGACACAGTCATGTTGCTGGCAAACTGCATCAATATTGTTTCATGTTACGTTGTTTACATCTTTTGACCCAAAAAATGGCGAACAGGCCCCGACATCCGGGTATTAGTCGACACAGCGGAAAGGGTCTATATGCACGTCATCCGCGATGTTGTTTTTTTTTATTCATGCAACATGATGTGAAAAGTTGTACAGTAGCTTCTTTTAAATATGAAATGCCCCAAATTTTCTTCTTGGGGAGCATGTCCTCAGACCCCCCTAGAGGAGTTATATCCTTCCCTCCTGACCCCCTTTCATGTCTGTTTTTAAGACGACAAAGACACATGCAATACTGTAAATGGCCTACCGCTTCACCAAATGTAATCGTTTATTAAAGGATAACTGTCTTTTTTTCAACCTGGACCTTATCTCTAGGAGTTTAGATGCTTTTACTCACCGATAACATTTCTGTATCACTTTGAGTTCTTCGTACAATATTACGTTGAGTCGCCCTTCGGCGTATATCCATATAATGGGAGAGATAGGGCAGCCACTCTATGAGGCATTATCTGCAGCAAAACTCCTTCATTTCACCAATACTTTAAGTAAAATTAACAAATGAACGAGTACTATTGTCATGTGTGTCCAGATTTAGCTCTCCGTTACTTATTGGGGCGTTCTCCACACTCTTCAGGCCTACTAGAACTCACCCCCTGATGCAGAGCTGGCAAGATCAACAAACTATCCAGACGACAACAAACTGCAATCCGCGAAACTCTAAACTTATATCTATCAGAGATGTGGATAAGTCTTTGACCTCAAGTCCAAGTCCAGTCTAAAGTCACTTTAAGTTATACAGTAATAAGTAATCTAAAAATGCGATGCCTGTGGTCTGGTCTGCTTGAAGGACTCCATGATAATATCCAAGGAATTAAAAATCTGTACTCACCCTTTACCTTGCAGCAGCCTGTAACCGCACTGATCTTTAGCTTTACATGACAGATACTCTGTCCCTCTCCTCTGGAAGATGTCTTTGCTGTACCAAATTAAGAAAACCTGCAGATCAACGTGTACATTTATTCAGACTACTGTAGTGAATATGCTCTAACTTATCTAAGAGTGTTTAACGTGTACAAAAATCCATCTGGACCAACAGAGAATTTTTCAAAAAGTAATCCTGCAGTTGATAACATTTTTTTTTTTGTCTGAATGTGGAGCGGAGACCTGTATACTGCACCTTGCTGCAGCTGTCCTGCAGGTTATCAATGTCTTCTGCTGTAGCACACACGACAGCTTGTAGTCAAATTCTGGACAAGCCTCATAATGAGCCATTAATGATTTGACTCAGGTGTGTTGCAACATTCGTGCAGACCACTGTACTTTTTAGGGGACTCCTTAAAGGGATTCCAGGTTGGAAACCACTGTTTTAGATAATATAATGAAAATACTGAGTAAACCACCGGCAGATAAGTTGAAAATAAGAGTGATAATTATTATATTTGCAGTTTACTTGACGCATTTTCATATATTTTTGATACCAGAGGTTTGTGATGTGGGTCTACTTCCATGAAAGCTGCTGGTGTTTGTCAAAAACACGCTGAGCTGTGAGTGCTCTGAGTTTGCTCTTCCAGTTCTCGTTGACCACAAATAGAAATGCATTAAAAATCCCATTAGCGATAACATCATCCAATCACTAACGAGGAAATTAGAGCTACTTATCAACAGAGCTGATATGTTGGTCATATTACATTCCATGATGGAGAGGTTTTTGGCGAAGTATCTGGTAGGAATGTGAACGAGAGCTCTCTGCTTGTCATGTTCTTTAGTGAACTGAAATGCTGCGATCACTTACTGTTCCCTCCAGACATGTGCAAAGCTTCCCAGATCTTTATGGAGTATGAAACCAAGACTGGAAGACAAATTCAATTTATTGTGCCTCAGTTACAGAACTTACCTGCTAAATATCTGGACATATACCTGGAATTACTGAAGCTTTACTGTTAATAGATCGTCACTTGGACAGAAGCCTTTCTGGGTGGAGTTTGCATCTTCTCCCTGTGGATGCGTGTGTGCGTGCATAAATGGTTGTTTGTCTCTCTGTGTTGGCCCTGCGATGGACTGGTCAGCCCTCCAGGATATACTGTATGTTCTGGGATAGACTCCAGCTTTCCTCTGACCCTGACTTCAACTACGCTGAAAATGAATGGCTGGAAGGATTTCAAAGCTGTCCATGGTATGGCAGGGTGTTGTTAACAACCTCACGATTCAATTCAATTTTGATTCTTTGGGTTGTGATTTGATTCAATATTCATTTAATTGCTTCTTCTATATTCTTCTTCTATATTAATTCAGTAGGTAGTAGAAACTCTATTGTACACTTTTAAACATTTACTTTCACACCCATGTGAATGTATGTTGTATGTCACCTCATATTTTTGTGTAAGAAAACATCTG
This sequence comes from Atherinomorus stipes, assembly GCA_023101725.1. NCBI lineage: Eukaryota > Metazoa > Chordata > Actinopteri > Atheriniformes > Atherinidae > Atherinomorus > Atherinomorus stipes. Next base: position 309,686 of record JALJCO010013115.1, on the reverse strand, counting down.
AAAATCCAAATAGTTGCATTTTGGTGTTGTATGATCTAACGTGACCTTCATCCATGCGATCTAAAAAACACGCACAGCTCCCCTCATGTCAGGAGGTGAGTTGATTCAGAGGATTTGATATTGAATTGCACAGGCAAATATTTCAGTGCATCGATTAATCAAATTTTTACCCATCCCTAGTCCATGGTGTATATTCAGTGTTGGAAGGGTTACTTCTAAAATGTACTCCCCAACAGATGACTGATTACATGTCCTATAATGTAATCTGTAATGTATTCCCTTGGATTCCTCAAGCAAAGTAACGTATTCTAAATACTTTTGGATTTGTTTTTCCTTACTTCAAAATTAATTTAGATAACAATCTAATTATTGACTCCAAAGATAGCTATACAAGTGCACAAATGCACAATTTAACAGCTGACAAATACAGTAATGGTACATAATTATCCCAGTGTCGAAGAACACAATGTCCTTTTTCTTCTTCTCTCCTTTCCTTCCCCTTTTTTTTTTTCTTTCTTGTTCATGACATCACTCCATGTCTGTATCTTATGAACACAATATGTTCATCAGCCATCCTAGTGGTGACAACACATTTATGGATTAAATGGTAATCTTCTGGCATGTACAATAGAAGAGGTCTACCACTGGTGGATTGATTTTAATTCTGTCAAATGTGCTTGCATCATCATTTATTTTTCCAAATTATACTCTAAGGATGCAGTGGCACCATAAAAAGTCAGTGAGGCATTAATAAATATGTGTATGTCACACTACAGAAAAAGGTTATTGATCACCCAGCAATATTTGAATTATTTTTTTAAACTCATCAAGCACATAATACTAGATAGCACTGTATAATTTAAACAGGCTGCTTGTCCTACACTTTGTGAGTGTATATGCTTATATTAAGGCCCGGATTTTGTTGCCTGAAAGCCTCCTTGAAAATCTGGCGCTCTCTAAGATAAACTGAAACCCCGGCTTTACAGGGGAGGTTCAGGATTTCTGACATAGGGCCTCATTTTCGAGTGAGCCAGGATACTACTTATCACTGGAGACAGTTTCAACATATTTCCCTCCGTTATTCTAGTTCCAGGAGGTCGCTGATGCTAATGCTAGTGCAAGTCAATAGGAATCTGCTAGCCTGTCATTAATAACAATCTTATCCGTTTCACAGAAAATCCGAGTCAAATCATTTATAAGTTAAGACCATCTGTGTAAATGCCATGTTAACAGAATAATGTTACAAAAAAAACGAACCTGCATTTCGTTGCATTTTGATTGTTGCTGCTGAGACACTTTACAAAGTTTTACTTCCTGTATTTGGCAGCGGAGTGATGTCATCTGCTGCTACGTGCATGAAGGAATTTGGTTACACAAATGTACAGTCAAAACCACAGCTGAATGGTATGATGACATGTTGGATTTTGAAGATAATTTTGAACTTTTTTCATCAAACCAACTGTCACTATATCTCTTTGAACAAAGATAGTGATACTACCACCCGGAAGTAAAGTATATCATTCCGCAGATGGTAAGAAACTAGTTCCTCAATATGTAATGCAGAACTTGTCATACAAGGCTAGTTTTACTTGTTTAACACACAAGTTTACTAGTTTAACACGGCATTTACACAGATAGGCTTGCTGATTTGCCTCAGATGTTCTGTGGGGTAGATAAGATTGGTTTTAATGACAGGCTAGCAGATTCCTAATGACTCACACTAGCATTAGCATCAGAAACCTCCTGGAATTAGAATTATGGGATGAAATATGTTGAAACTGTCTCCAGTGATAAGTAGTATCCTGGCTCACTTGTAAATGAGGCCCTTTGTCAAAAATCCTGAACTTCCCCTTTAAGGCCAGTTCATGCGCGGAGCCTCTGGAGCTTAACACGGCCATCTGATAGCTGCATTCACAAACACCATAAAGAGCGCCCGCAATAACTTTCATTGGGAGAAATAGCCGACAGTACGTTCACTCAAAATAAGAACATTACTGGCAGACATTAACCCTTTCTTTTCCCTTATGTAAGCACATTTAGCTGCGGAGCTGCATTAATTTCCGTAAACACTAATCAGCCAGTTTATCTCAAGATGCTTCTTCATATTAGACGTGGAGTTCCTCCATGCTGACAGCAGCTTCGTTGACTGTAAGCAGCACTGCTGTGATGTTGTGGCCTCTTAACCAGTTTGCAGGTAAAATGCTCTCGGAATTTACATGCCGAAAATTAATGTTTGTCCTCCTCCTGGTCGTTTTTCTCATCCTCTGCCTTCATGTGGAAAGTCTCACACATTTATTTGCAGTGTACCTGCACACATAATGCCACCATAGTGCAACCTGCTTGTAATGTCATAAAGTAATCGCTTAAAGTAATCATTTGATAAAAAGAAAGTAACTGTATTTAGAATACACCAATTTAAACTAGGGCTGGACGATTATGAAAAAAATGATAATCACGATTATTTTGACTGATATTGAAATCACGATTAATATATACGATTATTCATTGATTTTATAAAGTGTTTATTAAACCACCAAAACTCAACTTCAAATATAATTTTAAAAATGAATAAAACCAGAAATAAATTAGAACAAGCAAGGAAAAAAATATTTATAGAGCAAAAACCCAGCTCCTGCACCCTCTCTCCAAACCCCCTTCCTCATCATTTTCTTCACTTTTATATTAAAATTAAACCCAAAAATTTATTAATTGTCCACCTAATTTAAACTAGAACTGGAGCGGATTACAGTTACTCTTATTTTGTATATTAAATACGTAATGCTTTTACATGTAATCTGTTACTTCCCAACCCTGTGTGTATTTAAGTGGTTCATTTTAGCCGCCCAGCTCCTAAACAACTCCTGATGGTCTGATCCAATGTTCTGTACTGAACATGTTGGGAGCTCAGGAATGTGGCTGCAAATATTTACGGATCAAAGAGCTATATTGTAGCTATTAAAGAGATTTTTATGGGGGTAAACAACATTTTTATTTTAATTTAATTGAGCTTTATTTAATTTAATTGGACTTAACTTAATTTGTTTGCCAGCTGCATGTTTTACTGACAGTGAAAAATAGATAGCGTTTAAATTAATTCAAAGACAAAAACTTTAATTTAGTCTGTTAACCACCATGACATGTACCAAAAAAAAATAACACAGAAAGAAATTTAATTTACAGAAAGTGGGGAAATCTTTTTTTTTTTTTTTTAAGCAGGGAAAAGTTCATTTTATTTCATAAATGTACTACATCAGAGTAAGAGATACTGTAGTGCAGTAGTTCAGCAGCTGTTATAGTTTCCCACCAGGCTAGAAGTCTGTAAAGAACATTTTCCTCTGTTTTATTTGGCCAAACACTAAAATCTGGACTAGAAAAAGAGAGATGATTAAGAGGAGCAGTTAATCTTTCACTCATTGTGCTCATAGTTTTACCCTCCACCAGCACACACGCTTGTTTGTCTTATTGTTTGTTACATTTTCTACTTCTGCAAATGATCTCATGTAAGTACAGTATGACATATTCATTATGAAAAACTTGTGTTCACAACAAAAACAGTTGTTTTAACGTCCATCTTTTATCCAGATGTGAAGCTCTCATCCAGTCTCTGTTCGGGAGGTTACATTGAGACATTTGTGCAACGGTTGCTTTCATTATGTGTTTGCTGACGTTGGACTGATTTGCTGTGTGAATGCGGTGGATTGTATGACTGCTTTCATAGCTGTGATGACTTGAATGCATCCAGATGTGTTGGTGTGCGTCTCAGAGTAAGTGTCAGTGCCAGGGCAGAGATCCAGGTGACACATGGACATGTTGGAAGTTTTCTGGAGGATGCATGGCTCTGATTAACGTTTGCTTTCCTGGCAGTCTGAGCCTCGTTTAAAGGTTTCTTCTACTGTAAATGTGCTTGTTTTTTGAATAACGTCTGTCCTCTTCGCCTTCGTCCCACGCTGTCAGGTTCGAAGGCTGCAGCGATGGAGTTTTCCAGCAGCATGTATGACCTGGGTTCTCCCATCAGCGCCGGTCCGCTGCAGGTCGTTCAGCTGGCCGAAGACCTCAGACTTGCTCTGGAGCTTCAAACCAATCAGGAGGAGAGAGAGAACCTCAGATCCCAGCTTCCCGCTGAGACGGCACAGGCGCTCATCGACTGGCTGCAGAGTGGAACTGTGAGTACATCTACATTATGGCGGTTCAATACGTCGTCAGTATTGTGTATTTAAAAACTACACTGCATCTGCGAACATCACATGGACATGCCACTAACGTGATCTGTATCACACCAGCTGGATGAAGTTTGCTTGTCGTCTTGGTCTGATCTTAACATTTTTGGTGTAGAGATCAGACTGTAGAGCTTGTTATGTTTGGCTTTCTGAGCATCATGAAATTTATTTTCTGTTCAGTGAAGCACTGTTACGGTTTTGTCTTCTGCTCTTGTTACAGATTAATGTCTTACTTAAAGGAGCTGTATCATACTTTTCAAATGTTCCAAAAGTCTAATACAGGCATTTCTAAGCTAAATATGTTTCCATCGCCACTATAGAAACTAATTTGGTGATAAAAGCCCTGTACCTGATTTTATTTTGATATCTCTAAGAAAAATGCTTTGTACACGGTATAATGTGTGATTTCATAAAAATAAATCCCTCATTGATTGCGTATATGCGTGAATCCAGGCCTTTTTAGTTTAGGTTTCTAACTCTGGCGTGACGCTCTTCTCATGCCAATGCGGTTCATTCTACATAAGTTTCAGTTTCCAATCAGCCACTCAGTGTTTTCCTAACGAGAAGCGCCCTCCCCTTGTGCGTGCACGGCAGCACTTTTAAACAGAACCGCATCGCGTCTACCGAAGGGAAAGTCGCGATAACGCAGCAAAATGGCCTGAAAGGATCAAAACTGAGGAGGAGAGACTTGAAACACAGGAGAGACCAAAGAAGGAATAAAGTTCGTGTAAATCTCGGTGGATTGTACTGAAGGAAGAGAGCAGCTGGACGTCTCGGACTGAATGTGGACTGAAGTCCACCGGGACAGGCATTTTTCAATAACTTTCTTCTTAGTAACATTTTATATGTCCTCAGGTGCTGGCGCTGTCTCAGCTGGTCTACCGTATATAATACATAGTGAATTCACTGGAAGATGCAAGTTTTCTCTGGAGAGTTTCTTTGTGCACGAGTGTGATTGGGAGGAGAGAACAAGAAGGGAAGGAGTGTTTCTCACTGGGAGAAACAGCTGGGGGCAGGGCTTACAATTCAAACTACATTGTTCACCTCGCTCATGGTTCGGAAATGTGCAAAATCAGGTACAGCGCCTTTAAATATTAGTTTTTTTATGCGTCTAATTTCCAACAGGGAAGTAAGATGTCTGACAAACTGAACCACTGAAGCTCTCGGCCAATTGCAACATGTTTTACGCCCATTTCATGACGTCGCCCCGGAAGAGACACGATTCTGAAGGGTCACAGAATTGTTTGTTGCACCGGCTTCGTCACTCACACGGACATTATTTGTAAACATTGATGGATAATCGGACCCCAATCGACGGAATAAAATGGAGCAGCGTGTTATGGAGCTGTATGCGCTCGACCCAGAGTCTGATATGGAGTTTGAAGTAGGGCGAACGATATGGACAAAATTTCATATCTCGATATTCATGCCAGACATCTCAATATCGAACGATACAATATGACTACGGGTTCGTTGAAAACCACGCACTTTGGTGGAAAGTGCAGTTTTGTTTGTGACTTCCAGAGCTTTACATGCAGGACAAGCGCAGAGGAAATCTATATCTTTTATATAGTTGCTTTAGCGATATTAATATCTTGAATGTTCGTATCTCGATATAGATATGATAACGATATATCTTTCAGCCCTAGTTTGAAGTACACGCAGTACCACAGAGACCCCTGACAAGTAAATAAATTAGCAAAGAAATCATAGGCTAACATTTAGCATTGAGCTGGGACACGTTTTTCACTCACCAGTGCTGTTGTCTGTCCGTGAGGCGTTTCTACAGTAGGAACTGCGTCAGATTTCAGAAGTAATCCCAGAGAAAAAACACTTTACTGCCCAAGATTCATGAAGTTGTCAGGAGTGAAGTTCACACACAATTGAGGTTTTTTCTGCTCCTGAAGTCGATTCAGCCAGGACAACAAATGAACTCCCACACCAAACGCAACCACATTTTTCCCAACTTCCGTTGTCCAGAGCTAGTAAAAGTAAAAACCACACATCATCATCATCCTCCCCCCTAACAGACCATGCTACAAAACAGCTAAAGAAAGAAGAAAAAAAGGAAAAAAACTTTCTTCTGAACTCTGAGCAAACGTCTTTAACCCTCTAGGCCCAGAGTTTATTTAGGAAAATATTCCATTTGACTTTAAGATTTCAAAATCTGTAGCTGGAGGGAGAGATAAATTCATAATGTAAATGAGAAAAATATTCATCATGACCTAAAGTTTGTGATGGGAGTAAATTTACACATTAATTTACATATTGTGATGTCATCAGGTAGCGGCCATATTGGATTGTGTAACTTTCAGTAAAAAAACTGATTTTTGAACATATTTATACACAGGAAAAGAAATTATACTGTCATATCATGCTCTAAATAAAGAAACATGAGTTTGATTGGAGTAACTTTGCTAATATAATTTGTATATCACAGGTAAAACTCAGTAAAACAGAATTTCGAACATATTTACACAGTAGATTTTTTTTTTCATTTTTTTCACTGATCCTTTTTCATCCTTTCATCCTCAGAATAAATGAACAGAAATCTGACAGAGACATTTGCTAATATAATTTATATATCAACGGTAAAATTATATTTTTATCCCCCCCCCCCTTTTTTTGTTATTATAGATTTATAATTTGTCCTAACCTAGCTACTCCTCACACCATCATACCACCAGAAATCTGGGTTTGCTGGAGTTGGTGTGTGTCGGTACTGGTGAGCATATCTTTCATTTGTGATGAGGTTCCAGAAATCCTCATCCGAAAACAGAGACAGAAAATTACATGCACGAGCATCTGTGAGATCCTCGTGTCCGCGATATCCCACACAGGCTCGTCAGTGTCTTTGATCAATTCGTGGATCACTTCCTCACCTCTCAAACATTCCCAGCCGTCATCAATAACTCCCCTATTTTGATTATCCCGTCTTCTGCCCACACGTCCCTCTTTCTTTCTCCCATCACCGCGGCAGAGAAACTTTCACCGTCATCAGTGTTCTGACAGTTTGTGCAGCATGAACGCGGCAGCGCGCGCTGCGACGTCAGTCACTCGTCTCTGGCGAGGCATGATCGTCCCCTTCTAATTCTGATCAGCAGAGATCAGTGCAGCACCTCGTCTGCACTGTAAAGGCCTCTGGGTGTTTAGTTTTTTATTCTAAAAGTTGCAATCTGTTTCTCACTCTTTCCAACACGCTGCTGCTTTCGCCTTTTCTTTCTCTCTCCCGCGCTCCTGCAGCTTCGCGCGCATACGGCGGGCGTCGGGTTTCAAACCTTTATTTCTCTGATTTTTTCCATATAGACACACTCAAAAATGGCGTCAGAACTAAGGCTGTATGTCTTGGCGATGTAGTAAAACAAAGCAGTAATGGTACAAGGCTATAGATTTAAAGATAAGGTCTGTTATAGTCAGTAAAGTCGCCTGTCGCAATATTGCGACTTTGGCGCCTAGAGGGTTAAGTTGATGGCTGTTTGTCTCTGAGGAAATCTTCCTGCAGGCTGTTTGTTTCTTCCTCAGAGTGTGTATAGGTTAGGATTCTCCTCCAGCTTCTTTTGAACGAAGAGGGCGTCTTGCTACGATGCTGCGCATGCGTATTTGTTGCTTCATGATTGGTGCCACCTCAATGCGTACATCGGTGGTCAGTCAGTCTCTTCTCTCAGAATTCAAACATGTCCAAACATCTGTTTTCATCTCTCTTTAAGGCAAAGTGGATGTTTTCCAGGAGCCTTTTTTACTATATTGCTTAAAATCTCCTTCACCCCCAACTCAGACAATTAATTCAATGCTATGACACAAAAATTTAAAACTTCAAGGAATAGTTCACCCAGAGAATGATGTAACTTTATTTTTCACTTGCCCTCATGGTGAGCAAGACTCTGGAGCACTTTTTTAATATCTCAAATGCAGCCGGCAATCAGGAAGGCTTCTCGTTTCCCCCAACTTTCGTATAATGGAGTTCAATTGTGCCTGAGCCAAAAAGGTCCATAAATGTCCACAAAAACTTGTCAATATTCTTCCATACTGCTCGTCCAATCGAATCCAAGTGTCCTGAGTGGGTAGCATCCAGAATTTACTCGAAACGACGTCATTTAGTATATTTTTAGAGCCTAAACAGTACTACACCGCATCTCCTTGCAAGCTCGCCGATGCGCGTTCATGAAACTACGGAAGCCGCGGCAGACGAGAGCGCGTGTTCTCTTTTTCTTTCTTTCTTTGTTTTAAATCAAAACCAACCCCTCTTGTGTTTGTCCCAGTTTGTTGGCAGCTCTGTCACTCTTAGCACAATGTAAACAGAGAATTTCTTATTCTACGCTTGTATTATCAGGAAAGTAGGCTCTGAACGCCGAAGCTTCCGTAGTTTTGTGAAAGCGCATACAGAACTGTCTCAGAAAATTTGAATATTGTGATAAATTTCTTTATTTTCTGTAATGCAATTAAAAAGACATGAAATTGTTTTAATATTGCTGATTGTTGCATACAGCTTAAGAAAACTCAAATATCCTTTCTCAAAATATTAGAATATAATGAATTCTAATTTTTTGAGACAGTCCTTATGTGCGCTTCGCGGAAGTAAGATGTAGAACTGTTAAGGCTCTAAAAATATACTAAATGACGTCGTTTCGAGTAAATTCTCGACGCTACCCACTCAGGACACTTGGATTACATTGGACGAGCAGTATGGAGGAATATTGACAAGTTTTGTGGACTTTTATGGACCTTTTTGGCTTAGGCACAATTGAACTCCATTATATGAAAGTTGGGGGGGAACGAGAAGCCTTCCTGATCGCCGGCTGCATTTGAGATATTAAAAAAGTGCTCCAGAGTCTTGCTCACCATGAGGGAAGTGAAAAATAAAGTTACATCATTCTCTGAGTGAACTATTCCTTGAAGTTTTTAATTTTTGTGTCATAGCATTAAATTAATTGTCTGCAGTTGGGATGTGAAGGAGATTTTAAGCAATATAGTAAAAAAGGCTCCTGGAAAACATCCACTTTAAAAACAGATGTTTGGACATGTTTGAATTCTGAGAGAAGAGAAGGTTTATAAAGGAGGTCTTTTTAAATTTGCAGTGAAACTCACATAGCTGGGTGAGAAAGCACTGCATGCTGAGTGTATGTGTGTGTGTGTGTGTGTGTGGGGGGGCATTTACTGGAGGAACAGGGAAGATTCCCTGGAAAAAGGAATACTGTTTACTAACTGTGACGCTTTGGAAAAAACGTCTCTAAGAAACGATCTCAGATGAAGCGTGATGAAGGATCTCTTTTAGCTGGAAATATTTATGTAACAGTGTTTTCCTTTTGCTCTTCTTTCAGGGTTTGTGGTTATTTATAACAAATGAGTGAAGAGAGTCTGGAAACATTCATGTGTCCACTCAGCTGTGATGAGTGTCGGGGTGCCGGTTCAGTTCCCTTTCATCTGCGTTGATCAGAAAGCTAAATGTTTTCTCATTAACATGTTCACATACTCTGTTAGATCAGCACCAGTTAAAAGATTTCAGTCAGAAATCAAACAGCTTTCAGTAATCTGCATGTTTGCATGTACAGATAATATTTTGGTCATGAGTCGACTGCCTGTGTCCTCAAACTGACTTAATGGTTTAGTAGAGTTGAAGCATTGACCAGGAACGTCACATAACTCTGCAGTCATCCATCATCTGGTGTTTTCACAGCACAGGGAGTCTGCAGTGGAGTCAGACGGGGTTAGCTGGGAGGTCAGAGGGAGCACGGAGGAATTTAGCTGCTGTGCTACAGAACAGCTATTCTCTGCTGCACAATGTTAGCATGTCTCTGTGAGGATGAACTCGGGGCTCGTTGGCTGTCTCGCCAGTCTTGCACCATCTTTTCTGTCCCGTCCTGCCGTGTTTCTCTTTCTTTTTTCCTTCCCTATTTTCTGTCTCTCTCTTGCAGAAATTTATGATAATTTCTGAACAGATTCTGTAAAAACTTGTGTGATCCGACAAAGATTTATAGGCGATTTTATTTGGTGTTGATACAAAGCTGGATGCAAGAAGTAATTGATATGGGGATCGAAGTTACAGTAGGGAGACGATAAGGACCTCCACAGCCTGAAGGTGGAAAAAGAAGTCCTAATACCACCTTCATTTAACTGAGATACATAAGAGCCCCCCCCCCCAGACAAAAATACTGGCTTAGAAGCGAGCGAGTCACTTTTTATTCCTTGAAGAACCTTATCTGAAGATTTCAAAAGGGTCAAATTATTAATTCATGTCAAGCAAACAAATCTGCAGAGGTCAATAAAACTACTGAGACCGGGTTAAGATCTGTCCAACCAGGGCTTGATTTGAGCCAGATCTAGTTGGAGCACGTTCCAGCACCTCCAACTTTGTATTCTGAACTGATTTTACTGGATCTGCCACCCCCTTTGTCACTATTTAAATATATAAATAAATATCACCCAAATAAAAAAAAAATGTTTGTTTCATGTTTAGAATGATCTGTTCTTGTGTTTTATAACACAGATCCATTCTAAGGTGAGTTTTTGGTAATGGGAAACAGAAGTTCCTTGGAGCTGCGCAGTGCGCACATTCACAGGGTGCTCTAGTTTATCTAAACTGGCCATACTTACCCTCGCTAGGAAGCTCATTTCATTGGCTACTAAATGAAAGACCCATGTGGGCCTGATCAATGGAAGAACAACTTGATTCAAAGTAGGGCTGTACAAAATACTGATATATCGCGATGATATTTACAGTACATGAGAGAGATATATTTACACATATTGTTATATCACGTTATAAGTCGTGCAAATTTTTTTGCTTTATTTTATCGTATTGACCCAGCTGCACGTCGACTGACTAAAAGGGGTCACCTGATTATTTAATAAGGGTGGGTAAAAATATTGATACACTGAAATATCGCTTTATTTTCATATGCCAATACCATATCTATATTTTAAAACGCGGTATCGATCTATTTTACTCATGAAATCTTGCGAGATATCATCATTTTGTTATGAAATCTCATGAGATTTCACGAAATACTGCAAGATTTCATCGTTTTGTTACAAAATCTTGCTGAATTTCGTGAAATCTCATGAGATTTCATAACAACATGATGAGATCTCACGTTTTTAAATATAGATATAATATATCGACATATGAAAATATCACAATATTTCAGTGTATCAATATTTTTCGCACCCCTATTACTTAAACTGTCTGGAAGACAATCCTCCCCAAAACGTTTACAAAGAAATCATAAAAAACAGCCAACTATCTTGAATTACTTTGATTTAACAAACATTTCTTTCCAGTGTTTAGTCAGTTCATCACTGCAGTGGAGCGATACCTTTGCGCTAAACATGTTTTAATACTAAAAAACAGGTGTTTGATATGAAACTTTCAAACAAATTAGGGTAAAAATACCGGCATATATCATACGTATATTGTCATCTAAAATAAATATATCGTAACATATTTATTTATACACATTATTTAAACCTGGGAGAGAGTGGTAAACCATAATTTCTGAGGAAGATATGTGGCCATAAGCTAATTTAGAATGATGGAGGTCACTTAAACATATGATGGAGTCAAATGAAAGAAAATCAAATGATGAAGTTCAGCATTTGATTGATGGTGAAAGTGAAAATATTTCTGGAATCACGGTGAAGTCAAGGTAGTGGAATGAAACAGCTGTGGAGCTTTCGAAAAAAAAAAATCACTTTCCAGAGTGGTTAATCCAATAAAGGCCTCTGTTTGTTCGGAAGCATGAATACTGGAGGAGTGGAAAAAGGTCATGTGGTTTATGAGTTCAGATTGGATCAGGGTGAGAGGAGCTGTGGATGAAGTGGTTCTCCCATCATGTTTAGTGTCTGTGCAGTTGTGTGCAGCAGTGTTCTGATCTGGGGCTCCTTCAGCTGGTGAAGTCAATCTTTCTCCTGTGGCCCCGGCATATTCCAAGGCAAGGGAAGGTTGTTTGTGTGGCACAGGGGGGTCAAGTTCAGTCCACAATCCTGCAACCTGTAGAGTCATTCCTTTTCCAACACTCCTGAATCAGATAAGGCTGCAACTAACGACTGTTCTGATAGTCGATTAGTCATCAACTACTGAAACAACTTGTCAAGTAATCAGATTATAAATCATACTTGTCGGATTATTATTAATACCCTTCAATTAAAGAAGGAAAAAACAATCAGCTGTCCATGAAATAAGTTGGAATTGACAAAAGTAATAATAAATAAAAATTATATGAAAATCATGACATTTATTTTAAATTGTGGTTCAAAAGAAATATTAAAAACAAACATATGAAAAATAAAACAAGTAAACAAGCACGATGGGGCTCCGAGCTAAAATTTTGTTAAGCAACACTTTGAGACAACCTGTCTTCTGTGACGTCCAACAAGACGTCTGCACCTGTTGACAAATATGTTGGTCCACTGTTTATTGGAAAGGTGCTCTTATGTGTCTGGGACAGTTTTGTTTGTTTGTTTTTTAATTATTTTTAACCACAATACAAAAGCAACATCTTATTTAACTAAATTGTAATTTTGTGGATTTTTTTTTATTAGTTTCTTTAGTATCTTGTCATTTGAATTATTATTGTGAATTTAGCCTTTTCTTTAATTGGAGATGAATAATTTTGAAGACAACTTTACTGTATACAGCCTACCAACATCAATCAAATGCGTTTGGGATTTTTATCAGGATACTTTTGAACTTTTTCCTCCCGTTTCTTTGCCGAATCCGACATGATGCGCGTTCAAAACACCCGTTGTGTTCATGTCTGGTTTGATGCGGTGCGCAACCAATAGTCGGCTGCAACGTCATGGTCGCGTCCCAGAGTCAAAAGTTACATAGTGCTGTTTCTGAGCCTTGGGACGCTGCTGGTTAGTGACGGTTCAAAAATGCGCATCATGAATGTTGGTGTCATCAAAACAAAAAAAAACATGGATTTTTAAGGTCTAAAAGTTTTCTTGTGGACCTTTAAGTCAATTTAAAATTCTTTCCATAAAACATGAAACGCATTTCAGCGGCACAGAAAAAGCATTTACCAAAAAGCATGAAGTAAATACATACTTGTTACTTAAGCGTGAAGTTCCAGTACTGCAGAATTCAGGTTCAGGGTGCACAAAGACATCGCTTACCACCGAGTCCTGAACTGAACCTCGACTTACTGCAGGAGACTTCACACAGCAGCTTGAAAAAGTAATTAAAAAGTCTGAGCAGAAATAAATGCTGGGGGAAGGGATGTGCACGGATAATCGATTCGTTAGTTGGAACAGCACACAGTCAACTTTGTTTAGTTCGAGGCAGGAGGAGAGTTATGTTTCACCACGTGAAGACCTGGAACTGATGTTTACACCGTTGTTTCTGCAGAAGTTTGCACCTGCAGTAGGAGCAACGGACCAGAGCAGCACTGCTGTTTTCATTCACCCGGACAACAAAGGGTGATACACGTTATTCAGTTCAATTCAGAATGCTTGATTTGTCTCAGAGGAGCGTTTTAAAAAGGCACGGAGAGGAACAAAAACTATACCTGCCACGGTTCGAACACGATAAGTGCTGACTCACTAAACCATTAGAAAAATGTTGCATTTCAGGAGCAAAAACAGAAACTGATGGAGGCGTCTGTACTCGGAGGCTACAGCTTCTCTACGCAGGTTCAAATCCAAACCTCCAGCCTCTCGGTCACTCCCCTCCCTCTCTGAGACATTTCCTGTCTACATACTGTACAAAAAGTCAATGGACCCCACTAGTTCTTAAAAAATGGCTTGAGACATTGTTGATGACATCATCATCATGTCAAACTGACTGATTTTAATTGACCTGATTTCTCGACTTCAAATAAAATCACCTAAAATGCCCCTCCCTTGTTGTAACATTTCATAGGTAAAGAATAATACCACTGTATGTTTGCAGATTGTAGTGCAGCTGTTCCGCGTAGGGCTAATATTTATGAGTGTGTCAAACAGAAATCATGTTTCACCTCAAAAATAATGATTGCATAATTATAGTCGCCCTCAAAATTATTCATATCCTCAAATTAAAGAGGGAAAAAAATCATCTGTCAGTGAAATAAGATGAAATTGACAAAAGTAATAATAAATAAAAATTATATGAAAATGACGACAATGATTTTGAGTTGTGGTTTAAGATTAATATTTAAAACAAACTTACAAAAGATGAAATAAATAAACAAGCATGATGGGACTCCAAAGCTAAAATTTTGTTGGGCAACACTTTGAGGCAATTAAGTGTTTTCTCTCATTTTAAAAAAAAAAAAAAAAAAAACTTGCCCGTTGGCAGGTATTTTGGTCCACTGTTCATGGGACAGTTTTGTTTGTTTGTTATTTTTATTTTATTTTATTTCCGAATTCAAAGCAATATTTTTTTTTCACTAAATAATTTTTTTGTAAAGTTTTATTTATTATTAGTTTCTTTAGTTTCTTGTTTTTTGAATTGCTATTGTGAATTTAGTCTTTTCTTTAATTGGAGGATATAAATAATGAATAATTTTGAGAACAATTGTATATCTGGCCTTAACCTCATGACCCCTGCTGTCACCAAAAATTGAGTGCCCTGCAAGAGAGAGCGCGATTTAAATCTAATCCCTTATCATTATTATCAAATTTGCAACGAACACCCTCTGGGCTTTTGTGTTTTATTTCATTTCCTTTTACCAAGCTGATTTATTCATTTGCTTTTACTAATGCTTAATAACATCTATATTAGTTACTTATTATTTATCTTTATTGATTCTTAATTTATTTAATTGTATTTTCTTTTATAACAGTCTCATGCTTTTGTTTTTTTCCCTGTATTTGCTTTTCTTTTTAATATAATTGAATATACAGTAACTTCGGGCGTAAGCAGTTAAATGTGAATAACACACATCTAGGATTGAACCAATTTAGCTCTAATTTATTATTTAATCTCAGACAGCTTCTGGTTTCTTTTTATGGTGCCTAACACAATGTTATAATCATGTAAAACTTGTGTATACTTGTTGCTTAATCATGTAGATGACTGTAACGCCTGCAGCAGGGTGTGGTGGGACGTCCCCCTTCAGGCCGTGCATGTTATTCACATCCATGTAATTAATGGCACCTTAATGTAAAAGTTAGTCTTGGAGCAAATAATAAAAATAATGACTCCACAATGAACTGAAGTTGAATTATGAGGATTTAAGATGGATTTAAGTGTATTTCTAGTCTTTACTGGCATCATCATGTAAGTTGACCCTTCAGCCTGTTTTCATTTATTATTGTAACACTTGAACTGGAGTTCCAGTTTGCTTTTTAGTGAAGGATGGAGGGAAGAGAGGAGTAGAGGGGGTTAGAGCATGCTCCGTTAAGTTTCCCTCAGAGACAGCATTACAACTGGGCTATTATCAGCTTCCTGTTCCCTCCCTCACACCGTCTGTTTGTCCCACATGGCCTCTCAGTCCCCATAACTTCTCTGTTTACGTCAGCTTTTACCTCTTTTTCGCTCTTTTCTTTTTACTGCATGTTACCCTCCCCACTCACTGACACTCTGGACTTATGGGGTTCCCGCCCTCGACTTTCCTAATGTCTGTTTTTGTAAATGTAAATGAGGTAGTTTGGTGTTAAACGTCTGCGGCGGAAGGAGTGCTTTCTCAGGGCTGCTGCTGTGAGGTAAGATCAAACTGCTCCAGCAAGTCGAGCATTTTAACTTTGTGAAGATCTTTTCTGTTTTTCTCTGCTGAATTGACTGACGCACAGCTGCTGTCATGTACACTGTTGGACGTGCTGATGCTGAGTTTTGTCCTGCAGAGGCTGCTGTTTTCTGTCCGGAAAGCAGCTTTGAGTTTTCTCTCTCTCTGCGGTCTTTTAAGCTGCTGCATTGTTTCAACAGCAGATGTCTCACATGTTGCTCTCAGTCACTGCTCATCCCTCCCACCTGCTTTTACTCTTTCTTTCTTGTCTCTTTCGTATTCCCCGCAACTTTCTACCCCATTTCAGTCTAAAGTTGAGGTTTTTGTGTTGATATGCAGAGCATATGGTGCCCTTTAAAAAAGGGGAATAAGAAAACAAGTCTTTTAATTTAGTTAATTACACCCAGGAGATGTTGCAGAGGAGGTAGTTTTTCAAAGAGATGGAAGTTTTTTTTTCTTATATGTAGGGGTGCACCGATCGATCGGCTCCGATTTCCTTTATTTTGGGGGATCGGGGATCGGCCGATCAATAACTGTAAAACCGATCTTATCTACTGATCGTATTTACTTCCGCTAAAGTCACTTTTGGTGGTTTAAGTTTTGTTAGTTTGTCTTGTAGCTTATTTTATTTATTACTTATAGGCCTACCTTATTATATGCATTGCAAAATAAGCAAAATATTGTTGTGAACTTTATTTTTTGTAAGAGGCTCAAAGCCAGTTTGAAATGCAACCAGTTGAGCAGTTTTAACATAAGATAAGCTCAAGATACATTATTGATCCCCGAGGGAAATTCATAGTTTTGTGTTTAATAATGTGAAAAATGAGACTGAAGGAATGGAAATGATATTTTTGTAGTTTGGACAGCAATGCTTGAAACCTTTAATTTATATTTAAGAATAGTAGCTTGTGCAGTTAAAACTAGTTTGCATTGTACTACAGGTATTGTTTGTTAATAAAATTGGTACATTAAAGATGTTTGCTGTCAGTTCTCAAGAAAAATTGGTATCGGCAAAAATCGGTATCGGGGGGTCAGATTTCTTAAAGATCGGCAATCGGTGATCGGCCGAAAACTGCAATCGGTGCACCCCTACTTATATGTTAACTTGCTAAAGCTTTAAATGGTTGAATAAGCTCTTTAACCATCTTGTCTGCTTCCATTCAAGCAATATTACAACTCATATGCAACTTTTCTAGAAGAGTTCATCATTTCTTAAAGGATAACTTTCTCTTTTTTCAACCTGGACCTTATTTCTAGAAGTTTATACGTGCATTTACTCACCGGTAAGATTTCTGTATCACTGTGACTCCTTAGGAAGATATTGCGTTGAGTCGCCCTTCGGTGTACATCCATGTAATGGTAGGAACGGGGCAGCCTTTAAGGCATTATCTGCAGTAAAACTCCTTATTTCACCAATACTTTCAGTAGAATGAACGAATGAATGAGTGCTATTGTCCCGTGAGTTCAGAGTTTCACGGATTGCAGTTTGTTGGTGTCTGGGTAGCGAGCTGCTCCTCTCAGCTGTACTGTAAGGGTGTTATTTTGGTCTGTTTTGGGGGGGCTTGTGCATCCATCACTTGACTCAGAAAATGGAGGTATACCGCTGGAAACTGCGGGGACAGTGTTGAGCTTTTTAACTAATATGCAACCAGCAAAAAGACAAAAAGAGAGAAGAGGAATGATGAGGGAAAAAGCAGGAGAAGTAGAAGAGGAGCCAAAAGCTGGGTCTCATGTTGCAGTCTGCGCACTGTGAAGTGCGGATTTGGCGGCTGCATGCGTCACAGCGGCGCACCGAGTACTGTCCCATTTCAAAAACATCTGAAGGAGCCTCTGAATCCACCCTACAAACCCCCACTCCGTTTGGCCTGAAATGGAGGATGCTGGCAATTTATCCTTCGTGGCCTCGCCTATGCCAGAAATTATTGCGCACAAGATGGGAGGGAATAATCAGCAGAGCTACGAGAGTAACACTTAGATATATTCGTGGACTTTTAAAGGGACTAGAGACAAGATTAAGAAGTGAAACTCGCGACTGCTGCGACTGGCGCTTCAGGTAACTGCAGCCACGAGCCAAGCCGTCACGGGAGCGTGCAAAAACTGAAGCTATAATGTTGTTTACTACGCTTTTTCTTCGTAGTTACACTTTTTAGTGTCTTTCAGTTGATCTGGATCTTTTGCTGACGGCAGAAGAAACCATAACTATCGCTTACAGTGTTTGAATTTACCGCGACCGTCTTCTTCATGTATTAAAACTGCAGATGTAGCGTCATTTCACGTCCGCAGGGCAGCGCGGGAAATTCCGACACCGAATTGCAGCTCATTTTGCAGCACACGGCCTGTTCAAGGCAACGGAGAGAGACGTGGGTGAAAACATTATTTTTGGTATTTAGCGCTTCATCACCCATTAGTATTAAAAAAATGGACATGCATGTTTGTTTTTTTTTAAATTCCTGCCTCTTGTGTTAAATGTAGTGTTTACTGGAAAGAAACAACAGATAATCTCTGTGGAAAATTTAAAAATATGTGGTTAAGCTTAAAAAGGGAGTTTTTGCCTCAGAAAATGCATTTGTTTTACATTATTCAGGTGTCAACGAGCGGTTAATGAGGTGTTTACGTTCAGGTAGTGACAGATAAATGAAAAGGAGTAAAATGCTCTGCTCTATTTAGTTTGACAACCTCTCTGAAGGAAGTAGTGGAAAGAATGCAGTCACTAGACAGCTGTGGAGCCTGCTGTTGCTAGGCAACTGGACTGGAGCACTATGGGAAATTCTCGTTGGCTAGGATGTCCCATTTCCACAGCTATCGTTTCAGGAGGCTGCTTCGGAGTGCGCAGACTTCGTAGCACACTCTGTAGCCTACGTAGTCTGCGCACTTCGCAGTGTGCAGCCTGCAACATGAGACACAGCCAAAGACAGCTGGAGTGTGTTGTTGGTGGTTGCAAACCACTTTATAGCGAACGACAATGGCCACCAGCCGAGTCTGGAGCATCGGAATTGCAGGAGTGGACAGGAGTAAACTCAGCTCTGCCCACCAGTGGATAAACTGACTTAATGGCTACGTGAACGTAAAACAAGATGGACATATGAGGGTGGCAGCGAATGCCGTTTGAACAGACGTACCTACTGTATTTACATGCGTCAGCGAGCATAAACAGGCCTTTGTGAGGACGTAGTGCGCACATAGGGTCTGTAAACTTTCACTGCCGACTTCGGGCCTGGCATGCACACTACATCCTTTCCAGCCCTGTTTGCATTTTCTGTCTCCACACAGATCATGTTCATTCCACTGTTGTAAATGTTTCTTTCCCCCAAAAAAGGGAAATGTTTCTGAAGCATTGTGTTTACAGGGGCTAAGTATTTAACCATCATGCTAACACTCCTATCGCAACAAAAAAAATTAGCATAAAAGTAGCAGCTTTGGGTATATTAAAGGGACTAGAGGCAAGAATTAAAAAAACAAACAAAACATGCATGTCCATTTTTTTTAATACTAATGGGTGATGAAGCACTAAATACCAAAAATAATGTTTCCACCCACGTTTCTCTCCGTTGCCTTGAACAGGCTGTGTGCTGCAAAATGCGCTGCAATTGGGTGTCGGAATTTCCCGCGCTGCCCTGCGGATGTGACGTCAAATGACATCACATCCGCAGTTTTGATACAGGAAGAAGACGGTCGCGGTAAATTCAAACACTGTAAGCGATAGTTATGGATTCTTCTGCCGTCAGCAAACGATCCAGATCAACTAAAAGACACTAAAAAGTGGAACTACGAAGAAAAAGGTTAGCAAACAACATTATAGCTTCAGTTTGTGCACGCTCCCGTGATGGCTTGGCTCTTGGCTGCAGTTACCTGTAGCGGCAGTTGCGAGTTTCATTTCTTAATCTTGCCTCAAGTCCCTTTAAATATTTAATTTTTTATTAATTTATATAAATTTTCTGCATCCCAGACTTGAGTGAAAGCTGTTAAACAACTAAGGGCTTTTTAAAATGAGATTTAGTAATTGTCTCTGTTAGGGATGCATGATATTGGAATTTTGTCCGATGTCCGATATGCCGATATTTTAAAACTCATGTGGCCCATAACCGATATCGATACCAATATTAAAGTTGAAAAAGAAATAAGCAGTCTTCGCAAATAGCAGTTTTGTTATCCGTTTCCGACACTTTGAAAAATAGGTGTGGGAAAAAATACAGATATACTGAAATATTGTAATATTTTCCTATGCCGGAATCAAATCGATATTTAAAAATGCGGTATCGATCTATTTTGCTCTCAAAATCTCATGAAATTTTATTGTTGTGCTACAAACCTTCATGACATTTCGTGAATTCTCACGAGATTTCGTAACAGAATGATGAAATATTGCAAGATTTTATTAGTAAGATAGATCAATCTCACGTTGTTAAATGTCAATATGACATCAGCATATGAAAAAATATTGCAATATTTCAGTGTATCGATAACTTTTCCCACCCCTAGTCTTTAGAAGTTTTAAAGTCTGTAAAAACGAAATTTTCAAAAAGAAGTTGTTTTGGGGTTTTTTTAGACTTTAGAAACAGCGGACTGATTGGTTAAATATCGGTTACATATCGGTGGGGTGGCCGATGTCTGATACTTAGTTTTTAGATAGGGGGCTGATTATATCGTGCATCCCTAGTCTCTGTATTAATGTGGCATTTTATGATCATGTGGGGCCAGTGCTTTTCCACTCTCTGCCAGCAGTTTTGGGAGACTATTTATGTTTAAGAAATTCCTGACAGGAAATAAAGAGCGTAACACATATTTTGTGGCATTCTTGGAATTCCATTCTTGGAAATTAAGTGAAAACGATGCAATTTAAGGTTCAGGAGAGGCCAGCTGTGATTGGTTGAAGCAGCAAGAGTCTTAAAGATTATGGAAATATACTGTATAATTGCAGTTGATAGAAACACAGTTGTGGGTGTGTGATGGACGGATGGAGTTAGGAGTTAAACTCAACAGCAGTTGTTCCAAGGGGGCAAACTCCGCCTCAGAACAGTGAAGCTCGCTTCCTTGTTGCAAATAGTGTAATCCTCCCTTCATCCGCTAGGGGCTGGCTCCAAGAGCGAGCAAATCCCCATAGACTCCCATGTTAAAAACGCCAACTTCACAGCAGAAATAAACAGGTTTACAGCCTGGTTCAAAAAATCATTTTAGGTTTATTAGGTCACGTTTACCTTCATGTCAACTGTGAGGGGGGTGAATTTTTTTAAAACTCATTCGTTTAGATGTTATTTATTCTTCAAATTACACATAATTAAGGGCGTATCCTTATGATTGACATGCGGCAGACCGGAAGCTCCGCCTGCCGACCGAAGGCTCCTAGTTAGCTCCTTCTTTGCTCTTAATAAGGTCTCAGTTTGTTACAGAGTCGCACAACGGCGGTGTTTAGTCAGCGAATTGCAAGTCTAAGCATGTCTTACCTTAACCATGCCGCTTAGGGGGCTTATCTTTGTTAGCTCCTCTTAGTTTCGTGTTAGCTCAGTTAGCGTTTAGCCCACAGTACGTCAGCTGTCAATCATTTGTCCCGCGGCCGCGCTGTGCCCATTTTAGGATTTTCCTGGAGTGACGACGTACGTGACACAGCAAGATGGCGACGGTAAGACACGCCCAACTGGCTTCACATTTCTCTATTCAGAAGAGACCGGAAGCTACGTCCAGTAATTATATACAGTCTATGAGTTGTTCCCTTGAGAGTCTGGATTTCCCACAAACCTCTCTGTGCTAACAAAAGGAGCCGTTTCTGTTGCAGAAAGCTGACCATGTGCAAACTTCAAAAGCAGACGAACAAAAGTCTGGCAGCTCATCAAGCTTGGCTGCCTTTTCTTGGATTCTTCCTGTCCACCTTCTCCTCCTTCCCGTGCACCTCCCTGCTGACCTAGAGGAGCCGGATCAAAGAAGATGCTTGCGCTCTGCAATTAGCCTGCACTCTTTGAGCTTCTTTCCAGGGAATACTCCACAGTAAAACACAGATTCTCACATGTAAACACAGGAAGCATCATAAGTTTATTATTGGCAGGAAGCTGTGATGTCTTGTGACCGGCGCTCATTACGGTTGACCCAGACATGCCTGTTTACATGTGATCTGGTTCTGACTTCAAGAGTTTTAGATCAGTTTTCTTAACATCTAGAGGATGTTCATGTTCTGGCTGTTTGTTTTCTATCAAAGCTCTTTTTTTTAAATGTTACACATGATGGTGGTCATGCATCATGTTGCTCTTTTGATTTTTTATGTTCAGCATCCATTAAGGTAAAACTCCAAAAGAGCACTGTCATTCACTTGTGGGATTTAAAGCAGTTAACAAATTTTATCAGGAGTGGGCCAATGCCCTAAAAAAAAAATCAATACATTGCGATTTCGGATGGTCTGATCCAATCCATTGGGTCGATATCGGCTCTGAGCCAGGCCCAAATGGCTGGATTGGGTGTCAGATTTTTATTTATTAGAACCTGTCTGTCTGTATTCACACCGGACGCGAATAAAATTATTCGCACAAATGAGTTACATGTTAAGTCAATGTACAGACGCGTATAGACGCGTGTTTGCTTGGGGCGGCGCGTTTGATGCAAATTTACGGCGCGAATGAGGCATCCTGGTCACGTGAATAGAGCGTATTTCGCCTATTCGCTCGAATTGAAAAAATTGAACTCGAGCGTTTTATACGCATGAACACTACGAGCCCCGTCATTGAAAATGAATGTGACATGACGTAAACGGACCGGCGCTCTGCAGCTCGCTGCTCTCTTATATAGTAAGAAGAGGAAAAGTGCTTTTCACAGATAAAATCACAAAGTGCTGCACACAAAAGCGGTGTAATAATACCATAAATTTAGGACTGAAAACTCGGTCAGACAAAACCTCATTAACCGAAAGCTGCTTGTCTCTGCAGCCTGTGTTTGAGGGGACGAAATGTCACAACGCCGACACTGCAGCGGGAACAGAGAAACCTGTAGTTCCCGGAGGAAGATGCAGCTCTGTCCTCGCTACATAAATAAATTGAGGTTGTTTGTTATAAAACGTCAATACAATTCAAGTCTGTCTTCAAAAGAGTGTAGTATTCAGTTTGGTCACTAGATGATGCTCCAGTACCATGCGTTCAGCCTCAGCTGATGTAAACAAACACTCGCTCTGTGTTGTGATCCAAAGGATGAAAATAGCAGGAAAGCAGTCAGTTACGAGTTGCATTTAATAAGCTGGTTAAATTCTGAGAGGTGGAGGAGAGGTGACGACAGAGACTTGTTAAATTGAGCTACAATAGCTAGCAACAGCAGCCACGTTCTTAACTCACTGGCTGCCATTCACGTGTTTCCACGTTAATTCAAATCCGAACGTTAACTGCCAATCACGTGTTTCCACGTTAATTAAGGGTTTTAATCGGCGGAGCTATTTTAATCTCTGGCGGAGCTTGTCAGAGAGTACCAAGGGCTCATGTTAATTTTTTCGGTAGTTTTCATCTAATCCAGCAGATGGCGGTGTCAGACAAGCTTAAAAAAAACCTACCAGGAAGTGATGCCATTCTATGATGCTTCCTGTGTTGTTAGCGGTTGTTAGAGCGGTTGTTAGTTTCACTTGAAGCGGACCTCAGCATTCAAGGCTATTTTTCTCAGATTTTTGGTCAGAAACAGGCATTTTCGCTGCAACAAACCCATGTTCTACTGCAGATTACTAAAGAATGGAAAAAGCTAGAAACAAATGTTTTTTCTTATAAAAGAAGAGAGTCTAAGCTCTCCTCTGGTACATTCAGTGTTTGTATTGACATAGTACACAATATTCTGTGGATCTCCCAAATCAGTGAAAATGCTTAAAAATCCTGGCAATATGGAGCGCTCTACTCGGAAAAGGTCTGGCAGTCAATGAGTTAAGTTGGAAGTTGTTGGACATTTAGCTGGAGGCGCTAACTAGCTGCAGCTAGCTTAATCACCAAAGGCAGATGGACAGATGCTCAGCAGCTGAAATACAGCGCCTGCAGTTTGTATCCTGGAGGGATATGCAGCACCGATCCTCCCTGATAGGTCATCGAACTGGGCTCGGTAAATCCCCCCTGGAAGCGGCCGTCATCCAGACGTAACTCCTGATCAGGTGATGAAATTCACAGACTTCCGAGCGCCTCTGGAGAATCTGCTGGACCCAAACAAGCCGGTGTCTTCGGTTTTCCGACGTCCAAAGCAGGTACAACGCTGCAACTCTCTCAAAGTACTCACAATAACCGGGTTCTGCCATGTTCAGGTGACTGACGAGTGACAAACCACGCGTCAATGAAGTGTCTTATTTGCGCGTACTATATGCTTCATTTGCTCGTATCATTTTGCCCATTCACGCAAAAAAAAACGGCCTAATCAAGCGAGTAAATATCCAGCATTCGTGCATTGAAATCTAGGCGCTTATGCGAGTGAGGCGTCCGGTGTGAACACGGGGTTAAAGGCACTATACCAGATTTAGCACATTTTCGAACCATGAGCAAGGTGAACAGTGCTTTAGTTCTCCAGTTTTAAGCCATCTGGTGGAACCGGTAAAGGACTCCTGTCTGTACTTGTCCTGTTAGATCTCAGTGCTGCATTCGACACCACTGATCACAACATTCTGCTACAGAGACTTGAACATGTTATTGGAATTAGAGGAACTGCATTAGATTGGTTCAAGTCATATTTATCTGATAGATTTCAGTTAATGTCAACAACAAGTCTTCATCACACACCAGAGTAACTCATGGAGTTCCCCAGGGTTCTGTGCTCGGACCAATTCTCTTCACATTATATATGCTTCCTTTGGGTAATATCATCAGACAACATGGCATAAATTTTCATTGTTATGCAGACGACACTCAGATATACTTATCTATGAAGCCTGATGAAACCAATAAGTTTGTTAGATTACAAAGATGTCTTAGTGACATAAAGACCTGGATGACCCTGAACTTTCTGCTTCTAAATTCAGACAAGACCGAGGTTATAGTATCTGCACCCGAAAAACTCAGGACTAAATTATCTAACCTTATAATTGATCTGGATGGCATTAATTTGGCTTCCAGCACCACAGTGAAAAATCTTGGAGTCATTTTTGACCAGGATTTGTCTTTCAACTCCAATATAAAACAAGTTTCTAGAGCCGCCTTCTTTCACCTACGTAATATTGCTAAAATTAGGAACATCCTCTCTCAGGACGATGCAGAAAAACTAGTCCATGCTTTTGTTACTTCCAGATTGGATTATTGTAATTCCCTATTATTGGGCTGCCCCAAATATGCCTTGCAAAGTCTCCAGCTGATCCAGAATGCTGCAGCTAGGGTTCTGACTAGAACCAGCAGGAGAGATCATATTTCTCCAGTTCTTGCTTCTCTTCAATGGCTCCCTGTTACTTTGTACTGTTACTTTGCCTTTTATCTGCAGCTCTTCCTCCCGCTCTCCTCTCACAGGTGTTTCTGGTCATATAATTTTGACCTGATTGTCCGTTTGCATAAATGTGCTTATGTATTGGAAATAAATATAAGCTACACATTGGGGGAAAACAAACAAACATCTACTTAGTATAATTGTTTTGGAGCAGTTATTTTAATTGTTTTTATTTGTTTCAGTACATCTCCACAACAATAAATGAACTGTAGAATAATACAATATTATTTTCATGTTGACCGGCAGCCCTGACCCTACTCCACTTGTTGCACACCGTTGGTGGTGATGTCACAAGTTTGCGTTGTCCCAATCTGTCAAATAGGCGGAAGTGCAGACTTCCAGTACGTACCCACAAATCTGTACTCAGAAGTACACGAGTATGTAGTACGCAAACTAGGAATTGAGAAACGACCCCGAACTATGCCAGCTACAGTCACTTCCATGTTTCTCTGATTGGTTCTCTCCGGTTCCCTCCTGTTAGTCCCGCCTCTCGTCTCACATTGGAAATCAGTCTCCAGCGGAGGAAACCCAGACTGACTTGCCGTGTATCTCATACATGGCGTTGGTCAGGCTGGTGTACCAGGCTAACAGTGAATGCAGCATGATTTCGGGCTGAGATAAAGATGCTTT
This sequence comes from Atherinomorus stipes, assembly GCA_023101725.1. Lineage (NCBI taxonomy): Eukaryota > Metazoa > Chordata > Actinopteri > Atheriniformes > Atherinidae > Atherinomorus > Atherinomorus stipes. The sequence continues at coordinate 283,786 of JALJCO010013115.1, read as the reverse complement.
CGCTGGATATTTCTGCTTGAAGTATAATATAAATCATAAAGAGCCATCAGATTTACATGATACAGCAAAATAAATTATTTCATTTTAGCAGTAATAAAGATGCATCCACAAAACTCTGTTTTTGTACAAGTTTTTTATTTTGAAGACCTGAAAAAGCTGCAGTCTACTACATTTGTTTGTTGAGTGCATGCATGTGTGTATATTTGAGTCAATCTTTCAGACAAATGGCTGACATTGTTTTGGTGAACACATGTGTAAAATACACAGGAAATGGGGCTGTGAGCTAATGGGTTTAAACATGATCAGAGGCACAGATGGAGGGAAGAGACAGGACTTCAAACCCATCCTGCAGACGGGTTTGAAGTCCTCCAGCGCCGTGACTGTAACTTAATTAAAAGCGAGTGCAGAAGCGGGAGAGAAATGCGGCGTTTCGCTGTTTGTGCTGACAGTACAGCCTGTTGCTGCTTTGTTTGCCTTTCTGACATCAGATGAGCCAAGACTCAGACACAAGCAGATGACGGAGAGAAAAAAGAAAAAAAAAATCACCACCCCCTCCCTCTTCTCTGGACTCGGCCATTTGGCCGTCAGATGGACCTCAGGGGAAAGGGAGGAAAAAAGAAAAGGAGGAAGCCAAAAATGGGGATAAAGGAGGCGGCGAGTGTGTGATTAAACGGAAGAATAAATAAGTTTGAGAGAGAAAGAGAATCAACGAGGAAAAGAAAACGGTAGTAGTGAGGAGGGAAAGCAAAGAGAGACGGAGAAGGAGGGGGTCATATGAAGGGGGGGAGTTGTCCTCTCTGGAGATCGTAAAAGCCCTCCTCCACACACACACACACACACACACACATGACAGCACTCACATGCTGCAGCAGTTCATGACTCCACTCCGACTTTATAAACTTATGTGGAGTCCTGCTGCACACACACGCAGAACACACCCGCTCGCACGTCTGACGGACTCGGACCGAACACAAGGAAGTAGGCAGGGCAGCGATGGGCTGGCAGCATGGAGACTCCCATTGATTTCTACAGGCACTTCTCCTGGCTGAAGAAGGTGAGCGCTGACCGTTTGTTTCCCTCTTCCTCTCACGTCCGTCCTGCAGCGCATTCCTTCAGCGCCTAGAAGGAGCTGTAAGTCGGATTCAACAGGGAAAAGCAGAGAGGGGAAACTCCTCCGCCGCCCTGTGATAAGTGTTGATCTACTTTAGATGCGTGTCATTGTCCTGCTGTTATTGTCTTATTTCCTGGCAACGGACTGTCTTCTGATGTAATTTCCCTTTGCTGAAGAGCTGAGCTGCATCTCAAGCCGTGGTGGTGTTGAGGCACGCATCACAAGGGTTGTGTTATCACATTAGAAGTGTTATCCATCAGCCGATAGCTGTTGACAGAGCAGTGGCTGATACTGCAGGATTTAATCAGAGAGACTGAACAGTGCAGGACTTCATCTGTGGACAAGGCATCTCATTAAGTCTTTTACTCAGAAACGCAGGAATATTCAGCTTGAGTTGTTTGCTGTGTTCAAATAATCGGATTTTTGTTCATCACTTTTTGACATTAACATTAAACTGACCTAATCTTGATGAAAAAAAAAAAAGATCTTTGAAGCTGAAGTTGGTAATCCTGTTCAGAAACACTTTTTGTTACACTGGGTGAAATGGTCCTTCCATGCTGACGGTAGTCAATACATCATGTATTCATGAAAAAGAAGCTCAAGAGGCAAACTCTGCTGGGAAAGAGTGAAGCCTGGAAGTTTATTTAAATTATTGTAGTTCTCGCTTTGTCCACTAGGGGCTGGCTCCAAAACAGAGCAAACCCCCACAGGCTCCCATGTTAAAAAGACCAACTTCACAGCAGAAACATACATGTTTACAGCGGAAATAAACATGTTTACAGTGGAAATAAACATGTTTACAGCCTGGTTCAAAAAAGTAATTTTAGGTTTAAAGACACACAACGCAACTTTTAGCAGTTTTCTCAGAGACGCCTCCTATCGGCAGCTAAACTAGCATCCAACTTCATCGTACCTGTACTGTGATTCCCTCTAGCCAGTAAATGTCTTATCTTGACTCTTGTTCTGTTCCTTCCTCTCTTTCTTTTCCTCTCTTCCTCCGGTAATGTTTCCTTGCGTTTCTTTATCAAATCCGACATGATGCATTCAAAACACCCGCTGTGTTCATGTCTGGTTCGTATCCGTTTGCTAGTAAGTGATGCGGTGCTGCAACCAATAGTCGGCTGCAACGTCACGACCGCGATGGGAAGCTTACATACTGCTATTTCTGATCCCCAGGATGCCTCTGGGCAGTGACCGAGTCAGAAATGCAGATTTTTAAGGTCTTTTTTTTTTTTTTTTTTTTTTATCATTATTATTAATGATGACTAATAATGATCATAAATGATAATTATTTGTGAATGTATTTATTATTTACTAAATACATTTAAATAATGATTGAAAAAAAACAAAACAAACAAGACTGTCCCAGACAAATTAGAGCATCTTGCTCATGAACAGTGGACAAACTTATCAACAGGTTGGACGTTACAGAAATCACCTGATTGTTTGGTTCAATAAAATTTTTGTTCAGGAGCCCTATCATACTTGTTTATTTGTTTTCTTTTTTGTTTGTTTGTTTATCATATTTTTGCCGAACCAAAATTAAAAATTAATATGATTTTTATACATTTTTTATTTATTATTACTTTGCCAATTTCAACTTGTTTCTCAACTGATTTTTTCCCGTCTTTTATGGAAGGATATGCAAAATTTCAAGCATGACTTTAAATCAATATTGAATTGCAACCCCAAAAAACTAAATCGAATTGAATTGTGAGGCGTCTAACAATCCTCTGCCCTATGTTTGACCAACATGAGATATTCACTCTCTGGGCGCCAGGGGCAGAGCTAGACGTTGTCATAATCAGGGGCTTCGCCCACAAAAAGATTCATCGTTAGAAGGGTGATCCAGTACACCAAAATAGTAATAAATAACTTAATCTACCGGTGTGGTACCAACAATTATTCAGTATTCGCCCTTATTTATCTAACCTTTAACATGTCCTGTACACGTTCTTTAATGATCATAACACTACATTATGTTTTCATTGTAATGTATTAATGGATAACTATTAAAGTTAAAACTCACTCTTGGTGTCATACATCTTACTCAAAGAACAATACCAACACATGGCTCAGGACTAAACAAGGACTCACTGAGCAGAATTCACAGAACCAGTTATAAACCAGGACTCATTCAGGACAGAATTTACAAAACCAGGTATAGGCTAAACCAGGACTAACAGGACTCAGTCAGGGATATATTCATAAATTCAAACAAAAGTATATAAAAAAACCTGTTTTTAAAAATTCTACTTCACCCAAAGTAAATATGTCCTAAAATATAATCCCTTCTTCTTCTTTTTTTTTTAAAAACCTGGTTGTTCTTCCACCTCTGTATTGTTCTCATTCTTGCTTTTATCTTTCCACGATTTTTGATCAATTTTATTTTATTTCACTTACAGATGATTTTTTCCTTCTTTAATTGGAGGGTATGAATAATTTTGAGGACGACTGTATATAATCAGTTATGCCTGCATTGCAGATTTAGTGCTATTTCTGGAAAAAGTCCATCTCAGATTTGACATACTGACACGGCTGCTTAACAGGAGGAAATTATTAAAGATGCATTTGAGTGCTTTATGGCTGGGCTCTGTTTCCGCTGAATAGATTTAGTTTCTCTAACCTAACCTGAACTAACTCATGACATGAAGGGAGGGAGAAGTGTTGTGGAGACTTCGATCCGTTGGCAGAGTTACATGATGGAGACTTGTCTTTATTATCCAGACAAAACTAAACTTTATACTTAAAATATAAAGGTTGGAATAAAAGTTCATTTGTCAGATATTTTAGTTTGAACTGATGTTTTGCCGTTTCCTTCACCAAGCATCATCGACAGGAGTTGCTTTCGTTCATTTGGTCAGAGCTCAGCAGTGTGTGACAAAACCGACAAAAATGACGGAGATAAAAATGCTTCAAAGAAACTAAATGACCCATATGACGGAGCTGAGAGTCCCCAGCTTACCTGTTTCAGGAGGACTTCAGCCCTGTAGCTGTAGCTGCTGAAAAATACAGAAAGAGCTGTTAACACTTTCTGTTTTCTTGAGAAATTATCTAAAAAGTTTAAAAAGTGGTGGTAACTTACGCCACTTAGAAAATAAAGTACGACCTCCTTAAATTCAAATGTTTTTCATAACAGGATCATCTGGCTCTTATCAGATCTTAAAATGAGGTAAATGCAACCTCAGAAGTGTGTTAGAAACAAAGGATGCTTTTATTATGTCTATATAGAGTTAGGAGAGTAAATAGCAGCCAGGTGCTGCTAATTAAATGATCTTTATGAACTGATCATCATCAGTGTTGCTTTTCTATAAAAGCAGATGTTTTGTTAGTTCAGGTACACTGAAAAAAAGTTTAACACCGACGCAAACTAAAATAAAAATTAATCTGTCATACGTAACATTTTTGCGTTGTAAAAAGTGAAAATAATGTGGTTTAACCTGGAATGTGTGACATCATGAAGTCTTCATCTACAAATTGAGAATCAGAATCACTTTTATTCAATTTAATGAAGGTTAACGTAAGAAATTCAAGTTCTTCCAAATTAAATATTTGACTTTACCAAAGGTGAGTTTGTGTTTATATTTTACTAAAGAGAGTCAACCTGGGTTTGATTAAACCCGTGTGCACCCGCTAATTTCAGTGGAAAAGCGACAAAACAAACTGAACGAGCATGACTTGTACAGGAGAAAACTACTTATCTCTGAAAAGAACATGACACCATGACTTATGCTTGCCAAGTAGCATCTGAGTAAACCAAAAGACTTCTAGAACAATGTCCTTTTGGACAGATGAAACCAAAGTGGACATGTTTGCTCATAATGGACAGCAGGACGTTCAGAGGAAAACATATCAGCTCAAAACAACTGTCAAGCACGGCAGTGGCGGGACGATGATTTGGGCTGAACACCCGCAGCCATTGAGTGGACCATAAACTCAATAATCCCGTGTTTTAAAACTTTGTTGAAAACTCATTTTTTCTCTTTGGCATTTTTCTTCAGATTGATAGTTGACTTTTTACTGTATTTTATCATTTTTATTGTTCATATTTTCTGCATTATTTAAGTAATTAGTATTTTATCTGTTAGTTTATGTGAAGCACTTTGGTCAGCTGTGTTGTTTTTAAAGTGCTCTACAAATAAAGTTGAATTGGATTAGAGTTGGATGGCCAGCAGCTTTTACAGAATCAAGGTGTTGCCATGGTCCAGTCATGTCCAAAGCTGCGGTGGGACCCTAGGATGCACATAAACCAACGCTGTAATCCTCGATGAATAAGCAGTGTTGTGAAGAGTCGCCACATTTCCCCCACAATGATGTGAAAGACTAATAACATCATAGAGAAAACCACTAATCCAACCCTAATGCTGCCAAAAGTGGTTTTACAACCTGTTAAATCATTGAGTGTAAAGTTTAAAGGAATAGTTCACCCACAGAATGATTTAACTCTATTTTCTACTCACCCTCATGCTGAGCAAGACTCTGGAGCACTTTTTTTAATATCTCAAATGCAGCCGAAGATCCGGGAATGGTTTCGTTCTCCGCCAACACAAAAAGGTCCATAAAAGTCCACAAAAACTTGTCAATATTCCTCCATACTGCTCGTCATATGTAATCCAAGTGCCCTGAGTGGGTAGCGTCCAGAATTTACTGGAAACGACATAATTTAGTATATTTTTAGAGCCTAAACAGTAAAACATCTAACTGCCGCGAAGCGCGCTTATGAGAGTTCACGACACTACAGAAGCCGCGGCAGACGAGATCGTTCGTTCGTTCTTTCTTCCTTTGTTTTAAATCAATATCCAACCCCTCCTGTGTTTGTCCCGGTTTGTCCGCCCCTCACTCACTCTTAGATCAATGTAAACAGCGAATTTCGTCTACGCTTGCAGAGTAGGCACTGAACGCTGCGGCTTCCGTAGTGTTGTAAACTCGCAAAGGCACGCTTCGCAGAAGTGCAATGTACTACTGTTTAAGCTAAAAAAATATATACTAAGTGATGTGGTTTCCAGTAAATTATGGACGCTACCCACTCAGGACACTTGGATTACATTGGATGAGCAGTTTGGAGGAATTTTGCCAAGTTTTTGTGGACTTTTATGGAAGAATAGATCACACTTCCGCCAGCCATTTATGCTGTAAATGTGGAAACTGGAATCTCTTAAATCTCTATCCAGATATCCCTAACCTGCTGTTTTCATGTTGAAAAGCTGGTTTTACAGCATGTTTCTGGTGGTTTTATCTTTTCTTTGCTGTCAGAGAGTGAGTTTGGTTATTGTAGAAGTCTACCAAACCACAGTATTTATCACACACTGCTCACACACTTCTGTCTATTGTCTTGTGGTTTTACAGATGTAGAGGCGTAACTGTGTCTGTTATCATGCTTCACTCCTCTGTGTGGAAAAAGCCCACAACAATCAACAAATAATCCTGAACGCCACTGAATCTCCTTGAAATTCACTTTCCTCTCTCACCAGGACTGTCGACTGAGACGCTGAGCAGACATTAAATTAAATTGAGCCAGACTTTAAATTGGATTTAGAAACAATGGTGAGAAGAGACGACCTCCGCTAATGGGTTTCATGCATTGCTTTACTGCTGCATCTAATAAACACATAAAGATTTAAAAGGGAAAATGATAAAAGTGGGTTTATGTAAAGAGTTTAGGTAGAAGTATAAATGGGTGTTTTGTACATAGAAAAGTATAGGACGCTGTATTTCTGCAGAGCAGGCACACATTTTTACAGAATCATTAAAAGTAGGTGGGGCGTGCTGCATTCTTAGACACTGGGATCATGTAGGACAGTCCCACCCACTCCACTGGTCACAGCTTTATGCTCAATCCTCAGACACATCCTGGATATTTCCCCACATAAAAAACTAATTTAAAAGAGTAATTTTGGCATTTGAGTGTGAATCTGTATTCTTCTTTTAACTCAGCATGCTTAGCCTGATGGAATAAAACTGCATGCAACAAATTTAATCAGACTTGTGCCCATTTCCAGTCTTCCCGCACAAATTTTGGAAAAGAGCCCCTTCTTTTTCAGGTATGAAGAATTAGTATTCATTTGCCCATCCAAGTGGTCCACAAAGCCCTGGTTAAATGAGTCAATGCTCCTTTATTCAAAAAAGAAGAGAGGCCTTCATGGAAGAATTGGGATTCAGAGTTTTTTTTTCATTCATTTCATTTAGCTTTATTTGTAGTTTATTATCTGCAGACGTTCCTCCGGCCACGCTGCTGACCGTCTGTCACAGGGTCATGCACTTTCTCTGAGGTTTCACAGTTTCGACCCTTTGATTAGTTTTTTTTTTGTTTGTTTTTTTAACAGAAGGTTGTTTTCTTTCATGATTCCACATCTCAGACCAGCAAACAGATGCACTTGCTTTTCCTCTCTAATTCATGGCCAAATATGGGCGTGGAAATCAGGCTTGCCCACTGTTTAATTTTAAATCAATCACTTTATTTCTAAATAAAAAAAGGGTTTTCCTCCTCGAAGAAAAAAAACATTAATTTATTCATTTTTACAATTCATTTTATCCTTTTAGGGTTGCTGTACTATTCATTTTCTACTTCTACCATAAGTCTTAGATTTTTTTTTAAAGGGTTTAAAGTGTTATGAAGACACCTGTATCACATTCACAAAATTGCTCATAAACTAGCTTAAATCTTTCCTAGAAAGCAAACAACTTTATGATTTTTATTCATTTGAACTTCTAGATCCACTAAAGTATCTGTAGATAGTCATTAAACTGACGTTAATGCCATATATTAGTTCAAAATATTACAGTTTTCAGTTTTATTGGAAATTCCCTCATTTTATTTTTAGGAACTGCAGCACATTAAAAAAACGACAGCAACAAGAAAAACCTTCCACTCAAGTTCCTAAGAAAGGTGCAGTAGTTTAGTGAGTCATTGTGGTTAGTCTTTACATATGAAACACGCATACATGAACGTACACATTATAAACATAGAAAACACAGACGTTATGTCAGATTTGGCTGGAAAAACCCTCGACTTTCATGTAGTTGTTAGGAAGTTTGCAAGGCCCAGAATATAACGTGCAATTAAAATAGCAACAGCAGCGATGAAGCAGAGAACTGACACTACAGGGACTTTCTTCCTCTCCGTCTGTTGTTTCCCTCCATTCAGTGCCACCAGGTGATGACAGACAGATAAAAACTGTCCTGGATTCCTTATCCGTCCATTCAAGTGCTGTGTCACCATCTTACAATGGTCTATTTCTCTACCTTTTCTGCTCCCATTTTTCAGTTCTTGGTTCAGAGTGAGATGATTAATGAGGTTTAATGCATCCACATGGGTATGCGAGGTGTTTACATCCTCTCTGACTGCAGCTGCTGTCAGATCATCAACAGTTACAGGCTGATTCTAGGGTGTTTCATGTCTGATCCTAACCACACATTGGAAAGCGGCAAGTTTGTGAAGCTAATTTACTCTGTAGCTTTACAGCCTTGTAGGTGTTGAGAAAGTGTTTTAGTGATCTAGGCCATGAATCTTTTCATAGTTTCCACAGTTTGTAGTCTGTTTGTAAGATCAGATAAGAGTTTGAGTTGACAACCTGAAATACGCATTAGGGCTGGACGATAATTCAATATCAATATATATCGATCGATAGAGGTTTTTTCAATATAAAAAAAAAGAGGGTCAATAAAAGTTCAATTTAGAAGCACATTTTTTCTGCTGTAGCCTTTCAGGTAGCATGATACTACAGTCACTCCTTCCACCAAACCAATCACAAACGCAGACCCAGGCAAAGGCTGAACTGGAATTCAGTGTTATGCTCCTTTCAGACTTCCACTGGAAAGCGGTAATATTGCGAACTCTGTCTTTTATAACTCTGCATTCAGACATGCGTACCTGTCCAATGCAAGTCGGAAAATGGCTTTAGTGTGAACTATATTATAAGTAGGTCAACTAGCAAAAGCTTAAATGGCCGGGGCTGCACCTAAAATAGCTCTGAATTTGATAATGGCTTTTTTGTTTTGTTTTGTTTTTGATAAATATCGATATTGATCGATACAGATTGTTTTTTATCGATAATCTTTTTTTCTATATCGTCCAGCCCTAATACGCATGTTTACATTCTCTATGAAACTAGGTCATCGTATATACAAATCCTGATTTCAAGCTCCAGGTTTTGCATTTTCTGTAGTAAAGTAAATATTGAAGATGGAGTATTTTGACTTCAGTTTATGAAGTTTTAAATCAATTGTCAGCATTATCATACAGTAAGGGCGAATTCAGAAAGCATAGTCCGTGAGTCTTGTCCATTTGGGGACTCGGTTCAGTTGGGGGCGGGGGTGGTCTTCCGGACCAAGATCACGGTCACGTTGCACTATTTCCAAATGAGCCAAACGGGCCAAGAATGACAATCTCAGGTGGCGCTGCTCTCGGATTCACCGTAGGCGAGGACAAGACGCACAAACAAGAAGGTTCTCACAACTACTGTTTTTCCACAAAGCAACATTATTTTTGTACGAGGAGCTGGATATGATTTCATCAGATCAAATTTCGATTAAAGCTTTTACTTCCTCGTAACTCCACGCCTGACCATTAACCATCTTATAAGTACCGCAGTCCCACATGTGTGTTTGTTGTCGTAGCGTTTACCTACGTTGTCCAACGTTTGACCCACAATGCCAGTGCAATTTGTAGTCCACTTCCTCTCTTTGGTTCACTTGAATCAGACCGAGACCTGCGTTTGCAGGCAGACCGAGTCCGGTTGTTTGTTCCGGATCACAACTCCCCTAAACGAAGCGGACTTTCCGAGCAAACGGACTCTGGTTCGTAAAAGCTTTGTGAATGCGTCCTTAAATTACATATGTATGTATCTGTAAGTTCTCTTCTGGTTGGGATGTTTTGTATGAAAAGACTGAGAAAGCTGCAGAAATGGCGTGAAACGAGCTCACAGCTGTGCAGGTTTTAATGCACAAATGCTTTTCAGCCATTTTTTTAACAAATCTCCCTCATTGTTCTTGTCAGCCATTGATGTAAGGTGACCAACATATACAACATGACACCTAATAATACCTTTTAAATACACTATATTGCCAAAAGTATTTGCTCACCCATCCAAATTATGGAAATCAGCTGTTCAATTCACATCCATGGCCACAATGAAGCAGCTAGACATGCAGACTGTTTCTACAAACATTTGTGAAAGAATGTGTCGCTCTCTGGAGCTCAGTGAATTCCAGCGTGGAGCTGTGATAGGATGCCACCTGTGCAACAAATCCAGTTGGGAAATTTCCTCGCTCCTAAATAGGGATGTAATGATTACCGGTAAAATGGTTAACCGTGATAAAATTCCCAACGGTAAGTAATACCTTTTTCAAATTATAATTATCGTTAAAACCGTGACTGATTACAGCACTTTGAAAAACTCCCTGTGATGCTTCTCATTGGGTGAAAAAGCAGCAGCAGTCGCAATTTGCAATGTTTAATTTATGAAAACATGGCGGAGGGCAATGAAGGCTCCCACATAGACATTTTTTCTCACTTTAAAAAGGACAAAGTATACTTTTAGACCCATTTTGGATATTTTTAAAGATGCTGGGGGGTTAATTTTATAATACCGCAATGAAAATGATAACCATGATCATTTTGGTCACAATAATTGTGATATTAAGTTTTCATATCGTTCCTAAATATTCCACAGTCAACTGTCAGCTGTATTGTAAGAAAATGGAAGTGTTTGGGAATGACAGCAACTCAGCCACGAAGTGTTCGGCCACGTAAACTGATGGAGCAGGGTCAGCGAATGCTGAAGCGCATAGGGTGAAGAGGTGGACAACTTTCTGCAGAGTCAATCACTGCAGACCTCCAAACTTCATGTGGTCTTCAGATCAGCTCAAGAACAGAAGTGTGCAGAGAGCTTAATGGAATGGGTTTCCATGGCAATCAGCTGCATCCATACTTACATCACCAAGTGCAATGCAAAGCGTGGATGCAGTGGTGTAAAGCAGCCACCACTGGACTCTAGAGCAGTGGAGGCGTTCCTTGGAGTGACCAATCGCGCTTCCCCATCTGGCAATCTGATGGTCTGGTCTGGGTTTGGTGGTTAGCAGGACAACGGTACTTGTCTAACTGCACTGTGCCTAGGGCTGGGTATCGATTCAGATTTCAAGAATCGATTAGATTCCGATTCTTATGGTTTTGAAACGATTATTTTTTATCTGTCCGATCCAATCCGATTTCGATTCGATTTAGATTTGATCTCAATCCGATCTCAATTTGGTTTGCTGGTATTTGAAAAAATTTTAGCCTTTACCGGAATTCCATAACTCTGTAGTTATGGAACATATTACTTCTAGTATTATATTAATATTCTAGAACTAATGAATGAAGTAATGTAGTTAATGGTGGCTGCAAAGACCAACCATCATCCACAAAATTATTCACACCCTCCAATTTAAAAAAAAAAAGACTACATTCAAAACAGTAATTCAAATAACCGGAAATAATAAAAATTCACAAAATTATGATTCAGTGAGGCAAAATACACAGTAAGTCAGCATTTAAAATTTTAAACGACTAGCGACTAACCCGCTAGCTCGATGCTAACCAATAATGGAAAATGCCATTGGCATGCTAACGGAATTAGCATCTACGTCGTAATTTCAAAGATAGCATACAATAGAAAGTATCAATTTCACCTCGATCATGAACATTAACTGTCTTTATTAAAGTACTTACAGGCAGATGTTTCCTCTGCTTTGTTTAAACAGAATTTTGAGAAATTACTTTTACGAGCTCCACTTAGTCTTCTTCTGGCACTGCACTAGCTTTAGTAGTCCTACACTCTGTCCAGCTCAATATCTCCCCCTAGCGGAGCGGCTGAGCCACTGCACTTAACCGGGGGCAGTACATTAAATGGTCATTTTAAAAAAAGATAAGAAAAATCGATCTTTGGACATATGAATCGATCTTTGGATATTAATATGAGAATCAATTCAGAATCGGAAAATCGATTTTTTGAACACAGCTCTAACTGTGCCAAATGTAAAGTTTGGTGGAGGGGGATTATGGTGTGGCGTTGTTTTTCAGGAGCTGGGCTTGGCTCCTTAGTTCCAATGAAAGGAACTCTGAATGCGTCAGCATAATAAGACATTTTGGACAATTCCATGCTTCCAACTCTGTGGGAACAGTTTGGAGCTGGCCCCTCCCTCGTCCAACATGACTGAACCAGTGCACAAAGCAGGTCCATGAAGACATGGATGCAGAGTCTGGTGTGGAGGAACTGGACTGGCCTGCACAGAGTCCTCAACCCCATAGAACACCTTTGGGATGAATTAGAGTGGAGACTGAGAGCCAGGCCTTCTCATCTGACATCAGTGTGTGACCTCACAAATGTGCTTCTGGAAGAATGGTCAGAAATTCCCATAAACACACTCCTAAACCTTGTGGACAGCCTTCCCAGAAGAGTTGAAGCTGTTGTAGCTGCAAAGGTGGACCAACGTCATATTGAATCCTATGGATTAGAAATGGGATGTTACTTATGCTCATATGTGAGTCAAGGCAAGTAAGTGAATACTTTTGGCAATATAGTGCATGTCTGGTTTAGAATGTGATGTGATGTTAGCACCTCAGCTAAAAAGGAAGCGCTAATCTTTGCCTCCTGGTTATAAACACTGTGTAGTTTCATTGAGCTGCGAATGTTTCATGCTTATTTAAATGGTTTTCAGTGTGATAATATGTCCACAGAGAGAAGCAGAAACCGTGGTTTATGTCCACCGTTTTCCTTTTTAAAAGCGTCCCCGGTGACAGCCTGAGTGGAGGAGTCAGCAGCTTTAGACGGTCAGAGGGCTTAATCATTTTACAGAGATGGAAACTATTCAGACAACTGGACATCTGAAAAGGCTCTGCTGGATTTTCACTTTCACTCCCTGAGTTGTTGAACATATAATTTCCCTTCAAAAAAATAAAAAATAAAGAAATAATAATAATTTTCCTTCAGTAGCTTCAGGACTGGAGAACTGGTAAAAGCCTCTGACCAAAAGGAAATATGTCTTCATAAGCACATATCAGGAGGCAATTCTGTCCCAACAGCCTGACGCAGCTTTTCTCCCGCTTGGCTGTCAGGTTTTAAAAATAAATTCATATAACTGTATGAAACAGCTTTTCTGTGACTTGCAGAGGTTAGTCATGGAGACGGGTGATCCTGGGAAGATGGTGTTGTAAGTTTCAGTGATGATGCAAGGCTGTTTTCAAATGAGATTCAGATGAGTCAGAGGATGTTTCATAAGTCTGTATCATGAGTTTTTTATGGGGGGGGGGGGGGGGGCACAGCAACAACAGCTCTGTGAGCTGCTGATGCAGGATCAGCAGTCTTACCCAAACTAACCCCAATCATTGAGTAAAAGGAAATTTATTCGTGCAGTTTGGTCCTTCGTGGTTTTTTTTTTCTTCTATTCACCTTATTTTGGCGCCTTGCAAGGGCGCTGCCATTTGACGTCCAGTTGTGTTGACATTTCCCAGTTGCTATTTACATCCATAGCAATTCATAGCGATTTCCACCAGCGTGTCACTGACATCAAACAGTTCTTTAACCACGACTACGATGGTTTCTGCCGTTTGAAGGTGTCACAACAACTTGGAGAAAGAAGCGTGAGATCCTACGACACATTTGTATCGATAACAGCAAAAAACAGACCGAATAATGCGGGCCGCTGTTAGGGTCACTCTCCCTGTAAATACAAGGACCCCCCGGCCACCCTCTCCCTCCCTCCTGCTTGAATCGTTTATAAGATATTTAGGAAGATTGCCTATAAAATATCTTTCTGCTTTTCTCCCCTTTTAAATCTCACATTGTCTCTTACTGAGGACTGAATATGTTAAAGTCAGCTGGTCTGTGTAACGTCTCTGCAGAAACCTGATCTCAGCCTGTTGACATGACATCAGCTGCTCTCAGTACCATATTTTCATGTTCATGCTCATATTTCCAAGCCGAACTCATGCAGATTTATTTTGTAGCATTTATTTATTTTATCACGTATATTATAACCCAAAATCTGAAATAATTTACCAGTTAAGCATACTTTCATGTTCAGTATGTTTTATTATTAGGGGAATTATTTTATAATTTTGTTATTATGCTACAATACGAAGCATTAACTACAGGGGTGATGTCTTTAATACTGGCACACATTACTAGACTCTCCTAACCTGCACAGATTTAAGGCCACACACTTGACAGTAAAAAAAAAAAAAAAAAAGAAACAGATCGCGCATCTCCTCTCTCTTCTGATCTGTGTGTGATGTGCATTACATAGCACCACATGCTAATCAAGTTTACAGCAGAGTATCGCGTTTTTTATGCTTAATATTCGCATCCATCCTCCCACTCAGTGGACTTTATTAACCTCCATCTGAATTTTTCAAAATAGTTTGTTTAGTTTCCACCCAACTCAGTCGCTGCACCTCGCTACATGGGCGACCATTTTGCCCCGCAAAATAAGGTGAATAGCAGTCAGAAAATCTGCAACAAGCTAACTAGTTTATTTGTAGTCAATGGCAACAGTAGACTTCTGGGAAGTCCTGGTATATAACTTCCTGCCACATGTGGACCTTTACATCCACCCCCCCCCCCCCCAATGAAGCCAAAGGGTTGAGTATTTCTGCTGTTTTACCTTAAAGTGCTGATGACATGATTTTGACATTTTCTGCCATGTTTTACGTCCCTCATGATGATCTATGTAACAGAAACAGGCGTGCCTGCATGAATGAGTTATTAGGAAACATGGCTGCTTTTCAGCATCTGACCAGACTGTGGCGCTGTTCGCAGAAACCGGACGTGACGTTGTGTCAGGAAGCTGCTGTCTATATGGATTTTAATGGCTTTATTGCAGTTTTTGAGCTCCTTATCCAGTGTAAAATGTTTAACTTAAAAATATGAGTTTAAGGGCTGCCTCAAAATTTTGAGTTAAATTAAATGAATTTTGTGTGTTTCAGATGTCTTTGATTAAGTATTTAAATTTATAACAACACACCAGAAGCTTGTTAATTTGGCATAAATGAATACATTAGGACAACAAACATGCCAAAATGCTATTTACAGTGCATGTTTTCATTCTGTTCCAACTATCAGTTTATGTTTGTATGTTTGTCCCATTTCTAACATATTTCTGCAATAGTGGAAGGTTTTATAGAATAATAGGCTTTAATGTTCACAAACCACCGCATTTTTTTATTCTTACGTTTCTGTGGTACCTCATGTCCTTTTCTGTCTCAAACACTTCATTTTAGCTCCTGTATCTTCAAGGCTTTCTAAAACAAAAACAATCTGTCATCTAATTTTTATGGTTCTTTATTTGAGCGAAGGTTGCCGTAAGCCAAGACAGACTAATTGTAATATTAGAGAAAATTAAATATTGATATTGTTTTGATAACAATGATTTGATTTAAGCCAATAAAATTGAAACACTGGTGAATACATAAATAGGAACGTTGGAAAATCATTCAGAAAACTAATTTTAAACGCAATGAAAGGAACCAAGAAATTGAGACACAAATAAAATAATCTGATAGCAACATATTTATTTTTATTTGCCCATTTATACTGATTACACTATTATTATTAAAAAGGCCCTCATGCACAAAAAAGTATGCAAAAAATGTTAATGTTTTGTAGCCAAACAAACCACTATTATTTTTAATTTGCACATGTATTTCATGGTGATGTCACCTCATTCAGGATGGAAAAAAAACATCCTAAAAATATAAACAACATATTTTCAGTAGAGATGCACCGATCTGATACCTGGATTGGATATCGGCGCCGACATTGACTTATTAGCGTATCGTATATCAGAGGAAGGAGGCCGATCCAGTCATTTCTTTTTATTATTATCATCACAGAGCAACACAGTTACGGCCGTCTAGTTACTTCAATTCTATGTTTGCAACGCTGGTGATGTCATCACGCAGAGCTGAGAAATGTTTATGTCAAGCCTGATGCTTCACTCACATGGGAAGGTACAGATGCGCTTACATCCCCTCCTATTAAAAAAAAAAGGCTAAATTCACAATTGTAATTTAAATAAGAACCTGAAAAAAGTGTTGATAAATAAGAATTTACACAATTATAATCCAGTGAAATAAAATATTGATTTTGAATTTTTGTTTAAAAAAATAAAACAAGCAAACAAAAGTGTCTCAGACAAGTTAGACTAGACAAGCACCTTGCTCATGCAGTGGACCAACATACCTGTCAACAGGTGTAGAAGTTTTTTTGAACATTAAAGAAAACTCCTGATTGCAGTGATTGTCTTAAAGTGTTGCTCAACAAAATTTTAGCTCAGGAGCCCCATCATGCTCGTTTACTTGAGTAATATTTTGTTTGTTTTTTAATATTTCTGTTGAACCACAATACAAAATCAATGCCATGATTATCATAGAATTTTTATTTATTTTTACTTTTTTCAATTTTAACTTATTACACTGACAGATAATTTTTTTTTCTGTCTTTAAAGGTGCTACAGAAGATATTTCGGCATTTCAGAAAGCAGAGACTGTTAGCGAGTTTTTGAATGATGCGCATGTGCAAGACCAACCTGCTAGATTCACAGCTCCCTTCTCCGGCCACAGAATAACGTGCACGAGCCACTCCGTGTTTAACAGACAGCAGATATCATGTCTCAAACACAAGTAAACAGACAACAACATCAGAAGTAAACAGATGTTGTTGTCTGAACGTCCGAACATCATTCTGAACTGCTAGCAGAACGATGTTGTCTGACGTTTCCAGCAGGTAGCTGAGTGCGCGCAGCTTCCGGGTTGCAGTATTACTCTCACCAATCAGTTACTCTCATTGATCAGTCTTGACTACCCATTCCTACTACGGTAATAAAAGTGATTGACGAGCCAGTAGACAAATGAAAAAGTTAAGGAATGCAGAGATGATTGGCGGATGTTTTTCCAGCCCCATTACTTTCACAGCTGATGTTTAATATTTATATTAGGGCTGTAACGGTACATATATTTGTGTCCAACCGTTCGGTACACTACTCTTGGTTTGGCACAACCCTGTACCGAACTGTTTAGCGCAGGATTTGTTTATTTAGCTGTTTGTTTCATGAAGTTCTTGCATTCAACCCGACATAACAGACCCGCGCAGCGCACTCACCATCCTGTTTGTAACAACTCTGCTGTCTGAGAGCTAGGGCTGGACAATTAATCGAATTTTAATCGTGATTTAAATTTTGCCTTTTCACAATCATAAAAACACTGTAATCGATTAATCGATTAATCCTGAAGTGAACAGACTGGTGGAGTTATAGGAAGCAAACTGCAGGAAGTAAAGAACAGGAGTGCATGTAGACTGAGTATATTTTTATTGCCATTAGTATCTTAAATAATTTTCTTATTTTACTCCTTTACTTGTTTCTAATTTCCGGTTTTATTTTTTTTTATAAGTTATATTTGAAGTTTAGCTTTGGTGGTTCAATGAACACATTTTACAAAACCAATGAATAATCGTGTAGCCTATATTCATCGTGATTTCAATATCAGTCAAAATTATCATGATTATAATTTTTTCCATGATCGCCCAGCCCTACTGAGAGCACTTCGGTTTAGATGAAGAGGGATAAAATAGAATAAAAGTGTAATAAAAGTCGACAAAACTAAATCAGTGTGCCGACATTGCAGAGCGGTGGTCGCAGTGTTTCCCCATCAGCTTCACAACATTAAGGGCGTGGGGGGGGAATAACACCGGGGTGATAGCCGCTGTGTTGTAAACCTATAGCTACAGATCAGCTCTGCTGAATGGTGTATTATTCATTAACTTTGTAACTGGTAACCTTCCAGTTACAGCATTCTGGAGTTAATAATAATTAAATAATCATAAGCAGATACACTCTGATAAGTCACGTTGCGTTTCCAAACTGATTTTTTTTAAAAAAAGAGAAAACACAGAGGACACACAAGTCCTGATAAAAAACCATTTCATTCCATGAAGTCGTGCTAAATATTGTTAAAGTTCAGATCTAAGATGACGTACCGACATTAATTAAACGTGATTTTAACAGCGGTATCAGCTGTACCAGCAGGTGAAGAGGAGAGCGAGTGTTGCTATCAGGAGTGTCTGAGCTTCGGCTTGTTGACATGTTTTCAGACTCATGCGCTGTCTGCTGTCTGAGGCGCCATGCGCGCTCATCCCGTGCACGTGCGCGTGTCTGTGGGTGGTGGCATCACAGACAACCTCAGAACAACTGTGACATGCTGTCATGTAAACCTAATAACTGACATCAGTTCAGTTTTTAATCCAAGAGCTCAATATAAACCTGTTCTAGAGGAAAACCAGTTTGTGAGCTGGTGTTGGATTGAAAACCAGATTACAATAAATTAACCTGACCTTGTAGGCGGTGCTGGGTCTGGTAGGGAAAACACTGGTTCGGGTATGTAGTATGAACTCGGCTGTGATGTAAAATTTTAGTGAACTTGTTGATAAAACGCAAGACAGTTAATATTTGTGTTTTTTTCCCCATTACTCCGTCACCTGTGTACCAAGGTACATAATGAACCGTGAATTTTGTGTACCGTTAAGGCCTTAATTTATATATTTAAAGCTTTTAATTAATCCTAGCGTATGAGGTAGTGAACCCAATTTTACCAAATATTGCAAAAATTGTTTAAAGAAACATCTTCAATAATGCCTTTAAAGGAATAGTACACCCACAGAATGATGTAACTTTATTTTCCACTTACCCTCATGGTGAGCAAGACTCTGGAGCACTTTTTTAATATCTCAAATGCAGCCGACGATCAGGAAGGCTTCTGTTTTTCCCCCAACTTTCATACAATGGAGTTCGATTGTGCCCGAGCCAAAAAGGTCAATAAAAGTCCACAAAAACTTGTCAATATTCCTCCATACTGCTCATCCAATGTAATCCAAGTGTCCTGAGTGGGTAGCGTCCATAATTTACTCGAAATGACATCATTTACAATATTTTTAGAGCCTAAACAATTCTACATCGCATCTCCTGCGAGCACACCAATGCACGTTCACGGAACTACGGAAGCTATGGCAGACGAGATCGCGCGTTCTCTTTTTCTTTCTTTCTTTGTGTTAAATCAGTATCCAACCCCTCTTGTGTTTGTCCCGGTTTGTCTGCAGCTCTGTCGCTCTTACCACAATGTAAACAGCGAATTTCTTCTTCTACGCTTGCATTATCGGCAGAGTAGGCTCTGAACGCTGAGGCTTCCGTAGTTTTGTGAATGCGCATTGCAGAAATAAGATGTACTACTGTTTAGGCTCTACAAATATACTAAATGACATTGTTTCGAGTAAACTGACCTATGGCTAAGCCATGCCCCCTCCACTCACTCGGACAAACAACATTCGGTGACGGGCGCTACATGACATCTCGGGAGATGACAGCTGTCAACACGGACAGCAGACCTGTGATCAGACAGAGAGATCATGACAAGATAAATTTAAAAACAAAACAAACAAACAAAAAGAAATTGTTCACAAGTCTTAAACTGGGAGTAGAAGACCAAGAAAGACTTGGTAAAAGGCCAAAAAATACACCCTGTCACCCAGCCTCTCAGGATACCTAGTGTTGGAGTTGCATGTACCCCGTGCACACCGTGTGACCATTTTAAACTAAAAAGAACACATAAAAACAAACAAAAACGGACTAATTTCAATGCATTTCAATGGATGTTCAAGCAGAGAATGTCCGAGTGTATGGGATAGCTGTGCGCACTGTGATTGGCTCATCGCGTTTGGGGGTGTGGTTAAGCCACAGGTCAATTCTGGACGCTACCCACTCAGGACACTTAGATTACATTGGACGAGCAGTATGGAGGAATATTGACAAGTTTTTATGGACTTTTATGTACCTTTTTGGCTCGGGCTCAATCAAACTCCATTATATGAAAGTTGGGGGAAAACGAGAAGCCTTCCTGATCGCTGGCTGCATTTGAGATATTAAAAAAGTGCATCAGAGTCTTGCTCACCATGAGGGTAAGTGGAAAATAAAGTTACATCATTCTGTGGGTGAACTGTTCCTTTACACGGTTCATTCATTAGTGTCAGATCGGTATCGGACGATACCAAAGACTGTAAAAAGAAAATGGACGTAGTAACTGGTCTTGTCTGAACATGGAAAAGTGATGCCAGTTGGGAATTTCCCACTGTTGCCATCTTGCCGTGTCACGTGTGTCGTCACACGTGACACGTCACACAAAAAATACTAAAATAGGCCGCTCCCAGCCGCGGGGCAGATGATTGACAGCCAACGTACTCTGGGCTAAATGCAATCCAAGCTAACTCAAAAATAACAGGAGGTAACGAAGATTAACCCTCTAAATGGTGGGATAAAGGTAAGGCATGTTTGGACGTGCCGCTAGAAACCACCACTTTGCTCCTCTGCTGCAGACTGGCAGCAGAGACTGGCTGGCAGGCCAACATCCGGTCTGCTGCATGTCAATCAAAAGGACACGCTCCTAAGTATGAGTAATTTCAGGATTAAATAACATCTAAAAGGATGAGTTGTAAAAAACCTAAAATGATTTTTTGAAACAGGCTGTAAACATGTTTATTCCTGCTGTAAACATGTTTATTTCCGCTGTAAACATGTTTATTTCTGCTGTAAACATGTTTATTTCTGCAGTGAAGTTGGTCTTTTTAACATGGGAGTCTGTGGGGATTTGCTGTTTTGGAGCCCCTAGTGGATGAAGAAAGAATTACAGTTATTTAACTTAACTTCCGGGCTTCACTCTTTTCCAGCTGAGTTTTCCCATTGGCCGATACACTCGGCCCAGTTATCGTATTGGATTGGGTCGGAAAAAACTGGATCAGTGCATCTCCAAATTTCAGATTTAATTCATAAGACTTTGTAAATTTACAGAAATTTTACATACATGAAAAACGACAAGTCATCAGTAAAATCATCATCATCATCATCATCATTGGAGTCATGTTGCTGGCGGCTGTACTCCTCTGACGTGTCGTCATGATCCTGCTGTTCTTCCATGTTTACAGTCACCATGCCATCCATCCTGATGCGTCCTCAACCTTCCCGTTAATCCGTGTTTGTCTGTTGTGTGTGTTGTCTGTTTGTCCAGGTGAACCTCTGTTCTCCATCCAACAATGAAACCTACCAAGAACGGCTGCTTCGACTAGAGGGAGACAAGGAGTCTCTGGTGCTGCAGGTTAGAGCCGACTCTCCCCTTCATTTCACACGTTTGGCATCACTCATGCTGCCCTTTTGTTTTTATGGCATCTTTTCTGGGGTCTCTCACTCTCTCGCTCTCCTTTGTTATTGTAATTGCTTCTAATTCTTTATGAAAACAGCTACAGACAGCGATTAGACATTAAAAGTGAACGTTAATCTAGTTAAATATTGTTTGTTTTAATGTAATTGCTGTAATCCCTGCTACAAGTGAACGAGCCGTGGGTTGTCTGGAAGGATTTGAGCAACACTGGAGATAAAAACCTCATTGCTTCTGGTCTGTAATCTTGGAAATGGAGATGTTTTGTGTTCCTTCATAACAGACATGTCCAGACACCTTCAGAGGTGTGTGAACAGGAGTTTTTCGGTAACGTTGAAGCTGCAGCAGTGCTGCAGCAGAGGATGATTACACGTCTCTGCGCTGTGATGTCAGCAGGTCTCACCTCTGGGTTGCTTTAATAGCTAGTTCAGGCTGCGTTTTCCACAATCTGTCTTTAAATTCCTCAAATTTAATTTGCCGTTATCAGGCAGTTCCTGTGGCTCTTTTTTCCCCGTGTGTGCGCTTGCTTCATATTTTCAGCAAAGCCATGTGAGTTTTATTTATACACTACAAAAACTCAAATCTTACCAAGTATATTTTTCAAATTTCTAGTCAAAATATCTCATCACACTCAAAATAAGATAAAATTACCTGAAGAGATACATTGCAGTGAGATATAGGAACTTGTTTTAAGGCAATGCATCTTATTTTCAGAAATCTTATCAAGAAAATTTTGCTTGTTCTATTGGCAGAATTTTTTTTTTTTTTTTATAAAATAAATAAATAAAAAATTGGCCACTCTTAAAATAAGTGAAAAAAGAAGAAAAACTAATAGAACAAGCAAAATTTTCTTGGAAATAAGATGCATTTTCTTAAAACAAGTTCGCATATCTCACTGAAATGTTTTTTGGGGGGTAATTTTGTCTTATTCTGAGTGTGATGACAGTCGTCCTCAAAATTATTTATTACCTCAAATTAAAGGAAATAAATCAGCTGTCAGTGAAATAAGCTGAAATTGACAAAAGTAATAAACGTTCTATAAAAATCATATCATTGATTTTGAATTGTGATTTGAAATTTTTTTTAAAACAAACACACAAAAATGAAAACAAATAAACAAGTATAATTGTGCTCCAAAGCTAAAATTTTGTTGAGTGACACTTTGAGGAAATCCCTGCAATCAGGTATTTTACGTAACATTCAGAAAGACTGATAGATCGACAGGTACTTTGCTCCACTGTTAATGGGAAAGGTGCTCTAATGTATCTGAGACATTTTGTTTGTTTGTTTTTAAAAAAATATTATTTCCAACCACAATTCAAAAGAAATAATTTATTTCACTAGATTTTAATTTTGTAAATTTTTATTTATTATTAGTTCCTTTAGTTTCTTGTGATTTTAACGATTGTGAGTTTAGTCTTTTCTTTAATTGGAGGGTATGAATAATTTTGAGGATGACTGTTCTTGTTATGATTTGAGTTTTTGCAGTGTATGGAGAAAAAGTGCCCCACCCACCTGAACAACCCTGGCTGATAAAACCATCATAAAGCCCATATCTCACTCCTCACAACCACTTGACACACACACGCACACACACCCGCTTACCTGTCATACATTCCTCATCTGACATCGGCTGTGATTGGCTGATATCCAGGCAGGCGGGGCTTGTTGATAGTTTGTTCCTTTTAAGCTCTTTGCTTTACTTTCTCCTCACCTGCTGCTCAAAGATTGAAGTCTTGCTTCTGTGTGTGTGTGCATGTGTATGCCGGCGGATACGTTTTCTGTGGTTAGCTGCTAACGTCCCTGTAGCCCGGTGGAGAACTCTCTCCTCCCCCTTTTGTGTGAAGTTTGAAAGAGGTAAGAAATTTTATTCTAAATGTGCTTTCAACAAAAGAAAACTTGGAATAAGTTCAGTCCACATCAGCCATTTACTCACTAGTTCAGGGTTCATTCTCAGGAAGGAGAGTCAGCTGAATCATTCGCTCTGCCATGGCGTGTGTCAGCCTTTTCTTTCTTATCTGGATTTTAAGGCATGTTGAGCCAAAAAGTTTTGGTAAAAGTGCTGTGAGACAGAACGTGGCTGCAGGGCTAAAAATCCAAGAAGTGACAGAGAATCAGCTGCTGTCAGATGGATTTGGCACAGTTTAGTAGAACTGAAGAGTGTGTGTGTGTTTGGCATGAGGTGAATGTGTTGTCAGGGAGATTGTAGTAAATGTGAAATGCATTCCAGAGCGACAGGCTGCTGAGTAAATACGTGCTGCCGTGGAGCGAGGTATGCCAGGATGAGCGTGTGCTGAAGTTTAACAAGCGTTTTTCTGCCTTGTCGTTAATGTTTGTCCAAGTTTCCGAGCTTTGCGCTTCCCTTTCTGCCTGCGTGAGTTCGCTCAGCAGTCTTACCTGCCGGTCCTAACGCGGTATGGCCGTGTCACCCCCCAGGTGAGCGTCCTGACCGACCAGGTGGAGGCACAAGGAGAGAAGATCAGAGACCTGGAGAGTTCTTTGGAGGAGCATCGGCAGAAGCTGGCCTCCACGGAGGAGATGCTGCAGCAGGTAAGACGCATAAAAAAGCACCACTCTAAAGCCGTCATTAACCGTTTCAGGGGTTTTGCGTAAAGGTTAGATCTAGGGATAGCAATTACCAATAAAAAGATACAGTAAATTGCAATATAAATCCTGTTAGTATTACTGTTGCAGATTTTATTTATACTATTGGAAAAACGCACTATGAAAAACTCACAGTGATGCTGCTCGTTTGCCTGGTAAAGCAGCACTATTCCCTCAGATACATTTTGCAACATTTGGACAGAAAGGACAAAGTCTGGATGCATTTGGGATTCTTTAAGGATGCTGGGACGAAACTTTATTTATTTAAACTTTGATTGATTGATTGATTTTATATATTTATTATGTATTATGCTTGTTGATTTTTTTTTTCCACTTAAATTTGTATTGAAGCATTTTTGTTTTTATAAGAACACACAACAAAGTACATTGCAAATAATAGCAGTACTCGTTGATTTTTTAAAAATAAAAAAACTGCCTTTCATGAAGTCATGCGACCGGTCTCCGTCTCGTCTGCCTTTTCAGCTCATTCCCGGCTTTTCAAACAGTGCAGCGGTGTTAGATCAGAATCAGTGTGTGCCTGCAGGACACTCCGTATCACCTCTGCTCATCAAAAACTCCTGAAGGACCTCTTTGACTTACTTTAACTCTGCTGTGGCACCAGAGGAAAAAGAAATGAGACATGACCATGTGCAGAATTTAGAAATTATTGCAGCGCCGCTGCAACATCCAGGCTGTGCAGACACAACACCGCTGTGTTTGATCACATACCTTGTGAGGCAGCTGGATTCTCACAAGATCACTATCTCAAAAGAATCCATCTTGCCAGGCTTCAAGCTATGTGTTTGTGGCTTTTTCAGACCAGACCCGTCTCACGGCGGATTTGAATTGTCACAAGTTGAAATAACAGTGAGAACATCCTTAGAACTTGAGCACATTGCAGAGTTGATGGTAAAGTCTCAGGTTGGAATAAACAGAATACCAGTTAGTGATTTAGAGGTATCCGTTATTCTGTGACACCCATGATGGCTTGCAGCTGAAATCCCTTATTTAGCTTTTTCGTTAAATTTGGTGACTCCAGATCAGCGAGTGCTGCTAGTTTGCGTGTTGTAAGGACTTAGCCCTAATTTAAATGTATACCTGTCAGGTGATTAAAAAAATTAATCTAATTAATTTCAGGATTTGTGATTAATTAATCTAATTAATCACATTTTATTCTCATATCTGCTAAAACAGTCTTAGGGAACAACGGTCCTCAAGGGCCGCAGTTTTGGTTGTTTTTTATTTTATTTTTATTATTATTTTCAACCACAATTCCAAAGCAACATTTTATTTCACTAAATTATCATTTTGAACATTTTTATTTATTATAAGTTTCTTTAGTTTCTTGTTATTTGAATAACTATTTTGAATTTAGAATTTTCTTTAATTGGAGGATATGAATAATTTTTAGGACAGCTGTAGATGCATGTCGACAGAAGCCTTTGTCCATCCTCTGCATTTATTACGTGCATATTTTCGTCCGCTTTCAGAGAGCTTGCGGGTGCATGCTCAGACGTAGTAAACGGAGCAGTACCACTGGAAGCCATGTGGGGCAGTGTTGAACATTATCGCTCATGTGTCGCCAGCAAAAAGATTCAAGGGAGGAAGAGTTTGTAATCCTGTTCGGAAACACTTTTTGTTATACTGGGTGAAATGGTCCTTCCATCCTGACAGTATCAATACATCATGTATTCATGAAAAGGAAGGAAAAAAAGTCAGACCTCTGTGAGAGCTGCAGTTCTGTAAAAACTGACCAATGCCTGCCATTCGCACAGAAAGGCAGGAATTGGTAATTCGCAACTTATAGAAAGAACGAATCAATGCCTTTATGTCTCATCTCTGTGACCCTCCCGTGCGCCGCTCGCTGTAAACAAATATAGGTAACGGACTACTAACTGCTGCTGCGCCAACAAAACAAAACAACAGATAAGGATTAAGTCTTGGAGGCTTTGGAGTTTGCAGTGTGGACTTTTTACACTGCAGAAGTTGGAGGTGAGTGGATTAAAGCTTTTAGAAACGTGGTTTGTCAGCTGTTTACTATCAAGCTAACGAGCTATCCACTCAGCTGTTATTGTTCACCTGCTCGTAAAAAATTGGCGCACACGTCCCTGCACTCTGAAGGGACTAGAGGCAGGAATTGTGAAAGAATAAACAAGCATGTCCAGTTTTTAATACTATTGGGTGAAGAGGCGTTAAAAACCAAAAAGAACGAGTCCACCCACGTCTCTCTCTGTTGCCTTGAACAGGCTGTGTGCTGCATAATGCTGCGATTCCGTGGCCGAATTTCCCGCGCTGTCCTGCAGATGTGACGCCAGTAACGCTGCATACACGTCCCTGACAGTTTTGATACAGGAAGGAGACAATCACGGTGGATTCAAACACTGTAAGGCAGGGATCCCCAATTCCGATCCTCGAGGGCCGGTGCCCTGCAGGTATTATGAGCTGCCCGGCTGCAACACACCTTGTGACATGTGCAGAGCTTGACAAGCTCTGTACAAGTTTGCTAATTACTCACTGATTGGAGTCAGGTGTGTTGCAGCAAGGGAGCTCTTAATACCTGCAGGACACTGGTCCTCGAGGACCGGAATTGGGGATTCCTGCTGTAAGGGATAGTTATTAGGGCCTGGAAAAAATATTGATACACTGAAATATCGCGATATTTTCATATGCAGATTTCATATAGAGATTCAAAACTGCAGTACTGATCAATTTTACCAACGAAATCTCGTGAGATTTCGTTAGATAACGGTGAAATTTCGCAAGATTTCACGAAAACCCTCGAGATTTCTTGACTGAACAATGAAACCTAGCGAGATTTGACACTGAAATATCGCAATATTTTCATATGCAGATTTCATATAGAGATTCAAAACTGCAGTACTGATCAATTTTACCAACGAAATCTCGTGAGATTTCGTAAGATAACGGTGAAATTTCGCAAGATTTCACGAAAACCCTCGAGATTTCTTGACTGAACAATGAAACCTAGCAGATGTCATTAGTAAAATAGATCGATACCACATTTTTACATATCGATATGATATCAGCATAAGAAAATATTGCGATATTTCAGTGTATCGATTTTTTCCCCAGCCCTGATAGTTATGGATTCTTGTGCCGTCAGCAAATGATCCAGATCAACTGAAAGACAATAAAAAGTGTAACTACGAAGAAAAATACTTTATCAGCGTAGTAAACAACATCATAGCTTCAGTTTGTGCGCACTCCCGTGCCAGTTTGGCTGATGGCTGCAGATACCCGCAGCGCCAGTTGCATCACTCGCAAGTCTCATTTCTTAATCTTGTCTCTAGTCCCTTTAATGCACAGACTCTGGTCTCTCTCCTCTTTATGAAGGTGCATCGTTACGATGCTTGCTGTTGTCTGAAACTGACATCCAGACTCAGAACTGAACTCTGCATTTCTCTGTCGTGGATTTGTTGCCTACCAACTAGGGCTGGTACGATGCGTTGACGTGACCGATTACGTTGACGCAAAATATGCATATAGATGCGACTTTAGACCAAAACAAAGATGCCGATTCGATCTCCGCTAGTGGCTCTTCCAAGTTCCAAAGTGTAAGGCAGTGAAGGCCCACACTCGTTCATTGAAGGTATAGGGATATTAGGGATGGCAAATCCGAAGCCTCATGAGACGTGAGACAACTTTCGTGAGATGGACGCCATGTCTTCAGACACGTCAGGCTTGTTTGAGACGGTCAGCATGAAGCACCAGCTCCATCTGCTGGCCGTGGGTGGTACTGCAGCTGATGCCGGGAGCTGTCTCGTCTCTGACTGTATATAATTAAAGTCACGTTCTCAACCTCATATTAGTGTTTCATCTGTTGGTAATATATTGTCGTCACTTCTGGGATAAATAAAGAATTTGTAATTTCCTTTCCAAGTGATTGGCACCCGTATTTAGCATTAACAGAATAAAGATGAAGATGCACTTTTTCAGGAAGCTAGATCCATGTTCAGTATAGATGTTCAACTCTGAATGTTTACTTATCTTCATTATCTTTTGTTGGAAAATAATATCTGTCTATAGCTTAAATCCTCCAAGTTTACGGGACCATATTATTTCAATAATGACTTTTTCATTATTATTCACGTGAATGAAATAATTAAAAGCCTGTTTTTCAGTCGGCTGTGTTTTCAACATAAATTTTACATTCTGTTGGTTCATGAAAAAGTCCATGACAGGCTGCTGGCCCCCACTGCCTTTTTATTCATGCTCTTTTTTACATTTTAGATATCTATATCAGCATATATAAATTGCTGTCTGTCAATTTATGAGGAGATAATCAATAATTGAATCAAGTTGAATCGAACTAAAAAAGTGAATTGTTAGATTAACCGATGCATTGGAAAAAAATAATCAATAGATCAATTGTTTAAAAAATAATCGTTTAACCCAGCCCTACTACCAACCATGCCAGCATAACGGCCACATGGGAGCATGTGAGCAGGGAAATTTGAGAACATTTGAAGTGGACGTGGCTTTTTAAGTATGTAAAGGGAGCAGAGGGTCTGTTGTAGATGGTGATAAACAGATGATTGGTCAGATTACATTAAAAGATTCATCAGCACTGATTGTCTTGTTAAAGTTTTGCAGAAGCTTCTTAAAGGCCAAGTGGGTTGATGCCGGGTAAAATGTTTAAGAAAAAAATTGCTAAAGTTGCACATCAGTGCCGGTTTAGCCTCAGCAAATGAAATGTACAGCTACTCCACTGATATTATTATGACCTTGCAACAGAAATTGTAAGACTCCTGTCCACAATTTCTGTTAATGCAAGTAATCTGGTTATCAATAATCAGATGCTTCAACCCTCTCAAACTTTGTTAAAGTCCCGACTGTTAGCTTAAATGGGAATGTCAGCCTATTAGCTTCCAATTCCATGACTCCTCTGCCTGAGGGTCCAGTGTTAGAATGATGGGCTTTATATTTTAGTGACTTAACTCCATTAGTTAGCCCATACTTTCAAATTGGACTTCATTACAGACGTTTACCACAATTAAAATTGAAATTCAAACAGCTGACGTCAGGAGGAGTAGTTGATTTATTAGTTTTAAATTAAATCTGACCTCGGTACGAGGTTTTATTTTCGCCAGCTGCTGAACAGGATGTACATGTGAAAGAGCCGTTGAGGAGAAGGTGTTAACTGTGACTGTGAATGAGTAAATTAAGGAGTGGCAGAGTATTTTATTATTGTGTGTTCCAGTTTGACTTTACTTTGCTGACCTCCTCTGACTCATAAGTGGTGGATATGACACAGACACACACAGTAGACCTAACCAGTCAAAGTTGAGCTTTACGCAATGTTTCTTGAAATCTCATGAGATGAAACAGAGTTCCAACAAGCCGAGTTTGAAGGTGACTTTTTTTGGATAAAGATTGTGACCTGTTTAGCTTTCAGTGTTTTGGCATGTGTTGGTTTATCTACAAATAACGGCTTTGCATTGTTTTGTGCTAAGAAGATTTACTCTAGTCAAAACAAAGGAATTAAGCAAGCTTAGCAGCTAATGTGACGGATAGAAGAGAAAACCTAAACCACTGATCCTAAGACGGAGGTAGTCTGCTGGTCTGTCGTCCTATAGGGGACATTTTGTAGCTTTGTTTGGATCCACATGTCCCCTTTAAAGGGAGGCATCATTGCAGATTATTAAAGGTCTCACCTTTAAACGCCAAGATGAAACATTTCTATTATGCTGGAAGCCTCCAGAGTAACAGTTTTATTCCGTATGAAGGCTTTAATGAGAGCGTGCATAACGACAGTGATATGCTCTGGCCTTTCTGGCTACCAGATCCCACCCTAATAGAGCACCAGTGGGAGATTCTGGGCCAATGTGTTGGACAGCTTTCTTAACCATCATCATCAAAACAGAAAATGATCCATACCTGCAGTAACGCTCCACAGACTCCTTCATCAGTACTGTTGAGATCTTTCAGCTGTTAAGCATTTTAATTGTTCTGTGTTCCTTAAAAGTTTACACTTTAAAGGCAGAGGAAAGCAAAAATGAATTTGTCTGCGCTCAGAATGCCACTTTGTTCACTCAAGAATGAGGCACAATAATAACACCATAGATGAGGTACCGGGGGGACGTCCAGTACCTGTGGTGTTGAAGCAAGCATCACATTGGACATGAAACTCACTTCTTTCAGCTGCTCTACAGTCGCAGAACAGTCCATAAACATTATGGATGCACAATATAATCGGCCCCCTATCGGTATCGGCCTATATCGGTCTTAAAGGCAGGGTGCATGATGTTTTCCAGGAGCATTTTTTTACTATATTGCTTAAAGATTTCTTCACATACCGATTGCAGACAATTAGTTGAGTGTTCACAAAAAAAAAAAAAAAAAGAATCACCTGTGGAACGTACAGCACTAGAAAAACCTCATCCAATGAAATTCATTTCATGAATTTTATTGGATGGGGTTGCGAACAGCCCGTGCTGATTGATTGAATGATTATTATGTCCATCAAACTTGACTGCGGTTAGTTGCGCCTTCAAGCTCCTCGCGTGCGCATGCGTGCGCTCGCAACTCGCCGTGAGCGTCTCATAGTGCAGACCAACCGAGACGAAAACATGGCTGCTCACTGCTCTTATCTATGCCACTGTTTGCTCTTTAAAAAAAAAAAACTGATGTGGATGAAGTCATGGAGGTGTTGCTGTTTGCAGTGAGGATGTTTTACACCACAGAGGAAGTTGGAGGTGAGATAATTATCACTTTTAGGAGATGTAGTTTCTCTGCTGTTAACTGGGAAGCTAACAAGCTAGCCACTCGGCTGTTCTCGGTTAATTTCACCAGCGGACGCGTTCCTGTGCTCTGGTTTCGGGGGATGCATATTTTTTCAAATTTAGCTTGCTCGAACTGTTTTTCCAGGCTGCCCTACCCTGTCTTTAAAACTGAGTATTGGACATCGGCCACCCCACCGATATTTAACCGATCAGTCCCCCCACCACCACCACCACCACCCCAAGAAAAGCAAGACAAAAAAACAACTACTTACTCTTCAAAAACTTCTTTTTCATAGACTTTAACCCTTTATTAACTGCAATAGAAATGACCCGTCTATGCCTGCTCTGTTATTTTTGGGCATAGTGGGGTCATTTCTTGGGGTATCCTCAAGTGTTTTATATTTTTAGAATCTGTACAACTTAAGCTACAAGGTTATGAACATCAATGGACAGTAATAACTTGCAATGCTCTTGAAAAAATGCCATGAATATTAAAAATACACAAAAATCGGAATTGTTTTCATCACATCTTACTAACTAAAAAAACAAAACATAGTGATCCAAAACATTTCTAAATGTACAAAATTAAAATAAATACTTCTTAACACTTTACAAGTTATTGCAACCATTTATCTCTTTTAGTTTTTGAGATACAGTCCTTATTGGTTGCAGAGTACAAAGGCGATTTGATTTCAGCTTCAAGATAAAGCAGCTAATAAAAGCATTTTATTTCTGCTTTGGCGTCATTTGATGGGAGTATTTCCAGCTGCTTTACCTAGAATATCTAAAATAAACAAAAAAGGTTCTGGACCATTGAGAAGCTGAAAAATTATTCAAAATTCTGTAATTTTTTCATAAATCCAAGAAATGAACCTACGAAATGAACATACAAAAACTATAAAAAATTCAGAAAATGATTGAATAATTGTTGAGTATCTTCAACCTATTTTGAATATATATTTTTTAATTCTTTCGTTTTTGAATCAGGTTATTTTATGTACAGGGTGCACTTTCGATTTGTGAAAATACTGCACAGTATGTGTGCTGTAACTTGTGGTATCATCAGAGCCGGTTCACAGTTCCCTTACCTGCTCTGCCAAATATTTCCTGCAGACTCCAGATGTGTAAATATAAACTATGCTAAGACTTGCCTAAATGCAAAATAAAAAAAAAATCTTTAAAAAAAAACAAACCCTAAGCCACTAATGTCATAAAAACAACAAGAAACCACTAATCTTGCTGCAGATCTGTAGTAGAACTAAGCCACTTCATATGCTAAAATTAGCAACTGTTATTAAAAAAAAAAACTACTGAAAACCAGCTAAAACCATGTAAAACACAATATAAATGACAGAACAACCTATTCCCGCTTTATTTTCCTCATTATTTGTCTCTCTTTCCATCGTCAGTCTCTCTGGCAGTGACCACTTAACACTCCACTCTGCTATGACTTCCTAGCGCCACCTTGTGTTTACATTGCCGATCTGCGTCGCACGTAGCGACAAATGATGACGTCATCGACTCGCGACGCCAGCTCAGCTTGAAAGGCGCCAGTCTTAGCTTTCAAATAAAAAAAAAATTATCGTTCTAGCTGTTATAGTTTTTATTTTAGAGCAGTTTAAGCAGGATTATGCTAACAGGGAACTTCTAGCGGCCGCCCGCGGCCGTTCCGTTTTTAAAGGGTTAAAACTTCTAAAAACACAGGGTTCCTGGGAAATGATTGAAAAACATATGGAAAATGAGAAAAAAGTCAAATGTCCTGGAAAACAATTTTTCATCCCACTGTTTCATCTCTGCTTCATTGATACTTCATCGCTGTACAAAATATAAGCTACAATGGCAGAACACGTCTCCAAAAGCTCGAGGTGGAATTAGTTAGGCCATGTCCACACGAAGTCAAAACAAACACACGCTCATATTTTCCAGACCGTTTGTCTTAAAGATGGAGACGTAAAATAAATGTGATCGACCACATGAATGCATGGAAACGCTGCAAAATATATGCCAGGCCTGTAAGTGGCGCTGTGCTGCTTAAGCAAAAATAGGCGAAAACAGACGATGAAATACTGGGCATGTGCAGAAATATGTTTACTACGTTAAACAACCAAACCGAATGCTCCGATCTACGGTTGCGATTCGCCAGAAACCCCAAAAAAGAAGAAGGTTGAACAACCAAACTGAAAAGATGGCGGCAAGTATGAATGGGCGAACAGGTACGAGCAGCAAACATTCAACCCTGTACGGCGCCGTTGTTGCTGTGATGCTGTGTAGCGCATGCGTGTGTAGAAGCGAAGCTATGACGCATGCGTGTAAGAAAAAAAAATGCGGTCAGAGCTTAAAGATGGAACCGCGAAAACGCCGTTTCAAACTCTTCCCACTCTGAAGGCTTGATAAAAAAAAAAAAAAGATCGTTTACAGACCTCCGAAATTCCGGCTTCGTATGGATGAGAGGCTGGTTTGGTTTAGTCTATGTTGTGATAACTGGACTCGTACTGTAGCAGCAAGCAAATACTGTGAACCCCTGAGACAGTTTCTTTTATTTCATTTGTGTAAATAACCAAATATCCCTGTTTTTGGGTATTAGTTTTAGTTTTTTTTTTTTTTTCTTCTCAGGGGGAAGAAAATCCAGGTGGTTCTAGGATATAACGCACACATCCTATTAGTTTTGTTTGAACAACTGTCATTAAATTTGACTTGTTTTACATAAACACAACTTGAGGTGTTTTTCTAATTTAATCTAAAAGGAATGAATATTACATATTTTATTTTTCAGCTTTGACAACGGTGTTGGTATCTATCTATCAGCCATATGAGTTTTGAAATATCGGCATATCGGATATCGGCCAAAATTCCAATATCGTGCATCCCTAATAAACATCGTTTCCACATGTGCAGAATTTCAGTTTGACCAGATTGCTTGGATATCTGTTCATCTGATGGGGTTTGTCCAGTACCCCTGGTACCATAAAAAAAAAAAAAAAATACAGGTACCGACAGTACAACAGTAAAGCTGTTGTATTAACTAGTGGTGTTGTTTACAATTTGCTGTGTCGTCATGTGTTTTTACCTCTTTGCACAACTCCCTGATGTATGCAAATACTGTACATCAATACTTTTTTGAGTTTTGCAACACCACAGATACAAAACATGTAATTTGTTTCCACTTTCGAGAGTTTAAGGGAATGAAATGATGTGACGGCAGCCAGATTCTAGCTTCGTTGCAGGACCTGCGATGCCACTATTGCCCACGTACATTACAATGACAATGCTCAAATGATATATCGTGCAGTCCTCAATGACACCAGAAGTCAAAAAACAAACATTCACAGAAGAATTGTAAGCCAGAAAATTCAAACATAAGCAAACTTAATATCCCAGAAGTTGCATTTCGTGCATATTTTTTCTGAAAATCGGTCAAATATACAGCGTATTTAGATGAAATCCCAGTTTCATCATCTGAGAGCGCGTCTTTCTAAGCATTAGCGGGTAAACATTACTACATCACAGCGTGTCAGCACCAGCTGCAGACGACAGACCCCTCTTGTTCTCACTGCCAGTATAAAGTAATGTTAATCACTGAATGTCTTCAAGTCGTTCCAGTTGTTGTTCGTGACGTCACCAGTGAGGCAAACTCATGAGTTCTGCCAGGCTGGCCAGAAAAAGACCATGACAGAATCAGCCCTCTGTTTAGACTCCTCAACAGGCTCTTTGTCCTGCTTGTTGTCAACACTAAGAATAAAAAAGGCCACATTCCCTAAATAAAAACCCCACCGTCGCTGTGACGCTTTCCTCCATTATCCTGTCAGCTTTTATAATTCAGCTCATTTAATCACTTTAAAGAGAATGCTAAAGTATTAAAGAGAAACTCACTTTGTTTTGCTGCTCTATCGTCGCAGAACAGTCCATTAATGTTGTTTTCCCATGTGCAGATTTCAGATTGACCAGGCTGCTCGTATTTCTGTTCAGCTGATGGCTTGTGATTGCACGTTTGCAGACTTAGCTGCTCTGATTTACGGCTTCTCTGCTGGTTTGGGATTCAGTGTTTGTGAAAAACAGGCAGCCGTTAATGACCGCTGGTCAAACAGCTATGAGATAGGAGCAGCGTGGTAAGGAGAGATGAAGGTGGGGTGTGGAGAGATAATGCTCGTTTCTGCCTGTCTTGTGATATTCTGTTGTGTCTTTTTGAGCCTTTTAAATCCTTAAATCTTTTTTCCAAGCACACAGAAGAGATTTAAAACATATTTTGTTTTCTCCTGCAGCAGGATGTCCTCTGTCTGTGTGGACATGCAGAGTTTACTGTTATAAGGATAATTCTGGTGTTATCACGTAAGAGACATGATGTTTCCGTGATAAATGGTTGTATCTTTGTTAGTCGCAATTGTATGATATTTGTTCAGGGACCCGTGATAATTTGAGCCTGCATTAAACCAATCAAATATTCAAACACATCATCAGTAACACCAGCATCATCACTACAATGGCATCTGATAGGCTACTGTAGTCGTGTGACACAACACAGAAGAAATTCATCAGGGTTGGTTTTTGCTCAAGATTGTATTGCCTAAAACTGTCAGAAGGGATGTCATGATTCTAGGTACTCTAGGTACGATTATTATCTCAGAAATAATCACGATTTTACGATCATCACTCTTATGTCTTAACTTTACAACACTGTAAATGTGTAAAATAACATGAACACCCTTTTACGTTAAGTTTTATTTGCCTGTTGATGTCATCGCAACAGAACACAACATTTAACACCTCTGGGTTGCAGACAGATACACTTGAGACTGTACGGACAGCTGGAAATCTCCAGGGTTAGCACCAAGACTGAAAAGAAAAATGCACATAGTGTCTGGTCACGTCTGAAGAGCTTAAAGCGAAGCCAGTTGGGCGTTTCCCATCGTCACCATCTTGCCATGTCGCGTGTGTTGTCACTCCTGAAAAATACTAAAACGAACAAAAACAGGGCCCCCCCTAATTGCGGGGAAATGATTGACAGCTAAGCTAACGCTAACCGAGCTAATCTGAAGTGAACAGGAACAAACGAAGATAGGAGGTTTAAAGGTTAAACTTGCACAGACTTGTTGTTAACCAGCTAAAAACCACCAGTGTGCAACTCTGCTTCAGACTGAGACCTTCCTGGGAGCGAGCAGGAAGCTAACTATTAGCCTCCACAGCTAAAACTGGTACCCAGTCTGCCACCTGTCAATCAAAAGGACACGCCCCTAATTATGAGTAATTTCATGATTAAGTAACATTTTAAAAAATTCACCCCCTCACAGTTGACATGAAGGTAAACTTTACCTATTAAACCTAAAATGATGTTTTGAACCAGGCTGTAAACATATTTATTTCTGCTGTAAACATGTTTATTTGTGCTGTGAAGTTGGTCTCTTTAACATGGGAGTTTATGGGGATTTGCTCTGTTTTGCAGCCTCTAGCAGATGAAGAAAGAACTACAAATATTTCCTTCTTCCGCGCAGCTTCATAGTTGACCACTGGAGGTTGCCGCTCTGTTGTGGGTCTTTAAAGAGCCGTGTGAAAACCAAACAATACAAAGAAAGGTGTGCAATTTTTCAGAATTCCCCACTCAGTGGAACCGGACTATCCTGGTGGGGACGTGCCCTAAGATTCCCATTCATGCTTCCCTTACCTTTTTGTCGCCATTTCGAGCCAGGTCATAACAATGAGATGTTTGTCATTCGCTTCTCCTGTGCGAACACGTATCAGATACAATAGCTGATGCAATAAATAGACACAAGTAATATTTTTTTCTACTAATTTGCCACCATTAGCTGCTCATTTATTGCTGTAAGTGTATTTGTTGGATCACTAGCTGGTGTCTGCAGGGATAAATTATCCTGCTACTAGCATGTAGCCACCGGAGGGTGTGGAATAGTCTTAATGCGGTTATAATTATAGTCTTTTATTATTTCCAAGGTTTATTTTTAATCATTTCTATATTTTGTTTATATTCACGTATTATACTCTGCAGATCACTTTGCAACATGCAGTTTGGATGAAAGGTGCTAAACGAATAAAGTCAGGCTTATTGAGTGACAATCATGAGTTACTCAGCTCCAGTTTTATGAGTACACGAGTTATCCTTTGTGTAGAATTTCCAAGCTTTAGTTGATGGTGGCTGATGGGCTTCAATACAAAAGTACGAAGTAAAAACATTTAGAAAGTTCAAGTTCCATGAAAGCCTTCGGTCAGATTGGGTCGTTCTACAGTTTTACACTGCACTACATCCGAGCAGACCATCATGCATGTAGCAAAGTAACAGCACTTTTTAAAAATTCATCAAGAGTTTTACCTTTCATCAGCCAGTCAGTTTAAAAGTGAGACGTTCAGTGTCACCGCGGTTTGTGTTTCGTTTAGCTGAACAGATGATGAGCATCAGCATTCAGGAACGGTTCACAAAACATACACATGCTGCTGCTCTACAGTTTCTTTTAAAGTTTCTAGCCAGCAAATTCAGGCTTGAGTAAATATATAATGTTCTCATGTGCACACACAAAACAGTGTGTGTGTTTGAGTCGAGAACAAAAGAGTAAAAAAGAGAGAGGGAGAGAGAGCATCCAGTAATGTAGCTGAAGTATCTGAGCTGCAGGGCTGCTGCTCATGGATCAAACCACACCTAATCAGATATGAAATGCTCCTTAGATAGCACACACACACGCAAACATGGAGTACGGTGAACTCGTACTAGAGCCGATCCACCCACATATGCAGTCACACTGTGGCTGCATGTCCTCGCTGTCTGGAACCTTTTCTGCATGGTTTACATTGTTATGGTCATGAACCGTCACTAACAGCAAGCTAAGCTCACAAAGTTACAGCCATCTTTTTTTGTCTTCAAACATTCATTACTTGCAACAACGTGCTCTCTGTTCACTTTTCTGCAACATTCTTATCCAAACTAAACCTAAGAAATAAAGCAGCAGCAGCCTGAAACAGCAGCGGTTTGAATTTTCCCAGTTTATATGCTTGTGCAAGAGAATCAAATCAGGGAAACGATCAATGGAACAAAGCTAAAGATGTTCAGTGGGAACTCATTTCTTAATCAGAGATGTATTAAAAAGTCCTGGGATGCTACAATACATGCAGCAATGATACTTGCATTCCCAACTTGACTAGTAATGATAGAAAAACCTTTAGCTGCCACTGATGCTGGTGGCTTCCAGGTATCCACAGGTGTGGAAAATCAATGATAATATGATCTGGAAGTGGGAAACTGTTTGCTGACCTGGTATTGTGTAAACTTACATCAGCACTGTTTGACATGTTACTGTCCTCAAAAAACTTGACCCCGCTAATGAGAAGAGTCTGGAGTAAATCTTTGTCTCGCCAGAGTAAATTAGATAAAACTGCAGATGGACGGGACTGTGGAGTAACTGTAATATGCTGGTTAACTGGGAACGAATAGCAGAGAAATATCCTTTTATCTTAGTTTCAGCCTGTAGCTCGCTTTTTAGCTGTCTAGTTTGTTCTTCAGAGTCCAGATTTATAGGCTCTCATGTTTGTCATATTCAACTCTTTTCCATGTTGGAGACGATTGCAGCCTTCGTAGCGAGATCGCTCTCCGAATGCTCTCCAGGAGATGATAATGTGTCACGTGTTGCTCCTCATAATTGAGGGAAAGCAAATGTCAGGCAGCTGAGCTGTGGGCCGCGAGCGGAGTTGTGATGAATTACCTATAAAGATTGCAGCTTATCCCTCTGTAAGTGACACTGGTGTTGGATTGCAGGCTGGCAGTCAGTTGCTGTAATGAAGCAGACTTTCTGAGTGACTGCTTGTATGTGTGTGTGTGTGTGTGTGTGTGTGGGTGTGTGTGTGTGTGTGTGTGTGTGGCTGCTGAGCTGGACTGAAGTGATTATTGGGTTTTAGTTGTCTGTCTGTGGCTGTTATATTGTCATGATTAGTTTAACGTGATGTTGCCATATAACGCTAAATGTTTTAGCCATTAATTAAAACAGTCGTGTTTAGCTGCGCATGTGCAGAGTGATGCGCTGACGGACCCGGTGAAAGCCGAGGTTGCAACCTGCTGCGATGAACTGACTTCTCCTCCTCATCCACATCTTCAATCTGTTGGTGGTAGAGGAGAAAAGAAAGAGGAAGATCTTGGTTCTTCGCCATGTTGAAGATCATCTAAGAATTTATTGCACAATAAACTATATTTATTTATGATCCATTCCTTCCAATAAGTCAAGACGTTTGTCAGTGACTAACAAATTCCACATTCCACAACAGTCCAGCAATGCACAACTGTGCCAAGGCTAATTCATAAATTCCTGATCCAGATGTGGATCAGACAGAGGAGTTAATCGTTTAAGTGAGGCCATGCTCCCTGCTGCTAAATCTTAATTTTCATCTATTCATAAGTTTTTATAAAATTATGTCAACAAAGAAACATTTTCATGAATGGCCCAATGACCTGCAGCTATAGCCTACTTAGCTTTATTTGTACAGCTGAGTAGAGGTAAAAACCACCGGATGCAAGAGATAAAATAAACTATATTGCCAAAAGTATTTGCTCACCCATCCAAATGATGGGAACCAGGTGTTTCAGTCACTTCCATGTCCACAGGTGGATAAAGAAGCAGCTAGACAAATGTTTGTGAAAGAATGTGTCGCTCTCAGGAGCTCAATGGATTCCAGTGTGGAACTGTGATAGGATGCCACCGGTGCAACAAATCCAGTGGTGAAATTTCTTCAATATTCCACAGTCAACTGTCAGCTGTATCATAAGAAAATGGAAATGTTTGGGAACGACAGCAACTCAGCCACAAAGTGGTTGTCCACGTAAACTGATGGAGCGGGTCAGCGGATGCTGGAGCACATAGTGCGAAGAGATCACCAACTTTCTGCAGAGTCAATCATTACAGACCTCCACACTTCATGTGGCCTTCAGATCAGCTCAAGAACAGTGCACAGAGAGCTTCATGGAATGGGTTTCCATGGCAATCAGCTGCATCCATCCATCCATACACCACCAAGTAAAATGCAAAGCGTGGATGCAGTGGTGGAAAGCAGCCGCCACTGGACTCTAGAGCAGCGGAGGCGTTCTCTGGAGTGACGAATCACGCTTCTCCATCTGGCAATCTGATGGAGGAGTCTGGGTTTGGTGGTTGCCAGGACAACGGTACTTGTCTGACTGCACTGTGCCAAGTGTAAAGTTTGGTGGAGGGGGAATTATGGTGTGATGTTGTTTTTCAGGAGCTGGGCTTGGCCCCTTAGTTCCAGTGAAAGGAACTCTGAATGCTTCAACATACCAAGACATGTTGGACAATTCCATGCTTCCAACTTTGTGGGACCAGTTTGGAGCTGGCCCCTTCCGCTTCCAGCATGACTGTGCACCAGTGCACAAAGCAGGTCCATAAAGACCTGGATGCAGAGTCTGGTGTGGAGGAACTGGACTGGCCTGCACAGAGTCCTGACTTCAACCTGATAGAACACCTTTGGGATGAATTAAAGCGGAGACTGAGAGCCAGGCCTTCTCATTCAACATCAGTGTGACCTCACAAATGTGCTTCTGGAAGAACGGTCAAAGATTCCCATAAACACTCCTAAACCTTGTGGACAGCCTTCCCAGAAGAGTTGATGCTGTTCTGC
This sequence comes from Atherinomorus stipes, assembly GCA_023101725.1. Taxonomy (NCBI): domain Eukaryota; kingdom Metazoa; phylum Chordata; class Actinopteri; order Atheriniformes; family Atherinidae; genus Atherinomorus; species Atherinomorus stipes. The sequence continues at coordinate 243,477 of JALJCO010013115.1, read as the reverse complement.
AAAGGTGGACCAACATCATAGTGAACCCCATGGATTAGAAATGGGATGTTACTTATGCTCATATGTGAGTCAAAGCAGGGGAGCAAATACTTTTGATAATATAGTGTATGCGTGCTTTAGTAAATTAATGGGGATATTGATACATTTTCTTATAAACGAACCAAATTTGCCAAATTCATTTGCACCATCTGGGTGTGGTTTATCAGACTTTTATGTAAAACACCAGCAGGTTCGTTTTACTCTCTTCTACCATATGAAATGTTTCATTCCATCAAAACTGGAACAACATGATGGAAGTCAGGAGTTTCAACATCAGTCCCCTCGACTGTGTTCAGAAAAAAACTGGTAATGAAAGTAGTCTGTATGAAGAAGTGAAAGCTACAGTTGGGAAAGTATTGTGAGTCAGAAAAAACAGAACACTGTAGTCTGGTTTTTATCTTTCACTCTTTTAGACTTGCTTTCTTTTCGTCTCTCCCATGCCAAAGAAGCACAAGGATATATTAATAGAGTGTGTAACGTGCCTGTGTGCGAGTGTGTGTATATTTAGCTCTATGGGGTCTGGCCCCCAGCCGGCCTGCTGTGTTAGTGTGGGAAGAACATTGTGCTGAGTGGAGTCGCATGCTTACTTCACTGCCCTGATTTCAGATGTCTCCATGTATGAACCCGCTGTTGCTGTTTAAATGTTCTCCTCCACGTATCGTCTCTGATCCAGTGTGTTTGTTTTCCAGGAGCTGATCAGCAGGACCTCGCTGGAGACTCAGAAGCTGGATCTGATGGATGAGGTGTCCTATCTGAAACTGAAGCTGGTCAGCATGGAGGAGACTCACTCCAACACACACCCGCAGGATCCAGCGGACACAAAGCAGAACAAAGCGGAGGTAAGGAATGTAAACACACCCGTGTGTGTGTGGGAGAGTTTTACTGAGGCGGTGTTTCTCTGCTCGTTCAACGTTAACAAGAAGTGCCTGACGCTTTGATAAAGGGACAATCAACTTATATCATTTGTTTTTTTATTCTTGGATTCCAGTGGCTTTCACCTGGATTAGAAACAAACAGTCGTCCTCAAAATGATTCGTTCCCCCAAACTGAAGACGGAAAAAAAAATCAGCTGTCAGTGAAATAAGATGAAATTGACAAAAGTTATAATAAATAAAAATTCTCTGAAAATCATGACATTGATTTTGAATTGTGGTTTGAAAGAAATGTTAAAAACAAACACACAAACAATAAAACAAGTACACAACTATGATGGGGCTGCTGAATTAAAATTTTGTTGAGCAACACTTTTTCTCTAATGTTCAAAAAGACTTCAACACTTGTTGTCAGGTATTTTGGTCCACTGTTCATGGGAAAGGTGCTCTTATGTGTCTGGGACTGTTTTGTTTGTTGTTTTTTTTTATTACAATTTTTTTTTAACCAAAATTCAAAAGCAATATTTCATTTCACGAAATTATAATTTTGTAAATGTTTGTTTATCATTAGTTTCTTTAGTTTCTTTTTATTTAAAATATTATTTTGAATTTATTCTTTTCTTTAATGTGAGGGTGAGTAATTTTGAGGACGACTGTACGTCCAATATGCAGAATAAATCTGCACACTTTATACGATCAGAACATCACCGCATGTTCACAGTGAGTGTGTGCCAGGCCTGGAGACGTTGGCGTTGGGGTGCAGAACCATTTGTTCGGTTGACAAAGCCGAATATAAAGTTTACTAAGTTATTTGCTGTAGTTCACATATTTTGCAGGTTTGGGGATCTTCAGTTCTGTGATATGTCAGTCCATGTTTTCTAAAATTATTTCAGATTGATCTCTCTCTACATTATGAAATCCTGGTACTGCTCATGTTTTTATTTCGTGTCACTCAACCAAAATATGGTCATAATTATACAGTCTTTGTCTTTGGATGGATTTATCCTTCGCTGTGTGTGTTTGCTTTGGTTAATCATTATTTTTATATTCACAGACATGCTTGAAAAAGTGACTGATGTCATGTTTCCTTTGCCTACACAACAACCTAAATCCATCAGGGTTATGTAGAAGTATAGGGGACCTTCAGGCATGCTTTATAAGGATGGGTATCATTTGTTTGTCCTGTTTTAATGGTTTTACAGTCTCAGAGCCAAGAGGGAACATTAACAACATCCCTTTGTTTTATTTTATGTATGTGATTGTTTATGTGCACATCTCAGTATTCCTTAAACTTCTTCTTAAGAAGTTACAGCTAAAAGAAAAGCAGGATCTCTGCCAGAAGCAGCTGTTAACGTGCAGCATGTTGCAGCGTATGTAGTGAAATGAGTGGCTGAAAGTTCCCTGATCTCCTGTTTGAGTGACTCACCTGTTGGCTGGTGGCAGATGGTCCTGCTAAAGAGGAGTGTGATTGGTAGAATGCGTGTTAGATGTTAACAGGACCTGTCTGCAGATCCGCTGCCAGCCTGGAGGTCGCCAGCTGGTCACAGTGGAGGTAATGGCTGATTAACACGCAGAGTACTAAAACACAGTGGCTTTTACATACAGTCGTCCTCAAAATTATTCATTCCCTCCAATTAAAGACGGAAAAATCAGATGTTAGTTAAATAAGTTGAAATTGACAAAAGTAACAAATAATTTTACGAAAATCTTGACATTGATTTTGAATTCTGGTTCAACAGAAATATTAAAAACAAACAAAAAATAAAACATGTAAACAAGCATGATAGGGAGTGAAACTACTATTTTTTAAGCAACACTTTGAGGCAATCACTGCAATCAATTGTTTTATGAAATGTTCAATCAGACTTTTGCACCCATTGACCTGTATTTTGATCCACTGTTCATGGGAAAATTTCTCCTATGTGTTTGAGATAGTTTGGTTAATTATTATTTTCAACCACAATTCAAGAGCAATAATTTATTTCACTGAATTATGTTTTTGTAAATTTTTATTTATTATCAGTTTTTAAGTTTCTTATTATTTGAATTACTATAGTGAATTTAGTCTTTTCTTTAATTGGAGGGTATGAATAATTTTGAGGACGACTGTATTCATGAAGCAAAGTCTCACAAAGAGCATAAAGAGCGCTAGTTTAAGATGTTCCTAAACCCCAAAAGTCTATTGAGAAGTTGCAATGTTTGGGTAACCCCTCAGTCCAACTAACTGACCATTAATTGATGACAAAGTTAGAGATCAAAAGGAAAAGAAAACGACAGAGGAAAGAGAAAAGAGGGGACTCTCCACAACAGACATCAGAAATAAGAAAGATGAAGATTTTAATCGTCTTAAAGCTGCTTCAGCGAGGAGACATTTTTCAGGGGTTTGAAGACTTTATCACCTGGTTCCATGGGTGAAATATAAAAGAAAAAGAAACCATTTTGAAACTCTTGAAACCAAAACTGCAGCCTGTTATGAGGGTTGTTGTCTTTCAGGTTTGGTTTTCCCGAGAAGTCATTCAGAAAACCACATCAGTGCAAAGCTTTCCCACGGCGCCGTGCCAGCTCATACAGTAACATCCAAAGTCTAATCAGGTGATGAGGGATCTGTCCTGCTGTCCTGAGCCGTCTGTCACTCAGATAATAAACAGACGAGAGGTGAAAACGTGCCTCTCTCCATCCAGCTTTGCTGGCAGAGGTTTTGATCAGCGCGCTGAAGCTCTGAAACAAGCCAGAACACATGGAACAGCACTCTGCAGAGGATCTGCTGCACAGGCAGCCAACACCAAACTCCTGAGTCCAAACTAGGGATGTAAGATATCCACATCTCACGGTACGATATCATCACGAAATGAACCTCACGGTACGATGTTTATCTCAGTATTGTGGGTAGGCTCACGATAACAGTAATGATGGTATAAAGGCTTTGACCTGTCATATTTATCGTCATATTTAAGGTTGTGACATTTTGAACTGCTTGAAAAAGTTTTGCTGAAGCGTGAAATTCCAGTAAAAATCAAACAGATATTTATTGAGAAGACAGCTCAGGTACTATATTTAATAAACTTAATCAGCCATTAAAACAGCCTATTTAATAAATACTGTAAAAAGACCCAGGCACAAGCCTCATCATTAGTAAAAAAAAAAAAAAAAAAGGCCCGTCAGTGGTCAGTCAGATGGACTGTGACTGCTTCTACAGGCTCCACCAGAACTTTATTCTTGCTCGTGATCGGGGATGTTGTGCGCCGTGATGTCAACAATCAGCTGATCGGATGCTCTTCTGCACCCGCTGCTGCAGGTTAAACGGAGGTTTTAATGAACAGCTGATCGAGGTGGTGAGAAAACACGAAAATGTGTACAACACGTGAGGCGTTCAAATACACGAACATCACCACAGTTTCCCTGCCACGATATCGTGATCTCGCCAATATTGTTACATCCCTAGCCAAACCCCACCGAATACCCCCCCCCCCCCCCCCTTCCAAAAAAAAAAGGTGTTAAAGGAGCTATATCATGCTATTCAAACATCCCAAAAGTCAGCTACATAAGCTAAATATGTTCCCTTCACCACTGTCGATAACTGATTTGGTGTTAAATATTATTATTTTCATGCGTCTAATTTCCAACACAGAAGTAAAACAGCTGACGACACTGAACCACCGAAGCCCTCGACATGTAGCGCGGACGGAACTGGCACGTCTAACATGCCGCCGTAGATATTTGTAAACACTGTTGTGAAATGCACGATCGGACTCCGATCATAGGAGTGTGATGGACCTCCCCGTTATGGAGCCATAACATGGGAGCCATTTGGCTACCCAAAATATTAGAATATCCTGAAAAAGTTCATGTATTTCCGTAATTCATCTTAAAAGGTGCAATTTACATATTGTTTAGACAATTAATATGCAAATCAATATATTTTAAGCTTTTATTTGTGTGGATGTTGCTGATTAGGACTTGCAGCTTTAGAAAACCTCAAATTCAAAAACTCAAAAAATTAGAATACTGTGAAAAGCTCCAGTATTGTAGCTCAGAGTGTCACATTCTAATCAGGTAAATAATCCAAAACATCTCCATCAGTGCCCAGAGCCTTTAAAAAAGTCCCTGTCTTGGTTTAGAAGAATTCACAATCATGGGGAAGACTGCTGATCTGACAGTTGTGCAGAAAACCATCATTGACTCCCTGCACAAGGTGGAAAGACACAAAAAGTGATAGAAAAGAAGCTGGTTGTTCTCTGAGTGCCGTCTCAAAGCACATTAATGGACAGTTAAGTGGAAGGAAGAAGTGTGGAAGAAAATGGTGTACAAGCCGGAGGGCTGACAGCAGCCTGGAGAAGATGGTCAGGAAAGGGACATTCAAAAGTGTGGAGGACTTCATAAGGAATGGACCTGTGAGCTTCATTAAGTCCAGCATAAATGCAGCCGTCTACCAGGACATTTTGGAGCACTTCATGCTTGCCTCAGTGGACCAGCGGTATGAGGATGCAGACTTCATCTTCCAGCAAGACTTGGCACCTGCCCACACTGCCAAAAGTACAAAATCCTGGTTCAACAACCATGGGATCACCATGCTTGATTGGCCCTTAAACCCACCTGACCTGAACCCCATTGAAAATCTGTGGGACATTGTCAAGAGAAAGCTGAACGGGAAGATACCAAACAGTAAAGAAAATCTCAGGGCTGTGATGAAAGCATGTTTTTTCCTCCATAACAACTTGGATATGCCCGAAGCTGGTTGCATCCATGCTACGCCGGGTTAAGGCAGTTCAAGCAAAAGGGGCCCCCACCAAGTGCTAAGTACAGATGCAAGATTTTACTTCAGGAGGCCCGACTTTTTTGTATTTAAAGTCCTTTTAAGTTGATTTCATGCAATATTCAAATTTTTTGAGTTTTAGTATTTGAGGTTTTCTAAAGCTGCAAGTCCTAATCAGCAACATTCAAACAAATAAAAGCTTAAAATATATTGATTCCCATATTATTTGTCTATTCAATATGTAAATTGCACCTTTTAAGTTGAATTACATGAACTTTTGGGTAGTACCTGTATGTGCTCGACCCAGAGTCTGATACAGAAACTTTAGCATGGAGACATTGAAAGCCTGCAAGATTGTGGCCCTCACAGGACCGAATTGAGTAGCCCTGTCCTATGTCACCCCGGTATTGTGCAGGGTTGGGAGGGGCTACAGCTTTGAGAAATATATTCAGAAGCAACACTCAGACATGCCTGAATGATGCAAAATAGCACTTTGAAGATGTTCTTTATGAGGAACTAACAATATAGCATGGTTAAATACTCTTAATAAGTTTTTAAGCTGTAGCTACTTTTAAGTATGTCTACATAATGTTTATAAAAGCATAATGCTCTCCGCCCAAACTGCTTTCTTTGCTCTATAAGCCTGTATGTACACAGTCAAAAATAGAGGTACGAGACAGGAACATTACTGTACCTGTAGGTACATTTTTTTTTACAAATGTTCTCTCAAAAGTACAATATTGGTCTTTATGAGGCCAGAAGTACCTATATACTATGAAAAAGGGTCCAAAGTAATATAAAGTACAAATTTGTACCATTTCAACCCTAAGGGTACGTATGATTATAGTTATTACATTATGATTTTCATAATAATCATAGTAATAATTATATGTATAATTATACATGTGTTTAGCTTAATATTTATATAATAATTATTCATTTATTATTAGCATCTTTGATTGTTGTCATTATCTCTATTGTATTGACTTTTATTCATAATTTTATTTGGTTTAATTGTGCTTTATTAACTCATACAGCTTGATAAGGTACAGAAATGGACCAGGACCGAAGGTACAGACATGTCTTTCAAAAAGGAACACCTCCAGCGACAAGCGTTTGTACCCTTTTAAGTACAAATTGGAACCTCTATTTTTGAGTGTGTACAGGACACAGTTCAGCTACACATGTGATGTTTCATTATTTTATGTAAAAACCATCATTTTAGCTCATTCTGATTTTAACTTGTTGGCTTGTGTTTGTCGATTAGAACTTTAAATTAAGCATTATCATCCCAAAGCCACACATATTGGAGGGTTTTAAGAGCATTTACAGCTGATTCTCAAGCGATAAAGGCCATTTCCCGTACAATGTGGTTCTAGAAGACTCAGCAGCCGTCTTACAACCTGTTGAGATGATTATATGAAGTGAACGTCTTCGTGCAGAGAGTTTCTAAATCAGTGTTTTTGCTTCAGTGAAGGGAAAAGCAATCGCATTAGGACTTTGTGTTTCTCACTGACAGAATACACAAATAATGATGCTTGCACACATTTGGCTCCAGCCCAGCCGAGTTGAACAGTCTTTGCTTGTCTTCACTAGTTTCTTTGTGTTTACTTTGTTCATTGTGACACCCAGCTGCTCCCCACTGGCACAGCAGACACCAAAGCTGCTCTTGTGGTTGGGCCGTGTGCGTTTCTGAGTGTAAGGCATCACAAGACACCAGGCCTGAGCTTTAAAGTGATTGAAATGCAACATTCCTGATGTGCAGGAGCCGTTTCTCTGTGCACATACGGATGGAGTGATAAGCATCACGGTAATGTGGAAGCAGGGATGTAAAGAATGAAAGAAAAGACCGTAAAGGAAGCAGGAGGTCACATGAATGATGTTGAGGACAGATTTTTTAAAAAAAGGCAGGATTTATGCTGGAAAACGTGTCCTGCAAGGACCACACACAGACTGAACATGCAGGAACTTCTCAACAGTAAAATACTGCAGGATCCACTGAGAAAACCATCAGACCTTCCTGGGATGTTTTTGGTATGAATGTAAAGCTAAGAAGATCATTTCAAACTTTATTTCCCATGATGTCATAATGTAGACACCTTAAATAGGTGCGTTAGCTGATGAGTGTTTCCAAAAAACAGCTCATTTGTTTGGTTCTCCTTATTGTTTTCCAAGTTTTGGCTTTTTACTCAAAATCTTATTAACTTATTAAGAAAAATGCTATAAAGAGAGCCTAAAATGGGGATAGCAGAAATGTAGGAATTATCCTTGAACAAGGATGATTTACTACTGTCTGAATATTCCTGGAACAAAGAGGTTGTTGTGCCCTTTTTCCTCAAGATGACATAATTTAATCTTAACGAAATGTGTGTGACATGCTTAGTGTGAACATCAGAGAAGGTAAAGCAGCTCCTGTTTTTTATCCTTTAACACCTCTTTTCATTTTAGGAGCAAGGATTGACCTCTTTCTTTAACCGAATTCTGCCATTCTATAAATCGGTGGTTACGGATTCTCCTTTGACATGAGAGACAAATAAATAGTCTGAGATTCTTGATCACACTCCAAACACATCTGCAAAATACTTACCAGCAGGTTTATAGCTGGATTATATAGTTGTAAGCTACAGGTCCACTTTTTAGCAACAGTCTTGTGAGTCATGTTGAGTTGATTTTCAAATTTGTTTGTTGTTTAAAAGTCCAGCTGTTTAACTTGTCATAATTCCTCCATCACTTATCATCTCCATAAACTCTGGACTTCCCCATTGTTCCATTTCTGAGTTTAAGATTTAATCTGCTTACGTGACCAACATTATCATCAATATTTGTTTTGTTATGACTGCTTTCCGTGCAAATGGGTGCATTCAATGACAAATTAACTTCACATGTCTTTGTTGTGATACGAAACATTAGACAAAGTACCAAAAGAGTTTAGTGAAATAAAGATGTGATAATTGGTGTTAATAGCAAAGTGAAACGTTAAGTTTAAAGGTGCAGCGTGTAACAAAATCAAAGGTCAGTGACAAAAATTTAATGTCATTAAAAACTGTTTCTATTGGTATCTAATCACTTTACTAAAATAACTTTTCTTTATATTCTCTTAGAATAAACCATTTACGTATATCTACTTCCCATGGGTCTGCATGTATGGCAGCTGCCATATTTGTGCCACCATTTTTACCATCTTTGTGTGTGAAGTGAGAACTCTGCGTTTTAATGCTGCGGTACCAACATTGTTTCAGTGGTGCTAGCGTACCGTTTGGGACAAGCAGTGCATTAAAACGCACTGAAAGTCATTGCCTGTAGTGAGATCATAGCTGCATGTGATTTCACTGGATCCACTGACAGATTAAAATATGTTTATGTCTGGAAGACTTTTGGCCACTCATGGCCACCGTACATTCCTGTATGCTCAGGATTTCAAATGATCTTTAAAGGTTGAATATGGAACATTTTTATTAAAAGCTATATTTTTTCAAAAATAATACCTCCACAGGTCGTTTGGGGGTGTACAGAATGAAAGTACAACATTTCCCAGAAAAATTATATTTAGCCTAAAAATAATTATAAAATAATTTTTTACGGGTTCGATAATGGCATTTTATTTACGTCTATAAGCCAATACACGCCGCCATTGCGGGTTGCCATATACGATCTCTGTGTGGAAACAATATTTCGGTCATAGTCAGGCTTGTACAGGGGAAAACCGTAGAGACGACCAGTGAAGCAGCTGCTTCAGAGCCCTGGAGATATTGTTATCTGTTTCTGAGGAGGAGTGACCTGAGAAGAGCAAAACCTGGAGTAAATTTAGGTGAAGACTTCACTAAATGGACCCACATAAACGTTTTCCACGGAGTAAAACACTGAAATGGCGACTTTCCTGCTGGATCGGTAAGCTAGCTTGTTTGCTAACATAGCTAACGTTAGCCGTCAGTTATAAACTCCTCTGCGTTACTTGTTGGACATGCTGCAGGCTGTTTGTCACTTGGGTATCAGCAGCGAGCCTGGCATCCCAGCGGCTGGAGTTGTTTTTCTGCCGTTGCAACTACAACCTAGACACACGTGATGTCGCTGTTCTGTCCGTATTCCATATTCAACCTTTAAGTCTATGTCTACCACTAGATGCCAGTAATTCTTACACACTGCACCTTTAAAAGACTTTTAAAGTATGTTCACTATCAGATTTTTACTCTAGTTCCTGTCACTTTGTTAAGAAAGGAAGAAAAATAAGTGTTTTTCCCATTTAGCCTAATTTCCAGACTCCCTCGTGGAGTTCATCTCTGAGCTCAGAGCTCCATGGCCTGCAGTAAACATCATCCTGGTCCTGCGTCTGAGGAGTAACAGAGACGTTTTCACTGATACGTTGATGCTGGGTTGGTTTAGTAATGAGATGCTTTGAATGATCTCGTGAACTCAAATGCAACATATCCGACGTACAGCTGTGGTGTTTTGCTTCTGTCAGATTACGATGGGAGCTGACACCAGTCTTCACTGTTGTCAGCATGGTCAGGATGTGTGCGTGTGTGTGTGTGTGTGTGTGTGTGTGTGTGTGGGGTAACAGCTGCGAGGCTCCGGTGGGCTGGCAGGAGGAATGATAAGCATCCATTCTGAGCATTCCTGAGGGCCAAACACTTTCACCTCAGGAAACCACACACACACACACACACACACCCACACACACGCACACACACCTACACATACACACACTGCCAAATGACTGGCACCTTCAAATGCTCCAATTACAGCTCTTTAGGAAAAAAAGCCTACAGTTTTTAAGTTTGATGATCGTGCATGCTCCTTTGTGCACCTGAAGGTCTGTTTCTCATCTTGACTTGCTTTGTCTGGTTGCTGGTTGATGCTCCAGTTCCTCTTCAAGCCATAGTGCCTATTGTGGTATTAAAAGACAGGTTTTAAAAGTATATATGCAATCTATTTCAGTGTTTTCTCTGCTAAATTTGGTAGCTGTGGTGTTATTGACGCACCGTGCTTGTGATACCCTACACAGAAAGAAAGAAAGAGACATTCAAATGTTATCTATTTATAAAGCACTTTTCACAAAGTGCTTTATATATAAAGGCAATTCAAACATGTCAACAATAACATATTTAAATACATATGACTCAATCAAGAAGAGAGAGAAGAGAAGGAAATACAAAGGAAGGAAGGAACAAAGAAAAAGAGAGAGAAAGGAAGGAAAGAAAAAACTTTACCCAGATGTATCGATAAGTGCAGAGCGCTGCGATACATGTTATGCTAGCCAAACTTGGCTGTAAACGTTTTGCTCTAACTAGCCAATCAGAGGACAGAAAATGCTGACATTATTTTGGGCCCGCTAGCTGGCCGTGTGAGGCTAATTTTAAACCTTACTGGTTAAAAAAAAAAGTCCATTTCTAATATCATTAGTGTGACATCAGCCAGCACTACTGGTTCTGAAGGCACAGGGAAGATTAGATTGACATGGCAACACAGAGGCTGAAATCTGATTGGACAAAAAAACTCTAGCAACCACATACATGTAAAGGAAGCAGTGCAGCCAGGAGACCAAGAAATTAAAGAAATCAAATGTTCCGAAAGTCAACTACAGGCATATATAAGCTAAATATGTTCCCCTCGCGACTATAGAAACTAATCTGGTGTTAAATGTTCATTTTTTATGCGTCTAATTTCCAACACAGAAGTAAAACGTTTGACTGTACTGAACCACCGAAGCTCTCGACCAATTTAACAGGTTTGGTTTTAGCACCGGCTTCATCACTCATGTGGATGCTATTTGTAAACATTGATGGATGATTGGACTCCGATCAATGGAATAAAATGGACTAGCCTGTTATGGAGCTGTATGCGCTGGACCCAGAGTCTGATATGGAGTTTTAAGTACATGCAGTACCACAGAGACCCCTGACAAGTTAGACCTGGGATATACTTGCTGTGGACGCAAACGTTCACTCAAGCGGTCTGTGTCGTCTGTGAATATACTTGCTGCAGCACGTCGCGGCCAAAACGCTCAAGCCCGGAGGCCACCGCTAGGAGCAGTACACAGCACTTGGACACTGAGAATGTGAAAAGGTCAATGTGCTGGTCAGATTGTATTTCCAGGGCATATGTGAGTGACCCAGGTGTATGTGGAAAGTGGACAACTTCTTTAAGGAAGAAGTTACTTTTGCTGCTGTGAAAGAAAAAGAGGTCTCATTGCCAGCGGAGGTGGTATGTGCAGCCACTTAACCAAAGTCGCACGAGCACCTCTAGCGTTCAAGTCGATATTGTAGCACGCGGCACAATACCTCACGTCAACGCGAGCGACCTACGTGCTGTAGGTGCGCTGGGAACACATGGGCGCCATGATGCATACGCGGACGTGTCGTCAGCAACAAGTATACTCCAGCCCTAAATTAGTTAACAAGTCATAGGCTAACAGTTCGCATTGAGCTGGGAGATGTTTTTGTTCACCGGTGTTGTCTGTCCGTGAGGCGTTTTTATGGTGGGAACTGTGTCCGGTTTCAGAAGTAATCCCCGAGAAAAACACTTCACCGCCTGAGATTCATGAAGTTGTCAGGACAGGAGTGAAGTTCACACACAAAGTTGAGGGTTTTTTTCTGCTCCTGAAGATGAAATTTAACCACTTCTGGTGAGTCGAGTCATTGTCCAGTACAACGAATAAACTCCCACGCCGAATACAACCTCATTTTTTCCAACTTGCCGTCGTTTAGAGCTAAAAAAAATAGCTTTTCTTCTGAACTCTGGAGCAAACGTCTGTTAGCTAATGGCTGTTTGTCTCTGAGGAAATCTTCTCGCAGCCTGTTTGTTTCTTCCTCAGAGAGTGTGGATTGGTAATGTTAAGTCTTTGAGTTTTCTTGTACAAAATGGGTGCCTTGCTACAATGCATGCGTATTTGTTGCTTCATGATTGGTGCCACCTCATTACGTACACTGGTACGTAAGTGAGTCAGTCGTGTTAAGGGAGCTAGAATGTGGTCTGAATATTCATACATATTACTCAAATATGCACAAATGAAGAAAAAAACGAGGAAATAACAGTAATATGCTTAAAAGCTCTTAAAAGTCCATTTTTTGTGATACAGCCTCTTTTAAACAATGGATTGTGGGTAATAAATTATTACATCTGCAGAAAATAAATTTGGAGTTTAGGTTGTAATTGTATGTTAGTGCTGCTGACCAGCAGAGAAGGCTTTGCTGGCCCTGACGGCCCACCACTGTGAGAAAGTCAGTATTATGTAGCCGCTTCTGTAAATCTGGCATCCTCTGGAAAAAAGTTTGATTGTAAACCTGCAAATGACCTATTCACTCATTAAAAATCCAGTTTGTATCAAAAACACAGCCCTTCATTTGCAGTTTTAGCTAACTGAGGTTTATATCACAGCTCTCCACCTCTTTGGGACAGCTTACCTCCTCCACCGCCTCCTCCTCCCTCTTCTGTTAGGCCCAATCCCAATGTTCCCCCTACTTTCAACCACTAGCCCTCACCCACTACCACTACACCCTCCAACTGAAGCCACAAGGTGTAGGGCTTTGTAATCTTAGGAACTGAGACACCACTTGTTCATGCACGTAAGCGACTGCGTAGTGACTTTTTGTTTTCATCATTTGTCATGCTTCGGTTGTTTAAAGGAGTGATGACATAGCAGTTAAAAACTAGTTTATGTTGTTGGCATTACTGCATATGTAAATACTCCAAAGAAAAAAGCTGCATTTTTTACAGCGGAGTATTGTTTTGAAACGTCAGACCTCACTTCCTCAGTAATACAGTTTGGTCCGGTGATGATATGGAGCTTCACCCGGAGACCACGTTGACTTCATTTTGATTGGCTACACCTTATTTGGAGAATCTAGGTCAAGCTGCGGTCGGAGTTTGCTAAAGGCTAACTGCTAGCAACATGGGCACTTCAGACAGTGTGAGCTACGAGACGGCATTTAGAAAATAAATAAACTTACAGGTAATGACAAGGTTGTGGTCGCCTCCCTCAGTGTTGCTGCAGAAGTTTTCTTTTAAATCCATTTGTTTGAAAACCCAGACCTGACTGCACAGAAGTTACTACTAGCTCCATACACGAAGCTGAATCAGACAGGGAGGGGAGGGGGGGAGCGGACGGTGCATAGACCTCTTATTGGAGCAATTAAATTACGTAGAATGATAGAACTACGTAGAATGATAGCCTGCTGTCTGATTAAACTGTTTCTGAGCAGAGAGACAAAGCTGACAGACCATAAACAGGAACTTTGATTCTCACTCTGGACATTCACATGGCCTCATCAGTGCACAGCAGATCATATTATACCCCCAAAACCCCAGAAAAGTGAAATTTGATGTCATGGCACCTTTAACAAAACAACCACACAGGGAAGAAGTTGCCATTGACGACTGTTGTCTCTTGTAAACTGCTGAAAAGCCTTTGCAAGATTTCATCAGTATTTTAGCCTAGCTAGCGTGGCTACTCTGGCTAACGTTACGAACAAGTGTGTAATCTGTCCATATGTTCATTTGTGGGTTTTCTTCTCCGAGTCCTGTCGCTCTCCGGAGGTGGTTGTTGTTTGATTCAGTATGCAAATGACGACGTGAAGCTCTCTAACCCTTGTCTCTGAGCCTTCCTCAGCAAGTCAGTGTCTGACACCCCTCACTCTGAAGGATTCATACCCCCCTACCCCTCCTTATGTCCACTATCCCTACATACAAAGAGGAATTGGGACAGCACTACCTTCACGGGCACGTGCAAAATTTAGGGGTAGGGCTAAAAGGTAGGGCTAGGGGGTGTATTGGGACGGACCCTAGGTCGTCACATGGCACCTGTGACGTAGAGGGTCAGAGCACCTCAGGCTTTGTTCAGTCGCATTTGTGAACACGTATCTGTGTGTCTGCACTGTTTCAACAGACATGTTGAGGTATGATGCATCTTTCTACGAGCCGACTCACCTGCTCTCACCACAGCAACGTTGTAAAGCACAGAAAGTAAACATCGGACAACAGGATGCTTTTATGAACCGACTGTATTTCTATGTGTTTAATTTTGTCAGTTGGCCAAATGGGAGTGCTTTTTTAAAAAAATGATTTTTTTTTTGTTCTCTAAATTTCTATTTCATCAGCAGCCAACGGGGATCAAGATAATGATAACATCCATTCCCGTGTACTGACTTGATTAACATTAAGTTCATGTCCAATTCTCTTCTTCTCTTCTTACACATGACCTTTCATTTATTCTCTCCTCTTCTCCTCATCTCACCATCTCACGTCGTCTGCCACCTGTCATTTGTCTCCCATCCCTCCCAGTGTGTGGTAAATCTCATCAGTGAGCTCCAGGAGCAGATGTGCAGGTTTCAAGAGGAGATCAGCACTCGCATCCAGGAGAAACGGGCCCTCGAGGAGAAGGAGGCCCAGCAAGGAGAACCTGGGGGCCGCTCAGCCCAGGGCTGCAGTCCTCAAACCGGGCTGACTGGCTCAGACCTCAGTCTGTCTGCCTCCGATACCCGGAAACACAAGGGAGGACAGACTGTGCACGTAGGGAGACTTGATGGATGAACTCATCTTACCCTCCTTCCCCATCATTCCTTCTCTTCTTCTCCTCCCCCTTTTTTAACCAGTCCGCACACCACCTGGTATTTGGAATTTCCCACAGAATCAAACTAACAACCTCTCTTGTAAGTGTGTGCGCTGCAGGATATTGGGGTCACGCTCTACTCTGGTTCTTGCAGAAATGAAGACTGGATTGGTTTTCCAAATGATTCCACACATTTGAGGAGTTTCTGACCTATAAGATATTCACGCGGCCGGACGTTTGTCTCTGTCGGAGAGTAGACGATCAGAAATCCGACGTTTGTCTCTGTCGGAGAGTAGACGATCAGAAATCCGACATTTGTCTGTCGGAGAGTAGACGATCAGAAATCTCTCGTCTGCTCTGCTCCTCAAGTATCTGAAACATTTGGAACGAATTCCTACCTGATCAGGGATTGTCTTAAATCAGTGTCTGAATCTAGATGGTGTTTCTCTGTGATTTGATGTGGTTTGTTTGCATGACGATTGTTCCTCTATTTACTAACAAAGTTTGTCTGCTTCCTCCTACACTGACCAGGTGGATGGGTCATGTAATGAACAGTAATCGTGTACAAAGTTTCCCTCAGACAGTGGTAATGCTCTGCTGGCAGCCCCAGATACAGTAGCAGATGCATTGAGCCTCATCTGGGCCACTTCTGGCCCTCACAGCCCAGTTATGGCCCAGATTTGGCCAAATATTCTTTGCTGTCTGGGAAATGTGCAACCCGGACGGCTTCCAGCCGTGTTCTGGGTTCATCCTTTTCCTGGCTCTTGATAACCGCACGCTGTGGTGTCTGTTTCAGGAGGATCGTGTTTCCTATATTAACCACTGCACTGTCCGGCCCTGGAGACCTTTATAACTGAATATGAACCTGATGTCTGAATACCCTCATGTTTACGTGTTAGCATGCATACAGTCCAGCACTCTAGACAAACCTGCTGATTTCTGACAGTTTGAGGAGTTTCTGACTTTTGAAACTTGCATGAACAAGTTTGGTGTTGAATCTGGCATGTAACCAGACGGTGCTGTGGTCTGGTTTGTTTGCAGGATTTGGTTCAAGAAGTTAAGCAGCTGAAGAGCAAAGTGGAGGAGCTGGAGGGAGAAAGGAACCAGTATGAGAGGAAACTCAGAGCCACCAAGGTATGCACAATCATGCTTGCTTACATGTGTATAAACATGTCATATGTTGTGTGTTTTACTGGAATCAGCTGTAGATAAGAAACAGATTTTCACCCTGTACCAGTATCACAAAGCCCCGAGGTATGAATAGAAGTGGCTCCATGGTCGTGTATGATATAGATTACTGCAGAGGAAAACATCTGCAGCGCTAATGTGATCTTCGTATATCAGATCTTTATCAGAGCTTACAAAGAAATGAAAAGGACACCTTGTAACGATGCACATAGACCACATTCATGAGCGCGATCCTTGTTCCTGATCCATAAATTATTCCACAGATAATTTGGTTCTCCTATTTATCAGGTCAAGTGGTAAAACGTAAACACTTAAGGAACTCAAGAAAATATTCCTGCTTTTCAAGCTTACCTGTAGAATCAAAAACATAAGATGGGTTCACGTTATGTTATGGTATCATGTTACGTACAGTCGTCCTCAAAATTATTCATGCCCTCCAATTAAAGAAAAGGCTAAATTCACAATATTAATTAATTTAACAGGAAACTAAAGAAATAATAATAAATAAAAATTGACAAAATTAAAATATAGTGAAATATGTTGCTTTTGAATTGTGGTTAAAAATAATAATAAAAAAACAAACAAAAAGAAAACTGTGCCAGACACATTAGAACACCTTTTCCATGAACAGTGGACCAGAATACCTGTCAACAGGTGCAGACGTCTTTTTGAACATTAGAAAAAACACCTGATTGCAGTGATCGCCTCAAAGTGTTGCTCTATAAAATTTTAATTCAGGAGCCCCATCATGCTTGTTTACTTGTTTTATTTTCTGTGTGTTTGTTTTTAATGTTTCTTTCAAAACACTATTCAAAATCAGTGTCATGATTTCCATAAAATTTTTATGTAGTATTGCTTTAGTCAATTTCATCTCATTTCACTGACAGCAATTTTTTTTTTCCCTTCTTTAATTTGAGGGTATGAATTATTTGAGGAAGATTGTATCTTTTCACAAAACCACCTTGCTGTTTCTCCCATTTTCCAACATCAGATGGGCTCTGAATGATGCTCTAATCTGCATTACTTACATTGTGTTTGACAATAAAAATCCTCTTTCAAGCAAGTTTTTAAGAAAATCTTTGTTCATAGTGAAGCATAAAACAATCACCTGTTCTTTGTACTCACCGACATAAATGAATTATCCCGAGTGGCAATTGAACGCAACTGTTATGTATAATCTCGAATCACCTGCTGATATTCACTTTGCACACAACAGAGTTTTGTTTCTCTGAGGAGCACAGAACCAGATTAAACTTGTGTATTTTATTGGGGGGGGATTAGTGTACATAAATGTACATTTGAAGTTTGATTTTTATTGCACATCATTACAGAAGTTGCCACAGAATGCCTTCATGTTTCTGGTCTGCTCTTTGTTCTCTGCCACTTACAAAATAATAACAATAACAATATATTTTATTTATGTAGTGCTTTTCATAAAACTCAAAGCTGCTGTACATGTAAAAAATAAAAGAACAGTTAAAAGCAACTGTATATAAAATGTTTAAGTGTGTTGCAACATTTTTTTAGTTGAACTGGTGACCCATACGTTTGGAGTGTGCCCACATTCTCCAGTCCTGTCTTCAAAAATGTTAATAAATGATTGCTTCATTTGGATTTTTTAACTGAGATAGTTTGAAATTGTGCTAAGAGTCGCAATGGAAACACTTCGCAAGGGTAGGAACTTTAAAACACAATAAACCTTTATTTCCATGCATGATCATGTTTAAGTTCTGTGTACCAGTGTATTGTTAGTGTGACTGTG
Organism: Atherinomorus stipes; assembly: GCA_023101725.1. Taxonomy (NCBI): domain Eukaryota; kingdom Metazoa; phylum Chordata; class Actinopteri; order Atheriniformes; family Atherinidae; genus Atherinomorus; species Atherinomorus stipes. Next base: position 225,319 of record JALJCO010013115.1, on the reverse strand, counting down.
TGTGGGCTAAGAAAGACTAAGTTAGAGTTAAAATAAAAACAGAAAACTACACTGCCTGGCCAAAAAAAAAGTCACCACCAAAAAAAAAAAGGTCATTCACTCTAATACTTTGTTGGACCGCCTTTAGCTTTGATTATACGGCACGCATTCGCTGTGGCATTGTTTCTAAAAGCTTCTGCAATGTCAAAAGATTTATTTCCATCCAGTGTTGCATTAATTTTTCACCAAGATCTTGCATTGATGATGGTAGAGTCTGACCGCTGCGCAAAGCCCTCTCTAGCACACCCCAAAGATTCTCAATGGGGTTCAGGTCTGGACTCTGTGGTGGCCAATCCATGTGTGAAAATGATGTGTCATGCTCCCTGAAACAGTCTTTCACAATTTGAGCTCGATGAATACTGGCATTGTCATCTTGGAATATGCCAGTGCCATCAGGGAAGAAAAAGTCCATTGATGGAATAACCTGGTCATTCAGTACATTCAGGTATCAGCTGACCTCATTCTTTGAGCACATACTGTTGCTGAACCAAGACCTGAGCAACTGCAGCAACCCCAGATCATCACACCGCCCCCACAGGCTTGTACAGTAGCACTAGGCATGATGGGTGCATCACTTCACCTGCCTCTCTTCTTACCCTGATTCGCCCATCACTCTGGAACAGGGTAAATCTGGACTCATCAGACCACATGACCTTCTTCCATTGCTCCACAGTCCAATCTTTATGCTCCCTAGCAAATTGAAGCCTTTTTTTCCGGTTAGCCTCATTGATTAGTGGTTTTCTTACGGCTACACAGCTGTTCAGTCCCAATCCCTTGAGTTACCTTCGCATTGTGCGTGTGGAAATGCTCTTACTTTCAGTATTAAACATAGCCCTGAGTTCTACTGTTGTTTTTCTTCGATTTGATCTCGCCACACGTTTAAGTGATCACGATCATTCAGGATTTTTTTCCGGCCACATTTCTTCCTTGAAGATGATGGGTCCCCACTATCCTTCCAGTTTTTAATAATGCGTTGGACAGTTCTTAACCCAATTTTAGTAGTTTCTGCAATCTCTTTAGATGTTTTCTCTGCTTGATGCCAATGATTTGACCCTTCTCAAACAGACTAACATCTTTTCCACAACCACGGGATGTGTCTTTCGACATGGTTGTTGAGGAAATGAGAAGCAACTCATTGCACCAGTTGGGGTTAAATAACTTGTTGCCAGCTGAAAGATAAGGCTCGTACCTATTTGCTTACTTAAATTCAGGTGGCGACTATTTTTTGGCCAGGCAGTGTATTTTGCATGGTTTAAAGAAAAGAAAAAATCAAAAGAAAACAGGAAAATAAATTATGAATTGGTTTCCAAATGTGGGCTATCATTAGTTTAAATTAGCTGCCCAATTATCAGCATTGTCTGAAAAGCACAAAACTGTTTTTCTGACCATTCTACACTTTCTCAAAGTTTTCCAACCAGCAAGATTCGTTTCGTTTCATCCAAACCAGCGATACAGGCAGCAGGTTCATTCAAGGTTCATTCGGCTGCTGCGTTCAAGTGTTGCCGTTTAAAATGGTTAAACACAAAAACCGCACACATCTCTAATATGTGGGTTTTAAAAAACAGAAGAGCTCGAGCCGGCCCGAGGTAATGATATGGTCATTGGCCCGGTCCGTGGGCTGTTGGCCCCCCCCGGGCCTGGAGCTCCATTGCAGGGCTCTATTATGAACTATTTTTCTCTTTAAATTTTTAAGAAAAATTGTATTTTCTCCCATGAGACTGTTTTTGATAAACTTACCATCTAATTTCCCCGTTAGTCATCTGAATGTATTTGTTAAATAATGATGAACAGAGATTTCTTTCCTGACATATTGCGTGACATTCTGAAGCGGTCACACTGCTGTTGCTCCTCTGTGCTTACAAAGCTTCCTTCCTCCTCTCTTCTCTGTTAACCCCTCTCTACCACTGGCTCTCTTCACTCTTTTTTTCCCCGCTCTTCTTTTCTTCCCACATCTCAAACTCCTGTCATTTCCCTCTTCCTGCCTCTCTCTAGCTCTCCATCTCTTACTCTCTCCATGTGTGTTACCAGTCGCTCATGACCCAGCTGTCCAGCCTCAAGCTGACTGTGGAGCACACACAGCTGGAGAAACAGCACTGGGAGGAGCGCTGGCGCAGCGCACAGGTGCCTCCTCTTCCTCCTGCTCTCCCCTCCTGTCACTTCTTTGTGTCCGTGGCTTTTCTATGATAAAGACTGATCCTTTTTTATGCTCTGCATGCTTGCATTGGTCCTCAACTCTGCTCCTCGTGTCTTCTTTATGCATCTCCTCTGTCAGGTTTGCAGCATTTCCCCTTTTTACTGAATCTGTTTTGGTTTTTGTTGGTCATGTAAAGCTGAATTTTTATTTAATTAGGCAGGAAAGGTGACGTTTTATGTGATTATGTTCAGAAACAGACATGGAGAATCCATTCTGCTACTTCTCTCGCTCTATCCTTTTTCTGCAAGGTGGTATGGATACTGAAACTTGTATGATCATAGTATATACATGTACTACTCACAAAAATTAAGAATATTTGGCTTTTTGTATGATGTCACAATAAACTAAAATCCAGGTGAACTGAATCAGACTTTCTCTAAACTTTTAAATGCACATGTGCAGTGTTTAGTGTTAATATATTTATTGCACATCATGTTCTCCAAAAAGATAATTAAACATACAAAAAAATACAAAACAAGTGTCTAAAACCACGACTTGACCTATAAATGTTTGGGTTCAGTGACATCTTGTTTCTAAACTGTCGTCTTTACCGTACTGTTCACATTTAGACATCATCAGACCAAGACGACACCAAACACATGACAAGTTATTGACCGTTTTATCTGTGGTCTGTCCACCACTGTTGGTAGCTTTTCCTTCGGAGGAATTACCACATCATATTTCCAGTTAAATGTCCAACATTTATGATGTAATGTGAGGTATGAACTTTTTACAGTTACAGACACATAACGTAACTTTAAGACCTTAAAAATCTGCGTTTCTGACTCGTTTTGATGGCACGCCAACATTCATTATGCGCATTTTCAGGCCGTCACTGCCCAGAGGCGTCCCGAGGCCTCTGGGCTCAGAGCTTCAAAGTTTTCAGTTTGTTGGTGTCTGGGTAGCGAGCTGCTCTCTCAGCTGTGCGGGGGCGCGCCCCAATGGGCATGTAGAATGTTGAGAAAACCTCCCAGTAACCGAGGGAGATACATAGGCGCCGGTCTACATTTCTACCTGTGGGTGCTGTGAGTGAAGGCCGTACAAGACGCCAAGATGTATTCAGCAAAATTAATTTCCCATTGTTAGTGGAATTTGTGGCTTATTATTTTGTAAAATGTATGAATGTATAATTAAACCTGCAGGAATACAGGCTTCAGCTTTTCAAACTGCATCACCCAGAAAGTCAGTCCTCAAATATTACTTGTATATCTTTCTGGAAATTAAATAAAACTGTAGTTTTGATGTCTGTTTGAACAGAAAAGTAGCTGTCAGAAGGGGGAATTGGATACATTACATCCCCCTTAGAGAGATGAATGTAGAAGAGACCAGATCTGAAGACCTGAAAATAAATACATATCACACATCTGCCTACGCTGGCAGGGTCGTGTGGTTCTTTGGCAGATTTTTGCACTTTGGCATCTACAAACAAAGCTCCGTCTTCATCCTGTCTCCTCTCCGAGCTCTGTCCAGCCAGTAAAAGTCAGTGATGTTGACTCTGGTAGTATCTGTTGCTCTCCCACCTTCTCTCTGTCTTTTACTGGCTTTCTGCAGTAATCTCCTGGGTTTCTTTGCTAAATCAGCCATAATTCACATTCAAAAGGGACTTTGTGTTTATACTGAGCTCTGGCATGTGATGCAGTGCTGCAAAGCAACATGCAGCCGTAAAGTGATGCTCTGGGCTGGAACACAAAGTTGTGAATTGTGGCTTCTCGGCCTCAGGCAATTACAGCGTCAGGAATGCGCATAATGAAGTCTGAGTACCATAAAAACAAGCCAAAAGGTCAGAAATTGTGTAATATTGCTTTGACATCATGTGACATCATGTAACCCCAGCAAACTTTGTGCACCTCTTCCATACAGGCTTCATTAAGTCACCTTTTATCAATGAAACAATTCATACAGCTTTGAGATTTCAAACCGACGTGTGTTGACTTCATCTCTGTGTGCAGTTTAGTGAGTTTTTGTCATAGTCAGTGTGTGTGTGCGTGCATGAGCATGTGTTGCTTGTGTTTGCAGCAGACTTGTCAGATCATTAAAGAAGCGTTTTTATTTGCAGTTCATCTGTCGCAGTGAATTGACCTCATCCAGCCACCATACGTGGAACTGAGTTGTTAAAATGATTTACACATCAGATACAAGTATCAGCCTAAACTTTATATGGATGAACACTTTATCCATATTTTTTAAAAACTCTACACCTGAGAGCAAAGAGATGATAATTTACGGGTGAACCTTTATGCATATTTTTCATTTAACTGATCAGATGAGTGTGAAGCGGGACGTTGATTCTTGAATTTGTCTAAATACAGTCGTCCTCAACATTATTCATCCCTTCCAGTTAAAGAAAAGGCTAAATTCAGAATAGTAATTCCAACAACAAGAAATTAAAGAAATAAATAATAAATAAAAATGTGCAGAATTATAATTTAGTGAAATAAAATGTTGCTTTTGAATTGTGGTTGGAAATGATCATTTAAACAAACAAACAAAAATGTGTTTCCCGTGAACAGTGGACCAACATACCTGTCAACAGGTGCAGACGTCTTTTTGAACATTAGAGCAAACACCTGATTGCAGTGATTGCCTCAAAGTGTTGCTCAACATTTAGTTTCAGAGCCCCATCATGGTTACTTGTTTTATTTTTTGTGTGTTTGTTTTTAATAAAATTTTCAAACCACAATTCAAAATGAATGTCATGATTTTCATAGAATTTTTTATTTATTGTTACTTTTGTCAATTTCAACCTATTCACTGACAGCTGATTTTTTTCCTTCTCTAAATTGAGGCCATGAATAATTTTGAGGACGACTGTGTGTTTCTGGTTGTCCCGGCCTCATTGGAAGTGATGGGAGGTGGAAAACTGTTTCAGACACCCAGTGAAGTGTGAATCAGCCCGTAGCTGTTCGTCACGAGGCGGACACGTCAGTCACATTAGCTGTCAAATGATGATAGATGGAAGGTGGTACCCTGATGCATATCTCTTTTTTTTCATGCAAAATGCTTATTGTGTCTGCTGTGCTGTCTGTAAATATGGAGATGGCTGTGGTGGATGTTGGCTAAACACCTTGTAAAGTGGAGCTGATTCCGGCAAAAATATGACAAAAACCACATATGGCTGCATGAGTGCTGCTTTCTTTTTCCTAATGAAGTTCTGTGCAAGTTTGTTGGCTCATCGAGCTGTGCATCCATCTCTGTTCAGCCCATTAGTCTTTACATTTATCAAACGACTTGTTTTAAGGAAATACATGTCGCTCAGTTGCCTCGGATATGCATTATGTAGATCTGGAGGACTAAGCCAGCTCAGTCATTTACTTTGTCTTCCTCCACAGGCAGAAATCTCAGAGCTGCAGCAGATCTTGGCCACCAAAGATGCTGAGATCGAGTGCCTGCAGACCCAGCTGCTGGCCAGAGGCGGCAGCGCCAACGACAACGCAGAGCGAGGTACGCACTGCTGACGGTCTGACCAATCACTTCAGATCTGCTTCTGTCAGTGCAGATGTGTGAGAGACGGCCAGCGATAGGCTCACCTGTCAGCTCCGATTACTAAAACATCTAATCAACATGTCCTTCTCTCCTCTGAAATGCATTTTGCTTGTTCCTGACTCTCTGCTGCCCTCTGCTGTAGAGGAGGTGTATATCAAGCAGCTGATTAACAAATGTAAGGCATGGTTGTGCTCGCTGTTGCTGTGGGTCTTTCTCCAACCAAACTTCCTACCAGTGAGGACGCTTGATAGATGATTCCTTCTTTTAGCTTTCTGTGGTTATGAAATGTAAAAATCACCAGTAAGCATTTAAAAAGTTTTGGTTTGAGACTGAACCACATTAACTGTGTGTGTCCTTCAGTGTCCTGCATTTGAAGTGCGGTAAGCTTCTGCATCCTTTCAAACAAACAGTGTTTCTTCAAATTAAAAATGACGATGTTATCAAACCTTATAACTTAGTAAGATGTTGGTATATGTGATGCGAAACTTCTGTAATATCGTTCTTGGTTATCAAAATTCTTGCCGTCTATATTAAATGCAGCTACAGACGAGCCAAGATTTTAATATCCTGACAAGTAAAAGAGAGAGAAATTTCACAGCAGCTGTATTATTGAAAGTGGCTCCCAAGCAGAGATAACGTTACATACTGCAAAGATCTGTCCGACACGCTGCAGCTCTGCAGACACACGCCCTCTCTTTTCCCTTATTTCTGATTTATCTGTCTAGTTTTGTCGTCTCTCTTCCTCTTCGCAGCTTCCCCTCAGATTAAGACTGATGACTACATTTGAACCGACATCATTTCACAGTAATTCTGTCATGAGTTTCTTTCCAATTTCCCAGATTTGCACAGACATCAGCAACATTGAAGACAAGTTTATATCGTGCTTACTGCAAATGTCCATTTTCTTTTACATTTTAGACATAGAAGTAGCTACAGCTCAGTGCTGCTCCTTTTAACAGTGTAGTCATTTATAAATTGTGCAGAACTAGCTGCACAGAAACTTTTCACACCTGAAAGACCCACTACGTTACTTTTCCACCATAAAAATATGTGTTTCGTACTCATTTTGATGTCACTATGCGTCATTATGCGCATTTTTAAGCCGTCACTGCCCAGCGGCGTCCCGAGGCTCAGAAACTGCACTATGCAACTTTTTTCATCCAGGACGCGGCTGTGATGTTGCAGCTGACTATTTACTAGCAAACAGATATGAACCAGACATGAACACAGCGGGTGTTTTGAATGAGCATCATGTCGAATTCAGTAAAGAAACACAAGGAAACACTACCGGAGGAAGAGAGAGAGAGGAAGGGACAAGCCAAGACTGTCGTTGAATCACAGTACAGGTACCATGAAGAAAGATGCCAGTTTAGCCGTTGAACGGGGGCATGTCGCTGAGAAAACTGCTAAGTTATATTTTGGGTTTTTAAAGGTAGAAGAAGTTCCCCCTGAAAATAAATGCTAGACTTGTGCAAGTGAAATTTGTCAATCAGCGCTGGCCTCTTCTCTCGTATAGTGGTGAGTTTGTTTGCAACTCCCTCTCCCTCTGTCTGTAATTCACCTTTTCCCTTTGTTTTGGTGTGTTTGGGACGTTTCTGGGTGGAAATTTGTTGATATCGCCAGCCAGTAACAGAGCTAAGGAGAGCTAAGGACATAGCGCTGTAAGCTCATGATTGGAGCAGATGACAGTCACTTGAACTCTCAAAAGACAGATGCAGTGAAGAAAGGTGTTACGTCTCAGCTCTGCTAGAGGTTGGGGACGCAAACAAAAGACTGGTTTCAGGTGGAGAAAAGATGTTTTATTATTGTTCAGGAGGTGAATTAAAGGCATAAACGCAAAACCTGGAAAAATTATGTCACAAATCTAACAGCTGGTGCGCTTGCGGGTGCGCTCGCGGGTGCGCTGCGCGGCGCACAGTGAACGGTGTAAATGCTCGCGCCGAGGAAGTCGCAGCGAAGCCGCTGCACTCACATTACGGACCAGTTGTAAAGCCGGGGTTACACTGAAAGGGGAACCAAATGGGGAAAAGCAACACAAACCTAGTCTATCAACCAAAAAGGGAACGAGCAGCACCATTAGCTAAAAAGTAACTCCACCAGCTATCCCAACTCCAAACTACCAGTGCAACTTACAAACATAAGGGACTCAACGAAAGTTTTGCTGAACCAAAGATCTGCTCTACAGTACAGATCTGGTAAAACGGAGGGGAACAAAAGTTTTGCCGAACCAAAAATCTACATTCAACGTAGATCTGGCAAAACGGAGGGGAACAAAAGTTTTGCCGAACCAAAAATCTACATTCAACGTAGATCTGGCAAAACGGAGGGGGACGAGTTTTGCTAAAACAAAAGAACTACAAAATGGACCTAGCAAAACGAAGGGAACAAGTTTTACCCAAACGAAGATCTGCTAGGCAGACCTGGTAAAACAGAGGGGGAAACTAGTCTTGCCAAACTGAAGCTCTACAAAGAGCTGGTAAGACAGAGGGGCACATGTTTTGCTCAACTGAAGGTCCAAAACATACACAGAAGGCCTGTCAAAATAAGGTCCTGCAAAACGAAGGCCAACCACTAGAGACCAAACAAAGGCCAGCCAACCAGACAAAACAAAGGGGAACAAGTGATGCATTCATTCAAACCTTAGAGTCCCAAAAACCAGAGCAACACATTTGCTCAAAAAGGCAGCGGACACAGATGGTGCAATTCAAAACCACCAACGTAGGTGGAGGGTGCAGAAGCTTGAGCTGATGCAGGTGTCAGCCGAGCCCCACCATGGGCTCCAAAGCTGTCTGAGAGCGGCTCGTACATGGGAAGCGCAACTGGTGCGGTAAAAAGAGTTTTAGATAGTGCACGTTGGAAAACCAGGGTTAATATTGGTTTGGCTTTTACCTGCATCTGAGCTCTGAAGGAGAGGCTTGAAGCTGAAGAGTGATGCGACCATTAGCCTGAGGGGAGGAGCTCTCAGTTTGAATAGTGCTTACAAACAGAAACGGGGAGGAACTCCGGACTCAACCTTTAAAGTTCTAGATTGTTTCTTTATGATGGGATGAATTGCATTTAATACTTAACTAGAAAAGCACTCCTGAGAACACAGACCTCCGCCAAGCAGCTCCACTCCCTTACTGTATTTTTGTGTGTTCTGGATCTGAATCAACTTTTGAAACATTGCAGAACTCATTGAGATCCTTTCTTGTAATTTTTTATCAAACACTCGGGCCATTTGTATGAAGTTATATGCAAAAATTCCAAAATTCGGCCTATTTCACAATGATAAACATTCCTTCAAAACATTCCTGGATCCAGAAGGTGATCCGGATCACCACCAAAATTGAATGGGTTTGTCCTTGGGCTGAGACACACGGCTGGTGAAAATTTCAGGTCAATCCGTCCAGAACTTTTTCTGTAAAGTTGTTGACAGACACACAGACAGACAAACCAACACCACTAAAAACATTACCTCCTTGGTGGAGGTAATAGTAATTAAAATCGTTCTCTTGATCTTGATCTGCATTTTTATTCTGATTGGCGTTCGATCAGATCAAAACGGCTCTATGTAAACGCAGCTATTCACTCTAGTCTAATCTCTTGCTCTGCACTTTCTTGCGGGGCAACGGCGGCTATAGAAATGTACATAATGAATGTCAGTGTGCCATCAAAATGTGATATTTTTAACTCTTTAAAGATGCACTACAGAACTTTTTGCTGTTGTCTGTGACACGCCCCCCATCGACAGCTAAACTGGCATCCATTTTCGTCCTACCTGTACTGTGAGCTCACTCCAGCCAGTGAATCTAATCTTGACTCGTCTTATTTCTTGTTCTGTCCCTTCCTCTTTGTCTCTTCCTCCAAAATGGTTTTTTGCCTTTCTTTGCTGAATCCGACATGATGCACGTTCCAAACACCCGCTGTGTTCATATCCATTTGCTAACGTTTGCTATTCGGCTGCAACGTCACGCAGGATGCTGCTGGGCAGTGACGGCTCAAGAAATGCACATAATTAATGTCGGTGTGTCATCAAAACGAGTCAGAAACGCAGATTTTTAAGGCTGAAAAGTTACATTGTGGGTCTTTAAAGTTTGCACTTTAATAAAAGCAAGAGAAAATGTTTTTGTCTTTTTTTCTTAAGATTTTTTTAAAACAAATAATTGAGATAGAAGCTATTGAAACATTAATGAGATTACAAACACTATTGGCATTACATACCCAAACCAAGTGGTAGAGATGGCTCCAGCAGGTTTATCTTCACAAATTTTTGTTAAAATTCATCATAGTCACAGAAAAATTTGCTCTATCATACCAGAGCAGGCTGTTTAAGGGTTAAGGAATGTGGATATTGGACACAGTGAGTGATTGCTCTGCATTCCTGTAAGACGGGATGTTTCCTCTCATACCACGCAGACATTTGATGTTAAAGACTATGATGTGCTGCATCATAGTCTGAGTCTCCGCTGTCTTCACCAGTCTGCGTCCTGAGGAGGAAGATGAGAGCAGTTTGTCTCTCTGTGTTGACAAGCTGGAAACATCAGGACTCAAGCACCTATAAAACACAAAGATGCATCATGCGTGCATCACCTAGTCTCGAAACAAACAAACAAAAAAACACTAAATGTTACACAATATTGAGAAATATCATCATTCATGGCTTTGACATTTTGGTCTCTTATATCTTTTTACATGAAGATTATATGCTAGTTTTGAGAATTTGAAGCAATTAACATTTATGTCAAACATATACAGTCGTCCTCAAAATTATTCAGACCTTCCAATTGAAGGAGGGTCGCAACGCGTCGGCCCTTTTAGATTTTTTGTTTTTCCGTGAGTTAGTAAAGGCTTTTTAATAGTTAGAAAATTCTCCAAAGTGCCTTTGATTTATTTTTGGTGGGCTCTTTGCCAAATGAGATTATTTTCCCTTTTTTGGAGCAAAGAAACCCCACACCCAGATAACTCAAGACACCAGCAACACCCTTTGATCTAAAGAGCACCTGGAGAAACTATAATCAAGGACCCAGCAGCGCTTCCAAACTGGTGTCAATCATCATTCATGTCTTTGATATTTTGGTCTCTTATATTTTTTACATAAAGATTATATGCTAGTTTTAAGAATTTAAAGCAATTAACATTTTTGTCAAACATATCGAGTCTTCCTCAAAATTATTCATACCTTCCAGCTGAAGAAAGAAAAAAATCAGCTGTTAGTAAAATAAGTTGAAATTGACTAAAGTCATAATAAATAAATATTTTATGAAAATCATGACATTGATTTTGAATTGTGGTTCAGCAAAATATTAAAAACAAACATAAAAAAAATAAAACGCGTGAACAAGCATGATGGGCCCGAACCAAAAGTTTTGCCAAGCAAGCACTTTAGTTTCAATCACTGCAATCATGTGTTTTCTCTGATGTTCAAAAACACGTCTGCACCTGTTAACAGGTATGTTGGTCCAGTGTTCATGGGAACGTTGCTCTGAGTTTGGATAGTTTTGTTTGTTGTTTTTTTTTATTATTATTATTATTATTTTCAACCATAATTAAAAACAGACATTATTTCACTATATTATAATTTTAAATTTTTATTTATTATTAGTTTCCTTTTATTTACTATTATGAATTTAGCCTTTTCTTTAATTGGAGGTTATGAACACTTTTGAGGACAACTGTTTTAAATGAAGCAAATGCTCTCTAAGGAAACTATAGCTTTGAAAACTTAGCTTTTAGTTGCTACGGACACCTTTATTTAATCATTTAGAAAGGGACAACGTAGTTTAAACATCAGTGTTGCTGTTCGAATCATCACATCAGACTTTAAGTAGAAGTTAATGTACATCTGTAGTCTTTGCCAAGAATAGACACCTTCAGGCGAGCTGGGAGAGTTTAAGCTCATGTAGAAAACTTCAGTCAACACGGTAACCAATCAGGATGTAAATCTTTGTGACTGTGCTACAGAGAAATTACCAGAATATCCGAACCATTTAAAATAAAACATTTAAGTTTAATTCTTGCTTTTGGTTTTAATTGAAACTAAATTAATCAAAGAAATTTTGTGTCACCTTTGAATGAGGTTCGGGGAGTTTTTGAAGAAACGTCGGGGTTGTGATATCTTGATTTGCTAGTTTGAAGTTTTATTGCCCCTATAGTTCCTATAATTAAGTTAAATTGCATCCCCACACTTTGAAGTGAAATTCCCCGTAAAGATGAGTCTGTATTTGAAAGGATGATCTTTGTCAGTGGGTGCAGGTTGGTGTTTGTGTGAGCAAGCCTCATTCATCTTTTCCTTGCTTTGCTGCACACAGTTATTGTGCTTTATGTTGGAAAACGTCCCCGTTCGTCTCAGGTGATGGTGTGTGGGTATTTGTGCTGTCAGTGTTTATTTGTCTTGCTTGTTTATTTGCATTACCATGCCTGTCGTGTCTGTCGCCAGCACCGCTCCAGGCACCCGTCAGACGCCGTGAATTAACTAGCACGAGGATCCATTTTCATTTCTTTTTGTTTTTCCCTCCTTAGACCAGGAATACCAAAGGCTGAAGGTGGGAATGGAGTCTTTGTTAGCTTCAAATGATGAAAAGGTAAATTAACATGTTCATTTCCAACGACAACTCTAACCTGTCTGGTTTCAAAAGCCTTAATATTTCTGGTTTGGTGACAACAGGATCGGCGCATAGAGGAGCTGAGTGTTCTGCTGGGTCAGTACAGGAAGATGAAGGAGGTCATTGCACTCACGCAAGGTAAGAGTTGCATCTGGCAGTAAAAAAGCAGACGGATCTCCATTTTCTTCTGTAGCTGATGATGATGTTTTTATCTGCAGGGAGTAGTGAAGAGGAGCTGAGCGGCAGTTTGAAGCTCAGAGCCATCACGCAGAAAGCTCACTCTGACATCATGAGATCAGAGGTACGGTCACACGCAACCTGTAGATCAGGGGTGTCAAAGTGATTCCAGAAAGGGCCGTGTGGCTGCTGGTTTTCTTCCAACCAAGCAGTAGCACACCAGACTCCACTCATCTCATCAAGTCTTCAAGTTAAGACTGGATTTCCTTGATGAGCTGAGTGGAGTCTGGTGTGCTACTGCTTGGTTGGAAAGAAAACCAGCAGCCACACGGCCCCTTCTGGAATCACTTTGACACCCCTGCTGTAGATGGTCACGCTTTCAGCTTTGACTTCACATATTACCTTCAAATGGTTAATGATGTTTCGTGTTTGCAGATGTCATCACGAGGATCTTCTCCGCTCATGCTGTCCTCATCCCCTTTCCAGAGAGAACTGGATTCAAGGTTCCAGCTCGCACCACACACAGGCCCTGTTCACACGACACCGCTGAGGCGGTAAAACGCAAGAGTCCAGTCGCTTCTGGCCTCTCGTTTACATGGTAACAGAATTCTGAGGGGTTCAAACGCAAATATCTGACAACGGCCTCCAGAGTGAAATTTTCTGACAACGCAAGTCGAGTCCGGACAGTCTCAGACCTCAGCGGGTCTGAGGGTGCTTTCACACCAGGATAGTCCAGGACTTGGTCCAATTGGGCGGGGATTTCGGAAAAATTTCACACCTTTCTTTGATTTGGTTTGCAGTCAAAGTGCAGTAACTGAAGTGGACCAAACCACTGTAGTTAGAACTGCTCACTCGCGGGCGATGCTCCCCAATACACCCACTGATCAATGATGAAGACGCAGGAAGAAGAAGGAAAATGGACTCCGTGATTAAAGTGGAAATCTTTCTGCTTCTTATTACTTGCCCATTCCATCTCTGTCTACATGTTTTCCAGTTGTTTTTCATTATTGTTTTGACCTCGGCTTCTTCGAACACGTGCTGTTTGCTTTGTTTTCCCTCCGACCCAAACGATATTCTACCCCATTTCCTCCTACTTCTTCTTCTTGATGCTTCATTGCGTTCGATAAACGTCACTTCCATTAGATGTGCTGGATAGTCCGATGATTGTTTGCAAGTGAACTGAGACCGCCAGCTTTCAGGCGGACCAGAGTCCGCTTCTTTGGTGCGCACCAGAGTGCAGTTGGTGTTCAGACTTGCCAAACAAAACGGAATCCGTGGAATTGGACCATGGTCCGTTTAAAGTGGACCAAACTGTCAGAGTGTGAATGCACCCTGAGAAAGCCGGTTGATGGGGGTTTGGGGGGGGGATTGTTGGGTGACTCCGCAAAAAATCAGCACCTCCAAATACGAGACTGTGGTCCTCACCCGGAAAAGGGTGGAGTGTTCTCTCCGGGTTGGGGGTGAGGTCCTGCCCCAGGTTGAGGAGTTCAAGTATCTCAGGGTTGGGCTGCCACAAACTATTATTTTGATAATCCGATAATAGACTAGGCACTGATTATTTTGGAGATTAGTCGACAAATTGTATCATACGAAAATTGTAGCATTTTTACAGTACCAGTCAAACGTTTGGACACTTTCTTAATGAATCTAATGGAAAACATGTCCAAACTTTGACTGCAAGTGTGTGTATTTATTTATGTCGATATACAATTCAAGAAAAGTTGACCAGACAGAAAGACAGACAAGGTCATTTTTAGAGAAAAAATAGAGCTAAAAAGCTATAACCAATTAGTCGATTATGAAATTAGTCACAGACTATTTTGATAGTGGACAATTAGTTGATTAATAGACCAATCGTGGCAGCCCTATCTCAGGGTCTTGTTCAGGAGTGAGGGAAAGATGGAGCAGGAGATGGACAGACAGATCTGTGCGACATCTGCAGTGATGAAGACTCTGCATCGGCCTGTCGTGGTGAAGAAGGAACTGAGTCAGAAGTTGAAGCTCTCAATTTACCGATCGATCTACATTCCTGCACGGTCGTGTGGTGGTTACCACTGCAGCCTCACAATAAGAAGGTTGCTAGTTTGAGTACCGGCTGGGGAGGGGTTAAAAAAATACCGACAGTGGCCTTCCTGAGTTTGCATGTTCTCCCGTGTATGCGTGGGTTCTCTCTGGGTACTCCAGCTTCCTCCCACTGTTCAAAGACATGCATATTTGGTTAACTGGTTACTCTAAATTGTCCCGAGGAATGAATGTGAGCGTGATTCTCTGTGTTGGCCCTGCGACAGATGCTGTCGTACCCGTCTCTCGCCTGATAATAGGTTGGATAGACTCCAGCAACCCTGAACTGGATAAGCGGTACAGAAAAAGAATGAATGAATCTACGTTCCTACCCTCACCTATGGCCACGAGCTGTGGGTCATGACTGAAAGAACGAGATCGCCAGTACAAGCGGCCGAAACGAGTTTCCTCTGCAGGGTGGCCGGGCTCTCCCTTAGAGATAGGGTGCGGAGCTCGGTTACCCGGGAGGGACTCAAAGTAGAGCCGCTGCTCCTCAAGGAGCCAGATGAGGAGGCTCGGGCATCTGGTCAGGATGCCTCCTGGTGAGGAGTTCCAGTCATGTAACACAGAGGGGTGACCCTGGGGGAGACCCTGGACACGCTGGAGGGACTACGTCTCCCGACTGGCCTGGGAACACCTCAGGATCTCCCCGGATGAGCTGGCAGCTGTGGTCGGGGAGAGGGAAGTCTGCTTAGGTCCCCGACCCGACCCCGGAAAAGCGGAAGAGGACAGAGCAGTACAGTACTCCGCAAAAAGCTGATTCACATCAATGACGGATCCCCGCGTCATGTTTGTGCTGCATGTTCGATCTTAAATGGACTTTTGAAGCGGGCCTGATCCTGTAGTGTTGCCAGGGAGGAGCGGAGGTTATCAGCTCCTCTGTACAAGCAGACACGTAACGTCTCCGTTTTTATTTTTCTGCTTTTATCAGGCGCACATGTGGATGCGTGGTTGAAAAGTTTCACTGCCGACTACAGACCTGACGTGCGCTCCACACATCGTTCCTGGTCATGTCTTTATCCCGCTGCTGTGCGGGATTTTTTTTCAGATACACAAAGGAAAGAGTTTTGCGTTTGCCATGGATGAGTTGTCGTGTAAACAGGGCCATAGAGGTCACACACACACACACACACACACACACACACACATCCTTGTAATTCTATCTTTGGGGGACATTCATTGACATAATCCATTCTCTTGCCCCTTACCCTAACCGCCACAACTGATTGCCTAAACCTAACCCTAACCGAAACCTAATTGTAACCTAAACTCTAAAAGCAAATCTTGACCCTCAAAGGTGGGTTTTTCTTAGGTTTTTTTTAGGACCGGACAAAAATGTCCTCACTTTTAAAAATGTCCTCACTTTGCAAGAATGTCTTCACTTTGTTGGTTAAAAGTGCAAAACAGTCCTCACAATGTAGCAAGTACAGGAACACACACACACACAGAAACAACTCATCAGTTAAGCTAATGTCCTGTTTGTTTTAGTTTCCGGAACTCCGTGGACACGTCGCTGGTGCCCGTGGGAGACACGACTTTCTTAAATGGATCGTGGTGAGCGCTGCTGCTGCATTAATGCTGCATACGATCACAAGCTGATTCAGACTGCAGAAGAAAGACCGATTTCTTTTGTTTGGTAGGCATCGGCGCAGGTTACTCTCCAGCAGCCTCGAAGAGTTGCAGAGTGGATCTTTACAAAAGGTTTGACATGCATCAACTCAATTATTTCTCCAACTGAGCCTCCTACATCTGCCTCTCTGATTTCACCGTTCACTAACTCGGCTCTCTTTTACTTTAACAGTAATGTTCTTCCAGTCTGCGTGATGGCTAACATGTTTCAAATCTGTGTGTGTGTCTGTCTTCTTTCCTCTCTCCTGCGTCTGTTGGCTTCAGGCTGTTGAGATCCAGCCAGTTGAAAGTGAATCAGACGTAGGGGCAGAGGTACTGATCTGCTGCACGAAGACATCCATCCCAGCCCTGCACACTTCATATTTTGTACCACATACTCCTACATCCCAGACGAGGACTGTTTGTGTATTTGTTGTGGGAAAGGAAACCTTTAGATAAATCTGTCAAACTCATTTACACTCACATGTATTTCTTTGTGTTTGAATGATTTTCTTTTTACCAAGCACCAAAGTTCATATCAGAGTTTAATCTGTACTTCTTAACATTCATGGAAAACATGCAGAAATCTAGAAATCTGATAATGTTTCTCTTCCATAAAACATGAAGAACTTTAGATTTCTCATCACCTTTTCCTCACTTGTGTAGTAGATTATGTTTTAAGTTCGTTTGAGTTCTTACCTGAATGATGCATCTGAATGAACTTACTATTTATTAAATTGCTTAAAAGTAGTTTACATAAATAAGTTAATCACTATCCTTTAAAAATCATGTGCACATATTTAGAAAAGTTTTATTTGTGGAGCATTTTATAGATTTAAAACAAAAAACGTATGAGTCTGGTGCTGCTGGCTACAGTTTTATGAAAAAGAAAAAACTTCAGGTGTAAGGTTTTATGTATCGGCAAAATAACAGCACATCGCACGTTACAAGGAATCATTTCTTGTTTAACAAACTAAAAGAGGGCATGTAAAAATGATGTGCATTTTTATTATTATGATGTCCTCATACATAAAAACTTATAACTGAAAGGTGCACTTTATTTTCCTGTATTCATTTTTTACACTAGAATTATCAGGATTCTCAGATTTTTCTGCAATCCCCTCCCCTGACATAAGTAAGTTTATTAAAGGGAAATATAAATGAAATATTTTCTCACTTCAAATGATCAAATTTTATCATTAAGCCACAAGAGGTTGAAAATGTTAAATTAGTCTCTGGTAATATCCATCATTTTCCTCAGTTTTTTAAAGCCATTTTTATCTGCCTTCAAAACAGTTTTTTTTTTTTTTTTTTTTTTTTTTTAATGCCGACTTAATAAGGAAGCAACACTTTATTATTTTCCTTTAGTTACTACAAATGGCAGCCACGTATTCGCTAATTCTTTGCAAATGAATGGAACATAATGAGTTGAAAATAACTCTGGTTAATAGTTTATCTGAGAGAAAGGCAGCAGAAAGACACCAGAGGAGCGATACTGCTACTGTCAGTACTGTCAAAGGCCCTGATTTACAAAGAATCCAAATAAAGGCTGCAAATTTCTTTGCCGCGCAGATAAATAGCGTGTGCAGGTGATCTACAAAGATTACAGACGCAATCTGTAACAGGCACAAATGGCAGTGTTTAAATGAGGATTTAGCTGCGCTATTGCTGCGCCATGGAAAGTTCAGAAGAGCATGTGGTAAACGCAAAATAAAATTCAACCTGATAGAGAGATATTAGTTCCAGAGATATAATATGAGGCAAATAAAAAACAGAATATGAGATAAATATAACTATAAATAAAAACAATGCAGCAGGTTTCCGTGTGGGTCGTAAGAAGAGGCCAGTTTAAGGACATGGATAAGGAGACGCTGTTGAAGATGCTCTGATATTACGCACGCAGTCCGCAGTCTGCAGTCTTTGGCACAATTCCAGGCGCTGGACCTGCGTCATTGCCCCCCACCCCACGCAAAACTCAGTAAAAAATGGTATCAATAGTTTGTGCGACGTTACTGGTTATTTTCTCTAAGTTTTCTGTGGGGTGGGGGCCAACTTCACACAGGAAAGCAACCTCAGAACAGCAGCAGTAGTTGCTGCAGTGTGGAGGAGCAGGAGATGATTTTAATTTAAAAATATTGGCAGAAAATGAAGACAAATAATGTCAGCTTTAAGTACCATGATGCTGCAGCTGCAGATGTTCCAGTTAATGTCTAGAATAACCCGTGTTAAACAGTGATGAAACCTTGACGGGTCGCCTGAACACCTCATGAGAAATGATTCTGACCCGATGCTGCATGTCTGCAGTCCTGCAGCAGCATCTTTCAGCCATCAGTGCATAAAGCTGCCAGTTAATACCTGCTTTTCAGACGTGCTAAATTACACGCAATATTTTGCGCCCGCTTTCCGTTGCACGGTTGATAAATCACATTGTGTGTGCTAAGCTGAGTTGTTTGCATAGTCTCCTCCCAATATTTTGCGCTTTCTGGCAGGAACGCCCAGATTGCATATTCATCTACAGCAGACACGCAAAATGGATAGCGGGGCTATTTTGCCCGGTAACAGGCGCAGACCTCCTTTTGCCCTGCTTTGTAAATCAGCTCCGGCGGGTTATTGCGTGCGTAATGAAGATAGCGCTCGTTTTAGCGCGCACAAACGTTTCGTAAATCAGGGCCAAGGAGTGTAATACAGGCGTTTGCTCATTTATGAATTACCACTACATGTGTATCTCACCTCGATGGGAAATATGTTTTTATCTGGCCCTCCTGGTGCAATTTGTACTTCCGTCACTCTGATAAAAAAGAATAAAAAAACTAAACTCGTATCTCATAGTAATGAGTTAGCTCGTTTAAAATGATGACATTATGTCATTATTATGACATGTTTACATGACTATATGTGTGACTGTACTATCTCATAATTATGGGATTACTGAGTCATAATAATTGCATAGTATCTCATTATCATGAGATACTATGTCATAATTGCTGTATGAGATATGTAAGTCATAATAATGAGATAGTATCTCAATCTGACTAGCTATCTCGTTATTATGAGATAGTTCATAGTGAGTCATGATGATGACATGGTATCTCACTGTGAGATTGTATCTTATTCTTATGAGACAGCTAAGTCATTATAATGAGATTATTTCATAATTATGAGATTGTACCTCATTATTGTGAAATAACTACATTAAGTCATGATTATGATGTATAATTTTTCCGTTATTTTTTATCTGAGAGGCAGAAATGTGCCCCCATAAATTTTCCTTCTTGTTCCCAACTTTGAGTTTCCTTTGTAAGAACAAAAAATAGAGGAAGAGGTAATGGCTCCTTTGGATTGTAGCCGCATACTTTCTGTCTCTAAAGACATTCGGACACATCATCAGACCGTGTCCACACACACACATACATTTACAGAAGGGCCAAGACCCACCTGAAGTGGCTGTCAGAAGTGTTTGGCGTCAGCGCTGCCTTCCAGCTGTTTCTCTCTGCTGGCCTTTCTCTGCTTATTCTCTCAGAGCCCCGCTGACTTTGATGCCTGGTCAGATCCTGGCATCATCAGACGTTCACCCTCCAAAGAGCATTCTGTTATGCAACAGAGCAAAAGGCCAATTCACTTCATTGCCCCACATTTATCCTGTGAAAGCCATAAGAAGCTCAGGACACGTATAAAGCCACTGGGATGTGCATGAAAGCCACAAAGATCAGAGCCAGATAACAAAAGCAGACAATAATGTGCCCGTCTGGAGATATTCAAATTTATTTAGAAGAACATGATGAATTTCATGAATTTTGAATACATAACATTAAAAACTGTTGAAGTTGCAGCTTTTAGTAGACATTATGGTAATTTATTTCAAACGAGGACTGGGAAAGGCTTAAAGATTAATGTACTGTCTGGTTTTTTGCAGAACCCCCATATGGAGCTGAGTAAGTACCAGACTCTGCCGGGAAAACTGAGTAAAAAGACGGAAGCGAGGGCTGAGCTGAACGGGGACAGGGGGAGAGACGAGTATTTATCTCCTGTCCAGCTGTCTCCTGCTCACAGCCATGAGAAGGACTACAGTCTCAGTGAGTTTCTGCTTCTTTAAAGGACTTTTTCTGACTTCTGTAATGAATAAGTCTGTTTGGGAAATCAAAGTACATTTATTTAGTTTCTTTCCTAGAACTCTTTTGTTTGTATCTGAGGCCTGCTTGTTAGCTTAGCTGAACAGAGGAAAAAGCAGCAGGTTGATACTGTTGAGATAAAAGAAAACCCACATATTTTACCCAAAAACCTCCCTGATCACCATGATCTTTCCTCGCTTGTGTGCCAGGCTGTTTCTTGGTCTTCATGGAGTCTTGTCTTCAGTGGAAACCAGATTTAGAGCTCAGAGGAGCAACTTCAGGTGTTACCCTGCCAGGTTTTTACTTTCATCACCATAAGCTACTAACCTGCCACGGACCAGATTATGTTTGAGACAAGAGAGTTGAAACAAAATGAGTCCCAATGCCCAATGAGGAAAGTTTCTCTCCTGAATGAAAGCATCTTTTACTCGTTGACATCTGAAGATTTGCCTGAAACTTTAGAAGTATTTTACAATGAGAACGCTTCTTTCCATGACTTTGTGGTCATTTTCCATCCCTGTTATATAAAAGCAAATACATTTTTATTGATTGGAACTTGTAACCCTGTAAAAACTATTAATTTCATGGCATTTTGTGGCCTGGGGTAATTAAATATCATGTTTTTATTGTTTCTGTGTGTTCTACTTTTACAGTTACAGTGAAATAAAGTATGTGTGGCTTTATGAGAAACATACCTGTTCAGTCATCCTCAAAAGTATTCATACCCTCCAATTAAAGAAGGAAAAAACAATCAGCTGTCAATGAATTAAGTTGAAATTGATAAAAAGTAATAACATTTGAAAACTTCTATGAAAATCATGACGATGATTTTGAATTGTGGTTTGAAAGAAAAATAAAAAAAAAAAGCACACAAAAAATAAAACAAGTAAACAAGCATGATGGGGGTCCGAAGCTAAAATTTTCTCTTTTTTCCGTTTTCTCTAATGTTCAAAAAGACGTCTGCACCTGTTGACAGGTATGTTGGTCCACAGTTCATGGGAAAGGTGCTCTAATGTGTCTGGCACAGTGTTTTTTTTAGTTTTTTTTATTATTATTATTGTTATTTCCAACCACAATTGAAAAGCTACATTTTATTTCACTAAATTATAATTTTGTAAATTTTTGTTTATTATTAGTTTCTTTAGTTTTTTTTTTGAATTACTATTGTGAATTTAGCTTTCACTTATGAATAATGTTGAGGACGACTGTACACACACATTATATATTCAACCTCTTAACACCTGACCAGAAAATAATGAGCAGAAAATCTCCCTTTTAAAATTCTGAAGTTATTATTTAGTCTTTAATCAAATTGCAGAAAATGGTAGAAATAACAATTTGCTTATGTGTAGCATTTATTTCTATGTTATATACGGTTTTATCCAAAATTATTCATGCCCTCCGATTAAAGAGACTAAATTCACAATAGTAATTTAAATAACAAGAAACTAAAGAAACTAATAATAAATGAAAATTTACAAAAATATAATTCAGTGAAATAAATTTTTGCTTTTGAATTGTGTTTGAAGTAATAATTTAAAAGAAATAAACAAACAAAACTGTCCAAGACACTTAAGAGCATCTTTCCCATGAACGGTGGACCAACGTACCTGTCAACAGGTGCAGACGTCTTTTTGAACATTACTGAAAACACCTGATTGCAGTGATTGCCTCAAAGTGTTGCTTGATAAAATTTTTGCTTCGGAGCCCCATCATGCTTGTTTACTTAATTCAAAATCAATGTCATGATTTTCATAGATTTTTTTATTTATTATTACTTTTGTCAATTTCATCTTATTTCACTGTTTGCTGATTTTTTTTTATGAATATGAATAACTTTGAGGACGACTGCACATAGTCTGTTAATGGGTAAATATCAGAATTATTGTCGTGCCAAGGGTGTCCACCAGGGGGCAGAAAACAGGTTTCAGATTGTATACAAAAGGGTTTTGAGCAGTTTTTACCATAAAGTGATGCAATAAGTCTCAAACTTTATGTAGGGTGGGAAGCAGTGTGCAGTGTAATTACCACATTGATATGAAAGTGCTATCCATCCTCTCATGTAGAGATCTGCAGGTAAATGAGAACCTTTGGTTTTTTGCATGAAATGATCATTTGACATAACAAAAACAAACCTAACTGTTTGAATTCTCCTTGCTGAATAACTCTTTGTTAACTAACTTTGGCTCCTCTGCTTCCTTTTTCTCCCTCTGTCTGCTTTGCTGTCGGATTTCGGGTTTTTCTCTTTGTGTTCTGGCTGCAGTTCGTTGCAGGAGTGCCAGCGCTCCAGCTTTAGGTACCGTACGCTCTCACAGCAACGCAAACGTCAACACTGACAACACATTTCCAGGAGAATCCGCCCAATACGCTGATATTCACACGCAAGCACTGTTTGGCAAACAAAAATTTACTGTATCTACTGCGCAAAACAAGGTTTTTCCTGTAAAGACTCCGAGGTGAGTGGAGTCAGGCTGAGTAGCTGTTTTCACCGAGGATCAAGCAGAGCCAGGATTATAAGTACTCACTCATGATGACAGCATTTGAAAATGAATCTGGCTTTTTTTCATCCACATTTGCTGAAACTAATATGCACTTTGAGCTAAAAGGCATGAAAGCAGCCAAGCACCCATACAGTACTATATCTGCTGCTGCAGGGCTTAAAGCAGGGGGTAATCAGAGGGCCGTGAGAGGGGTTGTGTAGTTCAGCCAGACAAGGAGTCCCAAAGTAAACAAACAAGGATGCAACCTGACTTCCCCCTTCGTGCTTATGGTTTCATACGACCTGCTTAACAGTCCAGAGACACATTCAGCGATGAAGCAAACACAGAGGAGTGAAATTTAAAAGGTCTCCTACTTCAAACACTTCAGGTGGAAAAATGAGTGCTGATGTCATAACACTTAAAAAGATAGTGGAGAGATGAGGGATGCTGGTGTCCTCCAGTAGGTTATTACATCAGTATCCAATAATAAAGGCTGTAAAAGTGTCACTGTTGCAAGATGTGAAGTAATACACTATATAGCCGAAAGTATTCACTCACCTGCCTTGACTCACATATGAGCTTCAGTAACATCGCATTCCTAATCCATAGGGTTCAATATGACGTTGGTCCACCTTTGCAGCTAGAACAGCTTAAACTCTTCTGGGAAGGCTGTCCACAAGGTTTAGGAGTGTTTATGGGAATTTTTGATCATTCTTCCAGAAGCACATTTGTGAGGTCACACTGATGTTGGACGAGAAGGCCTGGCTTTGGTTCATCCCAAAATTGTTCTATCGGGTTGAGGTCAGGACTCTGTGCAGGCCAGTCCAGTTCCTCCACACCAGACTCTGCATCCAGGTCTTCATGGACGTGCTTTGTGCACTGGTACACAGTCATGTTGGAAGAGGAAGGGGTCAGCTCCAAACTGGTCCCACAAAGTTGGGAGCATGGAATTGTCCAAAATGTCTTGGTATGCTGAAGCATTCAGAGTTCCTTTCACTGGAACTAAGGGGCCAAGCCCAGCTCCTGAAAGACAACCCCACACCATAACGCTCCCTCCACCAAACTTTACACTTGACACAGTGCAGTCAGACAAGTACCGTTGTCCTGGCAACCGCCAAACCCAGACTCCTCCACCAGATTTCCAGATGGAGAAGCGTGATTCATCACTCCAGAGAACGCCTCCACTGCTGTAGAGTCCAGTGGTGGCTGCTTTACACCACTGCAGCTGATTGCTATGGAAACCCATTCCATGAAGCTCTCTGTCACTGTTCTTGAGCTGATCTGAAGGACACATGAAGTTTGGAGGTCTGTAGTGATTGACTCTGCAGAAAGTTGGCGACTTCTTCACAATGTGCGCTTCAGCATCCGCTGACCCGCTCCATCAGTTTACGTGGCCGAGCACTTTGTGGCTGAATTGCTGTCGCTCCCAAACACTTCCATTTTCTTGTAATACAGCTGACAGTTGACTGTGTAATATTTAGGAGCGAGGAAATTTCACGACTGGATTTGTTGCACAGGTGGCATCCTATCACAATTCCACGCTGGAATTCACTGAGCTCCTGAGAGCGACACATTCTTTCACAGATGTTTGTAGAAACAGTCTGCATGTCTAGCTGCTTCATTTATACACCTGTGGCCATGGAAGTGATTGAAACACCTGATTCCATCATTTGGATGGGTGAGCAAATACTTTTAGCAATATAGTGTACTTTTATGTTTCATAAAAACATGAACTTCATCCTGTGTGAGTTTCAGGCACACGTCTGATGTTTGTAGATTTCTAATCTGACCGTGTGGACAGCATTATCACGGAGATAAAGAAAGTGTGACTAATGCTCGCCTTTGCTTTCTTTCTGCTTTCTTCTTGCCTCACTAACCTCCTCTGCTTCAGGATCTCCAGGAAAACATGACCTCTATGATGTTGGTGGGTACTGAGTATCAGCTCCAGAGCTGTGACTGTTATGCTGAGAGAAGTGATGATGGCAGGGGGTTGACCCCATGCAAAGCAGAATTGGTTATTTTCACCTTTAATGATCTTTCATTTTTAAAGTGACTCACTTTAGTTTTTCCTTTTTCCTTGGACATGAATTTAGGGAAAAACTGCAACCACATTCTGTGACATTTACTGACTGATGGAGGTCAAGTTGTAGGAGACTCCATCCAAAGATCCAGCAGCTGTAAACAGGCTGTACTTGTTTAGTGTTTTTCCAGTCACATGTTGACCAAGGAAAGCACCCAGTCACACACGCATGCATTTATGTCTGCTAGTAGCCGGTTTTGGAGTCTTTGTGGTCATTTTGTGTTTCAGTTTTTTGTAATCTCAAGCATTTTTTTAAACTTGCTGTGTGAGCATGTTGTCATTTAGAGTCTCGGCAGCTTGTGTTTTGTTTAGGTTTTGCATGTTTCTGTGTCATTGGCTACATTTATCTGCAGTTTTGTTTTTTTTTCTTTTAGGCCTTTTTATACGTTTGTGACTTTTTTATCTACCTTCACTGTATTTTTTGTGTGTGTCTGTTTTTTGTTTCTTTGGCCATTGATATGATCAGTAATTATCATTTTTTTCTGACTTGTGTAATTAAATGAAATGAGTTCAGTCTATGAGTTAATATTACATAAAATATAAGATATCAGTCTGATTTTTTTTTCCCTTTCTTCCTCAAGCAGGTAAATCTTCAGTTTTTGTGTTTGAACAAAGACTGATGCTCAGATTTTCTGCTCTGTTCCAAGTCAAACCAATTAACCCCTCGGTGACCATGTACTTATGTTTATGTTTGCAGGGCGTCCGGAGAAAATGGAGGAGTATCTGCTGTCAGACCAGTCCCCGCTGTCCTCTGGAGTGGACTCTGGACAACAGTCCCCGGTCTCGCCGGAGAACAGGAAGGGACACAGAGGCATTAAGAAACTGTGGGGAAAGTAAGTTTTGGGGCTGCAATGTGTGTACATGTCTCTCAGGACATTTTAGTGATTTTTCTGTCGTCTCCAGGATTCGTCGCAGTCAGTCAGGCAGTCCTGTCCAGGTCCAGGACCCAGAGCTGGGAGACTTCAAACGGGGAGGCTTCAGGGCCACAGCTGGGCCACGATTGGCTCGTTCGGGGAGACCACGGTACACTGACACACCTCTACACCACACTCATTTGATAAACGGAACAAGCTTTTATTTATCAATTCTTCTTTCTCTGTGTCAGAGATCTCAAGTTGCCATTTTCTAAGTGGAGCACGGAGCAGGTGTGCGACTGGCTCGAGGACATCGGACTCGGCCAGTACGGCCTTCTTGCTCGGCACTGGGTCAGCAGCGGTCAGACGCTGCTCTCGGCCACCCCCCAAGACCTGGAGAAGGTAAACACACACACACGTATCACTATTTGTTTTGTAATGATGCATCTAGGACATCAGGGGCCTGTTGCTCAAAAGTAAGATCCCATAATCCAGTGGTGAGCCGTGAGCTCAGCAGCTGGGCCTTCACCTCAGCCATCGACGCCAAATACCCCACTGATAAAACTCCCAGCAACAACACACCTACTCAACAGTACCAGCAGAAAACTGAATATCATTTAGGTTACATAGATGATCCAATAAACGTGCTCTGCAAAGCCAAAATCTGTAAATATTAAACGGGCTCACCCAGAAAAACATCTGAGAATATTATCATCTAGTGACAGAGGGAAGAGGGAAAATAAAAACCTTTAGAAAATATCCAAACCTTGCAGGGATCGGCTCACACTTTTAATAAGAGGCAGTTTGCACCAGACGTTTGACAAAACCTCCAAATAAAGACGAACAAGCCAAAAGTTTCCTTGGGCCATAATATTTATCCATGTGAACATGTAACAGCTGGTTTCTAACACAGGCCTACCTTACTAGATGAAAACCAAATCCATCTGCAGGTCTGTCTTTGTGAAGTGGATGATGTCAGCGTCTTATTACCGTTTATCCTTTGACTTAAGTTCCATAATAAGTCCTCTCTCTCTCTGGACATCAGTTTCAAAGCGATGCTGTCCAGTTCTGTTCGGCTTCAGAGCCGAGAAAAAGCGCTCATCAGAGGAGGTGGACACGGGGATTAAGTTTTTCCTTCAATTCTAATTCTGGAGTGGTTTGTCCGTTTTATATTTTTTGTTGCTTTTCAGCAAAAGTCCGCCCTGAAAAGAGTGTTTTTATCAAGCTAGCCACAACGTTGCACTGGTTGCTATTTTCAACTTTCACGCTCGCTCTTACCGCTCTGCTCAGATGAGGGTGACGTTAGGACTTCATGAAGGACTGGAGCTGGAGTTTTTCTGTCCCGCCCACACAAAATCAAACCGTGATTGGTCAATTCGCCCATCACTCCAAAACAGACCACACGTTTGCCTGCACCAGGGATTCATGAAGGCCTGACCGGGTCTTTAACAGAGATGGACGATTTTGATTGGATAACATCCTGACAGTTACCTCAACCTTATAACGTAGACGAGAGAAAATGTATTATTAGATTTTTGAATAGATTGAAATATATATATAAATGTACTATATAAAATGAAACAACCTTTGGTATTTATAGCCCCCCTGCACCGTCTGTGCCACTGTGTACATTCAGGTATCAAAACGTTGAGCATGTTCAGCAGATGTCTGCTATGACTTTTAATACTTCTAACCTTTATACTTTTTGAGTTATTTAGCATTTTGTAAAAGTTTATATATCCAGCCATCTGATTGGATAAGCCCCCTTAAGTCCAAATGCAGGCTGGGCACTGCAGAAATTCAGCCCAGTGGTTGGACTGGACTATTCTGTCCGTAATGAGCTAGAAACTGGAGTGTGCTGTGACCATTTTCTTTAACTGGATCAATGAAGGGATCTATCACTTTCACATGGACCAAAATGTGTCTGCCTCTACCTGTGTGCACACATGCAACCATTTTTTTTTTTCTAGTTTCATTTAGTTTCAGAACATTGTGTGACTTCAGTTTTGAAGTGATGATGTGTGATAATGTGTAGCAGACAGTGGAATAAATACTAGTTTCCAATTGAGGATGTTCAATATTGGCTTGTTTACTGATATCCAATATTGTCAAACTCTTAAATTCTGATATCTGATATCAACTGATATATGCAGACAACTGTGAGGTTGTATCTGTCATATTTTGAGAAATACAACTATACTCTGACAGTAAAGATCCCAAAATAGCCTTAACTCAGCAAGATGAGTTCATTTTGGACATCTGGCTGCCAGATATCAGATACTAGCAGGTATCAGCCAACAAGTGGCTAATTCGAATGTTTCTGACAACTTGGTAACTTAACAACTTAAAACCAGACACATTATCAGCAGCTTCAAAGCAAGTCAGTCTGTAGGAGCAGCAGCTGCACCATAGTCACATGACTCTGAAAGGAATGCTGGGATATGACGTTCTTCCTCAATAACAGGAACTTTTCTACATGCTGGACTGCTGCTAATGGAACAAGATTTTGTTGCAGAACAACAAAATCTTGCAGGATTTTGTTTTTACAAATATCGGTCCAAAAACCGACACCGATATTTTCCGATATCATATTTTAATGCCAATATCGGCCGATAATATATGACATTCCTAGTTTCCATTTTTAGTAACTGCTGGCTGTGATGAGATTAAGTCCTGGAACTTAACCTGGTCTGGAGCAGGCCAGCTCCACAGAATAAATCTCCATGGTAACTGATACCATAGCATATCCCACTATCCGTTATCCCACTTTTGTGCAACCGGATCACTGATAAATTGATCCAGGATAACCAACGTATCCTGGCTTAATCCTTTGTCCTAGTTTTGTGCAACAGGCCCTGGACGGCTTCCAACAATCTGATTGTCTGTTTGTTTACCTGCAGAAATAATCGACCCGTCATATTTCAGTTCTACCAAGTCACTGTCTGTCCGTCTGGATGACATTTAGTAACGCCTGCCTCTGCTTCTTATCCTGCTCTTTAGTTTCGCCAGCAACCTTTCTATATCTGTCACCATTGTTAATTGGCTGGTTCGCCCTGACCGTGCGCTTCTTTCAGGGTGAACAGGTAGCTGGATGAAACAGCCACTTGTGTTTCTGTGTCTGCAGGAGATGTCGATCAAGAATCCACTCCACAGGAAGAAGCTGCAGTTGTCCGTCAAAGTGTTCTCCAGCAAACAAGCGGAGAAGTCTGCAGAGCTCGATTACGTCTGGGTCACTCGTACGAAATCTCTCACACTCTCCTGACAGAAGGTTGATCCTGATGGAGTCATTCAGCTTTTGTTTGTTTATTGTTTTGCAGGTTGGCTTGATGACATCGGCCTCCCTCAGTACAAGGACCAGTTTAATGAAGGAAGAGTTGATGGACAGATGCTGCAGTACCTCACTGTGGTGAGTTTGTAGCCTGGTCTAAACTGGGATTACACTAAACAAGAATAATATGCACTCACCAGCCACTTTATTAGGTCCACCTTACTAGTACCAAGTTGGACCCACTTTTACCTTCAAAACTGCTTTTATTTTTGGTGGCGCAGATTCAATGAGGTGATGGAAACATTCCTCAGAGATTTTGCTCATATTGACATGACAGCATCACAGAGCTGCTGCAGATTTTTCTGCTGCGCATTCATGATGCAATGTCTCATCAGAAGATGCTCCATGGTGGTCAGGTAGGCTGTGGTGGTTAAACCATGCCCTGCTGATAAGAAAATATCCCCTACACTATTAAATCACCTGAAGCATTGATTCGAGGCAGGATGGATCCATGCTTTCATGATGTTTCCAGCAAATTCTGAGCCTAGCATCTGAATGTGGAGCTGAAATGGAGACTCATCACGGGTCTGTTTCACGAAGAGTTGTTTAACCCTGAAATTAGGGAAACTCTGAGTTTTCCATTTCACAAAGGTAGGTATCTCAACCCAGGAAAAGAGGAGTAACTCTAGCCTGTTTCACAAAGAGGGGTAGCTTAAACCCTCGGTCAGTTACCATAGTAACAGACTCTCTGAAACTAACCTGGTCGGGAGCAGGTTTGTGTGGAGAAACCTTGAGTTTCTCGCTGTCTCCGCCCACTTTCAGCCACACTCGCTGTTTCATTTCCTCATTCATTCAGTCAGCGGTGAGTTTTGGCTGCTGCCGTCTCAAATAAAACATGTTTAAAATAAATCTGAGTCGGTAGGTTACAGACGAGTCCTTTCCATCAGGATTTCATGGATGAAGATGCAGCATGACTGCGTGGAGAGTTAAACATTCAGAGATCGTTATCAGACCGCAGATAGAAGTTCTTTCATTTCCCGACAGTTGTCATTTCTGGCGTTACAGTTTCACATCACAGTCAGTTATCTACATATACAAGCTGATCCGTCCGTACATGTGACATCACCAGCTGTATGTGACAGTTGGAGGTTCTGTCTCTCTGTTTCAGAGAGATGATCTGCCCTGATCACTTGTCCTTACAACTGTGACACTGGGTATATGGTCAAGGTGCATGTCTGTCATGCGGTAAGCTGGGGTTCTAGCCCTGGTGGAACTTTCTTCATGTTCCCATACGCTTTCCCCTCAAACCAGATCAGCTATTGTTTATTGCCCTGCGCTTTTTCTCAATAGATTTTTTTCTTTCATTGGAGATGCAGGGCATTTGAGAAATGCGACTGTTATATTTCATCTTAAAAGCAGGGCAGATGATGTTTTCCAGGAGCATTTTTTACTATGTTGCTTAAAGTCTTCTTCACACCCCAATTACAGCCAATTAAATAAATGTTCTGACACAAGAATTTAAAAATTAATCACCTGTAGAACAGACAGGACTAGAAAAACCTGCTAATGGCCCGTGCTTAATGATTGAATGATTATCAAACTCGACTGCCGTTCGTCCCCCTCCCACCCTCCCCGTGTGCGTGCTTGCAACTCGCCCTGAGCGTCTCACAGTGCAGACAAACATGGGTGCTCGCTGCTCTTATCTATGCCGCTGTTTGCTCTTAAAAAGAAAAAAACGGTTGGGCCGCCTGGGTCGGGTGGGGGGTGGCTGCTCCTGGGCGCTTGGGCCCTGGGCCCAAAAGCACTTTATTTTTATTTTATTTGCACATCTATTCAGTTGAGTTTTCCCAGAGTGAAAGTACACTACTCACAAAAGTTAAGGATATTTGGCTTTTTGTATGATGTCAGAATGAAGCTAAAATCCACTACAAGCTTTCCAGGTGAACTGAATTAAACTTTCTCTAATTTTTTCAATGCACATGTACATTTTTCAATGGTTAAATATTTATTCTGCATCATTCTGTTCTCCAAAAACTGAAAGTTAAATATCCCTAACTTTTTGTGAGTAGTTTATTTATGTTCAGGGGGACGATTGTAAATGGTTATATTATGAGATCCAAGTGGGAATTGGAGGTCATTGAATGGGACATGGATGAATTAAATTTCACTGATTTTGACTCATTTTATTGTTTCAGTCATCCAATGTATGTACATCGGTACGACTTTTGTTTCAACCTGCATTTTAAATTTTTCTCATGTGCCTAGAATATCGCAATATTGCACCGTATCGTGACCCATCTATTGTTACACGTACTGTATCATATCATGAAGTCTTTGCCAATACCCACCCCTAGTCCAGACAGCTGCTGCTCACTGGATATTTTCTCTTCTTCAGACCATTCTCTGGAAACTCTAGAGATGGTTGTGTGTTAAAATCCCAGTAAATACTCAGAGCAACCATTTACAAAAAAATCTCCTTTCTTCCTCATTCCAATGCTCAGTTTGAACTTGAGCAAGTTGTCTTCGCCATGTCTACATGACTAGATGAACTGAGTTGCTGCTGTGTGATTGGCTGATTAGTAATTGGCGTTAACAAGTAATATAACAGTTGGACCTAATAAAGTGGCTGGTAAAAGTATTTTCTTCATTGTGATGCATTAAAATATTTGTCTCTTGATTTTCCTGCATCTACACTCATCTTTATTCTCTCCATCTCAGAACGACTTGTTGTTCCTCAAAGTGACCAGCCAGCTGCACCATCTCAGCATTAAGTGCGCCATACATGTTCTACATGTCAACAAATTCAACCCGAACTGCCTCAAACGGAGGCCCGGGAACGAGGTAATGTGTCATTAGAGCCACGAGTGCGTGGACTCACACTTCTTCTGATGAGAAAATAAAACTTTTATATTTCTGACTGACTTTTAGGAGATTAGAATTTATGCATGTAGTTACTGTAACTGCTACTATTCTGTGTTTAGAGTCCTTATTATGTTCATGTGAAAACCAGTTAACGCTGACTGCTTTAATGTTCTTCAATGTTTCTCATTCTGTTCATTAATGCATCTCTCATCTCTGACAGACTTTCTTTTAGCTAATAGCCTCTACTGAAATTACAGGTTGACTTATTTATGCTTTTGTTTGTTAGTTTATTTGTTTTTGTTTTGTTTCTTTTTAAGGTACAGTGTGTAAGAATTACTGACACATAGTGGTAAAGAGTGGTATAGCAATGACTTCGTATGTCAAGCACTGCTGGTATGGTGGCCATCAGTGGCCAAAATTCTCCCAGACATAAAGATGTTTTAATCTGTGACTGGTCCAGTCGTCTCTCATAAGAAACTACTTCTACTACATTTTGAGGCATTACTTAACCCAAACGGTGCTCTAACTTTCATTAAGCAAAGCTGATACAGCAGTTTTAAAGGTCATAGATTATCACTTCACAGATTTTGTCCATTCAGGGACACTAATAGAAATGGTGGTACAAATATGGCAGCCTCTATATACAGTTGCCTCAAAATTATTCATACCCTCCCATGACAGAAAAGGCTAAATTCATAAAAGAAATTCAAATAACAAGAAACTAAAGGAACTTAAATTTTTTCTATTTTATAATAATATTAATATATTATATATAACATTAATATATGATCATATAAATAATATATTATTTTATAATGATAATACAAATTAATATTTACAATTTTTTAAGTTTTTTAAAATATTGCTTTTGAATTGTGCTTTATATTAATGATAAAAAACCAAACAAACAAACAAAACTGTCCCGGACCAGTTAGAACACCTTGCTCATGAACAATGGGTCAAAACCTGTCAACATTGCAGAGGTCTGATTGAACGTTACAGAAAACACTTCATAGCAGTGATTGTTCAAAGTGTTGCTTAACAAAATTTTACCCTAAGATGCCTCATTATCCTTGTTTACTTGTTTGTTTGTTTTTTTGTTTTTAACATTTCTGTTGAACCACAATTCAAAGTCAAAGTCATGATCATAGAATTTTTATTTATTACTTTTGTCAATTTCGACTTATTTCACTTACAGCTGAATTTTTTCCTTCTTTAATTGAAATGAAATTAAATGAAAAATACTTTATTCATCCCCGAAGGGAAATTCAGTATTGTAAAAGCTCACTTTTTTTTCTTTTTTTTTATAAATAAACAAAAAGTCAGTTAGTCTTGTTCTTTAGGGTGATGGTTGCTGGCAGGAATGAATTCCTGTATCTCTCCGTCCTACAGCGAACTTGACGCAGCCTCCCACTGTGTTTTTGGAGGGTATGAGTCATTTTGAGGCCTTTGATTTTGTTACACACTGCACCTTTAATTGCATTTTTTAAAAAGTCAGCAACTTTTTATTCTATAAAACATAAGAAAAACCTATTCTGAGGAATAAGTACTCATTCAAGGAATACTTCTAATTCTGAAACTGTAAGTACTCGGGATAATTGAACTATTAGTTTACCTGATCTGATCTAAATAAGACTGATCATGGTGTTTGCATAAGTTGCACATGAACCTAATGCAAATGCAGTGTTTGCACGCATTCAGATTCTTAATATTCATATTAATACTTTGATATATTTTTTAATAAACCACAGCCTTGCTGTGCTGAGCCCAGTGGGAGTCCATGTTGTCAGATCTCATATAAGGAAACAAGCAAGCTGATAAATAAAAACAAGTAAAAAATAGAGGCTGTACTTGGAAAACACCCCTGAAGTTGTTTAGAATGAGCAGATTTTTCCTCTCTTACATGCTTTAAAGCAGCAGCGAGCTGTAATATTGTGATTCAGGTAATCAGAAAACGCTGTTTACTTGTCCGTGTCTTATTCAGGGTTAATACTGCATATTTAACTAATCTGAGCTTTGCTGCTTTACTTTGCTTCATCACTGCCAAGCTGTTTATTATATTATTAAAGTGTATGAAACTCAAATACTAAAACAGATGTAAATATTACCGTCGTGCAGATATATGCATATATTTAAACACTCATTTCTTGGTTTATGCTCCTAAATTTTAAATCATTGAGGCTGTTGATCTGCTTGCTGTACCGAGCTCCATCCCACCTTAAAAAAACCCCAAAAACATCTTTGCGACAGTCACTCATTCCTCAGTTCTTTCTGAATAATCTTGTTTTGCTGAGTAAAATGCTGGAGGATAAAGAAATAGCAGCAGCAATACAAGCCAGTCAAATTTTTTTAATGGAAAAAAGCTTCAGTGCTTTTTATTATCATCTCCTCGTGTGTTGGCAGTACTAAGTTGTATTGTAATGACAGAAGGGAGTACCATGGCCTTTTTAATACTTCCATCATTTTCAAAGTGATTGGGATTTGTGTAAATAAATATGAGGCAACATATGAGCAAGGACACATTTTAATTTGTCTTTATTTGCCATAAAAAAAAAAAAAAAAACATTCTGTAGTTTCACCATAGCACTAGCACTAAAGCAACACTACATAAGTGTCTGATGTTAAAACTTTGGGCCTCTGACTGGTTTTGATGGTACACTCGCATTAATTATGCACATTCTTGGAGCCGTGTTTGCCCTGCAGCATCCAACAGCTGAGAAACCGCGCTTCACATCTTCTGTCCAGCCCGTTGCATCATTTTACAGCTGTCTTGCTTTACGGCACCACGGCACACACCATCAACTGGTGTGTACTGGTCATTTTGATATTTGCACCATCATTAAAAAAAAAAAATAACAAAAGGACTTTGTTGGAGGGACAGAGGAAAAGAAACATTGAAATTAACCGAGCAACAAATAAGAGTCAACATCGGATTGACTTCACTGGCGGGACAGACCTACGAGAAGAGACAGGATACAAGACTGATGCTGATTTAAAACGGTTTCTAATGGTATATGATCATTTAACTAAAATATTTTCAAATATTTTTATTGGATTTTCAGTTATATGGATTGAAGTACAGACAACACATTTCTGAACATTACATGTGTAACCACACATGCAATAACTAAAGTAAAGAAAAAAAAAGACAAAACAAAACAAACAAAAAAAGACCTTACTAATACTTTGAAAGGGACGGGGTGGGGGTGGTCATTTAACGTTTTTTGGGTGGTGTTTCTTGGGGATGTTCGTGTCGCTCTTTTCGCCTTCCCGATTTCTCTCTCTTTTCTTTTCTACCTCCTCCCCTCCCCCCCTCCCCCCCCCCCCCCCCCCCCCCCCCTTTTTTTTCTCTTTTGGCCCCTTTATTTTTTCATCTCTTTTCTCCCCCTCCCTTTATCCCCCCCCGCTCTCCTCCTTTTTTTTTTTTTTTTTTCATTACATTTTTTTCTCATCCCCTAAAATAAATGTCATGTTTTTATTCTCTTACTATGATAATTCATATCTACTTTCTGCAAGTCCATACACATGGCATCTGCAATATTTGTGCCCCCATTTTACTACGGTGGCTTTAAATGGACAATCAACTCTGTGTGAAGTGAGACCTTTTGAGTTTTAAGGCTTCAGTACTGGCTTTGTTTGATAGCTGCTAGAGCGAGACACATGAGGCCCAAGCGGCAACCTCCGGTGGCCAACTATGAAGCTACCCGGAAGAAGTCAATAGTTGTAGTTCTTCCTTCATCCACTAGGGGCTGCAAAACAGAGCAAATCCCCATAGACTCCCATGTTAGAAACGCCAACTTCACAGCAGAAATAAACATGTTTACAGTCTGGTTCAAAACATCATTTTAGGTTTAATAGGTCAAGTTCACCTTCATGTCAACTGTGAGGGGGGTGTCCTTTTGATTAGCAGGCGCAGACCGGTTGACAACCTGCTGGCCGATGGCTAACAATTAGCTCCTTGTTTGCTCTCGGTAACGTCTCAGTTTGTAGCAGAGTAGCACAACGGCAGTTTTAGTCAAATAATATCAAGTCTAAGCATGTCTTACCTTTAGCCAACCGCTTAGGGTGCTAATCTTCATTAGCTCCTGTTAGTTTTGAGTTAGTTCAGTTAGCGTTTAGCCCAGAGTACATCAGCTGTCAATCCTTTGCCCCGAGGCAGCACTTTGTCCATTGTAGTATTTTCCGGGAGTGATGACACACGCGACACAGCAAGATGGAGACGGTGGGACACGCCCAACTGGCTTCACCTTCCTCTATTCAGACGTGACCGGATACTACGTCCATATAATGTACAGTCTTTGGTGACGCCTTAAGCAGGGTTTAACAGCTCCGGTCCTCGGGGGCTGGCATCCTGCAGGTATTTGGAGTTTCCTTGTGCAACACACCTTGTGCAGAGCTTCACATCATCTCCGCACAATCACCCATTGATTTGAGTCAGGTGTGTTACAGCAGGGAAACTCCTGATACCTGCAGGATGCCGGCCCTCGAGGACCGGAGCTGCCCACCCCTGCCTTAAAGAAAGTATAGAAGGCGGCGGTTTTTCCTGGCCCAAACTGAGGCAGAGGTGGTACCATCATGATCACACACGAGCATATACCAACTGGCTCAAGTAACCACTTTTCTTACAAGCAATGTATTTAGTGTCTTATGAGACTATTATATAATTAAGAAAATGACAATTGTCATATTAAAGCATATTTTTTTTTTTTTTTTAAAAAGAAGTACAAATAATAAAGTGCCGTGTTCATCATTAAATTCACTGCAAAAATCTGAAATATTACCAAGAATATTTATTTCTAGACTAAAATATTCTCTTATTACTTAAAATAAGACAGTCCCCTAAAGAGTAAGTTGTTTTTAGACCACTTCCATTTGTTTCATTAATTTTTCCTTGTTCCATCGGAAGTTTTTCTTTTAAATTGACTGCAACTTGTTTTTTGTTTTTTTGTTTTAAATTTAAAATAATCTGCCAGTAGAACAGTAGAAAATTTGTTTGAAACAAGTGAAAGTGGTCTAAAAACAAATTGGTGATAGTCTCTTATGTGTGCAACATTCTTGGGAAGATTTTTAGCTTCACAGTGTTAAATACAAAATAAAAGTGCCTGTAATGTTAATTGTCTGCACTATTTCACCTGCACTCTTGACTCTCCTCGTCATGAGTTCACTTTTTATTATTTAAACTTTGTTTATTGGCTTTTTATATTGTAAACACATACAGCACAGTTAACAAAGCCGCAGACAGCAGTCACAACATATACAGGAAATAAATCAGGAAAGACAGAATCTTAGTATTACTACTAATAGTAAATAGAAATGAATGACAATGAGAAAATAAGTTGAAGAAAATAAATATATAATACATCATAAAAATAAAAATAAATAAAAGTACGCATTTTGTAGCCTGTTTCAGAGATCATGAGTCCATTAAGTAGTCATTTTAGTGTCCCTAGTTGGAAATTCTAAATTGAAGTAATTCAGAAATGGCTGCCAAGCCTTATAAAACCTCTGTGTTGCTCCCCTAATAAGTTCACTTTTTAAAGTAGAGGTGGATTGTACCACGCATATCTGCAATGCTTAAAAATTTACATTATACTCAATGGATGTCATGGAAACTTTTAAGAAACGAAACGTGGATGTAAAATAAACAATATTTATCTGAACAGCCACTGAAAACCAGGATGCAGATGAACACACACTGGCAAAGAAACCAAAAAGGAATGCCGCGGCTCTTTTCTTCCTCTTTGTCAGTTTTGGCAGCGACTTCAGATGCTCTCTTGTTCATACAGCGCCACCACATGGGTGCAATGCTGCAACTGCAGTTAAAAAACATCCATCTACCACAACGCTTGTCAGAAAATATGTTTTCCTGACGTCAGTTTTGAGAGCCAGGCACAACACAAAATAAGGCTGAGGCAGCCACATCATAAATTTACATGCACCCTGACACTACATGGACAAATAATTCATCTATCCGATTGAAAACTTTCCGATCAGAGCTTCCAGCTGATGTGTTTACATGGACAGTGGAAAAGTGATCTAAACAGCTGTGTTTACTTGATGGACAGATATGTTCATAATGCTTTTGACATGCGCAACGGCTCGTAGTTCGTATGAAGAGGGGTTTTCTTTTTTAATTCATAATCTTTTGACCAAAATGCTCAATAATCATTAACTCTTTCAGTGGGGATTAAAAACACAGCCTTATAACGGGTCTGTACTGGACCCGCGGCTGAAGCACATGATCATGATGCAAAGGTGCATCTACAGCTTTAGGTCTGCCTTTGCTCCCCCTAACATCAGAATTTCCAGTCAGAACGTTGATCATCGGCGGATCCGTTCCGCTGTGCAAGTGGACTCCTACATGACTCCACAAGGCAGATCCGGGGCGAACAGTGCAGCTGCTTCAGATTCGCCATCTGTTTGCTACATTGCATTGTCCACAGTCTTGTTCTGTTTTGCTTCCACCGTCTTCCCTGAATCTGCTACGTCATGCAG
This sequence comes from Atherinomorus stipes, assembly GCA_023101725.1. Taxonomy (NCBI): domain Eukaryota; kingdom Metazoa; phylum Chordata; class Actinopteri; order Atheriniformes; family Atherinidae; genus Atherinomorus; species Atherinomorus stipes. The sequence continues at coordinate 187,025 of JALJCO010013115.1, read as the reverse complement.
CTCCCATGTGGTTCAGGCATGACAAAATTCCACAGAAATGATCGGAATGAGTATTTACATGCTCATTTTTTCCCGCTGATTGGATCGTAAAAAGGTGTAAACCACCCCTCTCCATCGTATTGAAAATTCTTTCCGATCGAGGCCGATCGGATGAGCTGACATGTTTACATGACGCATTTTTATTCTGATTGGCGTTTGATCGGATCAAAATTGTGCCATGTAAACGCAGCTAATGTTGAAGTTGTTGCCTGTAGAGCCGTTATCGCTGCACCTGAAGCTACTGGATCCACTCTCAGATGAAAACATGTTAATGTTTCAAAAAATGTCAGCCACTAATGTCCTCCAGCCGGTTACAACTGTCCTCTGTATTTCACATCACTGCAGCGCTCATCTTTACCTCTAGATGTCAGTAATCCTTACACACTGCACCTTTATTGCAGTTGGATTCTCTCTCCAGTGCAGCTGTCATCTCCTAATTTCTTATAAATAACTTCTACCTTCATCCCTGTGTAAAACATTTAGAGAATAACTACATATGTGTGTTTCAGTGTCAGTTCACTCCAAATGAGGTGGTCCAGTGGTCCAACCACCGAGTCATGGAGTGGCTGAGATCTGTGGACCTAGCAGAGTACGCTCCCAACCTGAGAGGCAGCGGCGTGCACGGAGGGCTGATAGTGAGCATGTCGAATCATAAAATTTATAAGGGAAAGTTGCTACAAGCCCATAATAAGCATCCCACATGATGTTTTGTTTAACAGATGCTGGAGCCTCGTTTTAACTCGGACACGCTGGCCATGCTGCTAAACATCTCTCCACAAAAAACACTGCTGAGGCGCCACTTAACCACCAATTTCAACAACCTGGTGGGAGCCCAGGCTCAGCAAGAGAAGAGGGAGTACTCTGAAGCAGCGAGTTACTCCCCACTCAGCATCACAGCTAAAGTCAAGGTAAGAAAACAGGAGAAATGGCCCCATTATACAGCTGGGAATAGCAGAGATAGTAGTGAGAGACAATCTAATGCTGCATTATGAGAGCAGGCACACAGTTAGCCTTTCCTCTCTTACTTTGTGTCAGAGAAAGCACCTTAATCTGTGGTGAGAGCGCGGCGTGCCAGCTCAGTTTAATCTCCGAGCCCTTCACTGCGTTTAAGCCTGCGAGAGCAGAGCGAATGCAGGGCTGCTTGGCTTCTCCTCACAGCTCTAATACTCGCTGCAGCCTCAGCTCTAAGTCCCTCTGTGCGCTGCTCAAGAAAAATGGAGGAATAATCTACCCCAAAAACACAATCCACACAGTCACAGCCGACCATTTCTTCACCTTGAACACGAAGTTCTTAAGTTTCCTAAGCTGCATATGCAGTAAATATTCATGCGGACAAATATAGGCATGCATGCTAAATAAACCGTAGATCTAAAAGACACAAAAATAATGTGTGTGTGTGTGTGTTTCCTCCACAGGGCCAGCTGGCTCCTAAATTATATCCTGTAGTGCTTTGTGATAATATCACTGTGGCTTTTGTCAGCAAGAGCAAGCTTAGAGGACACAATTATAGAAGCTGCTGGTATCACTTACTGGTCCCAGGCTGCAGAGCAGAGAAAGTTCAGATGCTGGAGAGCAGCACATACAGATGTAAACAACTCACCTTTTACCCACCAGTAACACCACGCTGTGTGAATATCAGCTGAAACTGGGAAGCATCTTCTTTATCTCCGTACATGTTTGGTCTTTGCTGCATTTATACAAGGAGTGCGAAATTATTAGGCAAATGAGTATTTTGACCACATTATCCTCTTTATGCATGTTGTCTTACTCCAAGCTGTATAGGCCCAAAGCTACTACCAATTAAGGATATCAGGTGATGTGCATCTCTGTAATAAGAAGGGGTGTGGCCTAATGACATTAACACCCTATATCAGCTGTATTAGGCAAACATAATTATTAGGCAACTAAACAATAAACAAATATATACCCATTTCAATTATTTATTTTCACCAGGGAAACCAATATAACAGCTCAACATCCACAAATATACATTTCTGACATTCAAAAACAAAACAAAAACAAATCAGTGACCAATATAGCCACCTTTCTTTGCAAGGACACTCAAAAGCTGCCATCCATGGATCCTGTCAGAGTTTTGATCTGTTCATGATCAACATTGCGTGCAGCAGCAACCACAGCCTCCCAGACACTGTTCAGAGAGGTGGACTGTTTTCCCTCCTTGTAAATCTCACATTTGATGAGGGACCACAGGTTCTCTATGGGGTTCAGATCAGGTGAACAAGGAGGCCATGTCATTAGTTTTTCTTCTTTTAGACCCTTTCTTGCAGCCACACTGTGGAGTACTTGGATGCGTGTGATGGAGCATTGTCCTGCATGAAAATCATGTTTTTCTTGAAGGATGCAGACTTCTTCCTGTACCACTGCTTGAAGAAGGTGTCTTCCAGAAACTGGCAGGAGGACTGGGAGTTGAGCTTGACTCCATCCTGTACCCGAAAAGGCCCCACAAGCTCATCTTTGGTGATACCAGCCCATACCAGTACCCCACCTCCACCTTGCTGGCGTCTGAAGGCCCTTTCAGATAGGACGCGTTTTTCGCGGCGTTCACCGCGGGGTAGGGCGCAGAGTCGGCGAAAGAGCACAGCGGCAGCGAGCACGTCAGGCACACGTTGCTAAGCGACAGACCAGGAAGTGTTTCCTCCCCGGCACGCTTCGTTGTGAGAGATGTACCTCTCATGGTCGCAGCAAAGAGCTTTGCTCCAGAGGAGCAGGAGGAGATCAGCAGCAGATAAAAGGGTGGGGGTCCACCTGATCCTGATGACAAGACAGAACGTGGGGGGTTCAGGCTCGTCCGGGAGCTGCATTCTTTCACACAGACCTCTTCCAGGTTTACTTCCGGCTGAACAAGGACCACTTTTTTTCCCTGAACTGGCCTCTCCTATTGGACGCGCTAGGATGTCGTCACAGCGCGCTGCGCCCGAATTGAAAAATGTTCAATTCGAGCGCAGCGGCGTCAGCGCCACCACGGCGGCATGCGCCCACCTTGCGCGCCGCGGTGCTCCGCGGCATGGCGGAACGCGCTGCCGCGGCGGTACCACGTACACAGTGAATGGGTTTGCCGCCGTCCTCTTGCGCTTGCCGCGTTCTATCTGAAAGGGCCTTGAGTCGGACTGGAGCTCTCTGCCCTTTACCGATCCAGCCACGGGCCCATCCATCTGGCCCATCAAGACTCACTCTCATTTCATCAGTCCATAAAACCTTAGAAAAATCAGTCTTGAAATATTACTTGGCCCAGTCTTGACGTTTCAGCTTGTGTGTCTTGTTCAGTGGTGGTGGTTTTTCAGCCTTTCTTACCTTGGCCATGTCTCTGAGTATTGCACACCTTGTGCTTTTGGGCACTCCAGTGATGTTGCAGCTCTGAAATATGGCAAAACTGCTGGCAAGTGGCATCTTGGCAGCTGCACGCTTGACTTTTCTCAGTTCATGGGCAGTTATTTTGCGCCTTGGTTTTTCCATGTTTCTTGCGACCATGTTGACTATTTTGAATTAAACGCTTGATTGTTGGATGATCACGCTTCAGAAGCTTGGCAATTTTAAGAGTGCTGCATCCTTCTGCAAGATATTTCACTATTTTTTACTTTTTGGAGCCGGTCAAGTCCCTCTTCTGACCCATTTTGCCAAAGAAAAGGAAGTTGCCTAATAATTATGCTTGCCTAATAAACCTGATATAGGGTGTTGATGTCATTAGAGCACACCTTTCCCATTACAGAGATGCACATCACCTGATATGCTTAATTGGTAGTAGGCTTTCTGCCTATACAGCTTGGAGTAAGACAACATGCATAAAGAGGATGATGTGGTCAAAATACTCATTTGCCTATTAATTCTATTTCATTTGAACCACACCAGAGTTTTTGTTTGAGCAGCAGCAGAGGCAAGTCTAGGATGAGAGATTTAGGAGGGCTGAGCACCCAGAGAGCTAAATTTCACTGTTTGTACAGTTTGAAGAGACTAGAGGCAAGATTAAGAAATGAAACTCGCGACTGGTGCTTCAGGTAACTGCAACCACGAGCCAAGCCATCACTGGAGCGTGCACAAACTGAAGCTATAATGTTGTTTACTAAGCTTTTTCTTTGTAGTTACACTTTTTAGTGTCTTTCAGTTGATCTGGATCGTTTGCTGACGGCAGAAGAATCCATAACTATCGTTTACAGTGTTTGAATTTACCGCGACCGTCTTCTTCCTGTATCAAAACTGTCGGGGATGCGGATGCAGCGTCGTGTGACGTCACGTCCGCAGGGCAACGCAGTAAATTCGGCCACTGAATTGCAGCACACAGCCTGTTCAAGGCAACGGAGAGAGATGTGGGTGGAAACGTTCTTTTTGGTATTTAGCGCTTCATCACCCATTAGTATAAAAAAAAAAATGGACATGCATGTTTGTTTTTTTTTAAATTCCTGCCTCTAGTCCATTTAACACAATTTCATCCACTCGTGTTAAAGATCAAGAAGGGTCTTGCTGCGGCCCAGGCGTTCCCTTTCATGCTACTGTACCAAGAACGGCCCAAGAACCCTGGTAGCGTTTCATTGACCAATCGTAAAGTTTTTCGCAGGGGACGCTGGAAACGCTGCCATTTTATTCAAAACATGTTCCATGCTGACTTTTGCCTCCTGGAGAAAACATGATTACCCATTGAGAGGTTATGTCAGTAAATTGATTATTGTTGGTTATTATTTGACAACATGTCACTGCATAACTTGTGTTGTCTTTATTGTATCCGAATCTAATATTAATGATAGCGACAAATTGTCTCAGGAGCAGCTAGTGTCTTAATATCGTTGGTCCATACGCAACGTGGCTATTTGTAGTTATCAGCTAAATTTTGCAGCAACGACTTGTAATTTGAGGCCTATAACCAAGTGGGCTTTGTTTATTTGGATCAGTACAGCCATGAGTCTTCTTGGGAATGATGCAACAACTTTTTCACACCTGGATTTGGGGATCTTCTGCATTCTTCCTTGCAGATCCTCTCCAGTTCTGTCAGGGTGGATGGTGAACGGTGGTGTTCACCCATTTTCAGGTCTCTCCAGAGATGCTCAATTGGGTTTAAGTCAGGGCTCTGGTTGGGCCGGTCAAGAATGGTCCCAGAGTTGTTCTGAAGCCGCTCCTTTGTTATTGTAGCTGTGTGCTGAGGGTCATTGTCTTGTTGGAAGGTGAACCTTCGGCCCAGTCTGAGGTCCTGAGACTCTGGAAGAGCTTTTCTTCCCGGATCTCTCTGCACTTGGCCGCATTCATCTTTCCTTCAATTGCAACCAGTCGTCCTGTCCCTGCAGCTGAAAAACACCCCCATAGCATCATGCCGCCACCACCATGTTCCACTGTTGGGATGGTATTGGGCAGGTGATGAGCAGTGCCTGGTTTTCTCCACACATACCGCTTAGAATTAACTCCAAAAAGTTCACTTGGTCTCATCAGACCAGAGAATCTTATTTCTCACAGTCTGGGAGTCCTTCATGTGTTTTTTGGAAAACTCTGTGCAGGCTTTCATATGTCTTCCACTGAGGAGAGGCTTCCAACGGGCCACTCTGCCATAAAGCCCCGACTGATGGAGGCTGCAGTGATAGTTGACTTTGTGGAACTTTCTCCATCTCCCTACTGCATCTCTGGAGCTCAGCCACGGTGATCTTTGGCTTCTTCTTTACTCTCTCACCAAAGCTCTTCTCCTATGATTGCCCAGTTTGGCTGGACAGCCGGGTCTAGGAAGAGTTCTGGTCGTCCCAAACTTCTTCCATGTAAGGACTACAGAGGCCACCGTGCTCTTAAGAACCTTTAGTGCAGCAGAAATTCTTTTGTAACCTTGTCCAGATCTGTGCCTCACCACAATTCTGTCTCTGAGCTCCTTGGACAGTTCCTTCCACCTCATGATACTCATTTGCTCTGACATGCACTGTGAGCTGGAAGGTCTTATATAGACAGGTGTGAGCCTTTCCTAATCAAGTCCAATCAGTTTAATTAAACACAGCTGGACTCCAATGAAGGAGTAGAACCATCTCAAGGAGGCTCAGAAGAAATGGACAGCATATGAGTTAAATATGAGTGTCACTGCAAAGGCTCTGAATACTTATGACCATGTGATATTTCAGTTTTTCATTTTTAATGAATTTGCAAAAATTCTACATTTCTGTTTTTTCTGTTTTTTTCTTTCAAGATTGGGTGCTGTGTGTACATTATTGAGAAATAAAATGAACTTTTTTTATTTTTAGCAAATGGCAGTAAAAAGTTTAAAGGGGTCTGAATACTTTCTGTACCCACTGTTCATCCCTGCTGCTGCTTCTTTGTTCCTTCCACTGGTCACAGCCCCAGCAGTTTCCAGTGGTACTTCTCTGTTTGCACCTACAGGGTACTCATCTTTAACAGCCCTGAATATGGACCAAATTCCAATAACCAATAAATGATGCAGAAGATGGATGAAATGCTCTGTATCCGTCTTTGGCGTAGGATCTGCCAGGTTGCTGTCCACCTGTGATCTTATTTGTAAAACAAAGTGTGACGCTTTTTTTCTTCCTCATTGTTTCCTTTCACTGCAGCCAAAGAAGTTGGGCTTCTCCAACCTGACTCACCTGAGACGGAGACGGTCGGATGAGTCCACGGACTACGTCTGTCCCATGGAGTCATACTCGTCTCAGCCGGGCCAATCTGCGGTGAACGGGGTGCAGATGCGTCCATACGCCGGCTTCCGAGGCCTGAGCCCCATACTGGACCGAGAGCCCGCCAGGGACCAGGTGGGGCTTGAGGGCAGCAAAGATGACACATCACCATGACAACAAGGCGATACTGTGTCAACACCATGGACAACTATGTTGTCACACTTTCCATAAGCCAATCAGCTGCTACTCTGCTTCCTTTGCTTGCAGCCCATAATACCTCAACCCATCTCCTCCCTGCTCCCTTACACCCGCCCATCAGCCCGACCCCGTGCCTTACTCTCGCAGAGACGCCCCGATAAGCCGTCTGACTGATTCCCGGTCTGCCTTTCATGCTGCAGGGTGAACTCAGACCATGAATCTCGCACACTTGAAGTATTTTGGTTTAACTTCCAGTCAGATGCTGAACTAACCCAACCTCGGCCTCCAACCTGTGCCATGACCCTAACTCACCATCACGAGAGAACGCAGACTCTCTCCGGATTCCTGTGACATCACTTCCTGTTACCCATGCAGTATACATGGACATTTCTTACTGTACATTATGAATCTATTTACACACCACACGTAGATCATTTTAACTGTGAGTCAGATTTTGCATCGTTAAACTTTTTTTTTTTTCTCTCCGACCAGATTGAATACAGTTCTGTGGCTGAGATGAAGATGTGCAATATTTGCATCGAATCACAGAGGGATTTTATTTAATATTTAAGTCACTGCAGAGCGAATGATTATATAGCATCTTTCCTTTGATACCTGAGGTGGTGTTTTCTTTTTTTTTTTTTCTTAAAATTGTTATTTTCATATTTGATTGTAATAGTATTTTTATAGCAAATAAAATCTGCTAACAGAAGCTCACGTGCTCATGTAAATGTCAAAAGTTTTATCTAAACATTTAATAAACAAAGTTATGTGTGTACAGTTGGGGTTTTTTTGTTTGATTTTTGGGGGGAATTGTAATTATCAGAGCAGAAGTGTCGTGTGTGGAAACGTGAACAGCAGCATGCCTCAGTAACCTGCATCAACCACTAACCTGCTTTCATTATCATCATCCTCACCATCATGGTGGCTGTCATGGCTGTTTATGACACCAGCTTCACCCTCGGCTCACCAGTCCAAGCCAAGATGGCTGATGACCATCACCATGGCAACCCTGTTAAAGGTGGAAGTGCATGTTTTGCTCAGTATGCAGCCACAGGTACAAACATCATGCATTCTGCCATCAATGTAGCGTAACACATTCATACACAAATACGCACTTATGCATTGCAGTCTTCAAAGAATTACGGGAGTCATTACTGTCTTACTGGAAGCACAGCATGTGTGTAATTGTGACTTGTAATGGGTGTGTGTGTGTTGCAGATGGCGAACGCAGAGAGTACCATTTTGCAAATAGAAGCTTTGTCTGAAAGCATCAACAACCTCACAGTAAGCACCACCACACACAAGCTGCTGGTTAATGACTCGTGCAGCTCGCTGCTTCTTGTCTGTAGTCGCACAATTTTAAGTCTCTTCCCCAGAAAACTGCAGATTATCTACAGGAGAGATCAAATTCTCTCATACTTATTTTATTTTATGCCGTTTCATACAGCTGTGCTTTTGCTTCTGTGCTGTTTGCTAAAGTCATGACAGCAACTGAACCATGAGGCTTTTGATAACAGTTTTGTGGTTCTGGGTCTTCGTAGACGCCTAAAGCTGCATCTCAAGCGCAGCCTGAAGACCTTGGAGAGAAAACTGGAGAGAATGTCAAAAAACATTACCCATGTTTTATCATTACTTCAGGATTCAGCCCCAAAGTGAATCATTGTTAAACTTGAGTGCATCACATGGTACATGCATGGCTGACTTGGGATCAGTTCTCCTCATACTGTGTTTCCAAAAAGGCAGAACAATACTAAAGCTCCCATTTATCCTTAAACTGGTTAAAGGCATACAACACCCACAGAATGAAGTGCCTTCATTTTCTACTCACCCTCGTGCTGAGCAAGACTCTGGAGCACTTTTCTAATATTTCAAATGCAGCCGGAGATCCGGGGGGGGTTTCATTATCCGCTGACCTTAATATAATGGGGGTGACTGGCACTCAAAACAAAAAGGTCCATAAAATCTTCTTGACTTTTTACTTTATTTAAGACAAATTGTTTTAGCTGTTCTTACCTTGACAGTTTTGGCCGTCACGTCAGCCTTCATCAGAAGTTGTCGGACTTCCTGGTGTGACGTGTCTTATATAGACAGCTGACCGGGCACGGCAACTTACAAAGAAGTGCTCGTGCCCGGTCTGGTCTGTCCCCCTCCGGCCCCCGCTGGCTCCATCTTCAGTGGGGACTTCTTTGTAAGTTGCCGTGCCCGGTTAGCTGTCTATATGTAGGGGCGGCTGTAGCTCAGGTGGAAGAGCAGTCGTCTTTCAACCGGAGGGTTGTGGGATCGATTCCAGGCTTCCCCAGACTACATGCCGAAGTGTCCTTGGGCAAGACACTGAACCCCAAGTCGCCTCCCGATGTGCCTATCGGGGTATGAATGTGTGTGTGACTGGGTGAATGTGCTATGTGTAAAGCGCTTTGAGCGGTTAGTATGACTGGAAAAGCGCTATATAAGTACAGTCCATTTACCATTTACATAACACGTCACACCAGGAAGTCAGACAAGTTCTGATGAAGGCTAAAGTGACAGCCGAAACTGTCAAGGTAAGAACAGCTAAAACAATTTGTCTTAAAAAAAGAAAGAAGTCAAGAAGATTATCACACCGAAGACGAGATGAACATCCTCAATCAGGTCCACAAAAGTCCACAAAAACTTGGCAATATTTCTCCATACTGCTCATCCAATGTAATCTAAGTGTCCTGAGTGGGTAGTGTCCATAATTTATTTGAAACTACATCATTTAGTATATTCTTATAGCCTAAACAGTACATTGTACTTTCCCGATGCGCGTCCATGTGAGTTCACGACACTACAGAAGCTGCGGCAGACGAGGACGAGGGTAGTGTCTTCCCAGGTTGGGAAAAGCTTGATTAGTCATTTGCGCTATCATCCTCGTCTGGCTCACAGCAGAATGTAAGCAGATGAATAGCAGAATTTCTTCTTCTACGCTTGCATTGTAGGCGCTGAATGCGCGCTCTTGTCTGGTTTGGTCTGCCGTGGCTTCCGTAGTGTCGTAATGAACTCGCATGGACGCACATCGGGGAAGTACGATGTTCTGCTGGCTATAAAAATATACTACATGATGTCGTTTCCAGTAAATCATGGACACGACTCAGGACACTTGTATTACATTGGACGAGCAGTATGGAGGAATATTGCCAAGTTTTTGTGCACTTTTATGGGCCTTTTTGTTTCGCGTGCCGGTCACGTCCAGTCTATGAAAGTTGGTGGATAACAAACACCCCCACCCCTGGATCTCCGGCTACATTTGAGACATTAAAAAAGTGCGCCAGAGTCTTGCTCAGCATGAGGGCGAGTAGAAGATGAAGGCACATCATTCTGTGGGTGAACTATTCCTTTAATACACCCATAATATAAATAATCTCACATGAAACAGGACATTACTTGTAGTTTTGATTGATAACGGTGAATTGAAAACTGATCCCAACTCAGTTGCAAACATTTCCCAAGCTCTCTATCCCAATCCCACTCCCATGATGCTTTGCCTCCAGTACCTGCTCAGCCGAGATGAGCTACGGAAGGAGCTGCGGCGGTCTCAGACGGCGCTGGTCTGAGGGACGATGGCCCAATGCTGTTGGCCCACTAATGCTGTCAAACAACCACAGAGACCTCCAGCAACCTGCCTGTCTCACCTGAACTGCACCTCAAGCCCGGCCTAACACTGCAGCACCCAGCATCCGGCTGCTGATACCTCATGTAACACCTGCAACCGCGCTGTAGATGCAGAGGACTCAGAGACACAGATGGACCCACAACTTGTGGATAACAATCAATAGGCTCTGCTACTTAGAAGCCATGAAGGTCTCCTTTCTACTTTTCTTGTTTCCCTATGCAATATACCCTTTAATGGTCTCACTGGCTGTGCGCTATATATACTGTGCTGGTGAGTCTGGGGGAGAGAACAAGGACAAATGAACTCAACCTCATCTAATAATGATATGAGAAGTAGTGTGTATGAAATCTGGAGAAAGGTTTAGTTCATAAGGACCTCCATGACATTATAAATGGAGGATCAGCTATGTCTTAGGACAGTGATTCCCAACCCTGGTCCTCAAGGCACACTGTCCTGAAGACTTTACATTTTGCCCTGCTAGGACACAGCTGATTCAAATTAAAGGATAACTTTCTTTTTTTTTTTCCAACCTGGACCTCATTTCTACAGATGTGCGAAAAAGTGTTTGCCCCCTTCCTGATTTCTTACTTTTTTGCATGTTAGTCACACTTAAATGTTTCAGATCATCAAACAAATTTAAATGTGAGACAAAGATAAAAAGTAAACAGAAAATGCAGTTTTTTAATGGAGATTTTTATTAGTAAGGGGGAAAAAAATCCTAACTTAAATGGCCTTGCATGAAAAAGTGATTGCCCCCTAAACCTAACAACTGGTTGGGCCACCCTTAGCAGCAACAACTGCAATCAAGCGTTTGTGATAACAGGCAGTGAGTCTTCTACAGCGCTGTGGAGGAATTTTGTTCCACTCATCTTTGCAGAATTGTTGTAATTCAGCCACATTGGAGGCTTTTCCAGCATGAACCGCCTTTTTAATAGGGGTGTGCCAAAATATCGATAAACTGAAATATCGCAATATTTTATGTTGAGATATCATATTTATATTAAAAAACGCTGTATCGATATTTTTTGCTAACGAAATCTTGCTATTTTTTTCTAAGAGAACAGTGAGATCTCGCGAGATTTCATTGTTCTATCTGCAGTGGTTTAGCACGTAGAAAAGTCCCTGCATTAGCACTGATATCTATGTGCAGTCTGCAGGTTCAGGTTAAACTTTAGACATGCTGTAAAGTACAAATTAAAATGTGTGTACAGGTTTTCATAGACCACCCAGTTGTTTGAGATTATGATGAAATAATGACTGAAATGTTTATTTTTTATCTGCTCCCTTAAAGGGACATTGTGTAATCGGGAGCAGCTCCCTCGTACTTTTCATGCTGCATTCGCGTGAAACAGCAGACCGACGACAGCCGATGCATGTAAAGTTATCACCAGCCTCTATGTGAAGACGTGGTCCGTCAGTTACAGTGACATCAGTCCACATTGTTTTCCCTGACCCATGTTTTACCGTCTTTCGCTTGGCTTCATTGATTAAAATGACATCTGGTTTGTTACCAACGGCCGTCTGCCTGACTGCACGTGAACGCAGCGTCAGTGAGACGCTGGTTTCTCCCCACTGCAGCGCGGTGACTTTTCAAAGACATTACCTCGAACTGAGCTGAAAACTCCGGTGTGTCCGGTGAGTTTCTGTGTTTTCCTACTGTCACGCTTCTCCCGAACGCAAAAACATGGCGATACGACATGGCAGCCTTCACCGAGCCGACCCGCTCGATGTGTAAATGAATGATACGAACGGCAAATTCAGAACTTAGAGGGGCACTTCAGTTTGTTGATGGGAGTGATTACTGATGAATGGAAAAACATTTTTGAAAGAAATAATCAATTTTTGTGGACAGATAACAGGAGAACTTACACAATATCCCTTTAAGCCATTCAGAGGTGGACTTGCTGGTGTGTTCTGGATCATTGTTCTGCTGCAGAACCCAAATCCGCTTCAGCTTGAGGTCACCAACAGATGGCCGGACATTCTCCTTCAGGATTTTTTGGTAGACAGCAGAATTCATGGTTCCATTTACCACGGCAAGTCTTCCAGGTCCTGAAGCAGCAGAACAGCCCCAGACCATCACACTACCACCACCATATTTTACTGTTGGTATGATGTTACGTGTTACCTTTACGGCAGATGTAATGGGACCTACACCTTCCAAAAAGTTCAACTTTTGTCTTGTCAGTTCACAGAGTATTTTTCCAGAAGTCTTGGGTATCATCAAGATGCTTTCTGGCTAAACTGAGACGAGTCTTCATGTTATTTTTGCTCAGCAGTGGTTTTGGTCTTGGAACTCTGCCATGCAGGCCATTTTTGCCCCCCAGTCTCTTTCTGATGGTGGAGTCATGAACACTGACTTTAATTGAGGCAAGTGAGGCCTGCAGTTCTTGGATGTTGTTCTGGGGTCTTTTGTGACCTCTTGGATGAGTCGTCGCTGTGCTCTTGGGGTCATTTTGGTCGGCCGGCCACTCCTGGGAAGGTTCACCACTGTTCCATGTTTTCACCATTTGTGGATTTTTTCCTGAATTTCTTTGGATGGCAACACGATGTCTTGCTTTTGAGGATCTTTTTGGTCTACTAAACTTCGTCAGGCAGGTCCTATTTAAGTAATTTCTTGATTGAGAACAGGTGTGGCAGTAATCCAGCCCTGGTGTGGCTAGAGAAATTGAACTCAGCTTTCCAAAGATCCACAGTTAATTTATGTTTTAACAGAGGGGGCAATCACTTTTTCACACAGGGCCATGGAGGTTTCCCCCCCCTTATAGAAATCTTCTTTCAAAAACTGCATTTTCTGTTTACTTGTGTTATGTTTGACTCAGATTAAAATTTGTTTGATGATCTGAAATGTTTAAGTGTGACAAACATACAAAAAAGTAATAAATCAGGAAGGGGGCAAACACTTCTTCACACAGCTGTAGGTGTTTATACATGCATTTACTCACCAGTGAAATTTCTGTGTCACTTTGACTCATTTGGAAGATATTACGGTGAGTCACCCTTCGGTGTACATCCTTATAATGGCAGAGACGGAGCAGCCTCTCTATAACATATCTATACATTATCTGCAGCAAAACTCCTTCTGCTACTGGCCATTAGCAGTACTCGAGTTGAGGGGGGTGGCACCCCCTCTGAAATAAAAACGATCAAAATCATCCGCCCTGTAAAACAGCCATCCCCCCCATTCCATCCCCTCCCTTTTTACAGTAAATCCTGAATATATAACCAATACTAATATAACCGTTTCATTATCAGAAAGTAGTACGGATGTTGAGTAAAAGAAATAAAATCTGAGGGCACAGGGGCACGCACATATGCAATGACGCAACATGATTGGTTGATGCCCAATGCCAGAGGGAGCTGCAGCGGAGAGCAACATCTGAAAGGATTAAATGCGCTGAAATGTCGACACGGCCAAACGAGCAGCTGGACAACACCATGTCCGAGAGTATTTTAGAATTTTAGAATCACGGGTGAGCAATGACTCAAGACTCAGAATCTCAATCATTACTGTTGTGGCGTGGCTCTTCCAGTAGCTAATCAGAAGCGCTGCTTACTAGCATTTGATAGAGAAGTTTAAGGAAGTACTAATAAGTCGAGAGTTACAGACCTGTTGGTACGGGTAGTTTCAGTTGCGTGGTGTTTTCAGGCAGCCGATCGTGGGGCACCGCGCTAGCTCTGCTCTAGCCGGGGGACCGGAAGTGGCGGTGAATAACCACAGAAGCGTCTCGTTAAGGCTACACGTTTATTACAATATAAATTTGATATAAACTGCGAGAAACTGTGAACCAGACTCTACTTGGTGTGCCTCGGCAGTCATAAAGTGGGGATCTGAGTTTTCTGCTGCTGCGAGCGGACCTCTGAGCGAACACCAAGCGAACCCCCTTCTTCCTGCTCTCCTCCTCTTTAAAGGACCCCAATTAGGTCCAGCCGCCCGCACTGACTTGTAGTCCACTTCCTGTTTACTGCCCATTGCTATTAGCTAAGAAGTGCCCCAACTGAACTACAAAACCCATCAGCCCCTGCATTTTTATTTCACACGTCGCCTTCTATATTAACCTTGTACAGTTAATTTAATCTAAACTTTTATCCTGCCACATAGTCTTACAACTGTCAGTCAGCTACCACATTACTTTTGATCAATCTATACAAAAGTCACTAAACTCGTCACAAGTTGCACAATAACAACAGCTGGTTTGTCCAGCTCACCGTGTTGCCCCAAAACTTGCAGAGATTCTTGTTAACTAGCTTGCTAAAATGCAGGACTTGTCATTCAGTCATGTTAGATTGGGAATTATGAGCCTGGCAAACGTAGAACAGATAATTACTGTCCACATTAAACGAGGGTTTGTCTCAAGTATTTTTCCAGCATTAATGAAGAATTATTCTGTCCAGCAGTATCGCCTGCAAACTGGGCAAATATCTGCCTGACCTCCGCTGAAAAGCAAAGCTCATAACTTTACTTCTACACATCCAATTTCAAAAATTCTAACTGTCGGTGGCAGCTGCTGTCTAAAATAAGAAGTGAAAGTAGTTTAGAAGTAGCATGTGGTCTCCCCTGTGAAGCGGTAGCTTATTTTCCCCAATTGCAATATCTCCACGAGAAAAGCTTGAAACAGAGATTTTCAACTTGTCCACGTCTGATCTTAAAAATTCAAACTGTAGGGGGTAGCTAGTGTCTAAAATAAGAAGTGAAAGTGGTCTGGAAGCAGCCTAGCATCTCTTCTGCAAAGCAGCAACTTTCTTTCCCCAAACATAATATCTAGCTGAAAAAAGCTGAAAACTGGGATTTTGATCACAGAAACTGTTAAATTAAACATATTTTGCATAAGGGATGAAGTTCTGGTGGGTAAATTGCATTCCAGACAAATACCAGTTCCATCATGCATGGCTGGTGTTGATCAGGTCTTTAACAATGTTTATTATTAATCAATGATTTTGCTGAAGAGTTCTCTTGTGACTTTTTAGTCAAATCTTTGGCTCATAGATCATCACATACTGCTTGCCAATTTTAGCCCAAATTACACAAAAATAACTTATTTAGTTGAAATCATTTGGTTTCCCCCAGTTTAAAACCCATCTTCCCTTGCTCCATGCGGTTATATTGTTTTCACAAATAGGACTCGTCAGGCAACAAAAATAAGTGATGTTAGTAAAGATTCTTCCGTTCAAGGCAGATTAAAGAGAATCTCCAATGAGTTTTTCCATCCCCCCTGAAACCTTTTTTACAACTCGACTACTGACTCAGTGTGAGTCAGCTGGGTTTCAACAGGGCAACATGGATTTCAATTTCAGCCCCTTCCAGGTTATATGCACCATTTCCACCCGCATGTCTGGGTCGGGTCGGGTGGGTTTTGGTTCGGATATGTTGATTTCACGTTGCATCCCCACAGCAAACTGTCCCCTTACCATGGAGGCGGAGTATTAACCAGATAGCGCTGCTATGTGATTGTGTGACATCATTGCAGTGCAATGCCTTTTAACCAAAGCACCACACCACACGAGACAGAAACAAAGGGGTCATCCCGTCTTTGTTTTTATGCCGGGTCACGCGCTAGGTGACATGTTTTTTCAACCAATCAATGGATTGCGGTGTGTTAAGCTCCACCTCTTTGGTCTGGATCGGTTAGCTTAGTACCCTTACGGAGGGGTACCAAAAAAGTAGGACCGGTCAGATATAACGGTACCCATCCCAGTTTTAATCTGTGGAGATGCAACAAAACATGGACCAACCCAACCTGACCAGACTGGCTGGTGGAAACGGGGTTTTAGAGTGCTCTACAATATGTTTCTAACCATTAGATTTCTACCCGTCCACACAATCACCAGCAAATCACCCTGCGACCTGTACTGTATTCAACCGAAGCAGAGAGCGGCCGTGCTCTATTGTTATTCATTTTTTAATTGTCATCTCAAGGTAACAAGTTCATTTTCGCATTGCTTCGGCATTATGAGGATCTTTTTCTCATGATAACGGGATAATTTATCTTAAGATCTTGCAAAAACAATTTTGTTTGATTTCTTGAGATAAAAAAAAGTAAGTGGTTACTGCTGCAGCTGGTTTTCATTCATCAAAATGGACCCAAAGACTGCTGGGAGGGGCTTACGGGTCATGGTATGTGTGTGTGTTTCTGTGAATGAGCGATTAGTAAAATGTAACCGTCCAACAGTATTTTCAGCCCGTCAGACACGATAGAAGGAAAATGGGAAGCGTTGATCAGCGATGGATGTTTGTTGGCTTGACTGTACTTTGGTGTTCCAGTGCAGTACAGCTTTGTACTGGGATGCCATTTGGGCCCAGTTGAAGTGATGGGAGAGAAGAGGATGATGGCTTAGCTGTTATCCATGCTGAAGAAGAGCTTCCCTCCTGGACACTGACAAAGGTGGAGGGAACCTGTGTGGAGTTTGCATGTTATCCCTGTGTATATGTGGATTCTTTTCCAGCTTCCTCCCACAGTCCAAAGACATGGTTGTTGGATTAATTGGAGTCTCTAGATTCACCAGGAGTGAGTGTGAGCCTGACTGAATGATGTTCGTGTTGGTCCTGTGATGAACCAGTAGCCGTTAGATAGGCTTCAGCCCCACAACCCGGCACTGGAATAATCTGTAATAAAAACAAACTTATTCTTGAGATAACATGATAAATGATCCCGTTACCATCAGCAAACAATGTTTAAAGACATGCAAGTACGACCGCTCTTGGCTTCTGCTGTATTCTCAACATTGCCACTGGAGTTACAGTATTTTGTTGGCAACTGTACAGCTCTTCCAGTAAATGTGCCATCTGTACTGTACATAAAGATCTTTCTGTCATTTGAACAGATGTATGGAAACAAATTCAAACTGAAGCACCATGAGAAATGTTTTCAGAGACTGATTAAATGTCAAAAACATAAAAGTAATACATTTATCAGATACTGATGGCAAAGTATTACAAAAAATATTCAAGGCGCTCTGCTTTAAAAGTAACTAGAATACCTTTGTTTCTATGGCACTTCTATGGAGTCCCTGACGAGGGACGGTAGGCTGAAATGTGTGTGTTATACAGGTCACTATATCTATGCTGTAGAAATAAAGGCATTTTAGTTACTTTTAAGGACAGTTTCTTTGAAGTTTTTGTCTTCTCTACCCTATCCAAAGAGTACCTGCCAAAAACTAGTGATCCCAGGAAGGGCTCCTTGAAGGAAGTTCAACTCTATAGCTATAACTCTGACACTGGTCAATGAAACGTGAATTTTTGGGCACAGAATGAAGACCTCCCTCTGTGTCTGGATGTCACTGGTGGATTTCTAGTAAGTAATTTCTTCATTTATACAGCACCTTTCAAGCACAACTTAAAAAGTTTTAAAAATGCAATTAAGCATTACAGTAATCATAAAACATTCATCATGACAGCTAAAATTAATACACTATATTAATACACAAAAAATCAATTATGTTTAAAAGGTAAAAGGGTAAAAAAGAATCAAACTGATTGCAAAATGTAGCAAAAGATACTGGATAGACTCTTACTCGGGCGAGGACAAGCTAGACTTTTTTGAAATAGGAAAGTTTAAGTCTAATGTTGAAAGCAGAGATGGAGACTGCATCCTGAACACCGGTTGGGAGCTGGTTCCACAGAGGAGGAGTCTGATAGCTGAAGGCTCTGCCTCCCCGTCTACTCCCAGAAACCTGATGATCCAAAACTCAGCCTGGTGCCTGAGAGAGGACTTTTCTCTCGGGTTAATATGGAACTAGGAGTGTTTTAGGGTAAGAGGATCATTAAGAGAAGAGATGTCCGATATTATCGGCCTACCTTTATTATCGGCCAATATCGACATAAAAAATGTAATATCGGCAATTATCTGCATCAGTTTTACTATTTTTCTGACACAATTTTATATATTTTCATATTATCTTTAAAACTCTTCAGTGACCAACTGTCACTGAACTGTCACAGTAGGTTGACAGGAAAAGGAGTCAGAGGGGATGAGGGATGATGAGAGGGGGATCCAGGCCGGAACTTGAACCTGGGCTGGCTGCATTGAGGACATGAAGTCTGTTAATGGGGGTGGGGTTTCTTGTCTTCAAATAAACATGAAGACAGCAGTTTCCATTGCTGGTTCAATACAAGAGCTAAGAGACATGCTCTGAAGAAAAATTACATGATTTCTCACAGTTGTGTTTGGGCCTAAACCTCATTTTGGCCTCCATCTCAAACCCTTTATGATATTAAGACATCTTTGTCATCCACTTAGCTTATTGCTTTCTCTGGTTTCATTGATGGGTGTAACTGAGTATCATCTGCATAACAGTGAAAGTTGATGCTATACTGCCTAATAATGGCACCCAGTGGAAGCATCTATAAGATGAACTGTAGTGGGCCAAGCCCTGAACCATGTGGAACACCGTTCTTGACTCTGGTCAAGTAATGTTTCTCCTAAGCTGAGAGTCCACAGATCAGTTTCACTGAATCAGTTACAGCCTAAGATTAACAAGAAATGTTGGGTGCCTAAATTACTAAAATAATAATTCATTGACTTGGTTTTTTTGACAACTGATTATTCAGCTCACTTAAATGTTGTCTTGGTTTTTAGAGTTTTAGTGAAAAAAGCATGGAATCAAGCACAACACATATTTAGTAGTTAAAGAGAGATATTTTCCTTGGAAATTGGTGCTGACAAATAGAGCCAAGTCACAATGATCAAATTCAATAACATCAATAATACGTCATTAATGAACAAAAGGAGACCATTTTGTTTCCTTATAAATTAAGTAAATGAATGTAACATGCCGAAATGCTAATAAGAAAACATGCAATATGAAGCGTCTTTGGTGAAATTTGCAATAATATCATTTGCGAGAACATTTCACTATATTATGGAGCTTATTTCAAGTGTGCGAATAAAGGCTGCCCTCCACCTTTTTTTTTTTTTTTTTTTTTTTATCTAGTTTGCTATAAAACTTGCAACAAAGCAGAACTTTTCATAAATGAAAAGCAGCCCTCATTTGTTTACCAGTGTTTGTCCTATTTCAAGTCAAAATATTATACATGTTGGGATAACATCGGCGCTCAGTGCTCCTCTAGCTTATTTGCCAGTGATCTCGCATTCTCTATTAGGAGCAGTTTAAACTTTCTTTCCATTTAGCTGCTTCCCTACATCCACAGAGTTGTCTCCAACTTGCCAGGATTTAGTGCCTAAGTCCAGGCATTAGTTAGGTTTAGATCAGTTTTCTTTCCACATGTAAGCAACTTACATGTACTTCACTGGTTTGGACCAACCCAGCATCCAAACCAGTGCAGAAAAAATGTTGGAATATTTGCGTTTGCAGAAAAGAAAAAACCTCAAGCTCTCAAGAGGATAGCCAACAAAAAAAAAAACCCCAAAATGTACAATACAGGGTATGAGTGGAGCTATTGTAACAGTCTTTCTATATAAATTGGAGCAAAGCAATATTTCTGAGCCTGCGAGATGTTCAGTAGCATCATACCAGCTTCAGAAGCAGAGCCTGACAGATGCTTCTTTTTGGGACCAATATTAAGACCAAATTTTTAGAAAAAAAATTTAAAAAAACAAATGCTATCAATATTTTGGCAGGTACAATGTATGTCAGTTGACTGAAAATGTGAAAATAAAATAAAATTTTGTATATACTGAAAATGTATATGGATTCCTCGTTGATTAAATTTCAGCACCACTGCCTGCTCAGCTGTGACACTTTGCTGCACATTTTGTTAATAACACATCTGGAGCAACTTTTTAGTGCAAACCATATAACATTTAAGCTTTTAAAGCATTATATTGTGTACGAAAAAAAAAAGAGTCTTATCGGCTCAAGTTTACACCAATACAAAACATCTGCGGTAAACCAAAATAACTAACATCTGTAAATATCAAGCTATCAATTTCTGGGATGATAACTTCAGTTATCAGATTGTTAATTTCTCCTCAAATGACTAAAACTATATCTCAATGGTGCTCTTTTAGATTATTATAGGACTTTGTAACCCTGTGTCTTTTGAACTCTCATTTCCATTGCAGTTAAAACAACTTAACGATAGCTTGATACAGCCAATTACCACATCACGGTCTATTTTACCCTCTTTCCTGATATTTACTACTCACAAAGAGTTTGTGATATTCAGTTTTTTCTATGTCAGAATGAACCTGAACTGCACCATTACCTGAAAGAATTAACTTAACATGACCTCAACTTAACATGACCTCTAAACACTTACAAGTACTTCAACAGTTGCTCATGTGCAGTAACGCATGTTCTCCAACATGGTAATTAAACATAAAACAAGTGTCTAAACCATGAACTGATTAGCCTGGTACACCAGCCTGACTAATGCCATGTATGAGATACACGGCAAGTCAGTCTGGGTTCCCTCCATTGGGAAGTGATTTCCACTCCGGTAAAAAATTGACCGGCAGTAGAATTATTAACAGGAACGTAAAACTCCTCCGACGTCTCCGCCGCTGTTTCCGCTCTGTTTTGGTGCTTAACTAACAGCTTCCGGGTCATAGTCACATGACGTGCGACACAAACGCTTTCTCATATTAGTAGTTCAGCAATAAACAACACTTACATGTAACAGAGTATTTATGATGATAAAACCAAACATTCTATGTTGATATACACAAGAAAATTACATTAAATAGAGAGGGGGAAACCACGTGTAAACGCAGACTTCCGGCTTCGCCATAGCAACAGTGCGCCAAACTATGTTTAAGGCTGCCAGGTTAGTCCCGCCTCTCGTCTCGCATTGGAGATCACTCTCCAGCGGAGGGAACCCAGACTGACTTGCCGTGTATCTCATACATGGCGTTAGTCAAGCTGGTGTACCAGGCTATGAATTGATAACCATTACATGACTCTTCTTAAATGTTGTAATAATGTAGCATGAACTTTTACATTCTCTGTAAATTTCACCCAAAACTTGTGTATCCCTGACATTTTGTGAATACTGTACATCTACACTGCCTGGCCAAAAAAAAACGGTTGCCACCAAGAAAAAAGGTCATACTCTCTAATATTTTGTTGGACCGCCTTTAGCTTTGATGACGGCCCGCATTCGCTGTGGCATTGTTTCCATAAGCTTCTGCAATGTCAGCAGATTTATTTCCATGCAGTGTTGCATAAATTTTTCACCAAGACCTTGCATTGATGATGGTAGAGTCTGACCGCAACGTTCTCCAGCACATCCCAAAGATTCTCAATGGGGTTCCGGTCTGGACTCTGTAGTGGCCAATCCATGTGTGAAAATGATGTGTCATGCTCCCTGAACCAGTCTTTCACAATTTCAGCCCGAGGAATTCTGGCATTGTCATCTTGGAATATGCCCATGCCATCAGGGAAGAAAAAACCATTAATGGAATAACCTGGTCATTCAGTATATTCAGGTACCAGCTGACCTCATTCTTTGAGCTCATACTGTTGCTGAACCAAGACCTGAGCAGCTGCAGCAACCCCGGATCATAAAACTGCCCCCACAGGCTTGTACAATAGGTACCCAGTTTATGTCTTTTCAGAATCTCCTTAGATGTTTTCTCTGCTTGATGCTGCCAATGATTTGACCCTTCTCAGACAGACTAACATCTTTTCCATGACCTCGGGATGCATGGGTGTTTAGGAAATGAGAAGCAACTCATTGCACCAGTTGGGGTTAAATAACTTGTCGCCAGCTGAAAGATAACTGCCCATGCAGTAATTATCCAATAGGAGGCTTGTATCTGTTTGCTTAGTTGAATCCAGATGGCCAGGCAGCTCCGTGAGGCATGTGTTAAAAGTCTGATCCGTTAGTCTGATCAGTTATAAGAAAATGGACTTCAATGAGGTTTACAATATTTAGAAATGACCAAATGAAAGGAGGTTGGTAAAACAGCTCTGTAAATTTGAGGATTGTTATAAGATAATAATAAAAAAAAAAAAAAACTATGAAGGTGGAGGTTATCTGAATCCTGCTTGGCCATTTGAAAAGGAACCAAGAACAAACTGTATGATCTACAGTGATGTGCAAAACCTCCTTCAGGTAAATGTTTATACAAACTAACACTTGTTGGCCAGACATCCTGTGCTTTTAGGAATAGAAAACTCCTCTAATATGCCAAAGTGCTTTTACAGTAAGAATAAAACTAAAAGCCGCGGTTCCAACTTGCACATCCTCGCTGGTCCTTATCTCTGAAAGGAACAGTTAAGCATTGCGTTTACTAATCAAACCCCTCAGGCTTATCCCTGCTATTGTCGGTTAACTCCTAATACCTTTTGTGGACTTATTTGGTTGCAAGTTACAAATGCTACGCCCATGCAGTCTGCAGGAACTCCTCTTGAAAAGAAAGCCCTCCTTAGAGCCATGCACATATCAGCAGACTGGAGACCGAGCTTCACATGAAGCACAAGACGCACGAATATAGACGTTGTGTATCTCAGCAGGGCAGGGGACAGGAGAAGAGGGCAGGTAGTGGAGCTGCAGGAAGTTCCAGACCCATCCTGGTGAGTATTTCTACCAGAACTTAAACATTTCTCAGCAATGTCAGCCTATGTTTTCCTTATGTACCGATGCATTACAATGATGGCTGTTTGAAAAGTCACAATTAAAGGAAAAACTGAACAGTAAAAGTAAAAATGTGATGAGGTTGAATGCTGGTTTCCTTTTGTTGCTTAAAAAAAACAAGTGTACCTTCCTGCAGTTACAATGGCCGACAAGCGCGCTCCCATACATCCAATCCATACCGGGAGTCAGTTCATTAAACACCGCCAAGAGTATCTATCTGCGGCTTGCAACCCAGATGCGTGTGGTGTAGTTGGGTGGTTAGGGTTGGGGGAAGGGTCAGGGTTAGATTTTAGTAAGATACATGAAGAAGAAACTTCTGCTTGGGACTTCTGGCATCAATTCGATATGTGACGACACCCTTGTCAGCCATCGTGACTGCAGTTGGGTCCATCTAAAAAAAGACAACCACTTTCCTGATCTGATACCGCATCTGCAGTTCAGCTTACATTTTCATGTTCTGTAACAATTTCGTCTCTTCAGGTTATCAGGGAGACCACCCTCTAATTGTCCGCCCTCCACTATCACTCCACCATGGGCCTGAAAATCAGCTTACCCACTTCTAACCTCTTCCAGAGCTGCAGCTTCTTCTCTTCTTTAAAAAACTGCTCACCCAGACAAGCCTCCTTCGATCAGGATGCATCCCAACGACCAGGCATCTTCTCCCCATTACCAAAGCCCCCGGATCTCACATCTCTCATCAGCAGCTGCATCTCTGCTCCACAACCCGGGAGTATCTCACCTTCAAAGACCCAGAAAACAAGTTCCACCCTAGTCCCCAGGTGTTAACGCAGGTAGCTGCATCAATCATCAATATACTTGATCAATATGCCCAAAAAATCTACTTTTTGTGTAGTTATTAAACATCTCGTCCTCCAACAGGTCTTCCTGATGACTTACATCACTAAGAGCATCAACTTCAACATTACAGACATCTTTAATTGTACAGTCATGACGCCAGAGCAGGGCGTCCTCCTGGGAGCTGACTGGGTTTGGGCCATGCTGGAGAAGTCCACCCAAACCCCTAAAATCCAGATTGCAGTTCAGGTTCTACTCCTGGCTGAGAGGGAGGAAGCTAGCGGGACCACGATGACCGCAGAGACCAGGAGTGAATCCATCCAGATAGCCCAGCTGGAGACCAGCCACAAGAGCAAGTGTGAGAGGATGGTGGAGTTCTGCACCTCCATCGGCAGCGACTGCTACGCCCTCTTCTTGTTCTTTGGGATAAAAGATGACAAGGAGAATATCTATGGAGTCCTCAGCAACAACTTTGGAGCAGCCATTAAAAAATGTAGCACGATTGACAGAGCAATGATTGAGGACTTCTTCAGAGGTTCACCATATTTCCATACACCTTTAGGAATGACGCAGGCACTGCTGAGCCAGAAGATGGGCGAGCCTCTGACTCTCCTGATTAAATTTAGCTGAAGAAGTACATGGCAGACAAATACTGTACATACAGGAACAAAGTCAATCATTTCTGCCAGAAATGTGAAGATCACTGGGTTTTACTAAGTCTCTGTTAACACGACAATGCTGAGGCAGTAAAGGCGCATTCACAAAGCTTTTTTGATTTGAATCAGAGTCCGTTTGCTTGGGAAGTCCGCTTTGTTTGGGGGAGTTGTGAATCCACAAATGGACTCTGATCCGGAATAAAGAAGTGGACTCAGTCCGCCTACAAACGCAGGTCTCAGTCCGTTTTAAGTGGACCAAATACAGGAAGTGGACGACTGTACAAACTGCTGCTTCCTGCATTTGGTTTAGCATGGCATTGTGGGTAAAACATTGGGCATTGTGGGTAAATGCTACTACAACCTTAAATACAGACTGATACTTTCTATGGACTGCTGCCTTGTCTGTTGTTCATACTGGGCCTATTGTTGCTGTTACAACCCTTGTCAGTGTCCAGGGGAAAAAGGGTGGCAACACAATGGTCGGAGACAAGCAAGTTCAAGTAAAGGGTTTAATTACAATAGACAAAAGAAAGTTTAAATAAACAGGGTAGCAATTTTATGCTACAAGCCCCAAAAATACAAATAAAGGGAAAGCAGGTCACAGACCTGCTTGATAGACAATTTACAACACTAACCAGCAGTCTCCAACCAACAAACAAGATACTCAAGCCACTTTAACCAGCCATAAGAGCTCTAGGCAGGAGCAGCCACAACCAAAATATAACAAAACAGTTTTTAACTTACAGTCTCGACTGTTAAACACACCCAAGGTAAACACTAAATCAGACTTAAGTCCAGAGTCAGTCACCGCAGAAAAAACCCAGTGGCAAACTGTGCTCAGTGAACACAGCTGCCCAGAATGGAGGCAGACGAGGGCTTTTAAGCTGCAGAGGCCTGATTGCTGGCCAATCACAGAAGGGCGGGGAGGCAGGCGTCCAATCCCAACAGCACTCTTAACACAAGATGGCGGCATCCACCAGGAGATCTTCAGGCCAATCACCTAGAAGTGCTGGGACCAATTATTGCATATACACAAAACAAGGCCTTGCAGGCCACAAAGCCTAAGGCCGTAACAGTTGCAATGTTTAAATGCAGCATGCTTGCATAAGATAGAATAAAAAACACAAAACCATGACGGTTTCATGCTCCATGTTTGCGTGTATGTAGAGGAAACAGAAGTTGTGATAACCTTCTTCTTCTTCGTTGTATGTCTTGTCCTCACCTATGGTGAATCAGAATGCAGCACCACCTCTGGAGAGATTGGGAACATTATTTAAAAGGTTTGGCTCATTTGGGTGTGGTGCAACGTGAACGCGATCTCAGTCCGGAAGACCACACCCGCCCCCAGCCGAGCCGAGTCCCCAATGGGCTTTATGCACATCTCCACTGCTTCCTAACTTGAGGCAGCTCCTTTGTCTCCTGTCTTTTATTATTGGACAATTTGATTAATCCAGGTGTGCCTGATCCAGTAACCACAAGGACAATGGCCAGACACACCAGTTTATCCAATAATGAAAGACAGGAGACAGAGGAGCTGGCTTAAGTTCAGGAAGTTGTGCATAAAGCTCATTGGGCCGAGTCTAGCGGACTATACTTTGTGAATACGTCCTAAAACTCAAAAGCTTTAAGTTTTGGCTCCTCGGTAATGGCAGCATTCTCATGGTAACAGAGTTTATAGCGTCAACAAAACTGTGAATGTTTGGCAACACACTCCAGAAGAAGATTTTCTTAAAACACAAGGTGAATCGTGCCTGTAAACCTGAACTGGAGTCTTTTTGTGATGGTAACATCTGTCACATCATCTTGCGTTTGCTCACTCTGACCTTGTTTACAACCATGAACGGTACAACAATATTGGCGGGGCTCCACGTTCTGTTTGTGCTGATGAAACTTTTAATGTTATTTTGGTCTCCTAAAGTTAAAAGATGCAGGGATTACGTGCATTACATCAGTGATTCCCAACCTGGGTACCCTGGACCCCCAGGGGGACCTACAAAGAGCAAAGGGGGTCCCTGTGGCTTTGACTGCTCAGAGCCAGTATGATTTAAATGACGGCCATGTCCACACAGAGACTAATTGGGGTATAATTAAGTTTTGGGTTTTTTTTTTTTTTATTATTTGAGTATTGCATTCACATAGAACCAGTGTTTTGGAGGGTTGGAAACATCAGCTTTGCACCATTTTATTAATGAGACGTGTCTGAGAAATGCTACAGTGATTAGCTTCACTTTGGTTTTATGAAAGGAAAGGAATCAGCTACAATGCATCAATTTTTATGGCAGGGTTCCCAATCAGGTCCTACAAGGGCCGCAATCCTGCAGGTTTTCAACGTGACCCTCCTCAAACACACCTGACTCAAATGAAATGGATCCAACCGCCCAAAATGTTCAGGACAATGACTGATTAATTTGAGTCAGGTGTGTTTGAGGAGGGACACATTGAAAACCTGCAGGATTGCAGCCCATGTGGGACTGAATTGGGGAACCCTGACTTATGGTAAGAAGCAGCTAATGAAAACAAGCATGGTTTCAACCAGGGGGGCCAACAGCTTTTTGCTAAATGCATGAAGGGGGTCCTCAGGGAAAATAGGTTGGGAACCACTGTGCTAAATAACCAATAAACCTTTATACAAGCGGTTGTTATGTCTTTAGCTCTGATGAGGAAGTGGTGCGAACAAGGTGCGCACCGCCCACCGCCCACTATAGGCTTGGCACACCACACACACACACACTATGTTGTTTTCAGTCCAATTTTGGGTTTTGCAAATGAACAGGGCTTAAAATACTGAATCTAAAAACTGTTTGTTTTTTTTCCCCCTGAATATATCAGTTTTGAAAGAACACTGAAGCATTTCAGATTAACTTGTAAATATGTATGCTGTTTATTTCATTCCAAGGAGCAAATGCAGAAACTCACTGAATACATTTCAAAGGTACAGTGTGTAAGAATTACTGATATCTAGTGGTAAAGATGGGCATAGCAATTATTGCAAAGTCAAGCACAGTTGTAAATGGACGGTGGCTGTCCATGGCCAAAATTCTTCCAGATGTAGTCATGTTTTCATCTGTGAGTGGATCCACTGGCCTCAGGTGCAGCGATGACTTTGCTACAGGTTTACCAATTCTTGTTTTTAATTAGGCCTATCCCAAACTATCACACAAAGCTCAGAGGGTTCTCACTTCACACACTGAGTTGTTTGTCCACCAGAGACACCATAGTAATGGTGGCAAAAACCATTGGAAGTAGATATAAACGGCTCATTCTAAGAGAAGAAAACCTAAAGTTATTTCAGTAAAATGATTAAATACCAATAGCATTTATGATAAAGTTTTCTGTCATTGACCTTTAAAGTTTTTTTTTTTTTCCCATCTTTAAACCTGAAATATAAAACTGCAATATTGTGCATCTTTATATTTTAAATCCTACTGGATTATTTTCCTGTAACCCCTCATAGAATTCTCACTGAAATACTAGAAATGTTAAATCTAGACATAGAAAAGAGTGTTTTATGGTAATGAAGGATATTACAAAACTTTAATACTATTTTAAAATCTAAAATAAAAAATTTAAAAGGGACTAGAGGCAAGATTAAGAAATTAAACTCTCGACTGCCGCAACTGGCGCTTCAGGTAACTGCAGCCACGAGCCAAGCCGTCACGGGAGCGTGCACAAACTGAAGCTATAATGTTGTTTACTGCGCTTTTTCTTTGTAGTTACACTTTTTAGTGTCTTTCAGTTGATCTTGATCATTTGCTGACGGCAGAAGAATCCATAACTATCGCTTACAGTTTTTGAATTTACTGCGACCGTCTTCTTCCTGTATCAAAACTGTTGGGGATGCGGATGCACCTTCATTAAAAAAAAAGCATAAAAAAAAAGAACATGCATGTTTGTTTGTTTTTTTAATTCCTCTAGTCCCTTTAAAACAATGTTTCTCAAATGGGGACACATGCGTCATCCTTGGTATACTTGGAGGCACTCCAGGTGGAGCATAAAAAAATTTAAGAGGGGATAACTTGTTCTGTGACATCTTTTTTACATCATAGATTGACTTTGGTTTGTATGATAAGGTGAGTAAGTTCAGATGGTCAGGAGAAGTTGCTCTAATACAAATAATCTGAAATTGGGGAGTGGATAACCCAGTGGTAGCGTAGTGGGCTTGGGCACGGAGGACCCGGGTTCGATTCCCCGACACGACCCCTGGTGTGTGGTGAACCACTGTGGACCCCTGAGCAAGGTCCTTAACCCCCCTCCAACTGCTCCCCAGGTGCTTTAAGTAGCAGCCAACTGCTCTGTGATACTCACAGTACAGAGATGGGTAAAATGCAGAGCCCCCCATCATACAAGTATACGCCCCCCCTGTCATTCTGGATGTAAAATCCTTAAATACAGTGTATTCAAGGATTGATATATTTTTTTTATTTTTAAAAGGGATTGTCACAGAATAGAAAGTGCAGATATAGGAAGCATGGACTTATCGGACCATGCTCCTATTTTCTTAACTTTGCAAATTGATAACAAACCCAAGAATACATTGTGGAAATTGAATACATATGTGTTAAATGATCTTCAGTTTGCTAATTTAATTAAAAAAAAGACATTACAACTTTTTTTTAAGGAAAACCTTGATGGGGAAGTAAGCCCAGAAATTGTATGGGATACACTAAAAGCATTTATGCGAGGTAAAATTATATTATTTTGTTCATATAAAAAGAAAGAGAGGCAAGCTAAATTGCAAGAACTAAAAGAATTAAAAGAACTTGAGTCAAAACACAAAACAGATCTAAATCCAGAACTTAACATCAAATTGAAGGTTTTAAGAAACCAAAGAAATGCTATGTATCAATTGGAAATACGGAAAATAGATGATCTACACAAAACAAGTGTTATGAATCAGGTTCTAAATTACTTGCAGGTAAATTGCAAAAACAAGCAGATAACACAATATCTAAAATAAAAAATCCAATCTCAAAAACGTGTGTAAACAGGCTGAAATCCAATCTGCCTTTCAAAGTTATTATAAGCAATTATACACACAACCAAACCAACAAAATAAATAACAGACAAGTAACTTTTTGAGCCAGCTTAAATTGCCTACTTTATCTGAAAACCAAAATGAAACACTTATGGCTGAAATAACTGAAAGAGAATTGTCAAATGCAATATCAAAATTAAAGGCAAATAAATGTCTCGGTCCGGAAGGTTGTCCTGCCAAGTGGTACCAGTAATTCAAAATCGAACCATCACCGTTTCTATTACAAATATTAAATATAGCCTTAAAAGAAGGGAAAATGCCACTTTCATGGAAAGATGCCACCATCTCAGTAATCCGTAAAGAAGGAAAAGATCCACTTAATTGCAGCTCATATAAGCCCATTTCTGTTCTCAATACTGATTATAAATTATTCACATCAATTCTACAAAAGAGATTAGAGACGATTTTACCCAAACTTATTAATACTGACCAAACAGGCTTCATCTCACAGAGACAAACGCACGATCATACACGGCGTACGCTACATGTAATGAACCACATTAAGAAGCAGAAGATTAAAGCAGCTTTGGTCAGTCTCATCGCTGAGAAGGCATTTGACTCTGTGAGCTGGAACTTTCTATACTAAGTGTTGCAGAGGTTTGGCTTTTATAATAATTTTATAAAAACAATTTAGGCCTTATACACAAAACCAACTGCTCGAATAAAAATAAACGGACACTTACCAAATATGTTTGAATTGGAGCGTGGAACCAGGCAGGGCTGTGTGCTCTCGCCTCCTTTGTTCTCCCTTTATATAAAACCTCCAATTAGATAAACAGATGATATAAAGGGAATAGCCGTTTCTGGGGACATGCATATAGTGGCATTATACGCAGACGATGTACTAGTATATTTAAGTGAACCAACAAAATCACTGCCTATTTTGTTCTCCTGCCTGAAAACCTTTGGCAATTACGCAGGATATAAATTGAATGTAAGTAAAACAGATTATCACATTAAATTACGACCCGCCAAGAACTCAAAGAATTAAACCTAAAATGGGATTTAACCACATTAAAATACTTGGGAGTTGTCATTCCCACAGAAATTACAACCATATCCAAACATAATTATGATAACCTTGTGGAAAAACTTAAACAACATATTCAGAAATGGACGGTGATTCCCTTCATGAGTCTGACTCAAATAATCGAGTCAGTGAAAATTAACATAGTGCCTCGATTCCTTTTTTTTTGTTTCAGGCTCTCCCTGTTGAAATCACTGAAAATCAACTTCTGGAATGGAAAAAAAATCATTTCTAGATTCATGGTTGGGGGAAAAAAACACAAGTGAGATTTAAAACATTACAACTATCCATAGAAAATGGGGGAATGGCAGTACCTAATCTATAAGACTACTTTTACTCAGCACAAATCAAACTGCTAATAAACCTGTGTAATCCCAACTATCAAGCTCGATGGAAAGATATTGAGGTACTTTTAATGTCGGAACCCCCATTACAGGCAAAATTGGGAAATAAAGATCTAGGAACTGTCCTTAATAAGCTTGAAAATCCATGGCTAGAATCATCATTAAAAGCTTGGTCAAATGCAAAAAATGAATATAAATTACATGATAACCTGAAGATTGTGAGATGGTGTGCATACAACCCTGATTTTAAACTTAATCAAAACGACGTGTGATTTCGGAATTGGATTCCAAAAGGCATAACTACTTATTTCTCTTCAACAGAGAAAGGAGTAATAAAAGACTTCGAAACTCTCTTACAAAGTAATAAGTTGGAAAAACAAGATTTTTACAAATATTTGCTGGTACGTCACTACATTAATCAGGAAATAAGCTTCCCCCTGGATTATCAGGAACCATGCTTGGAAATACTAGATTCCTATAGTGCTAAATCTAAAAAAGGTCTTATATCAAGATTATACAAAGGGTTTATGGGTAAAAAAAAAAAAAAAATAAAAAATCAGATTCATCACAATATGTTAAACTCAAATGGGAAAAGGACAGCACCACTATTATTACTGAGGAAGAATGGCAAGGTTACTGTACATATGTGTGGAAATGCACAAATTCATATTCATGGAGGAAATTCACTTGGAAATGCTTGATTAGGTTCTTCATTACTCCTAAACAAAAAGGCCACGGTGGTGGGGAAGAGCTTAAGTGCTGGAGACAGTGTGGAAGCCAAGACGCTAATCACTGGCACATATTCCCGGACTGCCCAATAATAAAACAATTTTGGAAGGATACGCACAAAAATATAGAATATATATTTAATGCCACTATACCTTTTGAATTTGCCACTTTAAATGCAAACAAACAATGCCTACTTGCATAGAATTTTAACAGCTGCTGGCAAAAAGCTGTGACCAGACACTGGCTCCAACCTGAACGGGTAGATGTCGTGAATGAAATTTGATCATATGGAAAGACTTATTTTCTCTCTTCGGTTGCAAATGAATAAATTCTCTAATCTGTGGTCAAAACGGATATCTCATGTTCACATTTACCGAACACAATTTGTTGGTACCCTGAATTTAAAAAGGAATGTAATTTTAAGAACCATAGATCTGGGACTGTTGGTTTGCTTTTTGTTTATTTAATTTAACTTTGCATACTGTAGCTTATTCTACTTGACAGGATATCAAAGTCTTGCGGTCTTTTGTGTGTACTCTTTATGTAACAATGCATCCAATGTTCATTGTTCAATTGTTCTGTTAACTTGTAACAAAAAAAGAATGGAATGTTGAGAATAGAAAAATAAGACATTGGTCATAATTGTGACGTAACCACAATGTAACTCCAATGTATGTCTTTTTTTTCTCAATATTTTTAAATAAAAATTAGAAAGAAAAAAGTTTAATGACAGTTTAAAGTAAGTAGTCAGGTAAATGTTTCTTCTCATTCTTATGTTGAAGGTTGAAAGGTTCAGAGATGCATCCCGGGCGTAGTCTGATCTTTGGTAGGGAGAACTCTGCATCTATGATTTCATCGTAGCATTTACTGGCATTTTAAATGTGAAGTAACTAAATGTGAATCTTCACCCAGTAAAGAATTAAACCTCTGGTGCTTTTAATTGTTTCCTTGCTCCAGATTCATTAAATTGCTTCAACAACTTGCCATGTTCTGCACAAAGACCCATTCATTTAGTCAGGTGTGTTGAAGCAGGGGTCCTGCTCGTCCCACAGGATCACTACAGAAAGCGTGAAGGACAAAATTATTCATTTTCCCACAGCATTTCAGGTTTTCCATATTTAAAAGAGCGTAAGAAAATGGACCATTTTCGTATTTTCTGACAACTTGATTACAGTGTGTTATTTACTGTTTATGATAAACTAAATTACAAGCTAATAAAGTATGAGATGAAGGACGATTTTTTTCTCCCCCTTTTAATGTTATTTACAGGCTGCAGCTCTTTGTTCAATGCTAAACCATTAAATACAGACATATAGCACTTTAAGGAACTCAAAGACACTTTACAGAACAAACAAAAACAAAACTGGCAAGTTTTGTGACCAAAACTAAGAATCCTAAACTATTAAAATGATTAAACTAAGATATCTCACTAAAATTACCCATTTAAAATAGTTAAACGTCACCACCTAGAGGTCAAAGCCCAGGTCTTTAAAAAGCCCAGACGGCTTTTAAAACAGGGGAGTAGAGTAAAACCACAGAGTTTCAAGAAGTTTATTTTAACCCATTAAGTCCTTCAAGGAGATTTCAAGACATTCTGAAAAGGGAACGTTTCACTCTGTTGCTGTCCCTTAAAGGCACTGTAGAAGATGTTTTCGGCATTTCAGAAAACAGAGACCGTTAAAGCAACCCTTACCGATCTTGCATTTCAGAAAGCACAGCAAGATTATTTGAATATAAACAGTCCCGGCTCACTCCTAAGACACACCCCCTCATTCTTTCTGCTTCCCAATGCAGAATCAAAGGTCTGACAGGCAGGTCCCTTGGACAATCCTAGGGGTGCACCCCACTTCAAGGATTGGTTGGAGTTTTCACTGAATATTTAGAGATTGGAATAATATTTTATTTTGATTAATGGTGGGTCTGTCTTGAATGTCAGAGTTCTATTACCTCATTCATAGCATTTTACCCTGTTAAAAAAAATTGTGTAAGAATGCAACATCGGTAAGGGTTGCTTTAACTAGTTTTGAAAAATATGCATGACACAGAATAGCGTGCACGAGCCACTCTGTGTTTAGCAAAAAGCAGGTACAGATTCTCCATCAAGTCACAAACACAAGTAAAACAGATGTCTGAACGTCGCCAACTACTAGCAGAATGATGTTAGCTACCTGCTGTAAACGTCAGACGAGTGCGCCGCTTCCAGCACACAGTATTACTATGATCAGTCTCGGCTATTACCTGTTGAATTCACCGTCAATCACTCTTACTACAGTATTGACGAGCCAACAGACAAATGAAAAATGTAAGGAATGCAGAGATGATTGGTGGATGTTTTTTCAGCCCCCCATTACTTTAACAGCCGATTTATAATAATATTTATATATTTAAAGCTTTTAACTAATCATAGCATATGGGGTAGGGAGCCCAATTTCAAAGAATATTGCAAAAATTGTTGAAAGACATCTTCTATAATGCCTTCAATCCCCGGCCGCTGCGGGGATCCACGACAACCTTTCCAGGTGAACTGAATTAAACTTTCTCTAAACTTTTCAATGCACATTTACATTGTTCAATGGTTAAATATTTATTCTGCATCATTCTGTTCTCCAAAAACCGAGATTGAATATCTCTAACTTTTGTGAGTAGGGTATGTGCTTGTAGCCCCCGCACGGTGTTAAAACCCTACTCTGATTTTTAAAAAGTAAAAGAACGTGCAGTTGAAATTTGAAAACACAAGTCCATGCAATAAAAAGCCACTTTTGGCCTCATCACAGAACACAAATGGGGCAGGAGGAAAAACATGAATGTTTAGGAGTGGCGCGTTGGTAAACAGGTAAGTTTTGAGTGATTGAGGGTGGTCAGAGTTTCTGAAATGGAGGAGGATTGAGTTCCAGAGGGTGGCGGCAGCAACAGCAAAAGGGCCCGCTCCCCCAAGGTCCGGTAATCAATTATAGAATCTGAAATCTATTAATGTACTTAAAGGTAGAGTCTGAAGTTTCCCCCCTGAAAATAAACGTTGGACTTGTGCAAGTGAAATCCGTCTCAAACCGCGCCTTTGGGCCTCTACTTGCGTGCAGTGGTGCGTTTGAATCCAACTCTCTCTCCCCCTGCCTATAATTCGCTCTTAAGCTTTGTTTCGTTCTGTTCGGGACGTTTCTGGGTGGAGATTTCTGTTCATATCGCCAGCCAATGACAGAGCTCAGGGCATGACGCTGTGTGGGAATAAGCTCATGATTGGAGCAGAAGCCAGTCAGTCGAACTCTGAGGAAAAAAAAAAGACAAAGAAAAATACGAATGCACCGAAGAAAAAGTAAGAGCTTTAGCTAATGCAAGTTGGAAAACCAGGGTTAATATTAGTTTGGCTTTTACCCGCTTCTGAGCTCTGAAGGAGAAGCTTGAAGCTAAATATGCTGAAGAACGAGGCGGCCATTAGCCTGAGAGGGAGGGGCGCTTAGTTTGAATGCCGTTGTTTGCAAACAGAATGGTGGAGGGACTTCTGATTCTACCTTGCCCCAAGGTTGCAGAGTATCTCCCTCCCCATCTGAATCAGAGCGATGTGACATGACGCACTTTGTGGATCAGAGCAGAGTGTTGGTCATCTACAGAGTTTCTCTGAGGAAAAAGTACAAAAGAAAATGAAAACAAACTGAAAAAGCAGTTTTGTGATTTCTTCACCTCTTCGTTGTCTGAAAGGTATAGTCCGAAGTTCCCCCAGTAAAAAATAAACGTTAGACTTGAGCAAGTGAAATCCATTTCAAACCCGCCTCCCTCTACTCCCGTGCCGTGGTGCATTTGAATGCAACTCTCTCTCCCCCTGCCTGTAATTCACTCTTTTGCATGGTTTTGGTGTGTTAGGGACGTTTCTGGGTGGAGATTTCTGTTTATATCAGCAGCCAATGACAGAGCTAAGAGGCATGACGCTGTGTGGAAATAAGCTCATGATTGGAGCAGACACCAGTCACTCCAACTCTCGAAGGAAAAAGAAAGAAAAGAAAGAAAACACTGTGGATGCACCGAAGAAAAGGTAAGAGCTTCAGATAATGCGCTTTGGAAAACAGGTTAATAATAGTTTGGCTTGTAGCTGCTTCTGAGCTCTGAAGGAGAAGCTTGAAGTTGAATAGGCTAGCTAGAACGAGGCGGCCATTAGCCTGAGAGGGAGGAGCGCTAAGTTTGAATACTGTTTGCAAACAGAAACGCTGTTTCGGACTCTACCTTTAAGGGTACCCGTCCCAGTTTTTATCTGTGGAGGCACAAAAAAACGTGGACCGTTCCGGCCCGACCCGACCCAGACCCGCTGGTGGAAACAGAGTTTTACTTTCTGGTCCAGACCTGGTTTCTAACAGCGTCCTCTGCAGATCAGTCTTCTCCATCATCTGCAGACCGTCACTGCCTGGCTGACAGTCATTAACATCACCGTGTCCTGTTATCAACAGCCGAGTCGGTGAGATGCTAATACAAGGTTTTTCGTGTTGATACTGATTAATCCTCCGCTGGAATTCCTCAGTCTCTTCGTCCTTCAGCTCAACTGCCCTTTGTCACTGATTCTGTTCACAACTTTTATGGACAGAATTTCTAGGTGCAGCCGAGGTGCTGAAGGGATCCAGTTTGGTGGCACCAGGACTGGAATGTGGTAATAATAAGGGGTGCACAATAACCGATAATTATCACAGGAAGTTATTGCCTCATTCCAATAAGTCTGATATCATGATGACTTGCCCTGCTAACATGTACAGTCATACTCAAAATGCATTCATACCCTCCAATTAAAGAAAAGGCTAAATTCACAATAATAATTCAAATAACAAGAAACTAAAGAAACTAATAATAAATACAAAATTACAAAATTATAATTTAGTGATATAGGATATTGCTATTGAATTGTGGTTGTAAATAATAATAATAATAAAAAAAAAAAAAAAAAAATCAAACAAAGCACATTAGAGCAGCTTTTCCATGAACAGTGGACCAACATACGTGTCAACAAGTATAGAAGTCTTTTTAAACATTTGAAATTCATGTCATGATTTTCATAGAATTTTTTTTATTTATTATTACATTTGTCAACTTATTTCACTGACAGCTGACTTTTTTCCTTCTTTGATTGGAGGGGTATGAATTATAATTTTGAGGACGACTATGTTTGAATCTTACTTGTCAGTGCATCATTTCTTTTTTTTTTTCTAAACTTCTTGACGGCAATTTTTC
This sequence comes from Atherinomorus stipes, assembly GCA_023101725.1. Taxonomy (NCBI): domain Eukaryota; kingdom Metazoa; phylum Chordata; class Actinopteri; order Atheriniformes; family Atherinidae; genus Atherinomorus; species Atherinomorus stipes. Next base: position 150,220 of record JALJCO010013115.1, on the reverse strand, counting down.
CAGTTTATAATCCCAATGCATGCATTTGCATCAGTTCAAGGAGTCTTTATTTTTGTAAGCAATGCACCTTATTTAAGTTCATGTGCATTTGAAATATCAAATAGTTTTGATATTTTTTAGAAAATGTTTGAGAGGCTTGCTGATAGGTTTTCACCAGAAAAAAAAAAAAATTATGTGAAGAGTGAAAAGTCTTTTCGGTTTTGTTAATAGTATTGACGTCACGATTAGGTAGGTATGTATGTGTGTTATTGGTTATCAGTATCGGCCTTTAGGAGCTGAAGCTAATCAATTATTGGCATCTATTTTTTAAAAAAAAGTTTTGCATCCCTAATAATGGTTTCACCAGGCCGTGATCTCCAGCATGTCGGAGAGATTTGCAGCCAAGTGCAAAGCAGCTGGGATGAGAATCAGCACTTCCAAATGCAAAACAACAGTCCTTACCTGAGAATGGTGCGTCTTCTCCAGGTTTGGAACAAGATCCTCCCCACGTAGAAGAGGTCAGGTATCTTGGGTCGTGTTCACGACTGAGGGAAGAATAGAGCTGGAGACTGACAGGAGAATCGGAGCAACATCTGCAGTGATGCGGAGTCTGCATCGGTCCATCATGAAAAAGGAGACGAACCAAACGGCTACGGAGCAAGACCTACGGCTAGAGGGTCATCAATTCTGCTCAAAAAAAACACTCCAACTGAATAAACTTTTTAAAAAGAAAATTATCAATTCAAACATAAATGTCTTTATTTGCTTGTTGCCAGCAATGAAATTACTCCAGTATTTAACCCTGAACTGACCTTAGTGAAGCTCAAAGAAAGACAATTACATTTACAAACTTTAATATCAAAAACTAGTGATTTTATAGTGAGGGTGATCTTTGGCAAAAACAAAGGAGGGAAAACTTGACCAGCTTGTCTGAGGCAATGAGGATTTTAACAAGTAAGCTGATTTAATGTTACTAAATGTAACACACAAATATATAGAGGAAATAAGGCCCCAGAACAGAACAGAGAGGGAAAACATAGACAAATGTGGACCTCATAAGACACTACGCAAGTACAATCTTTTATATGTATGATTACTGTTTAACTTTTTCAATCTAAATTTATCACCATTAATAAAGTAGGCAAAGTCAGGTGAACAATTTTAAATGTGGAGGGTAAAAAACATTAAAACAAAAACAACTGTATATAAAAATAGTGTTCACATGAGAACCAATGTGTGTACAATTCAGTTTGTTTGGCACATTTTACTTGTTTCTTTTGCCAGGTGACAGCACCCACACCCAAAACAGACATTAAAGACCTGTAGATGATCTTTACTATCATCATCGGTAACAATGATAACAAATCTTGCTTGTATGAGTTTTACTTTGAGACAAATTTGTGGAGTTTCATGATTAACTTGGCTTTTAAAAAATAATTGAAAATTTCTTATTCTGTGTATCAAAAAATGTAAAAATATTAAAGAACCAGTGGTCCTGACAAGCAGCAAATAAAAATTAAAATCGTTAGATCCCATAAATTTTTATTGTGTTTTAAATTGATAACTTTTTATGTGTTTGCTTTGGCTTGGGGAGTGTGACTTATTTGCATGTCTGTCAAGTGTCTTGTGGTTTTTTTTTAGCTACTTCTTTGCTCCTTGGAATTGCCCCTTTTGGACAAATAAAGTTATTTGAATTGAACTGAATATCGCAATCTAGTGTTGAAATTATGCAAGGCCTGAAGTACTCCGATACAAAGTACTCACATAAAACTTCCCACATTAAACACTTGAAAAAAAAGTCTCTAAAAATTTAGGTTCCAAGATGCAAATAGTACAAAATCCATTTAAGAAAACTACTGACTGACATACAGACCGACGGTAAAACCAGTAACGGTACTGGTCGCTTTGGCTGCACTCCACATCGCCCTCTGAAAGGATCTGAGCAGTGATGTGCAGCTGATATGATGCAAATGGAGATCAGGTGATGAAGGAAGTCATTTTAAAGTAATAATGATAATAAAAATAATTTTTAAAGATTAAAGATGTCTGTCAACACAAATACTGAATGTAAGGCACATTGTAAACAATTCTCATATTCCTGTTCTGACGAAAAGGATAATTATTTTCATGGTTAACTGGATTTCACAGTTTTCCACAAACAACGTTTTCAGTTTGTCTGGAATGTGTTCAGAAAATAAGGATGAAGACTAAAGACAGAGTACATCATAGTTCATCCTTTACGGCAGTTTCTTTACGCTGACATGTGCAGGCGGCAGTGTGGTCGTCGGGCTGAGGCACCGGCTCCATGTCCGGGTGTCGCGCGGGCTGTCCCGCCTGCCGCTGGGCGTACTTCTGCAGCGCTCTGTAGTAGTAGCAGTACAGCCTGCTGGGCTGCAGCAGCTCCCTGGCTGCAGCCTGGCCGGCTCTGGCCACCTCCTGTGCTTCAGCGTCCTTCTCTTTGGCCCACCTGATTTTCTCTAAAAGGTCCGACAGGTTTCTCCTCACAGGGACGTAGTGAGTTCCTGCCTTTAGATGGATGTAGAAGTGTTCGTAATACTGAGAGTCCTGTTTCAGGACCAGACTGTTCCCCAGCATCAGGTAAGGAAACCGATACGCTGCAACGGTTCCATCCACGTTCACCTGGTACTTGTACTACAAGACGAGGAAAACGTGTCACAATTCTTCATATTTAGATTTTCAAGTCATTAAAGGTAGAGTCCGGAGTTCCTCCCCGTTTCTGTTTGTAACAACAAAACTGAGCACCCCTCCCTTCGGGCTAATGGCCGCCTCGTTCTTCAGCCTATTCAGCTTCAAGCCTCTCCTTCAAAGCTCAGAAGTGGATAAAAGCCAAACTAATATAAACTCTGGTTTTCCAACGTGCACCATATTGAAGCTCTTATCGCAGAGTACTTCGTTTTCTCTGCCACGTCCAATGTCCCCGTTTATTTTCAGGGGGGGAACTCCAGACTCTATCTTTAAACACATTATTATATAGGTTACATCATACAGAGAATTTCTGATCATGAAGAAGGTAAAACTCCTTGGTGAATGTACTCTTTCTGCCACCGACTTAAAGATGCACAACAAGCAGTTTTCTCAGTGACGCACCCCCTATCGGCAGCGAAACTAGCATCCATCTTCATCATACCTGTACTGTGATTCACTCCAGCCAGTAAAAGACAGTCTTATCTTGACTCTTGTTCTGTCCCTTCCTCTCTTTCTTTTCCTCTCTTCGTTCGGTAATGTTTCCTTGCGTTCCTTTCCAGAATCCGACATGATGCATGTTTAAAACACCCACTGTGTTCATATCTGATTCACATCCGTTTGCTAGTAAGTGACGCGGTGCTGCAACCAATAGTTGGCTGCAACATTACAGTTGCGTCCCGGATGGAAATCTTACATACTGCTGTTTCTGAGCCCCGGGACGCCTCTGGGCAGTGACGGCTCAAAAATGTGCAAAATGAATGTTGGTGTGCCATCAAAACAAGTCAGAAACACACATTTCTAAGGTCTAAAAGTTCCGTTGTGTGTCTCTAAAGTTCTAAAATAAACAAATTGATTTATTAAACAAACCTTATTATAAACGGGTATTTATGCACATTTTCTCACCTTAAAGAAGTCAAAGAATCCAACCAGCGGTGCTTTGCCCACTTGTTTCTCTCTGTCTCTGAAGAAAAACCAGCCCGTGATGCCGGCGTCCAGCAGCTCTGGGTTCTTCTTGGACAGAGAGGCGAGCTGGAGACGCTCTTCACGACTGTCCCGACCACGGAAAAATGCCAGAGCCGTCTTATTAACCCACGGAGGCCCTGACAGAAAGCAGCACAGGCATTAATTTAAGAGTGTAAAACGTGAGGATAAAAAGGCTCAATAGGTTCCAAGTGTAATAAGAAAAGAAATAATAATTATAAAAGAATATATATATATATATATATATATAATGTACACACACACACACACACACACACACATACACACATACATACATACATACATACTATATATATATAACACATATATAGACCCATATATATATATATATATATATATATATATATATATATAAATAAATACACAGACAGATATACACACTACTCACAAAAAGTTAGGGATATTCAACTTTCGGTTATAATTTAAGGAAAATGTCAAATGTTCACACCTTATTGATATTATATCATGAATGTTGGACATTTAACTGGAACTATGATGTGGTAATTCCCCCCATCTCAAACAATTTATTGTTAGGTTTGTTCTGACATCGTACAAAAACCTAAATATCCCTCTAACTTTTTGTGAGTATATAAACATATAGGAAGAACAGTGGATGGTGATTGACACCCCAATAAGGGCAGTTGCATGGAGTGGCGGGGAGACGTCCCCACGCGGCACTGCCCCCCCGCCGGGAGATCACATGGCAGCAACTCAGTGCATTTAGGCATGTAGACACGGTCAAGACGATCTGCTGCAGTTCAACTGAGCATCAGAATGGGGAACAAAGGTGACTTAAGTGACTTTGAACGTGGCATGGTTGTTGGTGCCAGACGGGCTGGTCTGAGTATTTCAGAAACTGCTGATCTACTGGGATTTTTCCGCACAACCATCTCTAGGGTTTACAGAGAATGGTCCGAAAAAGAGAAAATATCCAGTGAGCAGCAGTTCTGTGGTTACAAATGCCTTGTTGATGCCAGAGGTCAGAGGAGAATGGCCAGACTGGTTCCAGCTGATAGAAAGGCAACAGTAACTCAAATAACCACTCGTTACAAATGAAGTATGCAGAAGAGCATCTCTGAACGTACAACACGTCCAATCTGGAAGCAGATGGGCTACAGCAGCAGAAGACCACACTGGATGCCACTTCTGTCAGCTAAGAACAGGAAACTGAGGCTACAATTCACAGATTCTCCAACATTTGACAATAGAAGATGGAGAAATGTTGCCTTGTCTGATGAGTCTTGATTTCTGCCACGAAATTCAGATGTTAGGCTCAGAATTTGGTGTCAACAACATGAAAGCATGGATCCATCCTGCCTTGTATCAACGGTTCAGGTTGGTGGTGGTGTAATGGTGTGGGAGAGATTTTCTTGGCACACTTTGGGCCTCTTAGTACCAATGTGGCGGTTTAACCACCACAGCCTACCTGAGTATTGTTGCTGACCATGTCCATCCCTTTATGACCACAGTGTAGCATCTTCTGATGCTACTTCCAGCAGGATAACGCACCATGTCATGAAGCAGGAATTAGCTCAGACTGTTTTTTTTAACACAACAATGAGTTCATTGTACTCAAATGGCCTCCACAGTCAGATCTCAATCTAACAGAGTAGCTTTGGGATGTGGTGGAACGGGAGATTCACATCATGGATGTGCAGCCGACAAATCTGCAGCAACTGAGTGATGCTGTCATGTCAATATGGAGCAAAATCTCAGAGGACTGATTCCAGTACCTTGTTGAATCTATGCCACCAAGGATTAAGGCAGTTCTGAGGGAAAATGGGTCCAACCCGGTACTGGTAAGGTGTACCTAATAAAGTGGCAGCTGACTGTATCATTATATATATATATATATATTATATATATATATATATATATATATATTCATACCCTCCAATTAAAGAATAAGCTAAATTCACAAGAGTTGTTCAAATAACAAGAAATGAAACTAATAAATAAAAATTTACAAAATTTACAAAATTATAATTTTGTGAAATAAAATATTGTTATTTCTTAGGTATGCACAAGCGTAAAAGTATGCTTAAACTTTTCATCAAAGAGGGTGCTGAAATAGATAATTTTCATTTGTGGTCTGAGTCAAATAAATCAGTCAAGTGAGAGAACTTTTGTAATTCTTTGTTTGGATACTGAGATGTGTCCATTACATTTGTCAGTTTTGCAGCTTTCCTGAGCTTCTCAACCTGAATAATCTAATGTGGTGTAATGTAACGGGCTGTGCAGGAACGTCTAGTGTGCGGGGTGAAATGTGATATTTTCCTGAACTGCAATCACAATTTAATTGTTCTGTTACATTTTACACTTACTGTTAGTCATTTTGTGGAAGTAAAGATGAGTTTCATTAATTGTTCCACTCTAGGCGATGCACGATATTGGATATCCGATATCCCGATATTTTAAAACTCATGTGGCTGATAACCAATATCCATACCGATATTAAAGCTTAAAAATAAATTATGCACTATTCATTCCTTGTGCAAAATTAGAAAAATATCTCAACTTGTGTTATGCACAACAAGTCAAACTTAGTTTTGTTTGAACAACTGTCATTAATAGGATATGTGCGTTATATCCTAACCACCTGGATTTTCTTCTCCCCAGAGAAAAAAAAAAGGAAAAAGAAAACACCCCAAAACAGGGGATATTTGGTTATTTACAGAAATGAGCTTGTATAAAACCTGTTCAACCAAAACATCCTTAAAAAAAACTGTCTTTAGAAGTTTGAAAGTGTGTAAAAAAGTTTTTGAAGAAGAGGTTTTTGTGTTTTTTAGACTGTAGAAGCAGCGGCCTGATCGGATAAATATCCGTGGGGTGGCTGATGTCCAATACCAGTTTTAAGGCCGATATAGGTCAATACCGATAGGGGGCTGATTATATCGTGCATCCCTATTCCACTCTGATGACTTTGTAATTTTATGTATTAACATTGACCCACTGCCACTTATGAGGACAAACTGTTTACAAACTACCTACTGTACCAAGACAAAATTTGTTTATATAGTTATTATGCCAATACTAGGCATGTAACGATATAAACATTTCATGTCATGGTTATTAAGACCAAAATTATCACGGTTATCGATATTATCATGGTATTGGTGAAATATGCTTAAAATGTTCTTATTCACACATTAAGATCTTTTCACCAAGTTTCAATTGAAAAAAAAATAGTAACAAGCACAATGGACTTCCTGTTGGCATAACATGTAAACATCAAACATATAAATGTGCATTAAAGATGCATCTCATGATCATAAGAGGGTTTATTGCTTTATGCAATACTATAGATAAGAACCAAGAATACTTTTCTTCACATTCAGAGCTCAAGACTTGATCTAGTCTGACAGATTTCAGAAGAACTGGTTCAGAAAGGAAACTTTCACTGTTTCATTACCAACACTATCATATTAAATGTGGCAGAAACATTAAAATAATACCATAAATAGATAAATAAAAAAGCTTCCTCCCAGTATCCTTAAAAAAGATCCAGAATACATCCAGACTTCAGACTATGTCCTTTTAGGACAGAATAAATCTCCAGAGCTTCCATGCGATACCTTCCGCCATGTTTCCAGAGGCCAAACATGCAAACTGTGTCTGAGGGACTGATGCTGCTTTTCCTGGCTATGAGCAGCATCACTGTGAGTTTTTCAAAGTACGATAATCACAACTTTACGATAATTAAAATCTGAAACTGTGATACTAATTTTCAGGGAATTATATCCCGATTTATCTTTTTATCGATTATATGTTACATCCCTAGCCCTTACTCTCTTCAAATATCATGAAAGAAATAAAAATTTACAAAAAAATAAAGCTCGGGTCTCAATAAACAAATGTTCAAATATGTTTAAAATATTGAAATATTGTTGAATTTTTTATTTTTCCTCAACAAATTTGTTCATGTTTACTTAAAAAATAACTTCATTTAATGTTTTTTTAAACATCTTGATTGTGTGCTTGGAAAAATATTAGGAGTTTTTGTTATTTAGATTTTATTATGCTATTGTTTTACTGGTCCGGCCTACTCATGGTCAAACTGTGCAGTTCATGTCCCTGACTAAAATGGGGTTTATTGTATTTTTTTTGTTTTATTTGGGGGGGGGCGCTTGCTGCTGACCCCATGAATGTTTGGCTTTGTTTTTTTGTTTTTTTTGCAATGCTCATGAATATTTTTGACAGTCATTGAGTGTTGAACCATATTTTTCCAGTGAAATGTTTAGCAAACATGTAAATGTGACCACTCCGTTAATTATGTACCAGCTTTTAAAGTGAGGAAGACTTTACTGAGTCTGTCCTTGTTTGAATTAAAGGTTTTTTTTAAAAAAAAAACACATTTCATGTGACACTGGTGTGACAAAGTTTATAGATCTTGGCAGACCTGGAAGTGGAAACGAAGGACCTGCCACTTTATAACAGGTTTCATTTTAGTTGTGATCAGTTCTGTACAGTACACAAAAAGTCCTGAAAACACAGCCTCTTAGAGCCCTCTGGTGGACACTTACAGCACCTGAGAATACTTCCATGGTAGTACTGTAATACTGTAATACATATGACTGGTCTAATAGTGCAGTTAAACTTTGCATTGTTTAGCCATCAGCAAACTACAAAAACTGTAATTTTACAGTCAGAAACATCTTAAACTGGTTTCTGTGAAAATTTTGAAAATAATTTGCAGAATTCAGAGATAAAACTACAATGCTGCAACACATATTTTGATATTTATAGTAATTATAAAAGGCAATTATCACTCTACATTGTTTTCACTTTTGCATGTGACCTGTGTGAGGTAAATATTGTCTGTGCAGTCCATGCACTGCAAAAACTCAAATCTTTGCAAGTATATTTTTCTCATTTCTAGTAAAAATATCACATCACCCTTAAAATAAGACAAAATTACCTAAAGAGAAACATTTCAGTGAGATATAAGATCTTGTTTTAAGCAATGCATCTTATATTTCAAGAAATCTTACTATTTTAAGAGTGGCCAAGATTTTTTTGCTTGTAATAAGCAAAAAATTCAATTTTCTTTAATTTTCTTGAAAATCCCAAAGCCCACTAACAACATCCTTTGCAAAATTCTCTTGATAAGTATACATTTACTTGAAATAAGATGCATTGCAATAAGATCTTCCTTAAAACAAGTTCCTATATCTCACTAAAATGTTTCTCTTTTGGTAATTTTGTCTTATTTCTAGTGTGATGAGATATTTTGACTAGAAATGAGAGAAATATACTTGCTAGATTTGAGTTTTTGCAGTGTGATGGGCCATCAGGTTGCTCTCTGATCCAAACATTTGCAGCCATGCAGGCTAGAAATATTTCTCATGCATGAATCAATCAATCCAAAACAGAAAACAAAGACAAGGAGCAGAAGAAAAACATGGCTGTTTGTTTTGAAGAGAGATTTTTGAAACGGAACTGCTGTACTACCACAAAGGTAGGACATAAGACAGATGTGGAAACACGAAGCCACTTTAAATAAATAAACTTTGTCCCAAAACAGACTCTGCTATAAACACACATCACTGCTACGGTAAAGCCCCTCAGCAGCTGCAGAGCACGAGTTACCTGTGTTGCCTTGAACAGACAGCAGGTCGTTTGTGACGCCTCTCATGGTCTCCAGAGTGGAGTGTGTGACCTCATAGGTGGGGAGGACAACGTCCCGAGTGTCTGTGGAGCCACACCATGAAAAGATGGGAACAGCCCCCTCCATCCGCGTCTCTAACGGCCAGTCCCCCACGTTGACGAAAAACTCCAGGTCAGGTAGCCGTACCTTCAGCAGCAGAGCAAACGCATCAGCCAACAGCTCTGCAGGTAACAAGGACTTGCTTACAAGCCAAACATGAGCCCACCTTCCTCGTCAGAGACAGCAGCATTTCATCAGAGAACATTTTGAAGTCGGTGTACTTCCCCAGCGTGCGGCGGTACAGCTGGTTGTTGAGGACGGTGTAGTGCACGAGCCCACCTCTGTTGGAAAACCTGCGAGGCACCTCCTGTCTGAGGTGCTGCAAGTCGATGGTGGGGAAAGATTTGAAGTCCAGCAGAATCTGGAGCTCCTCAGCGGGACACTGCATGATGCTCTGCCAGCGGGAAGCATCGGGCTCAGGACAGTCGCAGTACTCATGATGGACTGGGCCTGAAGATTAGGAGGTAATCTGGGTTAGACATGAAACTTCCATATTTTATCCTTGTTAGGCTTTTTGTGTGTAAATAAGTGTGGAAATTCACCTTGGATGTTGTAAGGAGACTTGGAAACAGCAGCATCTCTGTGGAGGACTTCTACCTTCAGGCCTTTCTGTGCCGAGCCATACAGCCGGTACCTCATGAGGAAGGACCCATCCCCTCTGTCCATCGGTGGAGGCACGTGGATACGGACGTACTCCTTGTTGTCAAGCGGAGTTATCTTCACTTTAAACAAATCTTTCCCTAAAAATCACATGTGAACATTAGACTCCATCTCCTCATGTCTGGAGGGTTTGCTCAACAGCAAAGGTTTTAAATTAAATCCTGCAAAATGGACTTTTAGCGTTGCTGAAAGACAGTTATTCAGAACACGGAGATGAGACGTTCATGAACAAATCGATTCTTTTGAACCGCTCTTTGAAATGAATGGTGAGAATCGGATCTCAGTTGTGAGCCAGTCTTTTTTATTTCCAGATTGTCCACGTTGCCTTCATGTTACACATGTGTGCCATCATAGCAGTCTGATGTCCAACACACTTCATTCATGTTAACTTATCACTGGGCAGAAAGCTCTGTCCAGAAACTGTCCCAGTTCCAAAATATTTACTGAAATACGTAGCTCAGGTATATTTTATTCATATTTATAGAGTATTTCTGCATTTTTCCCACATAAAAAAAACGTGTAGTAGATTTAATAGAGATACAAACATTTACCAGTTACTGTTGATTGAATTCTTAAATAATAAGAATGAGCCAGTCTTTTGAACGGTTCTTTAGAAGGAATGACTCCTCAAGACCCAGCTCCCTTTAAAGAGCCATAAATCCCATATAATTTTAGCTGTACTGAAGCTTAGCAGCAGTTGTCAATGACAACACGTTAAAACCATGTTCAGCATCGCTAGCTCCTCCTGACTACTGTTGATATGCCTGAAACGTGCTGTTGTTAAGGGTTAGCTTAAGAATGATCGTCTTCATGCCGAATTACCGGGAGACATCGTCAGGTTTTCTCCTTTCGAGTCGACCGCTTGGATGAAGAAGTAGCGGACTGGTAAGACCGAGTCCCCGTCCAGCCCTGGACCCCAGACGAGGCACCTCTCTGGACTGATTACTTCGCAGCCAGAAGCCGGTAAATTTGTGCAGATAAATATGACTAAGACTAAAAAAATGCTAAACAAACCATTTCTTAAATATTCTGGTGACTCTACGTTTCGTTTACACGCCATATTTGTCTAACTTTTCCTTACTAAACCGGGAAAGTCACTAAAACACACTAAACTCTCCGAAGCTCCGAAACTCTCTACACCGACATGTTGGCGGAGAGACACGCCCACTACCCCGTGATGCTTTCAGGAACGTCGGAAATGTTGGAGGCAAACTGAGACAACGTGAAGTGGTCCTAAAGAATCTCTGCCCTGCATGTTTACAGGCCAACCACAGCCAGTGTTGTATAAAGTACCCAAAAGCCATACTTGAGTAAAAGTAAAAGTGCCTTGCTGGAAAATGACTCAAGTAAAAGTGAAAGTCACCTGCTAGAATTTTACTTGAGTAAAAGTAAAAAAGTAGCTCGTATTTACTGTACTTAAGTATCAAAAGTAAAAAGTACTGTTAATAAAACGCAATCTGAAATTTGAGTTTAACATTTTCTTTATTTCTGTTTAATTTAGTTTTTAAGTTTTAATTGGCAAAGTGTAAAGGAGTTTCAATTCCTCCTTACATAAACCCAACCATATAGAAAAATACTGTACACACAAACACGTCCTTGCAGACCTGCATGCATGCCTACCAACATTCATACCCACGTGCATTCAATATAAAATCATTCCTAATAAACTCTTGGTGCTCGGAGATGACGCAAACAAACAAAAAACTTGATTGGTTGAACTTTAAATGACTGCAGTCCGACAGCACATGAACTGTCCATCCAGTCATTACTGAACCCTAAAAAACTTTTTGTTCAACCTCAAAAGAAGTTGTTTCTCAAAATGGTGAGAACTCAGTCTCGCTCTTCTTGGGCTGAAGACCAGACCAACGATGCTGAACAGCCTATTGCATGCTGCTGAGGCAGGTAAAGGTGTGTTTAGCTTCAGAGACAGCTGCACAAGGCTGCTACTAGTGGCTGCTAGTCCCACTACAACAGAACAAAGATTGTCCATTGGCTATTAGGTTCCTCGTTATTTTGTAACGAGTAACTAAGATGCTCAGGTAAATGTAATGGAGTAAAAGTATTGATTTTTCTCTGAAAATGTAGTGAAGTAAAAGTAAAAGTCATCAGAAATAGAAGTAGTAAAGTACAAATATAAAAAAAATACTACTTAAGTAAAGTAACGAAGTATTTTTACTTAGTTACTATACAACACTGACCACAGCACACCTGATGTAGATTAACTGAACTGCTCGTCCAGTTCTTTGCAAGCCTGCTGATGAGCTATTCATTTGAGTCAGGTGTGTTACAGTATGGAAATCTCAAAAACATGCAGGGCAGGGGTACTTGAAGACCAGGATTGATTAGGAAACAATGCCGTTTTTGGACATACACAAAGAATTTAAAAAAATACAAAATGACCAAACAATTTATAAAAGAAATACAGAAAACTTGGCGTCTTCAGTAAAAATAATAGCAAAAGTATTCTAAAATAAGAAATATAAATATGTTAAAGATCCTTTATATTAAATAAATACATTTATACATATTATATATATATATATATAAAATAGTCATACTCAAAATCATTCATACCCTCCAATTAAGACAATGCTTAATTCACAATAGTAATTCAAATGATAAAATGTACAAAATGATCATTTAGAGAAATAAAATAATGCTTTTGAATTGTGGTTGGATAAGAAGAAAAAGAAAAAAAAACTGTCCATGACTAATAGAGCACCTTTCCCATGAACAGTGGAACAAAATACCTGTCAACAGGTGCAGACGTCTTTTTGAACATTACAGAAAACACCTAATTGCAAAGATTGCCCCAAAGTGTTGCTCAACAAAATTTCAGCTTTGGAGCCCCATCATGCTTGTTTACTTGTTTATTTTTTAAGTGCTTGTTTTTGATATTTCTTTTGAACCATAATTCAAAAACAGTTATGATTTTAATCAAATTTTTATTTATTACTTTATTCAATTTCAAATTATTTTACCGGCAGCTGATTTTTTTCTCTTCTTTATAGAGGGTATGAATAATTTTAAGGATTGTATACTCTGATTGCAGTGATTGCCTCAAGGTGTTGTTCAGCAAAGTTTTAGGTTCAGAGTGCCATCATGCTTGTTTACTTATTTTGTTTGTTTTTAATATTTCTGTTGAACCACAATTCAAAGCCAGAGTCATGATTTTCATAGAATTTTTTATTTATTATTACTTTTGTCAGCTTCAACTTATTTCACTGACAGCTGATTTTTTTTTCTTATACATATGTACGTATATGTTAAGCAGGCTTAACATGTCCCTCTAGATAAGGGTGGATTTTTGGTTTTAGAATATTTCAAGGTAAATGACTTTAGCAAACATTTTGTTTCTCACCAAACACAGAAAGCATGTGTTTACAGTCAGGTCCACGTTTCATGCTCAGTAGTTTCGTTTACAGAAGAGTCAAATGGCAGGGAAATATACCAGCAGTGCAGTTGCTCTTGGAGAATTCATTACATTCAGTCTTTGATTTTGCATTTTTTATTTCACATTTAAAAAAGGAAAATATGAAAAGATTTAGTAATTGTGACTGGTGTGACATATTGCAGCTTTTCTAGAGTACCCAAGATGAAAAATCAATGATTTAAACCGACTGAATGATACAGTAAATTGAAGATGACTAATATGAGAAAAAAAAATTAAAAAATTTGTGTCCCAGTTTGTCCAGATTTGGCAGACAGGCGTTCTGGATAGGGGACGGTCCACAGAGGACGATGAGGACATTGTTAGACGGAGCAGGGATGTGGCTCTTGATCATGTCATAGGTCACGTATCCTGAATTGTAGCTCCAGTCTGGAGGAGCAGACAAAATGAAAAACATTTTAATTTTAGTTGCTTTCTAAAAAATCATTGCATTTTAACAGTTTGGGTAACCTGCATGTTAAAATGTGATGGAGCTTCAGTCCTATCTGATGTGACAGAACTGACCCAAACAGCATAAATGAAAAAGACTCATTCTTTAAAGACGATCATCTTGTCTTTTTCTTTTAACTTTTTATAATACACATCGTCACTTCCTCTCTTTACCATCTGTGTGTTTACCGCTTCTCAGCAAGTGAGTTGGTTGTTGTCTTGTCAGTGTTCCCCCATACTTCAACACAACAAGTCATAGGTAGTATGAAGGCACAGTACAAAGTATATATTTAAAGGGGAAGTGCAAATTTGAGCATCCACCTCTGGACTAAACATCACACAAGATCATCTTCTCAATTAAATCAGCTTCATTTCTATAATTTTGTTATTCTTACATCTTCTTTGAAGCTGTCTGTATGTTGACCGATGAGAACTGACCAAACTTTATCAGTCTACTGTCACATTTCAGATAAGAAGTGCTGTGTCCTGGCACATCAAGGTTATTGAAAAACCTGAAATCTTTGGCAATACACCTTGTGACGGAATTACCCATTGGTTGGAGTCAGGTGTGCTGCAGCAGGGAAACGCCTAATACCTGCAGGATGCCGGCCCTCGAGGACCGGAGTTGTTCACCCCTGCTCTAGACCAGGGGGGCCCAAGTCCGATCCTTGAGAGCGACTATCCCGCAATTTTTAGAATATACCCTCCCCAATACACCTGAATCAAATGGCTAATTCCATCATGTGCATGTCATTCAGCTCTGCAGAGCCTGCTAACGAGCCTTCATTTGATTCAGGTGTGTTGGAGAACGGATCTTGGGCACATCTCCTCTAGACCAAGCTGGTAACCAGAACTTGCAACGTAAATGTTTTACAAAAGATAGTTCTGCTATTAAAGGAGTGATGACATAGCAGTTAAAACGAGTTCATGTTGTCGGCATTACTTTATATGTAAATACTCCAAAGAAAAAAACGGCATTTTTTACAGCGGAGTATTGTTTTGAAACGCCAGACCTCACTTCCTCAGTAATACAGTTGGGTCCGGTGATGATATGGAGCTTTACCCGGAGACCATGTTGACTTCATTTTGATTGGCTACACCTTATTTGGCTATGACCTTATTTGGAGAATCTAGGTCAAGCTGCGGGTGGACTTTGCTAAAGGCTAACTGCTAGCAACATGGGCACTTCAGACAGTGAGCTACGTTTATCAGACAAGACAGCATTTAGAAAATAAATAAACTTACAGGTAATGACAAGGTTGTGGTCGCCTCCCTCAGTGTTGCTGCACAAGTTTTCTTTTAAATCCATTTGTTTGAAAACCCAGACCTGACTGCAGAGAAGTTACTACTAGCTCCATACATGCAGCTGAATCAGACAGGGAGGGAGGGGGGAGCGGACGGTGCATAGACTGTTAGGAGAGAGAGAGGGGGGCGCTGTTTACTTGATAGTGTGCTCTTATTGGAGCAATTAAATTACGTAGAATGATAGAACTACGTAGAATGATAAGCTGCTGTCTGATTCAACTGTTTCTGAGCAGAGAGACAAAGCTGACAGACCATAAACAGGAACTTTGATTCTCACTCTGGACATTCACATGGCCTCATCAGTGCACAACAGATCAAATTATACACCCAAAACCCCAGAAAAGTGAAATTTGATGTCATGGCACCTTTAAGACTTCTAAATGAGAACCTCGTGTATTCAACAAGTTGTCTCTCCAGTTCACTCTCGGGTCATCGCTCCTCCAGAGAGGAAGTACTCCAACAGTGCCTGCTTCATCTTGTGAACAGACTGAAACATGCCACATACAAGATGAATTAAGTTCTGAATCGTGAAAACTCCAAGTAAATGCCTTGCTCCAGATTTATGGGTGTTGTCTTGACAAGCTCATCAGGAATGGTCACCAGGCTGCCTGCACTGCAAAAACAATCTAACCAAGTCTTTATATTCAGCAAAAAACTGTCATAACTATCTCAATTTGAGAGTAATATACTTGACAAGACTAGAATAGATTATTAATCTAGTTTTGAGAAAAAATGTCTTACCTCGTACTTAGTAAGAGAATCTTAAAATTGGATATTTTATTTGCATATTAAGACTAGGACACTGTTTCAGATTACTTTGGCCCTCATTTATCAAACGATCGTAGAAATGATCGCACATCTGATCGTAAAAATGGTCGTACGATTGGACCCAAGTGTGATTTATGAAAACGTTTGTATCGGTCCAATCTCATCGTACGAACAAAAGAGTCTTGATAAATACTACAGGTGAAATCCATCGTCACGCCCACGGTTATGCCCTTAAACATGCATGATGATGAGGCTTCACCCAGCGAGGCTGAACCATGGAGAGGAAAGATTCTGCCAAATAAGAAACTTTTGGGGGGGATCAAAACAGAATTCCTCATTTGTGAGGTGGGAAAGATTTACAGTAAGGAGTGCTGTTTGGCAGCTTAAAAACCGGAGTCAGAGACGTGCACAAAAACGCTGCATGGAAGAGGATCAGTCAGCCTCAGTTTTTGACTCCCTGATGAAGGCCAGTGGGCTGAAACGCGTTGGATTTTAAGGTCATTATGACTATGCCATAAAAATAAAAGCTTTTTTTAATTTTTGAAAGGGAGAGTACCTTGTTGTTCTTTCTGTTCATCTAGCCTCAGTTGAATGACCGGCTGAGATATTGATAAAAGTCTCAATCTAGGCCTGGCTTGTATGGGTCATTCGTTTTATTAGTTATTAAATTCAATAATAGTCCACATCCGATAGCAACATCACCATTCTTTATCCAATGGGTCAGGAAAAAGTGGTCCAATATGAAACTTGCCACCAAAAGATGTTTCACCGGCACCGGCAACCCCCCCGTCATGAGTCAGAGCGCGACGGAACCGAGCCTGGTCCAGACAGGGACAGAAAAAAAGATGACTTGCATTAGCAAAACTAAGGGACAGTCTACTGACTGAGCACTTATACAACTTCAAAGTATAAAGTACTTATTAGAAATGACGGATCAGCTGCTGTCTCCTCCATATAGCCCAGTGGGGGCTGCAGGGCGGCTCCCGGCGCATCTTCTCCTCAGACTGCACATCAAAACTCTCCAGCTGTCCGAGCGATGTGCAGCACTGCACAGGACAGGAGTGTATTGTAGATTTTCTCAGAGTCTAAAGCAGCGTCTCATCCTGCTGGGTCCGACACCCACCTGCCTTCCTGCAGCCCAAAGCAGCGCTCCACCTGGCACCTGCGCGTGTGTGCGTACTGATGCCTACCTGCGCTCCTATGTGGCAGGTTTACCAGCGGGGTGAGGAGATGCACGAAGAGTAAAAAGCACTTGTCTCCTAGAACTATATGTTAATGATTTTAATAAGTTGTTGAGATAAATGGAGGAATTAAATTCAGTCACAGCTATTTTTGTAATTTTGGGAATACATTCTACATTCACTTTTTCCTTTTTCTTTGCAAATGGGTTCATTTTTAGTGCTGATATGTGAATACTTATGTTTAAATGACAGTTTGCGGTTTGGTTAATAAATATTTTCATGTTCTGCTGTGCTGCTGCAAACCCTCACTGACCCAAACTTGCGTACACGAACTCAGAGCTGTTGTGAGATTTGATCGCATCCTACGATCACGTTCAAATTAATAAATGCCGAGTCTTGCGTGGAAATGGGCGTACACACAGATTTTTGTCGTACGATCATTTGATAAATGAGGGCCTTTGTGTCTTTTACTCCCAATTTTAGCTGTAAAAATTTGTTTTCAGACCTCCTGTACCAGTTCATACACGTTTCTTGTAACAAGAAAAAAATATCCAGGCTTTAGAATAAAGCCTGGATATTATATCAATTCCAGCCCTTGAGAGCTACTACCCTGCAAGTTTTAGAACATACCCTCTCCAACACAGCTGAATCAAATGGCTAATTCCCTTATGTGCATGTCATTCAGCTCTGGAGAGGCTGCTAACGAGCCTTTCATTTGATTCAGGTGTGTTGGAGAAGGGATGCAACCAAGATGTGCTGGATAGTAGCTCTCGAGGACTGAACTTGGGCGCCCCTGGACTAGTGTGTAGTTGGTGTGTACACTGCGTCAAACAAGATGCATTGAGGCAGACCAACCAGGAGTGTGAACACACCCAGAGGAAAATAATTTTGGAAAGGAGATCTCATAAATGTCTCCTTTACTTCTAGACAAATGTGAGATCCATGTGAGAGCTGAATGAGACAATGGCTTATTTCTCCTGTTTCTCAACCTTGTCTCTAGATAGAAAAGTTGCACAAAATCTCAACCTAGGGCGCATTCACAAAGCTTTTTTTATTCCAATCAGAGTCTGTTTGCTTGGAAAGTCCGCTTCATTTGGGGGAGTTGTGAATGGGCAAATGGACTCTGATCCGAAACAAACAAGCGGACTCGATCCGGAACCTACAAACGCAAGTCTCGGTCCGATTCAAGAGGACCAAATACAGAAGTGGACTACAGAATTGCATTGGCAATGTGGGTAAACGCTACGACAACAAACACACGTGTGGGACTGCAGTAGCCTATTTATAAAAATGGCGCGTGGTCAGACGTGGAGTGACAAGAAAGTAAAAGCTCTCATCGATATTTGGTCTGATGAAAGCATATCTCAGCTCCTCATAAGTAGCCTACACACAAAAATAATGTTTTGTGGAGGAAACAGAGGTTTTTGAGAACCTTCTTGTTCTTGTTCGTTGTGCGTCTTGTCCTCACCTACGGTGAATCTGAATGCAGCGCCACCTGAGATTCCTGGCTCGTTTGGCTATGGTACAATGTGAACGTGATCTCGGCCCGGAAGACCACCCCCAGCCGAACCGAGTCCCCAAACAGACCGAGTCTTCCGGACTATGCTTTCTGAATGCACCCCTAGTCTCACTTCCAGTTCCAAAGGAGATCTCAATCACCTCTCAAATGATTCTCAAGATGTCTCCATTAAGTCTCAAATAAGACTATTTCTCCTAATGAATTTTAGGAGAAACAAAAGAGACATTCATGAGAACGATTTGAAACCTGAACGAGGCTGGGATGAGATCCCTTTTTTGTCTCCTGAGATGCAAAAGAGAAGGCTTTGAGAAGAAAAACTTTCCTCTGGGCAGCCTTTTGTCCGTCCAGGCTTTATTCCCATGAAGTGACCAGTCATTTTAGAACAAACTCCAGTCCTCGTACTACCATCCTGCAGGTTTAACAGTTTACTTGCTGCAACACACCTGACCCAATGCCTCATTAACAGGATAATGCAGAGGCTGTTCACTGACATGCCTAACTTTGTGCATCTGAAAACACACAAGGATCTGAAAATCGGGTCTGTACCCTCTCGTTTCCAGTGGATCAACTGGGGACTGCCAAGAAAGGAGACGCTTATAAAAGAGCATTTTCACAGATTTTGTGTATCAGACAAGGACATTGTCTCTACACATAGCAGCAGCTGCACGTCACCTCTACTGGGTGAACGTCATGACCTAAGCATTTTTTTTTCTAATGCTTTATTGATGATAAAGGCCTAGGATCTGATTTCCAGATGCTTGTGTGTTTGCAAATGTACAGTTGAGCACATCAGCTAACACTAGCCTGCTAACGCAGCTTACAGTGTCGTCTCACCGGCTTCAAACAAACGTGCTACCTTGTTTTATCATAAAGTTCGTAGACTTTTATAAGCGGTCTCCTTTCTTGGCAGTCCCCAGTTGATCCACTGGAAACGGGAGGGTGCAGACCCGATTTTTAGATGCTTTTGTGTTTTCAGACGCACAAAGTAAGGCATGTCAGCAAATGCTAGCCTGCTAGTGCCATAACGTAGTCTGCATCATTGACGTGCCTGCAGCAAATAAACGTGCTACGTTGTTTTATTATAAAGTTTGGCCCTTCATTCCAGCGAATCACTTGATATGCACTTGCGAAATGCACTTGATACACTTTCAGCTGTGAGAGCTCTCTTGTCAACTCCTTGATTTCTTCCTCCAGTTGCTACATGTGTTTATGCTGGCTGAACATCGTGGCCTAAGCGAGCTGATGCTCTTTCATAAGCGGTCTCTTTTCTTGGCAGTCCCCAGTTGTTCCACTGGAAACGGGAGGGTACAGACCCAATTTTCAGATGGACGATTATGGAAAAAATAATTATCACGATCATTTTGATTGATACTGAAATCACAATCAATATACACTTTTATATATATATATATATATATATATATATATATATATATACTATTTAGATCCCCGAGGGAAATTAGGGCTCTGCATTTTACCCATCTCTGTACTGTGAGTATCAGAGAGCAGTGGGCTTCTACTTAAAGTGCCCAGGGAGCAGTTGGTGGGGGTTAAGGACCTTGCTCAGGGGTCCACAGTGGTTCACTGTGTCACAATGTCTTATATATTTACAAATGTATATTTAAAATATTAATTGATTTTTGAAAAAAAAAGTGTTTATCGAACCACCGAAACTCAACCTCAAATATAACTAAAAAACAAAACAAAACAAGCAGAAATAAATTAGAAACAAGTAAAGGAATAAAATAATAATATATTAAAACAATGATAGCAATATAAAATGAATACCAGTCTCCATGCATTCCTGCTCTCTACTCCTGCACTTTGCTTCCTGTAACTCCACCAGTCTGTTCACTTCAGGATTCTCATGGCTTCAGTGATGAACGAAAAATAAATGTAGCATTTACCTACATGCGGCGTTGCACCTAACATTAATTGTTTTTCTTCTATTACAGTGTTCTTATGATTGTGAGAAGGCAAAATTGAAATCACGATCAAAATTTGATTAATTGTCCAGTCCTAGGTTCCACAACGAGGGGTATCTGAAACTCTGAGTCAATCACCATGGTAACAGACTGTGTGAACATAACCTGCTATCTGGCAGGTTATCTTTCAGAAATCCTAGCTTCTATTAGTCTCCACCCACCTGCAGCAGCAGTCAGACATGGATTGTCCGTACTGACGTGATTCCAAAGATTTATGATGAATTAACACACAGAAGACTTTTCACAACTTAAACATTTACAATATCATTTCTTCATCAATATGTCATCAAACAGCACCGTTCTGCACGTACTCAAACCCTCTAGCCGTAGATGTCTGACGTGTCACAGAGCGAGCATGCGATGAAACATACTCAGAGTTGATTGAACCAACTTAAAGCAGCTTTTCTGGAACTGAAACTCTGAGCTGCTTAAATCAGTGTAAGTTAATCCAGAGTTTCTTTTTTGACTCGCCTTTTAGACCTGCAAGTGAGCAGGTTATGTTCACAGATTTGTTGCCATGGTGACTGACTCAAGAGTTTTGTTTCAGCCCTCTTTCTGGTGACCAGTGACTGAGTTTCCCTCATGCCAGGGTTAACATACTCCGAGTTAACTATATAACCCGCTTTCTGGAACACCCGTCTGGTCATGCTGCGGTCAGAGCATGTTTTGTTGCTGCTTGATGTAAAATAAGATGTGATGAGGAAAAGATTCTCATGTTTTCAGTGTCAATTGTGGTGTAATCTATTTACTACAGTTGTTTTACAGTGAAAGGCTGAACAGGAAGTGCTGGAAGGGTTGAGCACAAGCTTGACTGTGAGCGCCGAAAAAACATGTAGACTCTAACTGCGCTAACCTTTCCAAAACACATCTATCAGCAAATTAAATTCCTTGACCAAAATGAACTTTTGTAAATTCAAATTAAAAATGAATGCATTAGCACCTGTCAGAACGCCATTAACAGACTTACAGCTCAAGTGTCTGGCCTCTGCCTCCTCCTCCCTTTGGCTCCATCCTTGCTCAGCTGGAGCCAGGTCTGGATTGCTGTCTCCACTGCAGCCTGTGTGGTTTGTGTAAAAACCTCGTTTCTAAGAACCGATGCTGCAAGAAAAAAACAAGAGTAAGGCAAAGCCTAATCTGGAACATTTCTCTTCAAGATTTAGCCTATACATTTGTGTGGTAAATGTTAGAGTTAATGACAAATATTAAAACCCCTTTGAAGAAATTTCATGTTTTGCTGGAATGAAGACTGAATTTCTCATGAACACTTAAATGTTGTAAAGAGGTTTATCTGGCTCAGGGCTCCAGACTAACTTTTTTGTGAGCAGTTATAGGCTAATAACTATTATTGCGGTAGGAAATTGAGAGTGAAAGGGAACGAGACGGCTGACAAGCTGGCAAAAGTCTCTACAACAAGAAGTTACAGTACTTATTAAACTAGGTAAGGGAGAAGGGAAATCAATAATCAAGGTAAAAGGAATGGATAACTGGCAGAAAACGTGGGAGTAGGATAAAAAAGGAAGATGTTTTTATAAAATATAAAAGTCAGTGGTCAACAAGGACTATAGGGAAAGAAAGGGACCCAACTTACCTGAAACTGTCTCCGACCACGTCCCTGGACGACCTCTGGTTCCTTCCGTATGTGGGCAGGTCTGGGGCCGACACGAAGCTGACGCTCCAGAGTTTGATGAGCTGTACGTGAGCTATCTGTGTACTTTGCATCAGGGACACAAAAAGGCTCGAGTCGATTATTCCCAAGTGTATCCATCAGCAGCTTGTAACCCTGTGACGAGCGTGACGTCACTAAAGCGACGTCAAAACTAGTTTCTAAAAATGTATAAATAGAACCCTCGATCGAGTATCAGCTTTTTAGCCAACAGCCGTTACACGTGGAAGCTAGCAGCATTTCACCAAGAGAAGAGAATCAAAACACCTCTGTAGCATTTGTTATCCTAGCATTTCTGCTAATCAGCGCTTTTAAGACAAAACAGCAACGTAATCGTACAGCTACTGATCTTCCACGTTACCTGGAGTGGCCGGCAGTTTTTGAGCCAGTCCGAGTCCGTGTCCCAAACCAATTTTAGCTAGATTGACCAAAGGATTGTGTGAAACCATTTGTAAAACACCGCCCTCTGTGAGAAGTCAAGGTGCTGAAAACAGAGGAAGCTGACCCGGTTGTCATAGCAACGAGCAGCGGAAGTTCTACATTACGTCACAAAGGCAAAGCTTCAAATGTACAGCGCCTAAATATTTTACAGTCCCGTCAGAAAATGAACGTTTTTAGGTTTCTTATACGTATTTTTACCGGACGAAGAACACCTAGCGAAGAACCGAAGATAGAAGATTATCAAGTTGTGAAGTTACTTGCAGAAGGAGGTTTCGGAAAAGTGTTTAAAGCAGTCGATCTGACAAGTGAAACAAAAGACCACGTGGCCATAAAAATTGTTACTCCCCGAAGCCAAAGTCAAAACAAGATGTCAGATCATGAAATGAATATTTGCAAGACTTTGAACCATCCCAACATTGTTAAAACATATGACAGCAATAAGACAGGGGACAGTATCTACATTATTATGGAATTATGTCCCAATGGAAACCTGGCAGATTTCATTGTTGACCAAACACACCTCAGTGAGGAGCTCAGCAGGAGGCTGTTTAGACAACTATGTAACGCGATGGAATATTTACACAGTATGAATATAGCGCATCGGGACATAAAATGTCAGAACATGTTGCTAGACAGAGATTTTAATCTCAAAGTTTGTGACTTTGGTCTAAGCAAGTCAGTCAGTTATTTAAGAGGCCATATGGTGTTGAGTTTAACCCATTGTGGTACTAAATGTTACATGGCTCCAGAGGTATTAAAATGCCGTCCGTATAATCCCAAAATATCTGATGTCTGGAGCATGGGAATCATATTATTCGCGATGCTTTTTGGAAATTTACCTTATCCCACAAATAACAGAATTCATCTAATTTTCCAACAATTATCAAATCGGCTCAACTTCCCCAAGAACCCGCTGGTTTCATCAGAAGCAAAAAGTCTCGTTTGTTCCATGCTCAATCCTGTAACGAAACGGCGAATAACAATCAATGAGATTTTGGCAAATCCATGGATTTCACAGCAAATACAAACTGAAGACAGCGAAATCCCCTCCACATCAGCATCAACCTCCGTCCGCTAAAGTGTCTGGGCGAAGTGAAGTGAATTAAATGATTAAGGGACTGAAAAAGATGGACTGAGAAGAAGAATGGGGTACAGAATGAAAAGTATACATTTCCTAGAAAAATTGTATTTACCCTAAAAATAATTCTAAAATAAATTTTTACGGGTTGGATAATGGCATTATATTTACGTCTATGAGCCAATACACGCAGCCATTGCGGGTTGCCAATCTCTGTGTGGCATTAGTATTTTGGGCACAGTTAGGCTGGTACAGGGGAAAACAGTGGAGACGGCGAGTGAAGCAGCTGCTTCAGAGCCCTGGAGATATTGTTATCTATGGAAGCGTATTCCTGTCAAGGAGGGGAAAAAAAAAATTCAAGCACTATCACGTTATAATGTGATAATTATATTGTACAAACGTGATATTTATATTGTACAAACATGACAAATGTGATCATTCAGATAACACTCCGTAACAGAAGGTGGCGGTAATGTAATACCCCGACACACTGTTCCGGAGAAAACCCACAAGAAGAAAAAGAAGATCATCCAGTTTGTGGCTGCAGTGTGCTTTATGGGGAAAAGTTGTATACCCAGCCATGTGGTGAGTAATGGCAAAAAATATGGATACTCCCTTGCTACGATTTCTACAAAACCGCAGCGTACCAGAGGCGTGTCTCTTGCGCATGGAAGAGGATCATAAAAGTCCGTTCTCCGTAATTTATGGTTATGAATTTGTATTTTATCATAGCATACGTGATAAGGCTATTCCTTTCGTTCTGGCTGGCATACTTTAGCCTGCTATTTTACATAGGGTGGTGTGATGCGTCTAGTGCAGCTTTGCGGTAACTAGAGGCAAGGTGATGCTGACTCAGCATCTGCTTGGAACCCTCTTGCTTCCAGCTTGCTGCTGCTGGTTCGCCCTCGTGGTGAACGGAGAATCTTCTTCTGCCAGTTTATAGCCTCTCCATCGAGAAGGATCTATCTGCGGCTCGCAAGACAGGGGCGTGTCGTAGAGTGGGCGTGTCGTAGAGTGGGCGTGTCGTAGAGTGACATTACTCGACGACACGCCCACCAGGCCAGTGAGAGCATGGTTAAATCTAGTCCTACCCCTGACCCTTCCCCTTAACCTAACCAGACCCACCCACTATGCAACACGCCCACTATAGGACACGCCCACTGGGTTGCAAGCCGCAGATAGATACACTTGTCTCCATCACCAAGACTCCTGTCGGGCCTCCACGCGGCCACACACGGTCACTGGGTGTTTTGCAACCCCAGGCAAATCGACAGGGGATCTGGGAGTTGCTGTGGTACCCGGAGGTGTGATGTGCAGGTCCACTGTGTGGACACGCCCTGCATCACCCAACCATTGCCCCACTGCCTCTGAGTCTGGGAGGACAAAAGGCAAGGGGATTTTAACGAGGACGTTTTGAAGTCATCTCTCAGTTTATGAGAGACTGAGGGTTTTAAAAAGAATGGTAAAGGTTTTGTTTCCTGCATTAAGACCGCATTTATGAAAACTTGCTGTGGCCCTTTTTTTTTTATCGATCAATGCCATCAATATTGAATTGAATTGTTTTTACAAATAACATCACAGAAAACTCAGTTTAATATTAATTAATATAAAATGTTGACACCAAAATGCTGCTCACGATGTAGGTTTTGCTTTTCCTAGTCATGTCTTGCAAAAATAAGCCAAAGGTGCTGGTATGGTACTCTCAGTGTTGGGACGGGGTTCAATTCCCTGCGGTGCCCTTCTAAAAGCATTTGACATTGATGTGGAATGCAGTTAAAAATGTACATTTTGTATGGGATTACATTTGTGCCTAAAGAATAAAAAAAGAAAAAAAATACTTAGAGGATCAAACAAAAAATCAAGAACACTTTCTATTTGCAATCAAATTCTTATAGCTATTGTATAAAGTCTGTCTTTTTTGTGTGACAGGTTATATTTTGTTATCAGTTTCCTCTGTTTCATTCTCACTGATCAGAGTTTTGCTCTCGCTGCCACCTTTGCAGTTGTGCTTCCTCACTTTCTCCTTCGCGCTTCCTGGGTTTTTGTTTGCGCTTGTCGCTGCACGATCTGTTCAGGAAGCACGACACGTAACGTCAACTTTTTTTTTTCTATCTGTATCAATGCTTGTTTCGAACAGAAAGCAAAGGATCACTAACACAATGAGAAATATGATAATACAAGAATAAAGATAACAGTCACAAAAATAGACAATATTGCTGTTAAAATCTTGCAAACTATAAAGTATTATAAAATAAAAATATGTAAATTAATTCATACGTAAGAAGGCAAAGAGAAAAATGTACCATTTTATGTATACAAACATAACTGTCTTAATAAAAGAGCAAAAAAACAAAAAAACAACAAACGTTTAAACAACAAAGAGATTAATAAAACACACATAAATAATAAAAATAATAAGGAATACTTCCAGGTCGCCGTTGAATCTGCTGGATTTAGGAAAATAATGTCCTGAAAATAGTAACATCCATCCTCAATAAAAGAAAAGTAACAGATGGAGGAATGAGCATCACTGATTTTAAAGTGATGAATGTTGCACTGAAATTAAAATGGTTGCAGATGTTTTGCATTTGTGATTTTGATCCCCTAAAGTTACAGATTAAATTGTTAGATTACCACACACAGGTATTAATGTACTGGAAAGTGTTATACAAACATAATTTCACTCCACATAACATGATTATTTGGGATAAGAGATATAGTCTACATAAGAGAGAAGAGAAAATCCTTATACCATAGGACTTGGTATAAGAAAATAGTTTGGGCCACTGCTCACTCAATGGATACAAATTGTGACATTTATATTACAAAGATTTCAATAGCGAATTTATTTATACATACACATATATATATATATATATATATATATATATATATATATATATATATATATAATGTACTGTACATACGAACATCTGTAGCAATTTTAATTTCAGTACAGCATTTATCACCTCAAAATCAATAATAATCATTCCCCCATCGGTTATTTTATTATTATCAAGGATGGAGGTTAATCAGGACATTATTTTCCTAAATCCAGCAGATTCAACAGTGACCTGGAAGTATTCCTTTCCGCTCATGTGCAGATGAGCTGACGTTACAGATCGTGCTTCCTTTCTGACACAAACGCCTCGGGTGGGCGTGTCTTCGGAGAAGTTCTCTCCCATTGGACAGGGACTTTTTTGATTGACAGTCTAATGACCTTTGTGCGTTAGCTAGCGGGCTCTCCAAGGCTAATGGCTACACCGAGACTTCTTCACTCGTTAACTCTGTTGGATTCCTACAAGGTTGAAAGTGAGCACTGATCATACATTCAATCTATGCATAAACACTTTGAATGTCTATACAGTAAAATAAAACTACATTTTACTGTCAAGATATTAGCTTACCTCATCACGTGAGCTAACTTCCTATCTACTTATAATAGCCATTGTGCTAGGCTACAGGCAATGTTTGGGGTTAACAATCTGTCGTACAGTAAGTTTGTATGATTTTATTTATAACCCTTTATTTCTGAAAGGCGGTATGAGCTTCGTATAAGAGGCTTTTATTGATTAATTTATGTATTTGTAAAATGTGTATCGGTTATCATTCACATTGGTCTATTTAGACAGATCAGTGTTGCCAGGTGGGAAATATAGAATTATCGTTCCAGAAACTCAAAATTATCGTATTTTGAAGAAAATTATCGCACACCCGTCATAAGTAAAATAACAACCCCACTGATGCCTTAAATATTGTCACACTAGTGTTTAAATCCACAACTTCTCCTCCCGCTATATTCTCCTTAATTTCCCTTTCAGAAATATCGGCACACACACTAAAAATAACCCCCATAGCCACATCTGTCTGCTCTGGTACTGAAACTTCAACCTTCTTCCAGCAAATTTTGGAGATCTTCTTAGCCTTCTTAGTCTGCTCCTCTGAGCAACAGAAGACCAAGAGAGCCCCACTTGGGGCCGCATGGGCCCTAACACCCTTACCAAGCACTCTCAAAGACTCTGCTAACTTCAAAGGATTCAGCGCCCTCAACCCATCCCCTCGCTGATCTTTAAGTTTAAACACAACTTTATATTCAACCACGGACTTTGTTATCTTATAGGGGATTATCACGCTTACCGGAACTTCCCGGCATTTGGGCACTTCCTCTTCCGGGCCATGTTAACGACAGCCGTTCCTGCTCTGTTATACTGTTTAAATCGGATAAACTCCAAACATACTTAAGTTTTCATTCTAGACTGAAGTGATACTAAGGAAGAAGTGGATCAAAGCGATCGATTCACCGCGGTGAAGGGCGGAACTTTATAATAAAACACACGTTTGTTTGTCGCCGGTGGGGCACAACACCGGCACTTCACAGCATGCTAGCATTAGCCAGCTAGCTTTTACTGACGTGCTTAACATTGTGCGTCTTAAAACACACAAACATTTGAAAATCGGGTCTGTACCTCCCCGTTTCCAGTGGAACAACTGGGGACTGCCAAGAAAGGAGACGCTTTCAGATGCTTGTGTGTTTTCAGACGCACAAAGTTAGGCACGTCATCGAGCTGGCTAATGCTAGCCTGCTAACACGACTGCGCAGTCTGCTGGCCACAAACAAACGTGTGTCGTTTTATTACAAAGTTCGGTCCTTCACCGCGGTAAATCGGTCGTTTTGATCCACTTCTTCCTTAGCATCACTTCAGTCTGGAATGAAAACTTGGCATTGGCGTTTATCCGATTTACAAAGTTTAACAGAGTAGTAGCTGGCGGACTACTGTTAGCAGGCTAGCATTAGCCAGCTTGATGACGTGCCTAACTTTGTGCGGCTGAAAACACACAAGCATCTGAAAGCGTCTCCTTTCTTGGCAGTCCCCAGTTATTCCACTGGAAACGGGGGGGGGGGGGGGGGGGCAATTTTCAGATGTATGTGTGTTTTAAGACGCAAAAAGTTAAGCACATCGGTAAATGCTAGCTGGCTAATGCTAGCATGCCGGTGTTGTGCCCCACCGGCTGCAAACAAACATGCTACGTTGTTTTATTATAAAGTTCGGCCCTTCACTCTGGTGAATCGCTTTGATCCACTTCTTCCTTAGTATCACTTCAGTCTGGAATCCGTGAAAATTTAAGTAGGGTTGGCGTTTATTTACGTTATTTACGAAGTAAAGCAGGGACATTGAACTGGACCGGAAGTGGGCCGTCTAACTGTTTAAAACCGGAAGTTCGGAACACGGAAGCGTGATAATCCCCTATTCTGCCTTTTTCCTGCATTTGTAACCTGCACACTCCAACCCTTAATGTGCACTTCTGCCAAGTGCGCACTTCATACAAGGGTGTAGGGTTTAGGGTGGGTATTGGGACAGGGCCCGTGTCAGAGAAAAACAAAGGGAAGCTCGGTGGTGTATGTGACTATTGTTTTCCTGTTTTCCTGTCACCCCCACCCAGACAAACCCACACAAATAAGGAAGCCAAACTTTTTTTTTTCATGCTAGATGCTATTGTAGGAGGCTTTTAGAGCACGAATTGATGTGTTTTAGTTATGTTTTAAATTGTCAGTAAGTTTTTATGGAAATACTGTAAATATTGCAATGTCTTGTTGAAATCATTGAAAGCAGAACTTCTGAATTTTCTGCTCACACAGACTGAAAAAATATTGATTATATTTTATAATTCATTTATTTATTTCATTTCTATCATTCATTTGTAAATTTAATTACTTATCAACTAATTTATATATACATACAGGGAGTGCAGAATTATTAGGCAAATGAGTATTTTATGCATTTTGATCTTACTCCAAGCTGTATAGGCCGAAAGCCTACTACCAATTAAGCATATCAGGTGATGTGCATCTCTGTAATGACAAGGGGTGTGGTCTAATGACATCAACACCCTCTTTCGAGTTTTTTTGGCAAACATAATTATTAGGCAACTTAACAAAAAACAAATATATACCCATTTCAATTATTTTTTTTCACCAGGGAAACTAATGTAACAGCTCAACACTCACAAATATACATTTCTGACATTCAAAAACAAAACAAAAACAAATAAGTGACCAATATAGCCACCTTTCTTTGCAAGGACACTCAAAAGCTGCCATCCATGGTTCCTGTCAGTGCTTTGATCTGTTCACCATCAACATTACGTGCAGCAGCAACCACAGCCTCCCAGACACTGTTCAGAGAGGTGGACTGTTTTCCCTCCTTGTACATCTCACATTTGATAAAGGACCACAGCTTCAGATCAGGTGAACAAGGAGGCCATGTCATTAGTTTTTCTTCTTTTCGACCCTTTTTTGCCAGCCACGCTATGGAGTACTTGGATGCATGTGATGGAGCATTGTCCTGCATGAAAATCATGTTTTTCTTGAAGGATGCAGACTTCTTCCTGTACCACTGCTTGAAGAAAGTGTCTTCCAGAAACTGGCAGGAGGACTGGGAGTTGAGCTTGACTCCATCCTCAACCCGAAAAGAGCCCACAAGTTCATCTTTGGTGATACCAGCCCATACCAGTACCCCACCTCCACCTTGCTGGCATCTGAGTGGGCCTGGAGCTCCCTGCCCTTTACCGATCCAGCCACGGGCCCATCCATCTAGCCCATCAAGACTCACTCTCATTTCATCAGTCCATAAAACCTTAGAAAAATCAGTCTTGAGATATTTCTTGGCCCAGTCTTGATGTTTCAGCATGTGTGTCTTGTTCAGTGGTGGTGGTTTTTCAGCCTTTCTTACCTTGGCCATGTCTCTGAGTATTGCACACCTTGTGCTTTTGGGCACTCCAGTGATGTTGCAGCTCTGAAATATAGCAAAACTGCTGGCAAGTGGCATCTTGGCTGCTGCACGCTTGACTTTTCTCAGTTCATGGGCAGTTATTTTGCGCCTTGGTTTTTCCACATGTTTCTTGCGACCCTGTTGACTATTTTGAATGAAACGCTTGATTGTTGGATGATCACGCTTCAGAAGCTTGGCAATATTAAGAGTGCTGCATCCCTCTGCAAGATATTTCACTATTTTTGGCTTTTCGGAGCCTGTCAAGTTGCTCTTCTGACCCATTTTGCCAAAGGAAAGGAAAGGTTGCCTAATAATTATGTTTGCCTAATAAACTTGAGAGAGGGTTTTGATGTCATTAGACCACACCCCTTCTCATTACAGAGATGCACATCACCTGATATGCTTAATTGGTAGTAGGCTTTCGGCCTATACAGCTTGGAATAAGAGTCATTACATGTCCATCACCAGACATTACTAGATCCGGTTGACAAGTCCGAATGTCCGAGGATACTGATCAGAGAAGTGGATCAACTGGGCCAGAGTTTAGGACGCCGCAGGTAGGCTCTCTCCCCCTTTCGCAGCTAACAGCCATTGTTTATGTATGCACGATGCCGGCCTCTGGACGCCCCTAGACTGGGTAACCAAGGCTTGGTAACGTTATTGGCAGAGCGGGTTGGTGTCGTGACACCACTGACACAGTTCACTGGTGCATCTGTACAGAAACCCCTAAACAACATTCCAAGGTCTCTGTTGGAAAACAAAACAAGCAATCTCCTACAAGAGGACCTGCAGGTGGCTTAAGTATCAGCAGATCATATAAACACACGCAGGACTACACAGAGAGGAGGTACAACCTAATCAGCGCAACGGGAAGCAACGTCACAGTGTCAACATGCATGATAAAGGGTGCTCTATGGTCTCTGCAAGGAGGAGGAAGCCCGCAGAGCTCAAGACCCAGGCCCCCAGCAGCCACCCAGAGGCCCAGACCCCAGCCACCTCCCCAAAAGAATGGACATCCATCCCCCAGAGGGCAGCAGAAGGCAGCCCCAGCCAGAGCCCCCCGCTGTCTCGGTGCCCAGGCCCCACCGGACCAGGACCAGCAGATGCCCAACCGAAGCCCAGGAGGACCATATTCCTCCCTCCCCCTTTTCCCCCTTCACACTCACATTCATTTGGTCTCACACACCCACCTCACTCTTACCCTTGCCTCCGTGCCTCCTGGGTGATAGCCTGGACCGGGGAAGGAGCCGCGAGCTCCAAGTCCCCGGCACATTCCTCCCCACCCCACCCCACCCATCCTCCATCCCCCACCCCCGGACGCAGCAGACCAGGCATCCCCCGAGCCAGCAGACCCCCTGCAATGCAGCCGGCCATGACCACTAGCTTGTGAAGCAGCCACTACCCCACCTCCCCCCAGTCGCGCCCAGGAGACCGGGTTATAAAAGGACCCCGTTTCCCTCTCCCCCCTGCTCATGTCTGTGTGTAAGATGTGTGTTGTTTGCAGTTAAAACTGAGAGGCAGTACCAAGTCATGTCGGGAGTGGGGTCTCGTAGGCGGTATGACCAACCAACCGGCCCCCCCTCCTTCCACGCTATATGGCCCGCCTCTCAGAAGTGGTTGTAAGCTGTCGTTATTTTATGTGTGTAGGTGTCTAAATGTGGTTAAAACTGGGGAGCAGGCTGTCTCTAGATGCAGCAAACAAAGGCACTTTGGTGCCCCCCCTCACTGCTCCCGCTTTACACGGGCTCTCCCCAAGACTCTACGTGTGTGTGTATGAGGTAGAGTGAAGGGGGAGAGGGGTCTTGGGAAGGGAGACCAGAGGGGTGTGAATTCCCCTCTGGAAGTTGAGCCGTTGCCGGCATTAGGTACCCCTGCCTCCCGGGATCCCTCCAGGGCAGAAGGGGGCAGGCACGGCCGCCACCACCCACACTTGAACATTCATCTCCCATGCACCCTCACCATACACATATCCCCCTGCTCTCATGCCCACCCTCCAGGCATACACCCACCCACATACACCATGGATGGGGACTGCAGGGCCACCAACCCTCCCCCACGCCACGAGTCCAACCCACCCAGCCCCCAAACCAGGCGAGACCAACCCGCACGAGTTCATTCGTGCCGGTCAGTCCCAACCGACAAAGCAGCCAGGAAGGACAGGCACCTGGCGCGGGAAAGACCGGGCCACCCCACAACCCCCACCCCCACACATACACCCCTACTGACACACACACACGCACGCACACACGCATAGCAGGGGCGCCCCGGCCCCTGGGGCAGTGACTAGACACCAGGACGTGAGGACCGGCCCAAACCAGAGGAGGCACGTCCTGCCGGCCCGGACCCCTCCAGCAAAGAGCCGGGTCCCCTGGCCCAGGAGGCAGAGGCCACCCTTGAGCACCAGGGCCCAGGCCCAGAAAAAAATCAACTGAACAACAACTTTTGACCATCATGACCTACGTCTTTCATTGATTCCCCGTTTTAAATTTAAACAAGATACTCACACAAACACGCAAACCTCAGGCTGACAGGCGACGGCTGTGCAAAGACCTGCACTGTTCTCTTCCTGATTGGCTAACATAAAAGCTCTGTCAAGATCTATTGGTTGGGAAAAGCACGTGGATCAGTTTTTTTTGTTTGTTTTTTTTACTGTCAAGTCATGATTCGTTTTTTTTTTCGGCATAGTATTGGCAAAAAATACAAATATGTTTTATTGACAAGTTCACTAAAATTTAACATAAAAAATGTTTGTTTTTCTGCCATAATGTTTGAATGAGGAAAAAAATAACCATAAATAAAGAAAATATTTTAAAATAAAACTGTTTGTTTTTTAGACTTTTTAATGAAAAAAAAAACATTCCTTCACATCTAAAGTGACACCATCTGAGTTTTAAGAACAGCATTAAACAGAAACAGCTCCACTTTCATTTCACTCATCCTTATCACAGAACTAAACATCACAGCAGGTTACTCTTCTGGTCAGATTGCCTTAATAAAAGACTGCATAAATCAGTAACATCCTGCTGTTTTTACACGATATACGATATGTCCATATTTCAAAACTCATGTGGCCGATAACTGATATCGATACATTAAAGCTGAAAAAATAAGCAGTCATTGCAAATAGTAAATTTGTTATCCATTTCCGACACTTTGAAAAATATGGGTTTGAAATATATCGATATACTGAAATGTCGCAATATTTTCATATGCCAATATCAAATCAATATTCAAAAACGCAGTTTCGATCTCTATTCGACTTCCAAAATCTCACGAGATTTTCGTAATAGCACGATGAAATATTGTGAGATTTCATTAGATAGATCGCTACCACATTTTTAAATGTCAATTTGATATCAGCATATGAAAATATCGCAAGATTTTTGTGAATGAATGTGAACAGAATGATAAAATATTGTGAGATTTCATTAGTAAAAAAGATCGATACTGCGTTTTTAAATGTGATTATGATATCAGCATATAATATTATTATTATTATTATTAATAATAATATTAATAATAATAATAATAAAAATCTTAAAACATTTCAGGGTCAGCAACCAAAATATTGAAAAGCATCAAGAATTTTCATGGAGAAGGACATCTGGGTAAAGAAGACAGAAGTTGATGAGGATTTTAGTTTGAATGTAAAGTACAAAGTCTGTCCAAAAAGATACAGTCAAGGGGCATCTCCTGCCTGGCAACCTCCTGACCTGACTGTAGGTCAGACTCGCCCAGCAAACATTGACTACTGCTTATAGCAATGAAACAGAGTTCTCTGTTCCTGACAGACAGCTGGTCGACCTGAACAACCGTTTTCAGAGTGACTCTTATAGAATAATGAAGATGCTGCCTCCCCGCTGTCTGCGTCAGATACGTTTCACCAGCTGGACGCATTACGCACGCAGAGCAGCTTTATGGACTTGGTTTGGAGGCCTCTGAACTGACTGTTTGCGCAACTTATCAAATGGAAAGTGGATGGAGGACATCAGTCTCTGTCCATAATGGAAGTGTTGGACTCGACAGAGATGGTTTTTCCAACCTTGGACTGTTTACTGTGCATTCAGGTAACACTGCCTGCTCTAAGTTGCGCTGTGGAACAACTGTTTCCAGGTGCACCTGCGGAGCTACGAAGCCACAGTGAGACTGAACATCTCCTGCTCATCTTTGAAAAAGAGCTTACAGAGAAACTGGACTGATGAAACCAAAAATGCACCAAGCCGCCGTCTTCCCTTTAAACTCCAGGCTGCAGTCTGCACAGGTAAACAGGTTAACAGGTAAACAGCGATTGTGTCTTTTACTGCTGCTGAGCCCGACAGCTGAGTTCAGATGGTTAAACAGCTGTTGATCATGCATAATGGATAAGTTATGGCTCTGCGCGCATGAGTGTGTTACATTTCACAATGTTGGTCTTCTTGGGCAGCAATGACTATTGACGGTTCTGGAGGTCGGACCTGTTTCCGCTGCTGTCAGAGATCATCCAACTATTGGTTGTTGATTGTGTTGCGTCACTACGACTTCCGATATTATCAAACATGGTTATTGTCGCAAGCCCAAGACTAGGAAAAGATTGCTTTAAATCAGCGTGGACTAACATCTGAAACTAAAGGATCGAGGCCGCAGGGGTGCGCCTCTACTCCAGTAAAACTCCTGAGATTAAAGACCTCCAGTCTTAAGTCTGCGACAGTGAAAATCGTTTGGTGTAAGAGGCAGAATTACATAGAATATGGACGGAAACTGATGTCCTCCGTCCACTTTCCCTTTGATGAGTTGCGCAAACAGTCAGTTCAGGAGGTTGCCAGATGTGCCAGCTGCCGGCACTAGAGATGGGACATTTGACACTGAGACTTCGAAGCCTCTGACGTTTGAGTGAAAGACAAGCTCGAAACTATGCTTCGAAGCCCCAATCGAATCTGCGTGATGACTGATGACATGTGAGGCTCATTGACACTGACATCAAACTATATTACTGG
This sequence comes from Atherinomorus stipes, assembly GCA_023101725.1. Lineage (NCBI taxonomy): Eukaryota > Metazoa > Chordata > Actinopteri > Atheriniformes > Atherinidae > Atherinomorus > Atherinomorus stipes. Next base: position 114,603 of record JALJCO010013115.1, on the reverse strand, counting down.
TGCACTTTCAAAAATGTTGCCACACCTCCATGCTTACATGATGATCATGAGACGGACAAAACAAGCGCAAGACTGTATTTCTGTTATGTTGGAAGATAAAGTTGAATGATTTATATGGAAGATTGGAGCTGCTATGACTCCAACTGACCACCAGGTGTCACTGGCATGGTCAACTATATGAGGCTTTGAGGTTTCGACTCTTTTTTCCAATACAGTCAAGCAGAAGCCTCAAAAGATTCACAAGGCTTCATCGGCCCATCTCTAGCCGGCACACCCTGCACACTTGTGTTCATAGAAATACAGAGTTACGCCATGCGTTGACTTCAATGTAAAGGCGGTCACGTGACTCACGGAGAACGCCACGTGAACCCCGCGCTGTCTTATCTTACTGCAGAACACACAGCAGCAATCAGATTACTGACAGTAAAAACTAAATAAATATCGGTGCTGCAGACATGCTGGTCACTGAATGTTCTCGGTTACGGAGCAGATTATGTTTTTCATTTTTACTGTTTTATCTTCCTGTTTTTAATGTTTTATCTGTTTTTTATACAGTGTCTTTGTGCGCTTTGATAAGGTGCTTTCAAATAAAATGTATGATGATGATGATGAAGATGATGATGATGATGATGATGATGATGGGAACACATTGCATGATGGGAAAAAATGCTGAAAGAATGTAGTTGTAGTGTTGTTAATAGTGACCCTGCAAGACTTCCAGTCTTTGTAAAATCCCAGTCTGTGACTCGGCTGAGACTAAAAACTGTCTTTAGATGTGAGCTAGTGTGAGATGGTGGTCTTCCAGGAGTCCTTTCTAAATCTTTAAAAAGTCCTCTGAAGTAAGCCTGGAATTAATGACAGGTCTCTTTGAAACCAGTAGTTTCATTTTTTTTCTAGCTTTATTAACAATAGGATCAAAGTTCATATTTCATCTTTGCTCTTTGTTTTTTTAAATAGGCTAATAACTCCAAGGTAAGTCAGCGACCTTCTCTTTGAAAGGACGCGGGCTTTACTGTGACGTCACTGACGTATCATGGCAACGTGACCTCCCTCTGATCACCTTTGATCACTCATGCTCCTCTATGACGTCAATTCGAATTTTACAAACACAGCAGGAGATTAACAATCATTCTCTTTCACCCTTTTGACAGGACGTGTCAGATAATTTCATAAGCAATAATATACTTTAAAAAAAATGAAGCAAGAGACCAGAAATATTGTCCGGACGTGTTTGGGCAAAATGTCCTCCCATCAGCTGGAAAGTTTGGCTGCAGGAAATCCCGACAGTCAAACACAGGAGGCGCTCACAGACCTGGTTCAGGACATCACGGAGCTGATGGCCGATTCAGTTGCGAAAATGATTTTAAATCAAAGTAGCAGATCCGTGGATGAAGAGACCATTGTGGAGGACACAGGACAGATCTCCGAAGAAAATGTAGCAGATGAACAGGAGGCGAAAGACTTCGTAACGCAGGCCTATGACGCAGCGGAGTCTTTCAGATATGTTGAGACAATCGTAAAGATGATGCATGAATGTCATTTCAAAGTCCACAAAATGAAATGGGAACCACACACGCGTCGATACGACTCAGACAGTATGACTAGAAAAATCTGGGCTATGGTTGAGGGACAGAATTTGTATATCGCCGAGAAAAATATTAAAACAGTCTTTAAGAACATTTGCGAAGACATTTTAATAAAGGTGCGTATTTTACCACATGAAATTATAATGCATTTTCATATGGGAAGTGCCATATATGAAGATATCATTCTTTCATGTTGTAAAGAAAATTTAGTGAGACAACCTGAAAAACACTGGACTGATAGACTGTGCCCCCCATCCACACACGAGACTCCCAGAGTATCAAAAGAGGATTGTAAAACACCAACAGGTGAAAATGAAGAACAATCCAAAAATAATCTGAGGTTTCTTCTGAGAACGCTGTTGAAAGTGATCACAGAAAAATTAGAGTGTGATTATTACTCTTCACAGCAGATGTTGTCCATCCAAGACCTGCTGTTTGAAACAATCTGGGCAGAAGTTGGGAAAGAAGATCTCACGTTTTCCCGGAGGGAGGCTGGAAAAACTTGCCAAGGCAACTTATGAAAAGCTCCGTAAGGTCTTGTACAGCCCAGAAATCGTGCTTGATTTCCTAGAAATGGGCAGCTCGACAGCTATTGGAGTCATTGTTTCTTCCATTGCCTCAGGATTGAAACGGAAACATAAGTGGAAAAGAATCGAAAGATTTGTACCCAGATGTTTTAGGTCAAAGGTTGTCAAACTACTGGTAGGCCTACCTTAGAGAAAGAAACAGCTGCTCATGAGAACAATTTACAGACAGACAGTGAGAGACAGACAGATACACAAACAGACACACAGACAGACAAACAGAAGAACAAGACAGTCAGACAGACACATATATCATACCTGCCCGGTACTGCATTTAAAAATAGGCATATTTTCAGGCAAATAGCCACTTACGAAACACAGTTTGGCTGAATCAGAGTCTGATCACCTGTCTGTGTTGACATCAAGAAGCTGTGAACGATACCATCGATGCCGATACTTTTTGTCCCTTAAAAGAAAATCACATGATTGTAGTTTACATAAATACCTTGAATGCAAGGGAAATATTAGATATAAGTAAAACCTGAACACAGAAGTACTGGAAAGAAATGTTTTTATAACAATGATAAATTATATTGATGAACATTTAACAAAAATAAGATTAAAAACTTATTTTAATTCTCAAATAACTTAAGTACAGGTTAAGATTATTTAAATCTATTCAGTGGAAAATATACAGCCACCAGGGGTATCCGGTAGAGGATGAAGAAAGCATTCAGTTTCCTTTTATTTGTTTTAATGAAGTGATTGTAGATAAGCGTGGTCTATAAAAAAGACACAATGAATCCAGTATCCCAAATTCTCACTGCCAGCGGTTCTATTGAATTCATTTTTATTCAGAAATCATTCCAAACTATCCTAATAGGCTGTTTTCAACAGTCTTCACTAATCCTTGTGGACATGTAATACAAAGTAGCATATATATAATGATATTATAAAAACGATCGTTTTATTTCAATTTAATTACAACATTTTTATATTAATAAAAATAATCCAACTTAAATTACAAAATATTGGCCTGTAGACCAATCATTTTCATAAATATTGTAATGTCTTCTTGTATGCCATTTCCAGGTAGATGCTGAAAATGTTCTTTCAATCAGCTTTCAAAATCAAATGAGTAATCCAAGGCACTGAGAAACGGCCACGGTTTAACACTTGAAACAAAAAACATTTAATCCAATGCAACGCAATTGAAATTTCATAATGCCTGCTGGCGTCTACAAGGTGCACTAATCCACAACTTCAAGTAAGTTATTTTCCCCACTTACCTGTTCCAATCAGGTAAGCCCCACATCTGACATGAGGACCATAACTATGACAAAAAGACAAGCAGGGGTCCTCATTCAACTTAAAAAGAAAATCTAAGATCAATTAAATGGCTCTTACAACTATTATTGAAAACAAAGAAGGAAAGAAAAAAACAAAAAAGGAAAAAAGAAAGAAAGAAAAAAAGGAAAAAAAACAGAAAAAAAAGGAAAAAGAAAAAAGAAAGAAAGAAAAAGGAAAACATCCTGCAGTCATGTTAAAGTTCAACAAATAAAGCTTTTTGTTTGTTTTCATCACCTCCGAGCACCAAGAATTTATTAGCAATGATTTATATTGAATGCACGTGGGTATGAAAGTTGGTAGACATGCACACAGGTCTGTAAGGATGTGTGTGTGTGTTTTTCTATATGGTTGGGTTTATGTAAGGAGGTACTGAAGCTCCTTTACACTTTGCAAATAAAATAAAACTTCAAAACTAAACAGGAATAAAGAAAATGTTAAACTCAAATTTCTGATTGTGTTTTGTTAACAATACTTTTTACTTTTGATACTTAAGTAAATACTAACTACTTTTTAAACTTTTACTCAAGTAATATTCTAGCAGGCGACTTTCACTTTTACTTGAGTAATTTTCCAGTAAGGTACTTTTACTTTTACTCAAGTATGGCTTTTGTGTACTTTATACAACACTGGCTGCTCAGAATACACACTGAGCCAATCATGCAGTTCAATACTCAGTGAACTATCACAGGTTTTAAAGGGCACACACACATTAATCTAAGATATTTTCAACAATACCAAAACATCATCATCATAACAGCAGCAGCAACATGACATCTGATAGGCTACCACCATCATGTGATACAGAAGCTAGAATCTGGCTGCTTTCACACGTCGTCTGTGTCTCATGTTGCAGTCTGCACACTGCGAAGTGCGCAGACTACAGCTACATAGGCTACGGAGAGTCCTACATAGTCCACGCAATCCCAAGCAGCCTTCTGAAACGGTGCGCTGCTGAAATGGGACATCCAAGAATTTCACATAGTGCTCCAGTCCCGTTGCCTAGCAACTGCAGACTCAACAGCTGTCTAGTGACAGCATTGTTTCGGCTTTCTTTATCAGATACCTTGTACAAACTAGATTGGAACCAGACATTTTATTCCTTTTCATTTATCTGTCACTACCGCTCGTTAACACCTGAATAATGTCAAACAAATGCATTTTCTAAGGCAAAAAACTGTTTTTAAGCTTGCCTGCATAGTTTTAAATGTACTTTTTCCACAGTCTACATATTTACACCAGTAAACACGTCATTTAACACAGCACACAGAACTTTTAATTAATAAAAAATACAATTAACTGTAATTTTGATTAATAGTCATGTACAATGTTGCCACAGAGCTCATACAATATAATATTACATTTGAAAAAACTGTTAAGTAGTCAATGAATATGTATAGCAATGCCTCAAATCCCACAGTCAGGACGCTGTGTAAAATTCAAATAAAAAAAGAATGCAATTATTTGTATCCATTATCAACCCATATCTAATTCCTAATAAAACATAAACAACATTCCAGATGTCAAAAGTTGGAACATGGAGCAACAAAAGGATGCAAAAATAACAGGAAAAAACTATTTGTTAATTAAAGGTTAGATAAATAATGCAAGGAAGACACTAACCATGACAATTTTAGAACTCCAGTGTTAGTGTTTGTGCATGCATGCCTCCATGCATCTGCATGTGCATCTCACAATGCATCCTGCACCAAAGCTAGTGCATACAAGCCTTGCATAATTACAGGGGAAATAAGAACAAATATGTTATACTGTGTTATGACACATTCATATGTTCTAATCTAAATGATATTTAATCAAAGGATCAATCAAAACTGAGCTCTGAAGGTGGCTCATTCTAGCTGAAATGCACGGCTCAATTTAGACACAAATAACGCTTTTACATAGAAAATAAAGCTGACAAATTAAAATTTTACAATCCATTTGGTCAAGTGAATTGCAAAATGTAAAATAAATAAGCTATTTGAGATATACACCTTTTAAATACTGACTTATTGACCTTATCATTTTCAAGAAGAATTAGTCTGCCAGACCCCTAAACTCACAGTTCTCCTCTACAGCCTGGATGCAAAACCTGGTCCCGCCTACATCAGCAACCACAGACCAATCACATCAAATGTTTTTGTAAAAAAACAAATGTAGCAACAATTTAAAGTAATTTGCAGTTACTTGCTGTTAAATTTGAAAAAGTTAGGAGGCTGAAACCTTAAGTGGCTCATTTTACCTGATGGCCCAATTTACCTGACGTCACCCTAAGTAATGATGGCCAAAGGTTGTTGTTCAATCTCTCTTTTTTGACAATATCTTTGTAAATGCTGAGGGATCTGTGTGTGTGTGACTGTGAAATGGGCATTAAAATGTGTTCCAAGTGGTCTTAAAAAGATCTTAAAAAGTCTTAAATTTAACTTGTTGAAACATGTAGGAACCCTGAGTTCGGGAGGTGAAAGAACCGGCTCTTCTTTGGGAGCCAAATCAAAAGAACCGGCTCTCTGAAAATAGCCGAACTTCCCATCACTCGTACAAACCAAACCTCAAATGCTCAAATGTGACTGGCCGCATGGCTTCCAGAGTCAATATAGTGAAAACAAAGTAAGTGTGAGCTCATTTTTTGGCACAACACCTGCTCTTCAGAGCATGACGCATCACTATTTAGAACCAGCTGCAGACGGATTCAGTTCTAGCTGCCAAAATAGTTACAATAGTCCAAACGTGATATCAAACACATGGACAGCTTTTTCCAGATCAGCTGCACTGAAGAGCTTTAGCCTGTGCACATGACGGTATTGGATGTTTTCTGCGTCCAAATCCAAAAAGGCGCAGATATTTTCACAACAATGGCGACAAAAGAAAAAGAAAAAAAGAACGATGAAGTAATGCTGATGTGGGTAGCAGCCTTTTAATGGTCAAAAAAAGCAATGCATTTTAAGAACAGACCAGACCTGTTCCCCGAGATAGTAAAAAATCCGCCTATAGAAAGTGTATTTGAAAGCAACACGAAGCAGAGGCGGCAGAGTCGGTGTCTTTGAAGTTCAGTTCACGGCTGGATGCTGGATGTTTCCTCTCAGGTGAGCACGAAGTTACGCCAAAAGTGCGTCTGTGTGTGATAATGTCTGCTGCTGGATGTTAAAATCTTCTCAACTAAACTTCGAACCGAGAAAATAAACGCTCATAAACCAGAAAAATGCGAACACCCAGTTAGCTGTTAGATTCAGTCGGCGCGCCTTGCTAAATTTATTTTTTTTTAAAAATCCTTTTTACCTTATTTATGTAAAAACCTGCGTCAGTTTTGGGTGAAATACTAAGTATATAGTGTCGTAAAAAGACAACATAGAAGAAAGCAATAATGACGTTGACACAATGACGTTGCTTCACTTGCTCAGTTTCAGAGTTACATAGTTACAAATCTGCTGTACACGTTTAAACTCCTTAGATAAAAAGTTAGCTGGTCAAAATGCAGGAAAAATGGTAATCGACAGTTGTGGAGAACCTTTATATAATAAACTAATGCATAAAAGTGTTTAGCAACCCTTTATTTCTTTATATGTGGCAAAAGAAAAAAAAAAGACAGTCATTTCTAGAAGAATGTGCTGCTGACATAAATGTAAATGCAGTAACGTTTGTACCACAATAACAAGCTGGAATCAGAAATGGTAGGGATGCACGATATTGGAATTTTGGCCGATATCTGATATGCCGATATTTTAAAACTCGTGGCTGATAACCGATATCGATACAGACATTAAAGGGACTTGAGGCAAGATTAAGAAATGAAACTTGCAACTGCTGCGACTGGTGCTTCAAGTAACTGCAGCCACGAGCTAAGCCGTCACGGGAGCGTGCACAAACTGAAGCTATAATGTTGTTTACTAAGCTTTTTCTTCGTAGTTCCACTTTTTAGTGTCTTTCAGTTGATCTGGATCGTTTGCTGACGGCAGAAGAATCCATAACTATCGCTTACAGTGTTTGAATTTACTGCAACCGTCTTCTTCCTGCATCAAAACTGCGGATGTAGCGTCATTTGACATCAGGTCTGCAGGGCAGCGCGGGAAATTCGGACACCGAATTGCAGCGCTTTATGCAGCACACAGCCTGTTCAAGGCAACAGAGAGAAACGTGGGCGGAAACGTTCTTTTTGGTATTTAGCGCTTCATCACCCATGAGTATTACAAAAAATGGACATGCATGTTTGGTTTTTTAAAATTCCTGCCTCTAGTCCTTTTAAAGCTAAAAAATAAATTGTGTTATATTCATTCCTTGTGCAAAATTAGAAAATGACCTCAACTTGTGTTATGTATAACAAGTCAAACTTAATGACAGTTGTTCGAACAAAACTAAAAGGATATGTGCGTTATATCCTAGAACCACCTGGACTTTCTTCTCCCTGAGAAAAAGAAGTTTTTAAAAAAAAAAAAAAAACTTTAGAAACAGCGGCCTCATCGGTTAAATATCGGTGGGGTGGTCGATGTCCGATACTCAGTTTTAAGGGTGATATAGGCCGATACTGATAGGGGGACCATTATAACGTGCATCCCTTGTATAAGTATACTTCCTGTCATTTCTTCAGGATTAGTTCTCCAGGTACTTCAATGCTCTTCTAGATGTTGGCTGCCTTTTGCTCTGTCCACATGATCCCAGACTGCTCCGGTGATGTTGCCTCAGATTTTTGGGCCAGTTCTTGGTGTCATGTGACAAACCTCAGCCTTTTCTCTCTAGCCTCTTTCAGACTTGCGCTGGAATCGGTAATATTGTGGACTCTGTCCTTTATAACGCCTGCATTCAGACATGTGATCTGCTCTTTTACCCCGGAGATGTCGCGGACATGTACCAGCTGGACCCCATTTCATAAGAGCGGAAATGTTGCGGCATGTTGGTTTGGCTTAATGCACAAGGAAATGTTCCGGACAGAGTTGAAGGGAGAGTGGGGCTGTGCTGACTTTTCTGCAACATTTCCTGATGTCTGAAAGCACCCGGGACGCGATAAGTCTGCAACGAAGCGACATGTTTGAAAAGACGAGTCCGTTTAAAGAGCGGATGGATTTTACCGCTCATGTTCCGCAATGCAAGTCTGAAAACGACTTCTGTTTCCCCTCCTGAAGAATGGCTTCCTGGCAGCCTCTCATCCATGGAGAGCATTTGTGATGAGGTTTCAGAGAACAGTAGACGGGTCAGCGGAGGGGTCAGATGCATCTTTAAAGGGATATAATGTAAGTTTTCCTGTTATCTATTCACAAAAAAGTATTTTTCCATTAATCAGTAATCACTCCCATCAACAAACTGAGATGCTCCTCTAAGCTCTGAATTTGCCGTTCGTATCATTCATAGATACATCGAACGCGTCAGCTCGCTGGAGGCTACCATGTCGTGTTGCCATGTTTTTACGTTCAGTAGAAGCGTGACAGCAGGAAACCACAGAAACTCACCGGAGACACCGGAGTTGTCGGCTAAGTTTGAGGTGATGCCTCTGAAAAGTCACCGTGGTGCAGTGAGGAGGAACCGAGTGTTACACTGATGCTGGGTTCATGTGCAGTCGGGCAGACGGCCGTCAGTAACAAACCAGATGTCATTTTAATCACAGAAGCCGAGAGAAAGACGGTAAAACATGGGTCAGGGAAAACAATACAACATCGCCATGACAACATATCAGATGTGGACTGAAGTCCTTATAACTGACAGACCACGTCTTCACATAGAGGCGGTTTATGCCTTTACATGCAGCGGCTGTCGTCCGTCTACTCGCTTTCACGCGAACGCAGCATGAAAAGTGCTAGCGAATTGTTTGTGATATACAATTGTTACACAATGTCCCTTGAAGGTCCTCTGTCAGGTCTTTGTTGGATTTGTTCCTATTTCTGAAGACATCACTTGCAGATCCTGCTCATCAGCTGGATAGTTTTTTTTTCATGCCTGACACTTGGAGCCTGAAGATCCAAGTTAAAATGATTTTTTGCTAAGTTGTCTGTTCTGTCAACACAACCAGTCATACTTTTGTTTAGTATGTCTAAGTCAACCTCCCTGGACTGTATCTGACTTTACAGAGAAAGTCTGTAAACCTATTTAATCCTTTTTACTATAGATCAGGGCTTTCAGGCTTTTCTCACTTGATATGAGATTTATTTTGGTCATATCTTACATGGGGTGGGATTGAGAAGGGTGTCATACATCATCAGCAAGATGATAACCAGAATGAATGTCTTGCTGCTGGCTTCAGTTGCTATCATGAGGAAGAAGTGGGTATTTAATCTTCTATATTAAAGCTTAAAACGTTAATGTCCCAGAGAATATAAAAGACAGACAGTAAATAGCATTGAGGAACAAGTGGAGCTCTTTGAGGCATTTTAAATGAATAGTCTCTAACTTTTTCTTCTGTTAGTGCAGAGTACTTTTTACTTTAGTAATTTGTCTTTGCAGAAGCAGACCACATTAATCAACTCTGACACCTTTTTTTGGGCTTGATGAAAGAAAAAGTTCATAACATTGACACCATTTTTCATCGTTTTCATCATCAAAGCTCCATGAACGTGAGCAGGTTTTAGAGGAATGTACGGGTGGAGGGTCAGTAACAGAGACTGGAGGCTCAGAAGGTCCTTAATGTTTGGATTATTCTTCAATTAGTCCCTCAAAATTGAAATAATCTCTCAAAATAAGCAGAACTGGGAGGAAAACTTGCCATTTAATTATCAAGCAAATCAGATACCTGCTCATCCAAGACTTTATTTAACCAACTTTATTGATAAAGCACCTTAAACAACCACAAAGGACCAAAATGCTATGCAAAAAATAAAATCAAGGTAAAAAGAATAAAACACAGGAATAAATTAAGACATCAAACAGCTAGTTAAAATCAAACTATCAATAATGAAAATAATATAAAAATGATAAAAATAGAAGTATGATAAATGAAGAAAAATATAGCCTATATTCAACATCTTTTGGTGTCAAAGGTCAAAGAGAAAAGGTAGTGTTTTAAGATGGGATTTAAAACAGACATTATATAAACATTAACAAACTTTATACTGTGTAGAGTATGTACAAAATCTGTTGATGCAGCAGCAACTTACAAACATTTTTAGCTGTAAATAAGAGCATAAACAGTAATGAATGAATAAATACGTCACAGTGAAACTCATGTACAGTCGTCCTCAAAATTATTCATACCCTCGAATTAAAGAAACGGCTAAATTTACAATAGCAATTCAAATAACAAGAAACTAAAGAAACTACTAATAAATAAAAATTTACAAAATTATAATTTAGCGAAATAAAATATTTCTTTTGAATTGTGGTTGGAAATAATATATATATAAAAACCAAACAAAACTGTTGCAGACACATTAGAGCACCTTTCCCATGAACAGTGGACCAACATACCTGTCAACAGGTGCCGACGTCTGATTGGACGTTACAGAAAACACCTGATTGCAGTGATTGTCTCCAAGTGTTGCTTCGGAGCCCCATCATGCTTGTTTACTTGTTTTATTTTTTTTGTGTTTGTTTTTAATATTTCTTTCAAACCACAACTCAAAATCAATCTCATGATTTTCATATAATTTTTATTTTTTATTACTTTTGTCAATTTCATCTTATGTCACTGACAGCTGATTGTTTTCCTTCTTTAATTTGAGGATGTGAATAATTTCGAGGTGTTTTCTGTAATGTCCAGTCAGACGTCTGCACCTGTTGACAGGGATTTTGTATCACTGTTAATGGGAAAGATGCTCTAATGTGTCTGAGACAGTTTCATTTGTTAATTTTTTTATTGTTATTTTCTACCACAAGTCAAAAGAAATATTTTTATTTTACTTAAGTATAAGTATAGTAAACACTGCATATTGTGGCTGGATTATTAGTGATGTAGATAACCATTTTTTAAAACCGATACTGAAGTGAAGGTGGGGGGGGAACTTTTCAGGGCTACGACGCTAATCCTCTATTCATTCCAGAGGCGCCCCAACTTCCCCAGCCTTCAGAGCCTTAGTACATCCGTTACTAAGTTCAGGAGGTCGTAAATCAAGGTCTTTCCAGAAGCAGACCTGTATATACTTTATCAGTATATAACGGTAACTATTCTCTGCTCGCAGCAGTCTCTATTTAAACATGGACCGAAATCATACTCGCCTCTAACGGGAAATTTTAAAGGAAGTATTCTTGTCTCATCAGTGTGTCAAGAGGCAGCTTGACCATTAACTAAACTCCTACACGCCTTTAGCTTTGTTTACGGCACGCATTCGCTGTGGCATTGTTTCGATAAACTTCTGCAATGTCAAAAGATTTATTTCCATCCAGTGTTGCATTAATTTTTCACCAAGATCTTGCATTGATGTTGGTAGAGTCTGACCGCTGCGCAAAGCCCTCTCTAGCACATCACAAAGATTCTCAATGGGGTTCAGGTCTGGACTCTGTGGGGGCCAATCCATGTGTGAAAATGATGTGTCATGCTCCCTGAACCAGTCTTTCACAATTTGAGCCCGATGAATCCTGGCATTGTCATCTTGGAATATGCCTGTGCCATCAGGGAAGAAAAAGTCCATGGATGGAATAACCTGGTCATTCAGTACATTCAGGTATCAGTTGACCTCATTCTTTGAGCACATACTGTTGCTGAACCTGGACCTGACCAACTGCAGCAACCCCAGATCATAATACCGCCCCCACAGGCTTGTACAGTAGCACTAGGCATGATGCTGCATCACTTCACCCGCCTCTCTTCTTACTCTGATTCGCCCATCACTCTGGAACAGGGTAAATCTGGACTTATCAGACCACATGACCTTCTTCCATTGCTCCACAGTCCAATCTTTATGCTCCCTAGCAAATTGAAGCCTTTTTTTCTGGTTAGCCTCACTGATTAGTGGTTTTCTTACGGCTACACAGCTGTTCAGTCCCAATCCCTTGAGTTTCCTTCGCATTGTGCGTGTGGAAATGCTCTTACTTTCAGTATTAAAAGTTAGTGTAAGTGTAAGTTAGTGTATTAAAAGTACTGTTGTTTTTCTTCGATTTGATCTCACCACACGTTTAAGTGATCGCCGATCACGATCATTCAGGATTTTTTTCTGGCCACATTTCTTCCTTTAAGATGATGGGTCCTCACTATCCTTCCAGTTTTTAATAATGCGTTGGACAGTTCTTAACCCAATTTTAGTAGTTTCTGCAATCTCTTTAAATGTTTTCTCTGCTTGATGCCAATGATTTGACCCTTCTCAAACAGACTAACTTCTTTTCCACGACCACAGATGTGTCTTTCCACATGGTTGTTTAGGAATTGAGAAGCATGTCATTGCACCAGTTGGGGTTAAATAACTTGTTGCCAGCTGAAAGATAATCGCCCATGCAGTAATTATCCAATAGGAGCGTCGTATCTATTTGCTTAGTTAAATCCAGGTGGCGACTTTTTTTTTTTTTTGGCCAGGCAGTGTATTATACCTATCATAACTTACAGATAAGCTAAGTTTGTATTTTATCAAATAACGGTATATTTGTTGGTGCATCAACAGTCATGCAGCTTCTGTTGAGCCATAAGTCACTGATCTAGGATCATAAAATACAGGATTGCATGTTTAAAATGGATATATTAAAAAGAATATTTTCTTTGCTTGTTTCAGGGACTCATGAGTGACTTTGAGGATGCAGACTTCTGTCTGGAGTCTTGGACTCTACCTAAGAAGAAAAAAAGAAAAAATGAGTCCAAGAAGCACAAAAAAGACACAAAATGTAAAAGTGAAAGTGGGCAGAAAAACAAGAAAAACGATGCAAAGAAACCATTAAAATTTGATGAAACAACGATGGAAATGAACAAAAAGAGGAAAGAAAAGGGAAAAAAAGAAGAAAGATGATAAGAAAGGAAAGAAGAAACGGAAAAAGAAATTGGAACTAGATGGTTTTCCATTTCTGCAGGTTACCGGGGTTCAAGCTAAACATGTAGAAGAGCCTGCAGCATCAAAACCAGACGATCCGGGTCCCTATTCCAAGAAGAAAAACAAAAAAAGGAAGATGGTGGCGTTTGCTTTATCACCTGCAGACATTTCCTTCAAACATCTGGAATTTTCCCCGTCGCCTACGGGGGAGGATGCGAGCTGCTCCCAGGTCTCGGTGACGGGGCACAGCCAGATTCAGCCTCATGACGGCGAGTCTCAGTGCGCCAGTGATGAAATCAACAGCCAGGATCTGTTCATCACCCAGAAAACATTCAGAACGTCGCCCGTCGAAGCTTCCAGCAGCGAAGCCAGCGACAGACCTGCAGCTGCATCTCCTCCGGTGTTCAGACAGCGAAGCAAAGGCCGGCACAAAGCTGCGCGAGAAATAAAACAAACACATCCACAAATCTCAGATTCCCATCAGCCGTACGGAGCGTCGCACCAGCCTGCGCCAGAAGCAGAAGACGAGAAAACTCACCTCCGACTGCAGCTGGAAAAAGCATCCTGTCGGACACAGACCAAGTTCAAAGCAAACCTCGCTGGAAAGACTAAAGCGTTTCGCCCCAACCAGGTGAATCCTGTCCTGAATGAGCCAGTTATTATATCCCCCACCCCGGTGGTTTCCTCAAACCAGCGCTCCTCTTCATCCCTTCCACAGCTTGATGAGCTGTCCCCACTTCCACCGTGTAGAGCGAGCGCTTCAACACAGACGGAAAACTTCTTCACCAGCGAGCTGTCCTCTTACCTCAGCTTCTGCCAGGCGACCAGAACAACGGCGCACTCTGAAGACGAGAAACCTCTGGATCTGAGCTTCCCGCAGAGGGCGAGGAAAGACCTCCGTCTGTCAGCGATGTCAGCGATGGACATCAGAAATGGTGCAGAGACGCTTCGTGACCAGAAACCGCCTTTGCTACCTGGGAAAATGAAAGACGATGAAGTAAGGAAGGACTCTCCGGGTCAACGTAAAACAAGTCCGAGCCCACAATCAGATGCTGACCTCAAGTCTGCGGACACGACCACCTCCAGCGAGGATGACCACAACAGCACTGGCAGGAGAGACCCCATCCAGGTGATCGCACATAATCCCGTCATACAGGAAATAAGACAGTCACTGCACTCTGTGATTTGTCCGTCTTTCATCGCTTTTTTACTCAAACCTGCAATACTTGAATTTATTTACAATTCTATAAAAACAAAATAAATGGAAAAAAAAATCATGAAAAAATAAAAAAAGGAGAGACCTAAAAAGAAAATACAATTACATCTTAAATAAATGAATGATTAATCAAGATAAAAATTGAACAAAATGCACAAATAAGAGTGAATACAAGCAAATAAATTAATAAAATACTGTATTTTCCAGACAATAAATTACAAATTTTTCATAGTTTGGCTGCTTCTGCAACTTTTCCTCAGGCGGTCGCTGGACGGCGCCATTATCAACAGTTATGGGCGAAACTTCCGGTGCGCACAGTAGCAGTTTAGTTGGGTAAAGGCTGGAGCAGGTCGCAGAGAATCGTGTTTACGTTTGCGTCTGGATAAAGCTAAAGGATAAAGTTAGTGATTGGATAAAGAAACGAGATGTCCTGGAGTTCAGGGACATCATGTGTCTGTGGTTGGACGTTCTGATCATGAAGTCTGTGATCGATTTTTTTTATATTACTGGTCGTTACGTAGTTAGAACCTAGCATATCACAACGGGACGGGGGCTCTGTAGGGGAATACAGGTCCACACAGGACGTCTTCTCCCACAACCATCACAGGCCCTATTTTATTACCGTGGAGGTTCTGGGCTCGTTCCACTTCGGCTCTCTGCAGCAACCCGACTGGAAGAAACGGGTTCTGTCCACCGACAGAACCTGGTCCTGATCGGTTTCATCTCTCACTGACGCAAGCTCCGATTTTCTGACAGGAATTCCATGTGATGTTCCCAGTAATAAATCCATTTAGGTGTTTTTATTGGTCTACAAGACTATTTTAAACAGCTGGTGTTTCGTACTGCAAAAAACTGATGTTCACAAACTGGACAGGCTGATATCTGACTCCTGCTACAAAGCAGCACAAACATGTTGTAGCCACGAGTTATTCTACTCAGATACATATGAAGCATAAATGTAGGTTGCGCCAGCAAAAATGTCACAAATCCTCTTCATAGTTTGGATTTATTTTATGCATTTATTTATTCTGTATCAAAACTGTCGTAGATGTGCATGCCGCGTCATTTGACGTCACATCCGCAGGACTGTGCGGGAAATTTGGCCACCGAGTCGCAGCGCATTTACAGTACACGGCCTGTTAAAGGCAACAAAGAGATACGTGGGTGGGCTCGTTCTTTTTGTTTTTTAACGCTTCATCA
Organism: Atherinomorus stipes; assembly: GCA_023101725.1. Taxonomy (NCBI): domain Eukaryota; kingdom Metazoa; phylum Chordata; class Actinopteri; order Atheriniformes; family Atherinidae; genus Atherinomorus; species Atherinomorus stipes. The sequence goes on along the minus strand of JALJCO010013115.1, from coordinate 98,861 downwards.
CCCATTAGCATTAAAAAACTGGACATGCATGTTTATTCTTTCACAGTTCCTGCCTCTAGTCCATTTAACATTGAAGACAATGGCTTCATTGTGGTTTTTAAGTTCCTTTTCCAGTTTTATGGATGAACAGTAACGACTCAGCCGTCAAATTGTATTGCCAGTGAATGTTTAAGCTCGTAAGTGCAGCGTTAGTTTATTTATGTTTCCTACAGATCCAGAATTTTATTTTGAAGAGGATAAAGCAGCAGGTCAGACTTACTGGGTTACAGTAGGAGCATCTGCACGTCTCTCCTGTCTGCAGCTTGTTTACTGGAGCTGTTGAGACTTCTAACACATGGAACTGCAGTCATCACTGCTGGAAAAGTCTTTTTTTCAACCATCGTTTCTTAATCAGTTGGCCATACAGCTCAGATCTCCTCCAGCAGCTTCCAAAGATGCATCCTTCCCTCCATCCTCATCTTTAGAAACAAGAACTATTTAAAACTCGACTGGAACCATGGAAGTTCTTATCTTCTCATCTTTAAAGGCCAATTATTTGCCTCAAGCTAACTCGTTAGTTGTTTAGCCGTGAGCTAACGCAGGGAACGAGTGCCTCTCTTCTGTCATGTCTGACTCTGTCACACCTGTGCAGCTCCTTAACAGTAGTGGGTCTGCTTGTGCTGTTCTGGGTCACTTCTTACAGTTCTGAGTCTGCTCGGTGTGTCGGCATTGCAGGTTTTTAGCTGAACAGAGTGGACTTGAGGCTGGGAGACAGACTGTAGACAGCTGACTACAGATCTAGTTCGGTTCTAACCTGGAAGGTCTGATGTCCCCAGATTCCTCAGCATCATCACACTCGTCTAAACTGGCGGATGATTCACCACACAAACCAGTTCCAATCTAGGTGTTTTGGAACATCTTTCATGTTTTCTACGGCGTTGATTATTGGTGTAAATCAATGAGCTGACCACAATTCCTTATCTCACTGACGTCACGTCACAGAGACGAGGTTTGCTAGTGAAGAGCTAGCAGCTCTTAGCCGCGCCTCTTAAACATCGGATATTTACGTAAATACATGTCTGATTAACTTCTAACTGCACAGAACTACTTATTTTGTCTTGATGTGTTGTTTTATGGCAAAGTTACTTGAAGTTAAGGTCGTGTCATCAGCACTTTAAGCAATGATAATAATATATCACCACAATAACGAGCAGAAAAACACAACAAACATGGATGGATTTTCTCTTACAGGATTCTCCTTCTTGCTTGCTTTGCCATCAGTTTCAACACAAAACACAGTATTTTCTTTTTTTTTTTTAAAGGATTTTTGGGCACTAGTGGCCTTTATACAACAGTGTGTAGTGACAGGAAAGGGGCAGAGAGAGTGGGGAGTGACATGCAGCAAAGGGACCTCGACCGGGAATCGAACCGGGGCCAACTGCGCTGAGGAACTGTAGCCTCTGTTCATGGGGCGGCTGCTCAACCAACTGAGCTAATCACCACCCCGAAACACAGTATTTTCTGATCAGTGCCACTATGAGCCTGGAAGATATACATCCATAGTGGTTGTTTTGTTTGTAGAAACTCTGGTGTGAATGTGAACCGGACTAGCTGAGAAATGCAACAACTTGTTACAACTTTTGGGTGGAACCAAACCATCTGCCAGACTAACAGGTGTAAAAGCACCCGCAGTTTGATCAAATCTGTCCTCAGTTACAGCTTCAGTTGCGCTGCGTTTCCTCTTTTTTCCTCCTCTCTCAAACGCATCTCTGAGTGCATCACACGAGCAGACGAAACCAGACATCGTCTCAGTGTGGGAAGCGGAGCAGCGCTAGTTAAAGGCGCTGTACCTGATTTTGCACATTTCCGAACCATGAGCGAGGTGAAGAGTGTCGTTTAAACTGTAAGCCCCGCCCCTAACTGTTTCTCCCAGTGAGAAATGCTCCTTCCCTTCTTGTTCTCTTCTCCCACTCGACATGTATGAAATAACGTGCACAATATCATACTCGTGCACGAAGAAACTCTCCAGAGAAACCTTGCATCTTCCAGTGAATTCACTATGTATTATATACGGTAGACCAGCAGAGGCAGCGCCAGCACCTGAGGACATATAAAATGTTGCTCAGAAGAAAGTTATTGAACAAATACCTGTCCAGGCGGACTTCCAGTCCACATTCAGTCCGAGGCGTCCAACTGCTCTCTACCTTCAGTACAAACCACTGAGATTTACACAAACTTTACTCCTTCTTTGGTCTCTCCTGCGTTTCAAGTCTCTCCTCCTCAGTTTTGATCCTTTCAGGCTGTTTTGCTGCGTTATTGCGACTTTCCCTTCAGTAGACGCGATGCGGTTCTGTTTACAAGTGCTGCTGTGCACGCGCGAGGGGAGGGCGCTCCTCGTTAGGAAAACACTGAGTGGCTGATCGGAAACCGAAACTTAAATAGATTGAACTGCATTGGCATGAGAAGAGCGTCATGCCAGAGTTAGAAACCTAAACTCAAAAGTAGAGATGTCCCGATCAGGGTTTTTTGCCCCCGATTCCGAGTACGAGTCATGTGATTTTGAGGATCGGCCGATACCGAGTCCCGATCCGATACTTCTATAATAAAATGAAAATTTAAGAGAAAAAGACAGTGTTTCCCCTACAGCAGTGGTCTGTAGGGGAAACACTGCTGCCTAATCTGATTCTGAATCCTATCAGCTCGAAGGTGCAATTGGGGAATCAGGAGGTGCCATATTTGTTGTATTTTTTCGTTTTATTTATTCTTATTTTACTTGATTATGACACCTCCTCTGATCAATTACATTCTTCCAGCCATATTCTAAAAAAGAAAACATATTTAGCATACATTTATATACCAAACTAACATCAAATTAATGAGTAAGTAATCATTTATGCATGTCTGTGGAAATCACAAAGGAAGCTGGTTATTTCTCCATTTCTCGGAAGCTTGGAAACACATGATTATTCTATTCTATGTAGTCACTAAATTATGATTTAGTAAATTTTCATTTATTTTGTTTCTTGCTATGTGGACAACTATTGTGATAGTTATTTTGAAAGCATTTTCTTTAATTGGAGGGTATGAGTGATTTCGAGGACTACTGTGTTTTTTGTTTTTTTTTTTACTAAAAGAGGTTTATGGACAAAGAAGACACGTAGTCATTCAGTGCTTAAAGCGGACAACTTTAAGCACATTTTTTGCTCGCCGTCATGCTGAACAAGACTCTGAACCTCTTTTTAACATCTCAAATACAGCCAGAGATCCGGGGGGGGTTATCTGCGCACGCTCATATAATGGGATTCACTGGTGCCTAAAACAAAAAGGTCCATAAAAATCCACAAAAACTTGGCAATATTCCTCCAAACTGCTCGTCCAGTGTAATCTAAGTGTCCTGAGTGGGTAGCGTCCATAATTTACTCAAAACGACATCATTTAGTATTTTCACAGCCTAAACATTACTACATCGTTCTTCTATAAGTGCATTTGTGCAAGTTCACGACACTACGGAAGCCGTGGCAGACGCGATCATGCGTTCTTTCTTTCTTCCTTTCTTTGTTTTAAATCAATAGTCAACCTCTGTTGTGTTTGTCCTGGTGCGTCTTAGCACAATAAAAACAGTGAATTTCTTCTTCTACACTTGCATTACCGGCAGAGTAGGCGCTGAACGCCACGGCTTCCATAGTGTCGTGAACTTGCATGGACGCGCATCGGTGAAGTACGATGTTCTACTGTTATATGCTATAAAAATATACGAAATGATGTCATTTCGAGTAAATTATGGACGCTACCCACTCAGGACACTTGGATTACATTGGACGAGCAGTATGGAGGAATATTTACAAGTTTTTGTGGACTTTTATGGACCTTTTTGTGTTGAGCGCCGGTGAACTCCATTACATGAAAATCTGCGGATAATGACACCAGCAACCCCCCCCAGATCTCAGGGCTGCATTTGAGATATTAAAAAAGTGCTCCTTTAGTCTTGCTCAGCATGAAGGTGAGTAAATGAAGGCACATCATTCTGTGGGTGTTGAATCCCTTTAATATTTTTCTGTTTTCCCTCTAAGGACGTATTTGATGAACCTTTAAGAGAAAACTAACCTGAATTTTACAAATAATCCTCAAATGAAACAAAAATGTAAATGGCTGATTTTTGTTTCTGTCAATGATGCAGGGTCCTTGCAGGGTCTTAAAAAGTCTAAAAATGTCTAAAATTCTGAACTTAAATGTAAGGCCTCCAAAGGTCTTACAAAGGGCCATAGACGTCCTAAATTTGATCCTGACAAGTCTGATTTTTTCTGAGGTTCAGATAGCTACAATGGGTTTTTTCCAGTTTCTTTCTTTCTTTTTTTTTTTTTTTAATGAAATACAAGTAAATGTGTTTTTTTCTTGAGTTAATATTAATGTCTGTGTCTAGTGTTTGATTCAGTCATCCACTAAAATACATTTCTTTTAAAAAGTTACTTTTTGGGGGAGCAATTTTTATGCAATTAAGATTGACTAACGACAAACCCTCCAATTAATTAATGTTTTTTCTTAATCGAGATCCATCCCTGTTTGAATTTCTGGGATTATTTGAAGGTTTCTGGTAATGCATCATGTTAAAGGTCTCAAAAGGGTTTTAAAAGGTGTTAAATTTAACTTGCTGAAACCTGCAAGAACCCCGATGATGACATTCCTGGCTTCTACGATCAATAACAAAAATGCAATGCTTTGCATCAGAGTAACTAAGTAAAAAAAAAAAAAAAAAAGAAAATGTCATTGTTTAGTAACAAAATTACTTTCTTTTTCTCTTACTTTAGGTGAAAGGAGTCCAGATGAGACTAAACAAACCCTTCTTTTTCAAGACTAAGGGAGAGGGACAGCTGTCTCGACCGGCCTCACCCCTGATGAAGTTCTCAGAGGACATTGAAGTTGTGAAGCCTAAGAAACGCCACTGAGGACGACCAGAAATGAAGTCTGGACAACGATCCACACTCAGCGGCAGCCACAAACGTACCTTCTCCGTTAGATGCATTATAACGTCTGGATGTTATAATCTTCAGGCTCGAGTTAAGAGATGTTTGTGTCGATGGCAATGAAGCGTCGAAGTTTACATAGAACTGATGTTAAAGGGATATTTTACTAGCCTTTTTTAAAAAAGTCATACCTGATTGGTTAGTCCTGCCAACATTAAGTATTCATAAATACTACACACACCAATATTAATATTCACCCCTAACAAACCTGTATTATAGTTGTTTCACACAAAAAGCTGCTGTTAATGATTCAAAATTTACTGCTTCAAGTTACTCAGAGTTTAAAGTATAGAGAAGTTTCCTCTTAATCAGTTTCAGTGGCGGCTTTTTATTTCATAAAACTGACATGGACTTGTTCATTGTTCTTCGCTCTGTGTAAAAATGGTCTTTTATCAATTAAAGGTTATTTATTTATTTACATTTCCACATGGTTTGGACGTCTTATGACCAGATCTGGATCGCCAACAGAGTTCATGTATTTAATCCCCACAGAAGCAAAGATGCAACTTTCCTTTCTTGCACATCGTCATCCATTTACAACCAGTTTTCTGCGCTGACACACATGCGTCGCCATTTTAACTAATATATTTTACATAACTGGCATCAAGTAAGGAAAGAATGCAGAAAAGAGAAGTTTAACACATCGTGTGTGTTTCCAGGAACATGTCTGAGCAGAGTTTAGTTGTGTCTGAAGAGTTTGATGCCCATCCAGCTCCAGAGGTGGAAGAAGACGTAGACGGGGATGGTGACCGGCAGCAGCAGGCTGTAGAAACACAGACTGCTGCTGCTGGTGCAGCCTTGTGGGAAGTTGTCGTCCACAGCAGCCGAGTAAAACAAGCCAAAAAGAGACACTATGGGGACCAGTCCCACCATCAGGGACAGGGACAACATTCTGACAGATTTCTACAGTAACTTGCTGATGAATTAAATATCTGGTGATATATCACAACTACTTTGCTAAAATGCAACAAAACTGCAAGTTAAGGAAGTGATGTAGCGCCTGCGTCTTATCCAGTCCAACACGTTTAATATGCCGGTGTTCAGTCCGCTTTTCTCACAGCCGAAGGTTTTGTGATTTGAGTTTTATTGTGCGGGTGTGTTGGACGTGTCAGCGTCCTTCTGCAGGAGCCTGGCCTCCTGAGGGATCATATTAGGGATGCCATCAATGATGGGATACGCGATGCCAAGTTCCTCATTGATCAGCTCGTTGGTCTCAGCACTGTACCTGTAGAAGAACATGAGACGTAAAACCACACCGTCATGAACTATTAAAATATTTACAAACACACGCACACACATTATACAGTCGTCCTCAAATTTATTCACACCCTCCGATTAAAAAAACGACTTAAGTCACAATAGTAATTCAAATAAAAATAAACTTAAGAAACTAATCATGAAGATTTACAAAATTATAATTTAGTGAAATAAAATATTGCTTTTGAATTGTACTTAAAAAAAAATGCTTGAGTATTGTTATTGTTTGTTTTGTTAACAAAACAACCAAAACAATCAAAACTGTCCCAGAAAAATTAGACACCTTGCTCATGATCAGTGGACCAAAATACCTGCCAACAGGTGCAGAAGTCTGACGGGACATTACTAGAAACCTTTGATTGGAGTGATGGCCTGAAAGGGTTTGCAACAGAATTTTAGTTCAGGAGCCCCATCATGCTTGTTTACTTGTTTTATTTATTTATTTATTTTTGTTTACACAGTAATAGTCGTCCTTAAAATTATTCATACCCTCCAATTAAAGAAGGAAAAAAAAATCATCTGTTAGTGAAACAAGTTGAAACTGGCAAAACCGATAATAAATAATAATTCTATGAAAATCATGACACTGGTTTTGAATTGTGGTTCAACAGAAATATTAGTTGTAAGCTGGCTTGGCTTTCTTATTCTATTCATATATGAACTTATATGACATGATATCTCTGCTGATACATTATGATGGAGGAGATAGCTGCTGTTTTGCTTCCGTTGTTTTAATGTGTATTTATATGTATGTGTATATGCATGTATGTACGTGTGTATGTATCCCTATATATATGCATGTGCATACATATTTGCTAATTATCCTCTGGTTAGATATTATTCCACTTTTATCGGTAAATATTATCATTATTATTTAAATGCCTCGACATCACTGGGCGGGGAGGATGGAAATGGTGGTGGGGGGTGTAGACAAGGATGGGGAGGAAGACAAGCACGGAATTGGAGGGAGTCCTGCTACTGATGATACAAATCTGGTAATACTTCACAAAATATGATTACTTGTGACTGATGCAGTATTCCTCCACCAAGGTATAAAATGTGAAAAACACACACACACACAGAAAGATAACACATATATATGTAAATAACACACACAAACGCATATATATATATACACACACACACACAAGGTTTCCTTTCTTTTGAAAATAAAATAAATTTTTCCTTTAAAAATTAAAATTCCAAATTTTTAAAAAATTTTATTTCATTTCCCTTTATAGGTTGTAGTGGATTTTAGATTCATTCTACATCTACAAAACCAAATATCCTTAACTTTTTTAATAGTTATATAAGCAAAAAAGCATGATGGGGCTCCAATCAGATGTCTGCACCTGTTGGTCCAATGTTCATGAGCAAGGTGCTCTAATGTGCCTGAGACAGTTTTGTTTGTTAGGTTTTTTAATTGACTATTCTTTTCAACTACAACTCAAAAGTAATGTTTTATCTCACTAATTTATAATTTTGCAAATTTTTACTTATCACTCTTACAAAGTTTCTTTTTATATGAATTACTATTGTGAATTTAGCATTTTCTTTAATTCTAGGCTATAAATAACATATGTCCCACATCACGTGAATGCAGTAGCTACTGTGTATGTGACTGTGGTCCCTCTGAACAAAACAAGCGCATAAACATTTTCTTTCCACATTCTGTGACAATACCGACAACTTTCAACCGTAATATTACCTAAGATTACATGATATAATGCAGCTGTTTTTACTTAATTATCTTGATTGAATATCAAAATGCCTCACAGCAGAGAAAAGTACATCTTAAAGCAGTCTGCAAACCAGCATGTACATACAGTTGTACACTACAAAGAGATGCAATAAAAGGCATCGCATGCACAATTAATAAGTTAAAAATGAAACAGATCTCACACTTTTCACTAAACTGTACCTGTTTAATAATTTCCTGTCGATAGTTTAACAGATGAGACTGAAAGAAAAGGTTCTGATAACATGATCTCTTTCCCAAACCACAGAAAAAGTCAGTAACTATTAAATAAATAAATAAATAAATTGGCCAAACAAAGTGCAGATGGATAATAGACTAAAAACTTCTTTCTCAGGGCTAAATAGGGAAAAATAAATGCTGGTCAAATATGTCAAACTATATATACTCTACAATAGGCTATAGAGTGACTTATGAATGACATGTAAATGGTTGGTACACATTCATATTATTTAATTAAAATGATAATAAAAAATGCTCATTAACATGATCACATCCTCATTTTTTCGCTCATAACTGAGACTTGAAAGGACAAAACCAGACAGCTTCGCAACTTCTCAGAGAATAACCTCTGATCGATACAAAAGAGAAAAAGAAAACGACATAATTACAGTAAATTCTTCATTTTCTGAGTGTTTCTGTTCTCAGTTTAGTGCCTTTCACCCCTCTGGCTTGTTATGAGAGCTCGTGCTACCTCAGCGGCTTCTTGGACAGCGGACACACCAGGAAGTCCAGCAGGGAAGAGTCAAACGGCGGCTGCGCTTCGTCCTTCACGTCGCTGAAGCTTCTCTCCGACGCTCGGCTGCTGTTTAACGTCTGTATAAACGGAGCGTGTTTCACATGACGGTGAACACGAACCGTTCCTGTCACTAGTCTGCTGAAAACATTTTTAAACATGACCAAAAAGTGCTTAAAGCTCGCCAAACTCTCCAGCAGGAAGCACCAGCGAATGTGCGCAGAAATTCACGTTCGTTTCCAGTGAGCTTCAGAGAAAGGTTCCGCCGCACTTGTTTCCTACGGCGATATTTAATTTAAAATATATATTTATTTAAAATAAATAACAAATTTTTGGTGTTTCAGTCAAACATATGTTTAAAAAAAATTAAAGAGATTAAAACTAGTATCTAATGGTTGTCACATATAAGATGTTAAATCCAGTTTTCTTGGTCATGCATGTGAATTTAAGAGTGACGGCAGTTCCCATATTAGCCCACAGGGTGGCAGTGTTGCACTGCACTGCTAACTTTGATATTCCGGTTTTAGATGTCAGCAGTTGTATCAGACCATTTTTGTTTGTTTGTTTGTTTGTTTTTTAGGATTGCTTTGGCACGACTTTGAAAACTTAGAGCATCTTTGCGAAGCGCTACACCCAATTTTCACAACCCTTCACCCACTTAGTAAAACACCTCAGATCCCTTGCAAAATTAAACTTTGTTATCAAAGCTGCTCACTACTTTACTAAAAGCTCGTTGTCTTACCAAACAAAATACATAAATTGTCAAATTGTCTAACTCAGCTTGAAAAAGTTGCACACTGATGTGATTAAGATTACAGTACTTTCTGCAATTATATGCTTGAATTTTCAGCAATACTAGATTTCATGCTGAACATGCTGTAAAAAATACAAAAGACTCTAAGATGTTAACATAATTTATTTTCCCCAATTTCCCTACAATGTCTGCAAAACAAAGACTCACAACAGAAGTCAGAGGTCAGACATACATAAGTAAATTTGTAGTAGACTGCTAATACTGAATTTATTGTCGTACTCTAAACTAGTCATTCTGGCCGGATCAACATTATGCAATATCTGACCATGCACAGATGCTTCCATCTTGGTCAAGAACAGATTAACTCACCTGCAGCAATTTATAGTGTTTGCAAACTTGATCCGTGTGTTAACAATTTTTCAATTTTGTGTTCTCTCACCTTTTACACATGTTTTTAATCAGGTACATGGGTGTGGTGAATTGACAGTCATTGTTTAAGGATTGCAAAAATACCAGGATCATGATTGGATCTGTGTGTAATGTGTACGAATGCGCTTAACAGTTTGCAATTTCATGTTTATAGCATTTTGCCAAAAGTGTGAAGCAGCTTTTGTGCTCAGTTTTGCTATTGTAATGTTGCTTGGGTGTGAGGTTTGCTGATTGAGTGATTGTCTCAATTTTTGTGTCAAAGCAAAGTTAAAAAACTGTTAATATATGTGATTCCGATGTTTATTTATCTCAGATACACCAGATGTTACTTTTGTCCAATTAATACATTTGATCAAGAGCTTTCTTATGGAGTTGTGTTTCCACAGGAAGTGAAAAAAATGATAGCCATGTCTTGAATTACATGAAACAACTTTTACAACAGCTGCTGTTTGTTCTCCTTTAGCCCTATAGATGTGGTGAGCATGATTTCCCAGCAGGTTAACTACACAATATTAGATAATGTCAGAGAGTCTGCTGCCAACAGTTGCAGAATGCCTTTTCTCATCCACATGGCTGAAGATATTGCTCTGAGACTTTCTTGGCGGGGCCCCAACTTGTTTAAAAACCACCTCTAACTGTAATATATCCCACTGCTGGGTACATGACAGACTTGCTAATACAGTCTTTTTCTTTTTTCCCCCACCAGCTGCCAGGACTTGGATGCAGTTGTGTATCACTACAACCCAGCACTATTTATTCATTGGCCCCAGTATTCATCATTTCTGACATCTTCCATGGAGCACTGCAGCTCAAATGACACCATAAGTTCTTCACGTATAATTCAGATAGAAAGTTTCCAGACTTTACTTATTTTTGGGTGTCAGAGCCTTCATGTTGTACTATAGCAGCATGGCTGTCACCAGACTTAATGGAAACTACGTTACAAACTTTTGTTTGGAAGTTTCTTTGCTAGTGAATGATGAGGAGAGTGAGTTTCTACACTTTAGGTTTCTACAGGGATCTCTGATGGGTGCAGGTCCAGATTCTGGCTCATGTCCCTCCAGGTTTGTAGTGTTGTTCACTCAGCCTTATGAGTTTCCGCTCAAAACTTGGTTTTATGTTAGTTTCTTAGTTCTTGTTGGGGCAAACATCCCCACAGTGATGCTGCTACGTGTGACTCTGCTGGTGGTAGAAATGAGACGGTGTTCAGAGTTTGATCACCTCCTTAAGTGCTGCTGGGAATCATGGCCAAATAATTAAATCTTCATTCCAGCAGATGAGAGGATTTTGCTCCTCTCGGTGTGAAAATCATTTGGGGGCTTTTTGACAAACATCCAACAGGCTGTTATTTGCCTTTTAGTGAAGAATGGACCCTGTCGGACCACTCTGCCGTTTACAGCTTAGATGATGAAGTGTTGCACTGATGATCTCATCGTGCGTTTCTTGTGTTTTCACAGAGAAGCTGGCTCTCCCACTGTGGTTGTTGGTTACCTGTTTGACCAAAGCTCTTTGTCTCAGATTTCTCTGTAAAATCCTGACAGTCAACTTTTAGAAGCAGGAAAAACACCACTGAAAGTAATTGGATGCAGAAGAACAGCATCATAAGGGTGAAGGGATATGAGTCTTTAAATCTTCATCTTTCATAGTAAAAAAAAAAAAAGAAAGAATTTTTTTTAGCTTTAAGAACCAAGAAGCTCTTACACTTGCCATGACCTGGATGATTGAGAATCTGCACAAACACTTCTGGCTTTGTATTTCAGAGGATGGTATGACAAATGTGTGTATAGAAGAAACAAACAAAGGAATTTACTTGAGATGAGTCTGAAATGAAAAAGGCAAACTTCATAAATACCCTGGATGCTTAAGACCTAATAAATGGCTTTGTAGCAGGAATGACTAAATAATCACTGCATTTACATGCAGCCAATAACTCTTTCATAACCGGAATATTAGCAATAACCCGGTTGCGCACTTATCATCTTTTCATCTGCTGCTCCAAGGCTTTGGAACGTCCTTCCTGACCACCTGAGGGCCCCCCAGTCTATCGACACCTTTAAAAGTCATCTTAAAACATGCCCTTTTAAGAAAGCTTTTTTCCTAATGCTTTACCAACTAATGTTTTTACTACTTTTTTTTTTTCTTAACTGTAGCACTTTGAGATTGATTTTAATCATCATCAGTCAGTCATCAGTCATTTTCTGTACTGCTTATCCAGTTCAGGGGGGGGGGGGGTTGCTGAGGCCTATCCCAGCTATTATCAGGCGAGAGGTGGGGTACACCCTGGACAGGTCGCCAGTCTGTCGTAGGGCCAACATGGAGAGACAAACAACCATTCACGCTCACATTCATTCCTAGGGACAATTTAGAGTGATCAAGTAACCTAACATGCATGTCTTTGGATGGTGGGAGGAAGCCGGAATACCCGGAGAGAACCCATGCATACACGGGGAGAACATGCAAACTCCACACAGGAAGGCCACAGTTGGAATTGTTCAAACCCCCTCCCCAGCTGGGACTTGACCTAGCAACCTTCTTATTATGAGGCTGCAGTGCTAACCACCACACCACCATGTTTTTAAATTGATACCGTGTAACTTTTGAACCCAATGTTAGCCAAATATTATGATCCATTATATTCTAACATTATTATTAATATAAGTAACTACAGCTGATTTCTGCGGTCAATACAGAGCACCTGACGAATGTCGTTGCTCCGAGGGGGCTGCCATTCTCAAAACCAAATTGTAACTTCTCAGGAGCGGGCCCGTATATCATTGGATCATGTAACCTGGAGCGCTTTGATTAATGGCTTGATGACTTAAAAATCAGCTTTTCAAAGTGGTCTGCAACACTTTTCCAAAACACAGACTGAGACTTAAAATTTTGAGACAGTTGTGGCGCCTGTGGGAAGTTACAGGTTTAGTGTCGATAGTGGCCAAAAGTTACACGGTATAACTTTAATATAAAGTGCAATACAAATAAAATTTATCATTATTATTGTTATTATTATTATTTGTTCAAGCAGAATCTGGATAAACTAACTGTAAATTAAATAAAGAAATAGAAATCTACTCAGATCCAAAGAAGTAAATATTAAAGGGGAAGTTTTTTGGTTTTTTTTCAATTTGGACCCATTTTCTAGCATGAAATACGTTCATTTACTCACCCAGACAGTTTTGGTGCAACTTAAATTCCTTCAGGAGATATTTGGATCCACTCGAGAAGTCCAATATCATGTAAGTTAGGTTAGGTTTTATTTTCTGTACACAATACATAATATGTACAAGGAGGGGAAACGAAGCCCATTTGGGCTTATACAAATTCCACTCCTGATTGCAAACCAAAACATGGTGGCATGTACACTGAGCACAACACAAGAACATCACAAATAGCATACCGAGGGAGCATCATAGCTTACAAAGACAAATTGGGGTAACAACAGCCAGAAAGCAAAAGAGGAACAGCAAAACAAGATGAAAGAAGAAAAGAAAAGAAAAGAACTGATACTGAGGGGCTAGCAAAACAAAAACGATATGCCGTCATGGGCAGACCGGAAGTTCCTTCAACTGCTTTTTAAATACACCTGGAGAGAAAATAGATCTTAAAGACGGACTTAATTCACTCCAGATTTGAAAGCCCCTAAAGCTGAGGTCTGTTTGATGACCTGAAGTTTTTGAGAATGGACGGACAAAATTAACTTCTCTGTGCTTCGTATGATGAGAGTGAGGTGATGCAGGCAAACCTCACGCAGCCTCTAAATAAGGCATTATCTGCCACAAACTCCTTCATTTCACCAATATTTTGTTACAAAACATTAGTCAGACCCCCTGTGAGCTTGAAGTGGCTTTGAGTTGCTTATTTGTGGTGATCCATCCTTTACAGATATTTACTTGTTATGGTGTCGCATAACAGTGACGTCATCAAAGCCGCTAGAAAATAGGTCCAGGTTGAAAAAAAAACAAACTTCCCCCTCAAATAAAACACAAAGACAACAGATTGTTTACATGAAGGCCAACTAAAAGTAAACAAAAAGTCTGGACAGGACAAAAATACTGATGCTATTACATACAGAAATGTACTGTAATTAATTTATTTATCTTAAACTTGAAATCTCAGACTGGAAGATGAATATTCATAGATAAAGAAATCAAAGACCATGTTATTTTCAAATGGTAAGAAGCTCCCACTGTTCCTACCCAGCTTATTAACTGTACAAGGGGTTGAAATTGAAATGGTCAAATGCTACAAGTATTTAGGTATTCTCATCGATGAGAAACTGTCTTTTCAAGTTCATATAGAAAAGTTAGTGTCCAAATTGAAAGGCAAATTAGGTTTCTTTTTTAGGAACAAAAACTGTTTCTCACATCAAGTCAGGAAGCACTTGATAATTTCAACCTCCCTCCCACTATTAGATTATGGAGATCTGCTTTACATGAACGGTTCAGCCCAGTTATTGAAAAAGTTGGATACAGTGTATCGCTTTGCACTGCGTTTTATGACTGATTGCAACTATCGTGTCCATCATTGTACCTTGTATACCATTGCAAACAGTCCCTCACTCTCTGATCGCAGACTCTCTCATTGGCTGCTTTCTATCTATAAATGTCTTCTTGGCCTTCTTGCATATTTATGCTCACTTCTCTGTAGGAACACCAGTCATTATGGTCTGCGTTCTCAGGACATTATCTTAATGCAGGTTCCCCAAAGTCAGAACTGAACTGGGTAAAAAGGCTTTCAGATGTTCTGCTCCTGCATCCTGGATTAGCATGCAGAATATGTTCAAACTGGCATGTTTCATAACCTTGGGCAAGTTTAAGTCAATTTTAAAGGACAGAGAGACCAGTTCTCTTGGATCTTGTAACTGCCCAAATGACGTTTCCAGAGTGTTTTCTTGAAATGTGAATCATGTGTACTTGTGTGTATTTCTGGTTTTATTGTTTATTTTATGTTTATGTGTTTATGTTGTTGATTTTATGCTGCTGTCTTGGCCAGGTCACTCTTGAAAAAAAGGTTTTTAATCTCAATGAGTTTTATTCCTGGTAAAATAAAGGTTACTCCTACTACTACTACTACTAAAGAAACAAATACAACAAATAAACAAAGAAATGTATACTCTCTTCCTATGTTTGTTTTTTAGAGGAATGAAATTTCTTAACTGATTCCCAAAATTTATAGAAATCATTATTGCTTAACAAAACTTGAGTAACACCGACAATAAGCTTAAAGTGCCAGTGGCATGAAATTCCCGGCGACTTTTGGTCCCTTTTTAGTCATATTCTAAGTTCGTCAATACTGTATGAAAGGATCGTTTGCCGTAACTCAGTGTTGTTATAGAATAGCAGGCGCTGCGAGTTAGCGCTACTGTTAGCACTGGCATACAATGACCGAGGTTCGGTGGGCGGGACCAGAAGGCAGGCTTATTACCATGTGCTTCTGTTGTCATGGTGCTCTGGCAGAGAGGAGGCGGAGTGATACGGAGATACCTGGAGACATTCACCCATACACTCAGCAGTAACCTGCAGACACGCGCCTCTCCACACACTCATGTTGGAGTAAAAAACAGAATAATAATAAAAGAGTTGCTGTGTTCTGTTGAACACGGCCGCACGTCAGGCTTGACGAAGTTCGTATTGAGCCTCTGTGGATCTATAAAGGACGTACGGCGGTCATGACACAGACGTTGATGCAGTGAGTATAAATAATGTTTAAGAAGAAAACAGCATCATGTTCCAGCAACAAGTTTCCCTGAATTATTTACTTCACCCATGACCCGAATTCAGTTAACAGTTAATACTAAAGATATATTACACTAGTTCTGCTTGTTAGATCTGTCTTCGTCTGACCGGAGTGGTACAGAAACAGTGATGATGATGATGATGGAGAAGGCCTGATTGCCTATGTACGCAGCCGAACACTTACGCACAACGGGAAGAATTATAAACTGGAATCATCACAAACATCAGATTCCCTCAGAGATAAAACACACGAACATGATGAGAAACATTTATTAGAAACTTTGTGTTTCTTTGTGGTGGCTGGAAGCCGTTATAACCTCCTGAGGAGGAGACGGAGCTGCAGAGAGATTTTCTGTTAGTTTGGTCGGCACATTCCTGCAGAAATGAAATCAATCCACAAGTTTTTCAGTGGGGAGGACAAAAATATTGCTGTTGTCCTTCGTATACCAGGTACAGAGCAGTTCTGATGCGAACGGGACGCCATGATGTCGGTTTGTTGTCGTAGGTCTGGGAGGGAGGGACTTGGACAGTGTAGTTTGGGGGCGAGGGGTAACTGGCTGGAAGTCATGGCGTCACAAGCTGCGCAAGAAGCAAAATAGGCCAAACTGCCAACCAGCCTATTTGTGACTTCGCCATGTAGGCAGACACATCCAGGGAAAAAGGAAACGCGAATCTATAATTTAACCCTTTAGGGGACATAGGCAGGCTGAGGAAACAAAAATATATGATCAAAAACCTCAAAAAATGCTAATTTAATGCCAGGGGCACTTTAATGTAAGCAATAATAAATTATTTCTGGGGTTAATACAGTACTTGATGCATGTTGGTGCACTGAGGGGGCTGCCCTACTCAAAAACCAGGCATTAGGGGCATTTGCACTGTAGGAACCTTTAGAGGATCCTATAACCTTTTCAGGAATGGGGAGATTATTTTGAGCATTAGGACAGACAAGAACTAGGAACCATGGCAATAGAACCACTTTAGCTCCTACACTGAGGCACGGTCTTTTCGGGGTTTCTTAGGAACCAATATGATGAAGGTGTTCAGTATTTTGTTGCCAATAAACATAAACAACAGAATAACATCTTTGGGCCCATTTATGCTCGACGCAGAAGACGGATATACGCAGGCGGATGGACAGTTTCGTCCGTCATCTGCGTCGCTTATGTACGTAATTTGGTGCTTGCTGGTCTGTCACTCAACGCAGAAGACAAAGCAATACTACCGGAAACTGGGGGGTCAGCATTGAGCTGTGTAGCTGATATGCAGCCAGCGAAAGGAACAAACCAGAGAAGAAGAATGAGGAACTGGAACAAAAACAATACAAAAACCGCCGAGGTCAAAAAGCCCAATAAAATCACCTGAGAAAGAAGACGCCAAACAAACAGAGAGCATCTGTAGACATGGCTGGAGCTTTTGAGGAGAGGCTGTGCAAGTGTGTCCAAAAATACACATACAGGAAGTGCAGAATTATTAGACAAATGAGTATTTTAACTACATCATCCTCTTTATGCATGTTGTCTTACTCCAAGCTGTATAGGCAGAAAGCCTACTACCAATTAAGCAAATCAGGTGATGTGTATCTCTGTAATGAGAAAGGTGTGGTCTAATGACATCAACACCCTATATCAGCTGTATTAGGCAAACATAATTATTAGGCAACTTCCTTTTCTTTGGCAAAATGGGTCAGAAGAGGGACTTGACAGGCTCCGAAAAGTCAAAAATAGTGAAATATCTTGCAGAGGGATGCAGCACTCTTAAAATTGCCAAGCTTCTGAAGCATGATCATCCAACAATCAAGCGTTTCATTCAAAATAGTCAACAGGGTCGCAAGAAACGTGGAAAAACCAAGGCGCAAAATAACTGCCCATGAACTGAGAAAAGTCAAGCGTGCAGCAGCCAAGATGCCACTTGCCAGCAGTTTTGCCATATTTCAGAGCTGCAACATCACTGGAGTGCCCAAAAGCACAAGGTGTGCAATACTCAGAGACATGGCCAAGGTAAGAAAGGCTGAAAAACCACCACCACTGAACAAGACACACAAGCTGAAACGTCAAGACTGGGCCAAGAAATATCTCAAGACTGATTTTTCTAAGGTTTTATGGACTGATGAAATGAGAGTGAGTCTTGATGGGTCAGATGGATGGGCCCGTGGCTGGATCAGTAAAGGTTAGAGAGCTCCAGTCCGACTCAGACGGCAGCAAGGTGGAGGTGGGGTACTGGTATGGGCTGGTATCATCAAAGATGAGCTTGTGGGGCCTTTTCGGGTTGAGGGTGGAGTTAAGCTCAACTCCCAGTCCTACTGCCAGTTTCTGGAAGACACCTTCTCCAAGCAGTGGTACAGGAAGAAGTCCGCATCCTTCAAGAAAAACATGATTTTCATGCAGGACAATGCTCCATCACACGCATCCAAGTACTCCACAGCGTGGCTGGCAAGAAAGGGTCTAAAAGAAGAAAAACTAATGACATGGCCTCCTTGTTCACCTGATCTGAACCCCATAGAGAACCTGTGGTCCCTCATCAAATGTGAGATTTACAAGGAGGGAAAACAGTCCACCTCTCTGAACAGTGTCTGGGAGGCTGTGGTTGCTGCTGCACGCAATGTTGATGGTGAACAGATCAAAACACTGACAGGATCCATGGATGGCAGCTTTTGAGTGTCCTTGCAAAGAAAGGTGGCTATATTGGTCACTTATTTGTTTTTGTTTTGTTTTTGAATGTCAGAAATGTATATTTGTGAGTGTTGAGCTGTTACATTGGTTTCCCTGGTGAAAATAAATAATTGAAATGGGTATATATTTGTTTTTTGTTAAGTTGCCTAATAATTATGTTTGCCTAATAAACTTGAAAGAGGGTGTTGATGTCATTAGCCCCCCCCCCTTGTCATTACAGAGATGCAAATCACCTGATATGCTCAATTGGTAGTAGGCTTTTGGCCTATACAGCTTGGAGTAAGACAACATGCATAAAGAGGATGATGTGGTCAAAATACTCATTTGCCTAATAATTCTGCACTCCCTGTATTTACGACATCGCATCACCAGGGCACAGGGACAGGCCGCACTGTCGCCTGCGGACAAACTGATGGTGTTGTCTTCGCCTCTTACTGTACTTTTTGCAGGTCTTGTTTTATTTTGTTGGGACAGTCCCTATCAAGGTCCCTGACTCTTGTGCGAACAGTTCCCCTGGAGTGGGTAGTTCACAGAACGAAATTCGAATAACTGCAGGAGCAGATCTGTCTCTCATTGGATCATGTGACCTGGAGAACTTTGCTTTATGGCTCAATGACTTGGCTATCTGCTGGTCAGTGGTCTGCACGATTCCAAAACACAGATAGACTTTTTAATTTTGTGACAGTTGTGTGGCTTGTGGAAAGTTACAGGTTCAGTGTCCCTAAGCCCAAAGTTACACAGTGTCCCTTTAAATGCAGTTTTTGTGTTTTATGAAATGTAATGATTTCTATTTAATTACAGTTTGAGAAATGCTGCATTTTCTGTGTTATATGTAGTTTTGGCTTTGTGTTTTCATGTTTTCTGAAACATGAACTGTAAAAACTACTCTGTCTCAGCTGTGTTTTCTGACCCATTGTTTCTGTTTGGTTTTATGAGGGAGCTCACCTTCTTTAGGTGGGCCTTCAGTTTTGTTGTCATATTTTTGT
Source organism: Atherinomorus stipes (assembly GCA_023101725.1). Classification (NCBI taxonomy): domain Eukaryota; kingdom Metazoa; phylum Chordata; class Actinopteri; order Atheriniformes; family Atherinidae; genus Atherinomorus; species Atherinomorus stipes. The sequence continues at coordinate 79,536 of JALJCO010013115.1, read as the reverse complement.
GGCATCTGTTATTTTGATGCTTGCCTCAGATTTAGTTGTGCTTTGTGCTCCTGCGGGGAACCACAGTCATGCTGCGTCACAGCAGCTGGATGCTGACTCAGTCATGACAGCGTGAAGCGCCGCTTTGACCTCGTGGGCTGATACCAGTGAATCATTTCAGAGTACAGTCCTCGATCACAGTGTCCTTAAAAGAGAATCTTGGAGTCCAACCCAAAAAGGTTTTCCATCTCCCCTGCGACACCACAGTCCTCACACCAGCAGGCAGCTTCAACTTGGCAGTGGATTCGCTGAATCTCTGCCAGTTATTAGTTTTGTGACAACACAAATAACTTCTAAAATTTCTATTCCAGAAGTAAGACTTCTCATAATTTCTCAGCCATGATTAGAAATGCTGCCCACTTAATTGATGTCGCTGTAAGCATGATTAGACTTTCATGGGAGCACGCACGGGGCCCCATGTCCCATTTGTTTGGGAGAATGGGCTAAATGCACAACTCCACTACTTCCTGAACTTACATCAGCTCCTCTGTTTCCTGTCTTTCATTACTGGACAAACTGATTAATCCAGGTGTGTCTGGCCATTGTAGTCATGGTTACTGAGGTCAGACACACCTGGATTAATCAGTTTGTACAGTAATGAAAATGTAACCCACCTGAGACATGGGGTTACTTAGCCTATGAATGTGGTGCTGCACATCCCTGTCCCACCGGCAGGTGGCATCTACGTCATGGGAATACGTTCATTCTTTTTTTTCTTCTATGCTTAATTTTGGCCGTGTCTCAATCCACACACTTTCCTGAGTGCACTGGAATTCAGGGCATAGTGTGCACTGTGTACTTTGTTTGTAGTGAACACTATTGTCGCTTAATGCTGACCCAAACAGAGCACTGCACTTACAGGAAGTGACTGACTAGCATTACCCGCTAATCTGAGCTAACTCTACTGAGCTGGTATAACCGCAACCTCAAACACACTACCAGATCATAACTGTCATCAGGGAGTGAACAGCTTGGTAGCATGCCACAATGCCACATGTTTATTATATTTTTTTTTTTATACTCCCTCCCTTCCCCATTTTCCTTCTAACCTTCCCCCCTTCATCTGCTTTCTTTCCCTTCTTTGGTTTTATTTATCATCAATTGTTTTATCTGTTCCTTCCCCCCCCCTTTGATGCTAGTTGTGGTGATGGGAGATTTATTCCTTCCTTTTCCCCCTCTCCTTCCTTGTTTAATTTTTTTTGTTATCCTATTTATTATTTTTGTTTTGTTTAATTTTTATATTTTTTTCTTTATCCTCCTTTTTTGTTTTCTTTTTTTTTTTTTTTTTTTTTTTTTTTTTTTTTTTTTTTTTTTTTTTTTTTTTTTTTTTTTTTTTCCCCCTCCTAAACTAAACTAAACTAAACTATGTCGGGTAAACAGGTTTCCCGTTTTTCTCTCTGCCTTACCCCTGCCCTGCATCCTCTTGTCTTTCTCCTTAACTTCACTGGGATTTGACGTGTTATTTCGCTGAAAATCTTGATTTGGGAGAGTTTTAACAGTTTTAAAAGAAGAAGATTGTAACTTATGCACTATGCTCTGAGTGCCTAGATAGATTTTTTTAACCAGAACAAGATTACAGAGTTCTGAACCTTGAGGGTTCAGTGGCGAGTCAACCCAGGATGCTTGACCGTGGAGGGACCGACAGCGCGGTGTGGCCAGCGGCAGGATTCATCCTCAGAGAACCGCATCATCGATTCATTCCATCATTCTGAATACAGATGAGACTGACACTCTAAAACTACCCGGGTAGAGTTTTACACTACGGACAGAGACATACAGTATTGAGAGAATATACACACACAAGGATTTTCAGCTCCTTTTCTGAAGGAAGAACTGCATGTGGGAAAGAGATCTTTCTTTTACGTTTGTTTGAAGCCTTTTAAAGAATTTTTTATTTTAATTTATTTTGAGCTCATTTAATGTGCGTTTGTGCACTTAGGAAGCCGGCTTTGATAGGAAGGGTTTGTAAATTGTGCTTTGAATTGTAAACAATACTTTTGAATTTAACTACTCAATACTGCTTCTGGGAATTTCTCTGCCATCACAATTCTTTCAGGCCCTGGATCCGCACCTAGGCTTCCTGATACTGGTCTGACTAACAAGTTTAGTTATATATATTTGTAACTGTTACAAAAGACAGGAGACAAAGGAGCTGCTTGAAGCCAGAGTTGGTAATCCTGTTCAGAAACACTTTTTGTTCTACTGGGTGAAATGGTCCTTCCATCCTGACAGTATCAATACATCATGTATTCATAAAAAGAAAGGAAAAAGTCAGACCTCTCTGAGAGCTGCAGTTCTGTAAAAACTCTGACCAACCCCTGCCAGTCACACCGAAAGGCAGGAATTAATCATTCGCAACGTATAGAAAGAACGAATCGATGCGGTTATGTCGTCTCTCTCCCTCCCCTCTCTCTGTCCCCCAACTGGTCCCCACATGAACCACTCTGCGCCGCTCACTGTAAACAAATATAGCTAACGGACTGCTAACTGCTGCTGCGCCAACAAAACAAACCAAACCAAAATAACAGATAAGGATCAAAGGAGTTCAGCGCAAGTTCCAGCTTTTTTTCCAGAAGTTCGCCTCCTCTGACGATAAGTGGAAGTGATGCTAATGTCGTGCACACGCATGAGCTGCTCCGACTGCGTTGGTCTTTAGTTTAACCCACATTACACTCAGTCTGAGCCCAGAGTTAGAGACACAATGTCTACTGAGGTAAAAAAAAGTTATAAATCTGCAAGTTATTTACGGTTTGATCGTTAAGTAAACTGATGAACTGTATGCTAACAGTAACAACAGGCTAACACTGGCTTGTAAATCAAATATCCAAATTCATAGGCTGAGACTACGATTATCGTAGGGGGGGGGGGGTGTGGCTGCTTCTTTCTTACTCCGGCGCCGGTCAGACTCAAGTTTGGTTCTCTTCGTTTCGCAGGACAAAACTTTTCTTCTTTGTCTTACTGGAGTCTGAGTCGGGGTTTGAGAGGCACCTGTTCTGCAGTCAGTGTTGTCTGCGGTGGCAGAATACGCGACACCGGCAGAGCCAGATGGACGACAACGTACAGCCAGTCTCCCCCACAAGCGCCCCCTTGAGGCTTCGGACCCAAAACTCTTGCATTGAGCATGCAAAAACAGTAGCCTACTATAGAGACAACCGCAGTGAAGAAAGATTTGCGCATTCTCTACATCAGGCAGTTGTTAGAGAATGTGGAAGAAAGAAAATAATAGTATTTAACATTTAAACGTGCGCAATGCACCTTTAAGTCTTGACGTTTGCAGTTTTAACTTTTTACACCGCAGAAGGAGGTGAAAGGATAGGGGATTATCACGCTTACCGGAAGTTCCCGGATTTTGACACTTCCTCTTCCGGGCCATGTTAACAACACGGCCTTTCTTGGACTGCCAAGAAAGGAGACGCTTTCAGATGATTGTGTGTTTTCAGCCGCACAAAGTTAGGCACGTTATCGAGCTGGCTAATGCTAACCTGCTAACACGACTGCGCAGTCTGCCGGCCACAAACAAACGTGTGTCGTTTTGTTATAAAGTTCGGTCCTTCACAGCGGCGAATCGGTCGTTTTAATCCACTTCTTCCTTAGCATCACTTCAGTCTGGAATGAAAACTTGGCATTGGCGTTTATCCGATTTACAAAGTTTAACAGAGTAGTAGCTGGCGGACTATTGTTAGCAGGTTAGCATTAGCCAGCTTGATGACGTGCCTAACTTTGTGCGGCTGAAAACACACAAGCATCTGAAAACGTCTCCTTTCTTGGCAGTCCCCAGTTGTTCCACTGGAAAAGGGGGGGGTACAGACCCGAATTTCAGATGTTTGTGTGTTTTAAGACGCACAATGTTAAGCACGTCAGTAAACGCTAGCTGGCTAATGCTAGCATGCTGTGAAGTGCCGGTGTTGTGCCCCACCGGCGACAAACAAACGTGTGTTTTATTATAAAGTTCGGCCCTTCACCGCGGCAAATCGATCGCTTTGATCCAGCTTTTGATCCAGTATCACTTCAGTCTAGAATGAAAACTTAAATATGTTTGGAGTTTATCCGATTCAAACAGTATAACAGAGCAGGAACGGCTGTTGTTAACATGGCCCGGAAGAGGAAGTGTCAAAATCCAGGAACTTCCGGTAAGCGTGATAATCCCCTATTAAAGCTTTTAGATATGGGGTTTGTCAGCTGTTTACTATCAAACTAACGAGCTACCCACTCGGCTGTCATCGTTAACTTGCTCGTAAAATATCGGCACACACGTCCCTGCGCTCTGAAGGCGTGGTTTCGGGTGGTGTTTTTTTAAAAAAATATCCCTTGCTCAAACCGTTTTTTCAACATTGCCAACCCTAGTTTGAAGTTCAGGAAGTAGTGGAGTTGTGCATAAAGCCCATTTCTCAGCAAAAACTCCCTTTTCTCACAGGAAGGAATGACAAACACTCGGCAGCTGTGGTTTACTTGGTTTACTGGTGCAAGAGGTTTCCAATGTACAAGATACACCAGCAGGGAGGGGCAACGCCGGTCCTCGGGGGCCAGCATCCTGCAGGTATTAAGAGGTTCCCTGTAGCAACACACTTGACTCCAATCAATTGGTGGTTGTGCTTAGCTTGGTGAGCCCTACACAAGTCACAAGGTGCATTGCCACATGGAAACTCCTAATACCTGCAGGATGCCGGCCCTCGAGGACCGGAGTTGTTCACGCCTTCACCATGTCTATGCCCAAAGATGAACTAAGGCAAAAATATTTGCATAACGTTTATATTTAGTTCATGTTAAGCTCTGTGTTTGCATGTAGTTTCCATTTCCTTACTAGTTCACTCCCATCATGCTTACACACATCCCATGCACAGAGGGATAAAACAGATGACATAGAAAAGGGATGGTCATGCACAGAATCGTAACCCAACACTACTTTACTCAGTCTGTTTACTCAGATTGTTTCTGAAATGCAGCAGATCCTCGGAAACCGTCGTGCAGCTCTCTCCACGCAGCAGCAGAGCGGTGGGCATCTTCCAGCCTGCTGGGTGTCTTCTGACACATCGAGTCCACGCCTCCATGACAGAGCTGTCATCAAGCTAACAACTCCGCTGACCTTTTCAGCGTCGCTTACCTGCAAACTGAAGTCCTGCGATGACTTCTTTAGCTGCTCCTCACGTTTGCATCTGACTCAGCCGAGCTTTCACTGCCTGGTGCTGATGTTCCAGGCATCTTTTATCTGTCTTCAGTTTCCCCTCTAAGCATCTGCCACAATAAATGGACGGAATCTTCCTTTTTTTTTTTTACCAAAGTGTGAGTCTGTCAAAGCTGCACACCTTCAAACAAGATTTCAGTGCATAATAGAATAGTTTCACTCATTAGTCTAATTATCTCTGACCCATATACCGGGTGTGTGATGATGCCAAACTGAGCCACTCCACAGTTTCCATCAGTAATAAAGGGAAGCTTCTGTTTTCACATTTAATTATCTCATATTGTTTGCAAAGGGATCCGGTCATAAGTTAATTTCATACTCAGACTCAACTAGCTGGACTTTTGTTTGCACCTGACATGAGAGCCAACCAACTGCTCTGCACACAGAATTAAGAATTTAATGATAAAGTTAATATGTATGGATGACTCTAATAATGACGTTCTACTTCAGCTGCAGTCGTCCTCAAAATTATTTATACCCTCCAATTAAAGAAGGGAAAAAGTGAAATAAGCTGAAATCGACTAATGTAATAATAAATAAAAAAATCTGTGAAAATCATGACATTGATTTTGAACTGTGGTTTGAAAGAAATATTAAAAACAAACGTAAAAAATAAGCAAAATTTTGTTGAGCAACACTTTGAGGCAATCACTGCATTCAGGTGTTTTCTGTAATGTTCATAAACACTTCTACACCTGTTGACAGGTATTTTGGACCACTGGAAAGGTGCTCTAATGTGTCTGGGACGTTATTTATTTTTATTTTTTATTATTATTTCCAACCACAATTCAAATGCAATACTGCATTTCACTAAATTATTATTTTGTTAATTTTTATTTATTTTCTTGTTTGAATTAATATTGTCAGTTTAATTTTCGTTAATTGGATGGTACCCAGAGGAAAATAATTTTGGAAAGGAGATCTCATAAAGGTCTTATTTACTTCTCCAAGACAAATGTGAGATCCACATGAGAGATAAATGAGACAATGGCTTATTTCTCCTGTTTCTCAACCTTGTCTCCAGATATAAACGTTGTACAAAATCTCAACCTAGTCTCACTTCCAGTTCCAAAGGAGATCTCAAATAATTCTCAAGATGTCTCCAATAAGTCTCAAATTAGACTATTTCTCCTAGTGAATTTTAGGAGAAACAAGACACATTTGAAACCCGAGTGAGGCTGGGATGAGATCTCCTTTTTGTCTCTTGAAATGTAAAAGAGAAAGCTTCGAGCAGTAAAATTTTCCTCTGGGTATGAATAGTTTTGAGGACAACTGTACGTCCACATTTGATTATACATGGGAATAAAATGCACCATTCGCATGTCAACTTGAACTCTTTTTGGAGAGCTGCCGCGTTGTACCTGCTTTGGAAGTTGGAAATCTGAAGACGCCACCGTGTTTGGGTCCACCAGATTCTCCAGAGGCGTTTGGAGCTCGGTGAATTTCATCACCTGATCCAGGATTTACGTCTGGATGACGGCTGCTTCCAGGAGGATTTCCAGACCCCAGTTTGATGATCGGTGCTGCATATCCCTCCAGGATACAAGCTACAGGCGCTGTATTCCAGCTCCTGAGCGTCTGTCCATCTGCCTTCGGTGAGTAAGCTAGCCGCAACTAGTACCGACAACTTCCAGCTACAGTAAAGAATGTGCCTGCTGTCAACAAGCTAGCTATTGTAGCTCAATTTAATGAGCCTCTGCCGTCTCCTCACCTCCACCTCTCAAAATTTAAGCAGCTGATCAAACGCAGCTCATGACCACTTTCATACTATTTCGCATCTTTTGGATCACAACACACAGCGAGTGTGTTTACGTCAGCTGAGGCTGAACTCCTCGTACTGGAGCGCCATCTGAGCACAGACTCATATTGAATAATATCGATGTTTTCCAATACAGTTTGTAACCACAACGTCAGCTTATTTATGTAGCGAGGACAGAGCCACATATTCCTCCGGGAACTCCAGGTTCTCTGTTCCTGCTGCAGAGTGTCGGCATTGTGACATTTCATCCCGCCAAACACCAGCTGCAGAGATCTGCAGCTTTTGGTTTATGAGGTTTTGTCTGACTGGGTTTTCCGTCACAAATTTATGGTATTATTACACCGCTTTTGTGTGCAGCACTTTGTGATTTTTATCTGTGAAAAGTGCTTTTACTCTTCTTACTATAGAGGAGAGCAGCGAGCTTTATTCCATCTGGAGAGCGCCGGCCCATTCGCATCACGTCTCATCCATTTTGAACGACGGGGTTCGTATTGATCGAGCGTACAAAATGCCCGAGTTCAGTTTTTTCATCTTGAGTAAATAAGCGAAATACGCTCTATTCACGAGTAAGACGGCTCATTTGTGCAAATAAGACGTGTGATTGGAGCTTTTCTTGCTGCAAATTTGCATGTCTATTCGTGTTTGTCTTTTTGTAATTTTGTCTCTGTAATTTTGACGCGTGAATAATTTTATTTGCGTTTGTTGTGAACAAAGGGTAAGAAAATAAAAGAATGAGGAGAGAGGGAGATCTTTCTGGGAGACTTTTTCATAAAGAGGAAGAACCCAGACCCAAAGCACCACTTCCAGACCTGATAGCTCTCAGTGGGGAGCCAGTCAGATAAAGGCTGGTTTATACTTGCGCCGCGTCTACGTCAGGTCAGGCTGCGTAGATGATGCAGAAACTTGGTCATCCTCATGTATAAAGTCTAGCTCTGCCACTGATGGGACCTCATCTGTCTCTTCTCTTCTTCTTCTCCTCATCTGTAATTCCTTCTCACTTTTCAGCTGCCAAGAAAGACACAACGCTGAGCTCATGCTAATTCACCTGAGTGATGGACAGGCACAGATCCAATGAAGCATTGGTCTTCAATTAGACCTCCATGGTCACCTGGCAACAGTGTTAACGAAGTGTGCCCTTCAATTAAGTCTCACCAGTTACTCAGCAGAAGCTTGAGCCAATGAGGCGTGAGCAAAGGTTGACGCTGTACTGTATTGTTAACGCTCCCTTCAAGGCCCCGGAGTGCTGCGCTCGGCTTTAATCACTCAGCCACCCTTCAGTGCTGCCGGCGTGTGTGTGTTTATGATTGCTGGTGCTCACGGCTCATTGGAAGTGCTACGTTTACAATGCCTTTGATGTTACGGGAGACTCTGAGACTTGTTTATGAGCTGTTCACTGTAACTCGCTCAAACAATGCAGGACAAGTCATCCATGGTGGCGTTTATTGCTTATGGAGACAGGCTGTTTTGATGCCTGAGCATGACTGTAATTCTCTAAGAAGGCAGTGTGATGAAGTCCTCTTTGGTAAAGATGCATCCTCTCCATAATGGTATCTATTAAAGGCTAGTGAGGCAGCGGGGGGAAGTAAATTAAAGCGAGGGAAGGTGCAGGAGTGAGATGAGGAGGGAGGGTTGAGGAGAAAATGACAGAGGGAAGGCGAGAATGAGTAGGACTGAGAAAAAGTAAGTCCAGCCAGCTTTTCAGCAGCCTAACGAGAGGGGATGCTGCCTGGAGGTGATAATTAAGAAGTCCTCAGAGGCTGCAGAGACCCACACTTCTGCCCCGGGTATATCTGCACTACAGAGGACAGACTGCCCCAGTGACGGGGGATTTATTTATTTCTCTTTGGTCAGCAGCGTTTCCCCAGAGTTGTAGCAAATCTTCTGAGCTGTCATCATGAGAAGTCAAAATTTTAAATTCCACTAAAATGTAGTATAGAAAATAAATCTTACGGGTAGATTATCTTCCTCTGATGTCCAGGTTGCTCTTGTTGCCCACACATGTATTATTAAAGCTTTGAAGCCATCTGAACAGAGCCGGCCCAAACCTTTATGGGGCCTGAGGCAGTCCGTGTCCCACCCCCCCATCACCACAACTGCTTAAAGGTAGAGTCCAAAGTCCCCCCACCGTTTCTGTTAGCAAACAACAGTATTCAAACTTGGGATGAGCGATACGGATAAAGCATTTTTTACGAGTACGAGCATTATACGAGTAAAACTCATCCATATCCGTGCTTCTGCTGAAGGAGAATCCTTATTTGATATCTTATTGTCTGCACGCTCTGTGATTGGCCAGTCACACACAGCGCCCGCCTCCACCTCTGCAGCGAGCTGTCCTCATCTCTCACGCACACACAGTCAGTGATTGATCTCTGCTTGACTCGTGCTCACGTTGCTCTTTCGTACTTGTATGTTTTCTTCTGCTCGTCTTTATTTCTGTTTGTATGATATTTAAAGTTACTTAGTGAACTTCTTTCATAACGTACGTGGTGCATTTGACAAGACGACTGAAAATGGCTTGAGTCGTGTAGGTCACTGCCTCCACTACAGAGCTGTGACACCCCCCCGTCTCTCTCCTTTACTGTCTGTTTGCTCTTAGTTTGCCTGTGATGTAAAAACTTCTGAACTCGTCCTGAACGCGGTTTTTGAGAAGGATACAGTGAACAAAGCTGATATATTTCACCATTTGTTATGACTGTATGTTCACACGAATCACCAACTTCACACAGACCATTAAAAAATAAACAGCCTATACAGACCAATTACACACACAAACGCACACAGCTGAACACACAAAGTAGCAATTATTAACGTTTTTATTGTGGGCTAGATTATAAAAGTAAGTGTATTATAATTACAAACGACTCTAAGCTTTATATACTGTATGTAGGCTTTTATAGGCTTTGAATACAGTAGATATTTTAACTGTTACACAGCACCACACACACACACACTCTCTCTCTCTCTCTCTCTGTACAATGAGTGATACAGACACACCTTAATCATTGTTTAACTTTGTGTAGGGAAAAAAACAAAATGTTAGCTTATTAAATAAATAATTGATTTAAATTAAATAAATTATTGAAAAAAAAAATCGCAGTTTGATCATAAAATAAAACAGATAATAGACAAAAAATAAAGTTGTGTTGAGTATGAAAACTTGTTCACGCATACTTCGTAGTTCATCATTTCCGACTGGATGCGTTGTATGGACTCAGAAATGAAATGAATGAATGAAATGAAATGAAAAATATTTATCCCAGACGGGAAATTCAACATTGTAAAAAGCTCACTCTTTCTTTTTCTTTCTTTTTTTTTGTTTTTAACAATATAACATTAAACTGAAATAATAACATAACAATAATAAGTCGGTCAGTCTTGTTCTTTAGGGTGATGCTGCTGGCAGGAATGAATTTCTGTATCTCTCTGTCCTACAGCGAACCTGACGCAGCCTCCCACTGAACACACTCTGTTGATTTTTCACCATGTTGTGGAGAGGGTGGGAAGAATCCTCCATCATCTTCATCAGCTTGTGCAGCATTCTTTTCTAAACGATCAGCTCCAGCGGCTCCAGAGTTATCCCCAGCACAGAACCAGAAATATTCATGTTATGATTTTATTAAAAAAAAAAACTGTAAATGGTTTCTTTGCTATTGTGATCAAAAACATTGAATCTCAACTCTGTGGCTGTTCTGTAAACAGTTATCAAATAAACAACAAATCAAAAAACTTCTGATCAATCCATATCAATTTCAGACTTAAAATAAGGCTCGTTCGGATTGACTGCGTCTGTCTACCGTCTGACTTCATGGTCAGACAAGAGCTGCGTGAGTCGTCGGGGCGGACCATAAACCCAACGTATCTCAGCTGGACAAGTTCGCCAACGAGAAGACTGCAATAATGGAGGATCTTGCAGCATTTGCCTTTATTTAGCTCAAAGTTACTGAATGCTGTGCAGACCTGATCAAGTCTAATTTCAAAGTATTGAAACTGCATGTTGTTAACGCCAATTACATGAATTTGTACTGAACTGAAGCAGAAACGTCTGCAGACAGAATGTTATTTCCCTGTTCAGGTGCAACATTAAGGACAGCAATCTGGGAAATGTCCAGGCTCAAATTTACAAAACTCTAATGCTTTGCCCTCAGGACTTGATTTAAACAACTTAAATTGTCTTTCTTCTTTTTTTTTTTTTTTTGATGGGGGTATAAATATATAATATATATTATTACAAACCTCCGCATAAATACTGTCCTAGCAGGTTAATTCACATCTACACTGTAGGTTCTTACTTCTTTTTAAAGGGACAAGAGGCAGGAATTTGAAAAAAACGAGCATGAATGTCCCTTTTTTTCATACTAATGGGTGATGAAGCGCTAAATACACAAAAATAACGTTTCCACCCATGTTCCTCTCCGTTGCCTTGAACAGGCTGTGTGCTGCAAAATGCGCTGCAATTTGGTATCCAAATTTCCTGCGCTGCCCTGCGGATGTGACGTCAAATGACCTACATCCACAGTTTTGATGCAGGAAAAAGACGGTCACGTTAAATAAAAACACTGTAAGCGATAGTTATGGATTCTTCTGCCGTCAGAATACGATCTAGATCAACTGAAAGACACTAAAAATCGTAACTACGAAGAATAAGCTTAGTAAACAACATTATAGTTTTCCAGCTCTGCCATGCGCACGTGACGTCACATGACGCTACATCCGCTGTTTTGATACAGGACGAAGCCGGTCGCGGTAAATTTAAACACTGTAAGCGATTGTTAAGGATTATTCTGCCGTCAGCAAACAATCCAGATCAACTGAAAGACACTAAAAAGTGTAACTACAGAGAAAAAGGTTAGTAAACAACATTATAGCTTCAGTTTGTGCACGCTCCTGTGACGGCTTGGCTCGTGGCTGCAGTTACCTGAAGCATCAGTCGCAGCAGTCGCGAGTTTCGTTTCTTAATCTTGCCTCAAGTCCCTTTAAAAAATCTTTATTTCTTGTTATTGTGAAATGTGTTGAGGGTCTGAAAGGCACTTACAAATGCAAAATATTATTCCTATTGTCATCTTTATTATTATTATTATTATTATTAAAGGGACTTGAGTCTATCTGAACGTGACAGAAAACGTTCTGTCACGTTTTCTGTGAGCGTCCACACTGCCTGGTGGAAAAAGCTGTCTCTGAGCCTGCTGGTTCTGGCCTGGAGACTCTGCAGCCTCCTCCCTGATGGCAGCAGGGTGAAGACACTGTGGGCGGGGTGGGTGGGGTCACTTGCAATTCTGGTGGCTCTGCAGGTGAGGTGGGAGTGGTAAATGTCCAATAGAGAGGGGACGGAGACACCGACGATCTTCCCAGCTGCTTTCACGGTGTGCTGCAGGGTCTTGCGGCAGGATGCGGTGCAGGCTTCGTACCACACGGTGAGGCTGCTGGTCAGGATGCTCTCCATGGTGCCCCTGTAGAGGGAGTGCTTGATGGGGGACGGGGCTCTTGCTCTTCTCAGTTTCCGCAGGAAGTAGAGTCGCTGTTGGGCTTTGTTGGCCAGGGCCCCGTGGTGTTGGTGTCCCAGGACAGGTGTGGACACCCAGGAACACAGATATGAACACAGCGGGCGTTCTGAACGGGCATCATGTCGGATTTGGAAAAGAAATGCAAGGAAACATTATTGGAGGAAGAGAGGAAAAGAAAGAGAGGAAGGGACAGAACAAGAGTCAAGATAAGACTGTCTTTTACTGGCTGGAGTGAATCGCAGTACAGATACGATGTAAGATTGATGCTAGTTTAGCCGTCGATAGGGGGCACATCACTGAGAAAACTGCTAAAAGTTCCGTTGTGGGACTTTAAGGGTTGATTTGCACTTCTTAATATTTAAAGTGATGTATGAATGTGGTCTGCTGAACCTGCATTTGAAAGTTTTTACCATAAAATGATACAATAGATCTCCGAAAATATATGTGAAGTATGATATGCATGGTGTTCAAGGTTTAGTTGTAACAAAACACGTAATATTCAATGAAACAACTTAAAACTGAAGCTGCCTGTTCCTTGACTTCTAACATTAGTGAACCAGAAATATTTTACAGCATTCTGTCACACAAAAAACTAGGGCATGCACCGTAACACAGAGCCTGCAGGAGCTGATAAAACCAGCATTATTTATATATTAAAAAAAGTGTATAATTGAGTTTTTATGTGCGTTACTATTTCTTATTTAAATAATTTTATCACATTTTTGTAACTTTCTTTTTTATAATCAAGATAAATGAACATTTGAGGTGCACTTGTGAGCCTCAAGCAGCTGCTTAGTTCAGTCATGCCGTGGGCCAGCTCTGCAGCCAAACCTGCACTTTATGGGCCTTTTTTCTGATGACATCCCTGTAAATCTATCACAGCATTGTGGGTCTCTGCCACCATTTGTGCTGAAATCGTGAATCATAGTTAACATTCTCTTTCATTCCATTTCCTGGTCGTAAAACTGTGACAAGAATTATGATGTGCAAGTCTATGTGTGTGCATGCAAATGTTGGTTTTTAAGAGACAGCGGGAGAATATAAACGAGCATTACTGGAATTGATGTTAGTGGTGCTCAGAGAGGGCCATCTCATGTATGTTTCATGATGCAAAAAAAATCCAAGTTTCAGTCGAGCCACTCAATAAAAAGCTCCTTTACAACCACCTGCATCTGTGAGTAGAACCAGATGCATGTTACATAACTTTGTAAAAGATTGAAGAATTTGATAAATGATATTCTCCACCTTTACTGGAACCGTTAAACACATTTCCATTTGCAACATGTTAGGGCTTCTCGATAATGGAAAAAAATCATTATCACAATTATTTTGATGAATGTTGAAATCACAGTTATTCAAATGATTATTTTTTAGTTACATGATGCATTTATAACGACACTTTGATCACTTACGTAAAACATCCAAATTGAAAATTAATTAAACATGTACCTATATAGCTGTTTTGCAATGTATAAAACATTAAATGAATAAATATACTGTGAACATTAAATAAAAAACATAGAGAAACACACATGTATCCAAAATAAACTATGTATCCAGCTGTTCTGCAGTTTATCTATATTTGAAGAATAAAATATTCAGTAGCACTTTACATTACGGCACGGTAATAACATGGTAATAGTGTGGTAACAAGATAGTAATACCAAGGTAAGAGCTATGTAATTACCTTGTAATATCAAGTAATTACCATAGTAATAACCCAGGCTATTTTCTGGTAGTTACACTGGGGATATCATGCTAACAGTAAACATTATTATTGAAGTTACAAGGTAATAAGGACCTCTGACCTGTAACTGAGAGGGGAAATGATTTAAAGAGGTGAAACTACTTGGTAATTGTATGGTAATATTGAAGTAATTATGTGGTAATTTACTAGACATGTCTAAAAAAGTTAAATAAATTAAGATTTATTAAAGTGACGGATGTCATAATAACCCAGAAATAACTGAGCAGTTTCTATGTAATAACTATGTAACAAGGCTGCAAAAGGGTCAATTAAACATTTCTCATTTATTTCAAGGTAATAATACATTAAATCACACATTAACATGCAAAACAATAACCTGGAAACATCCCAGGTAATTTCTATGTAATAACCATGAAACAGGGCTGTAAAATGATCTATTGCATGTTTCTTATTTATATGTATAAAAAAAAGTCCCATAATGAACTCTGACAAAGACACCTAACAAATTGCCTGGGTGGAAGCCACAGAAATTTATTTTAAGAATAACTTTCATAAATTGTGTAAAGAGAGAAGAAAAAAAAATTCAACTTGATTATGGGGGTTTGGAGATTGTATGACACAAAAACTGAAATCAAATTTCGATTAATTGCACAGCCCTACAGCATGTTGTATAAGTCATCCAAAACATGTTCTTAAGTTGGTTTCTATTAAAAGATTATTGCAGTACAGAGTCTAAGCATGACAGATTATAAGAGACAGGGTGATGTCTCACCTTCATCCTCACAGGTGATCCGAATGAGACGCTTTGTCTCTAACAGAGACTTGTCTGACTTAATCAAGCCTCTCTGAAGAGGCACGTTGGTGAAGATGCTCCTCAGTGCAGAACAGGGGCGGAGCTAGACATTGTCATCATCAGGGGCTTAGCCCACAAAAAGATTCTTCATTAAAACTAACATCGGACTACAACAAGGACTAACTGAGCAGAATTCACAGTACCAGTTCTAAACCAGGACTCATTCAGGACAGAATTTCCAAAACCAGTTCTAACCAAGACTCATTCAGGACAGAATTTCCAAAACCAGTTCTAACCAAGACTCATTCAGGACAGAATTTCCAAAACCAGTTCTAAACCAGGACTCATTCAGGACAGAATTTAAAAAAACAGTTCTAACCAGGACTCATTCAGGACAGAATTTCCAAAACCAGTTCTAACCAAGACTCATTCAGGACAGAATTTACAAAACCAGTTCTAAACCAGGACTCATTCAGGACAGTATTTCCAAAAACCAGTTCTAACCAGGACTCATTCAGGACAGTATTTCCAAACCAGTTCTAACCAGGACTCATTCAGGACAGAATTTCCAAAACCAGTTCTAATCAGGACTAAACCAGGACACAGTCAGGGATATATTCATAAAATTAACCAAAAATATAAAGAAAAACTGTTTCTAAAAATGCTGCTTCACCCAAAGTAAATATGTCCTAAAATCTAATCATCTTCTTCTTTTCTCCTTTTTAACCTGGTTCTTGTTCCACCTCTGTGTCGTTCTCATTCTTGCTTTTATCTTCTCCTCTTTGTACAAACACACAAAGATCAACCAGAGCCACAAAAAAATATTATTGTAAAAATTGACACACCACTATATTCCACACAATTATAAGGTCATTTGTACCTTTGTTCTGGATGTGAAACAGGTAAAGGGCCATATCTGCATATTGTGGTGGGCTGAAACAGCAATATCACCAGGTAAGGTGTTTTAGCTGTTTCTATTTGTACAACATTTAAACATGACAACATCATCTAACCTCAACTTTTTTTTTAAAAAGTACACAAACTAGGGTAAGTGTGTTCTAAAATGCTCATGCTGACATTTTTCTCTCTTTCTCCCATTTCTCTCTTTTTTGTCCTTCATTCATACATCAACCAGAGCAAATTATTGTATTATTATCTAAAGTTATATGCCATAAGATATCATTGTAAAATTGTCTTCAGTTGTTTTCTCTCAACTGAGCTTTTCTCTTTTTTGAAAAAGGACCTGATGTCCATAGTTGGCAAATCACTAAACAAAAAGTATATACTGTATATGTTTATATATAGGCTATTCAAAAGTTAGTTAAAATTAATTACAAATTCAGCTTATCTTGTTGAAACAGTCGCATCTGTGCTCACTGCATGGTGACATAATTACATCTGACTGTTATAAAAGTTACAAGGGAAAAATAACGGCCACACCATCGTCATTCATGACAGGTTTGTTTACATATAACGCGTGACCGCTACCTACCAGAACAACAGCTGGTGCACTCGCGTGTGCGCTGCGCGGCCGCACAGTGAACGGTGTAAATGCTCGCGCCGAGGAAGTCGCAGCAAAGCCGCTGCGCTGCGCTGCGCTCACGTCACGGACCAGGTGTAAAGCCGGGGTAACGTCGTCTGATGCTGTGAATCAATGAGCTCGTGGGAGCTGCAGGCTGGGCTGCGCTGCCACCGCACCGGTGTGCTCCTGTGACATGCGAAAGGCGCGCGCGGCATACAAACGCCACAGGTTTGGACCATACCAAGTTTAGAGAGGGGGGAGCCTAGTAACGACATGCAGCGTCCCCTTTCTATTACGTTTTGCATACATTGTAGTTGATGAGAAATTACCAAATCTAAATTAATAAAAAACAAAAAAGAAACCTCAAAAAGATCCGGGGCTTTTGAAGAATCATTCCAGGCTTAAGCCCCCTAAGCCGCCCCCCCGCTCCGCCAATGGCACTGCAGAATGAGGACATGAGAAACAAAACAAAGGTCAGAAATCAAGAAGATGCTGCAGCTCTGTGTTATGAGGAGCCGGATGAAGTGGTTCAGAAACCAAATAAAGATGCTGCCTGGATAAACTTCCCTCAGCAGAGAAAGGCCCTGGGGCGGACTCAGTTCTGGCTGGAGGGGCTCTCATCTCCCAGCTGTCTCTGGAGTGGCCGGAGATCCTCCATAAGTCTGTGAAATGGGTTGAGTGGTTTGGAAAATGGATGGATGGATTCTCATTTACATATTTATGAATAATCAGACATCAAAAATGAATTTATTCAACCTTTCATTGGCTGCAGTGGAGATAAAATTACTTTAGATGTTGTGTGGATATGAAGTCCCACTCCAGCCCAAACTTCACCCACTTAACAGCTTGATACTATCTGCTTGGTCTCACGCTACATACTGTAATGGCCGTGACTTGGGAGGAAGACTGGGGGCAACTCAGCTCTACAGCTGGAGAGCAGAGCGATCCTCCAGAAGAGGAAACTACATTATTAGAAAAAGTATTAGAACATATTTGATTTTCAGTTGCTTTTCAGCAAAATTAGTAGCTTCTGGTTCACTTAGCCGCTGCAAAAAAGTCTCAGTGGTTAGCTGAAACACTTGCAAACAAAAGCTATAAAGAAAAGACATGAATTTGAGCTGACCGGTTGATTGAGATGCGCATTCATAACTGAAGTGTTCCCGGCAGGAATGTTTAGAGCAACAAAAAAATCTTCTGGTGTAAAATTAGCCCTGTCTGTAAAAGAGATGCTGCAAACCCTGATGCTTTCTGTCATCGATGATGGAACACTATGATCTGTTGTTTCACATCTGTGGGTGAGACATTAAGGCTTACAGAATCTGATTTTGATCTATGAAGTCATAAAAAAAACATGTTGCATGCGTCATCTCCAAAACAAGCAGGTTCTCCTCTACCCCTCCTCTCTCTCAGTCTTCTCTGAGCTGACTTCTTAGAGCCCCGTTTCCACCAGCGGGTCTGGGTCGGGTCGGGCCGGATCGGTCCACGTTTTTTTGCGTCTCCACAGATAAAAACTGGGACGGGTACCCTTATATCCGACCCGACCCGGACTACTTTTTTGGCACCCTTCGGTAGGGGTACTGATCGAACCGATCCGGACCAAAGAGGTGGAGCTAATACACAGCAATCAGCTGATTCATTGAAAAATCCGCCACTTCCCGCGTGACCCAGCGTAAAAACAACGCCGGGGTGAATCCTTTCTGTTTCTGTCACGTGTGGCGCCGGTGTTTTGGTTAAACGGCGTTACACGACGATGATGTCACACAATCACGTAGCAGCGCTGTCCAGCTAATTCTCCGCCTCCAGAATAAGGGTACAGGTTGCTGTGGGGACACAGCGTGAAATCATCACATCCGTACCCAAACCCACCCGATCCGGCCTGGACCGGCCCGACCTGACCCAGACCCGCGGGTGGAAACGAGGCTTTTGCTAGCTTACTGTATTTCACCAGTTCCTCACAGGACATGCAAATGAGCAGTCAAGCTCCACCAAGCCGTGAGTCAGAACTGGTCTCCGTGTTTGACCTCTCCTTTTTTAGATTGTTCTCTGGAGGTTAGAAGCAGAAATCCACAGCCAGAGTGTGGCTATTTTTTCTCACAATAAGCTTTATAACGCATAGAAATACACATGGACATGTTCAAGTGAACTAAAGAAGACAGTTAGGAAGTCTATAGGTACAGTATGTCCAAATTCAGGCCTGCGGTCTTCGAAGGATGCGTCCTACCTGGCCTACGTAGAGTGCGTCCTTCGAAGACAGCGTAAGGCGGAAGTCTCCTACATCTTGTTGCCTCGAAACTGTGACGGCGCTAATCTACGGTCCTAAGAATGGAGTTAAAAAATCTTTTGAGTTTTTTCATTGTTTTGATGGTTTTAGAGGAGATACAGCAGCTGTATCGTTGCTGGCATATTTTATTTCCCCGTCTGAGAGAAAATCAAATCCAGGTCAATTTTTTTTACAAAGTTCGCAAGATTTAGAGAGTTCCATGATAACTTTAGCTAATTTTATACATATTAGCAAATGAAAGACCATAAACTTGTATATGCTAACAAAAATCATATGGAAATAAAATAAATGATGCATACACATACACACATATGTATATATACTGTGTGTACATATATAATATATATATATATATATATATATATATATATATATATATATATATATATATATATTGTATACACACACACACACACACACCTATATATTACATTTATAATACAGCAGGACATGCTCTCGTACCTATTTGATATTTTTTTATTCCAGTGAATCAGTACCATTTCTGTCTTTTAAACAAATGTTTTTGTTGTTCTCTCCTTTTCCTTAACCAGACCAGACCCTTGTACTGCTGCAAGGGTCTTTTAAAATCAGGCAGATCTCAGACCGGACTTCAGACTAGGCAGGGAGTCTCTGGCAGTGTTGCAGAACCTCCTGAATCTGGATCGACGACATGGGTGGGGTGCCACAGTTGAGACCCTGGTGTTTCTTTTCTGGCTGGCAAGTGGAGCATCCTCCAGGGTGGTCTCAAGAGTGTTTGGGATGCCTCGTTTTACTGTCCACTACATTGTCCACAGAGTCACTGAGGAGGTGGTGGCCTTTCGCCACCAGGTCATCCACCTACCTAAAACCCCTAAGGACCTGGAGGTGGTGTCCCGTGGGTTTGCAGTGCTCGCCCGCCACAGAGCCTTCTGGAAAGCAGCAGGTGCAATCCTACAGGCAGTCTGTGATCATCAGGGCCGCTTTATTGACACATATGTGGGCTGGCCTGGGTCGGTGCACGATTCCAAGGTGGTCTGCCACAGCCCACTGTACAGGCAGTCAGTGTATCCTCCTCCAGGACATTTCATCCTCGCAGATGGGGGTGCCCATGCCTAATACTAAGTATTTTTGTCAGAAATATGCTTTGAAAATGATTAATTCAGTATTTATCAATGCATAAAGGAGTGATGACATAGCAGTAAAAACTGGTTCATGTAGTTGACATGACTGCATATGTAAATACTCCAAAGAAAAAAACGTAACTTTTTAGGCCACGTTCCCACGGCGACGATCAGAAGAGAAGACGCAAAAGTGGCGTCTCGTCTTTATCTTTTTATCCGCGTTCACACGAGCATTGTCATGAGGAAATCTGCGTGCATACGAGGACGCAGGTGTGTGTGGAATATGATTGGATGTGCACGCTGGGCCTTTAGGTGGTGCTGTGACAGAACTCCACCGTGTCCGCGCGCTTGCGTCTCTGTTCGCTTCAAAATCAAAACAACTATGGCAGCGATGACGAGGAACTTTGTGTGGACAGATGAGGAGGTAAAGTTACTTCTCCAAACGACATTGTTGTTTTTCCTGTCTTGTGTGACGTCACGCGCATGCACGTGAGCACGGCGTCAGCAGGTCTGTGGGTCCACTATCATTTCTGCGTTTTGGACCGTGCAGACGAGGGCGCAACAGCATTGCAGCTAGACCTCCCTTTCTCAGTAATACAGTAGGGTGCAGAAATGATATGCAGCTTTACCCAGAGACCAAGTTGACTTCATTTTGATTGGCTACACCTTATTTGGCTATGACCTTATTTAGAGAAAGTAGGTCAAGCTGCGGTCAGAGTTTGCTACAGGCTATCTGTTAGTAACATGGGCATTTCAGACAGTGAGCTACGTTCATCAGACAAGACGGCATTTAGAAAATAAATAAACTTACAGGTAATGACAAGGTTGTGGTCGCCTCCCTCAGTGTTGCTGCAGAAGTTTTCTTTTAAATCCTTTTGTTTGAAAACCCAGACCTGACTGCACAGTAGTTTGCCTTCACAGCTCCACTGACGCAGGTGAATCAGCGAGGAGAGAGGGGGTGAGAGCGGAGTAGAGGGTGGAAGCACAGAGAAGGGGGAGGCTGTTTGCTTGATACACTCTAAAGAAATAAAACATTGGTTCAAAAAAAAAAAAATGTTAACGTTTTCCACTAGAATTTTTAAGTTAAGCCAACTGCTGGCAGAATCACATTAATTCAAAGCAATATTTTGAGTATGGTGAAGTAGCATTTTGGCCACAGTAAAACACATTTCTAAGTAGCATGAACTTAATAATTGTCAACATGAATGCAAGTATTTAAAGGAGTGATGACATAGCAGTTAAAAACTAGTTTATGTTGTTGGCATTACTTTATATGTAAATACTCCAAAGAAAAAAACGGCATTTTTTACAGCGGGGTATTGTTTTGAAACGCCAGACCTCACTTCCTCAGTAATACAGTTGGGTCCGGTGATGATATGGAGTTTTACCCGGAGACCACGTTAACTTCATTTTGATTGGCTACACCTTATTTGGCTATGACCTTATTTGGAGAATCTAGGTCAAGCTGCGGTCGGACTTTGCTAAAGGCTAACTGCTAGCAACATGGGCACTTCAGACAGTGAGCTACGAGACAGCATTTAGAAAATAAATAAACTTACAGGTAATGACAAGGTTGTGGCCCCCTCCCTCAGTGTTGCTGCAGAATTTTTCTTTTAAAGCAGAACTCAGTAACTTCAGCTCGGGGCTCCCCCTAGTGGCGTCCTTTCACTGTCGTGTTCAACCCCCCCTTACACCTCCACAGCACACAGACGGCTTCTCTACCTGTCTTTCCTCTATTTTGATCGCTGGATATATTTCTAAGCGTTTACTAGCTTGTTGATGCTACTTTGCTGCGTTGGTAGCAGCACCTCGTCTCCCTCTGCTCAAAGCAAAAGTCCTGTATTTTCTGAAACGGGACGTTTTACCCGCGATTTGCGGGTAAATATGCCGTGGATTATATTTTTCACTGGTGTTGGCGGGCAGCAGGTAAGAATACGAACTTTTATTTACTTTTTGCGGACGTGACAAGTGATTATTGAGCCTGAAGCAGTGATGCTTCACCCGGCGCCCAGGCAGCGCAAGCTACGTGAATCACTCTGGTCCAGC
Organism: Atherinomorus stipes; assembly: GCA_023101725.1. NCBI lineage: Eukaryota > Metazoa > Chordata > Actinopteri > Atheriniformes > Atherinidae > Atherinomorus > Atherinomorus stipes. The sequence continues at coordinate 57,605 of JALJCO010013115.1, read as the reverse complement.
AAAGAGTTGGTTATGAGAGCCAGGAGCCGTGTTTAGGTGGTGTGAAGATAAAGAAATGTTTTCTTCGAATTAGCGCTGGTAGTCTGGTTCAAATCAGCGCTGGAAGCAGCTCGGTAGATAGGGGACCTGAGTACCGTACAGCGGTTTCTGTCGTCGCAAGTTCTGCTCGGGTCGGCGCAGGCAAAGTTGTTTTTAGCTGCTCGCAGGCCAGAGGCCCCGGCGGGAGGGGGGGGCACATTGAATCGCTCCGTAAACACTTTGTTTAGCCCCACGGGGATTCCGAAAAGCATTTATTGAGGTAAAAAAGTTACTGAGTTTCCCCTTTAAATCCATGTTTGAAAACCCAGACCTGACTGCACAGAAGTTACTACTAGCTCCATACACACAGCTGAATCACACAGGGAGGGGAGGGGGGGAGCAGATGGTGCATAGACCGTTAGGAGGGGGGGGGGGGGGGGGCGCTGTTTACTTGATAGTGTGCTCTTATTGGAGCAATTAAATTACGTAGAATGATAGAACTACGTAGAATGATAGCCTGCTGTCTGATTCAACTGTTTCTGAGCAGAGAGACAAAGCTGACAGACCATAAACAGGAACTTTGATTCTCACTCTGGACATTCACATGGCCTCATCAGTGCACAACAGATCATATTATACACCCAAAACCCCAGAAAAGTGAAATTTGATGTCATGGCACCTTTAAGTTAATCCAACAAGATGTCTTAAGTATGGTGAAGTAGCATTTTGGCCACAGTAAAACACATTTCTAAGTAACATGAACTTAATTGTCAACATGAACGCAAGTATTTAAGTTAATCCAACATGATGTTTAAGTAGTGTTAAATGTTATTTTTGGTCACAATAAAATTACATTTCTATGTAACAGGAACTGAATAATTAAGTTGATCCCTGCAAAAGTTAAGTTGAGCCCTGTCCAATAATAATGACATTTTATTGTGTTTCCTAGGAGGCTAAGTTGCTCAGAACTCCAACCTTGGTTGTTTGGTTGTCTCTTAGAACCTTTACGACCATGTGGGTGGACTTCTTGATTGTGGTGCCCACCCACAAAGCGGCCAAGGTCCTAAGAGAATTGGAGATTTCGGATAATCACTTTTTCCTAAATGAATATTTACGCTTACCATGTGCTGTGTCTGCTCTTGTGTCATGACCTTCAGAAAAAAATGAGGTGTAGCTACATAGGCTTTTTGTTTTCGTGAAGCAAGAAGCAGTTAAAATCAAATGATTATAACACAATCTGAGGAAGATGAGGATGGTGTGTGTGTTTCTGTTTAAGGGGGCTGAGGAAAACAGGTGACAGCAAGGAGATGACAAATTCCTTCTGAAAGGTTACTCGGAGTATTTCAAGGCATGAGGGCAATGTCTACCTGGCAACCGGACAACAACTAAGGTGCACTTTCCTGGTGGTTAAAAAGAACAGAAATTCAGACAGTATAATTCAAATGAATAAGAGCCATTTATTCAAATGACAGTTAAGTCATAAAAGGTAGCACAATTCCAAAAAGTGCAAACAGCAACAATTAAAGTCTAAATTCTCCTGAGACACAAAATGCCATGCACTCAGAAACATATGAGGAGGAACTGTGCAATAAAACCCAGTGCATGAATCACCATAAGATGGCTGTACATTACAGGCACTAATTTCAACATCAAATATAACCTTCTTTCAATCAACTTTGGCAATACTCTATCATCATCATCCTTATTCTCAGTATCTGACTGTTTACCCCCCTGATTAAGACCAGGAAAAGGAGGCACCGCAAATAAAATTAAAAATACAGAAATACCCTCAGAGCAGAGGTCTTGGGAGAAATTCACCAAATCTCAAAATCCTTAAAAATGTGCAAACAGCAGCATTTGTTGGCTATATTCTCCTAAGACACTAAACATGAACTCAGAAGTTTGAGGAGAAACAGTGTTATAAAATTAAGTAAAACCCAGTGCATGAATCCCCATCCTTTGATATGATCACATTAAAAATGAATTAAACAAAAAATGACAGTTGTATATTAAAGGCACAAATTCTGACATCAAATTAGTTTCTTTAAATCAACTTTGGCAGTACTAACATCAACTCTTATCTCATCAATATCAGACTATTCACCCTCCTGATTAACTCCAAAAATATCCAGTTTAAGAGGCACAGCATATCAAGTTCAAAATACGGTAACACCAACACCCTCAGAGAACACGGGCCATCCTTTTCAATTCTGATGATGCTGATTTGGTTTTCACTCAGTATGTATTCATATTATCCAGAAAAAAAAGAACAAGTGAGGTGTGTGTGAGTGTGTTCCTGTGTGTGAGTGATGCGAGCCTCTCCCTCATGCAAGGTTGATCAAGCCTGCTCTAGAAAATACCATATTTGAGATTCAGTACTTTAGAGCTGGCTTTTTGTCCATTAAGCTCGAGGCATAGCTTCTGGATTACCTCAAAGGTAAATTTCAAGTGCTTGGGATAGCTAAGGTTAAGGGCATAGATTACTCCCATTAGCAAAGCACAGGATCTGGCGACATCAATCCCCTGCAGGATCTTGGTTCCCTCGATGATGATGGTTGCACGCCCATTACCAATTATGGCAATCTTCATCACTTGCATTGCAAGGTCTGCGTCAAGCTCTTCCACATCCTTGTAGAAGAAATTAAAAGGTATTAGGATGTATAAAATGCATAGCTCAAGCTCTTCAGGGTGACTTGCATTAGGTAATGCAGGATAACCATGTACTTCACCGCGTAGCTCACAGGAGGCCGGTGTATTGAAACAACTATATCTCCACCTGGGAAGTTACAGACACATGCAGTTCAAACAAAATTAAAAATTAAAAGTGTACTCTATTACTTACATGGTAATCTTTGAGAAGGTCCTCCTCCTTCTCTCCAAGATAGACTATGAGGCAGCAAATGGCAATTTCTCTGCACTTATCGACTGTGTTGTCCTGATTTATGGAAAAAAATAGATCAGGTTTTCGATAAAAAAATCACATGCAAGTGTAGCCCAAATAATGTCAATTTGAGAGAGAAAATAAAGAGTACTGTATGTATGTGTGTTTTCGGTTATCGGTTATCTGTATCGGCCTTTAGGCACTGAAATTTCTCGGTAACACCAGGCATGAAAAAAATTCTTGGAGAAACACTGCTGTGGGTGGTGTTGTGGGGAGGACAGAGGGTATTCATCCTTAGAAACCAAAGTCTGGCTACACCCTGTTTCAATACCAGATCTAAGCATCATTCAGTTTAGATGGTGGTGCTTACTTGAAGTTTGTCTGGTTGACATGAATATATGTGAAACACAGTATATTGAATATATTTAAAGAGAGTTTATGTTTTGGCAAATTTGCTAACTGCCATCTATGCAGTATGTTCATTACTCAGAATTATCGGTGCATGTTGTTTTGCAATCCGCAGGGCAGTAGACATCTGCTGCTGACGATACTTTCAAACACACAAAATGTAAGTGATAAATAATGCTTATATTTAATAGTTGAAAATCCAAATGTAACTTAAATGCAACAAAATGCTTCAAAGTTACATTGGGACTTTCAAATATTAAAGATTAGCATTATTTATTTATCGCTTACATTTTGTGTGTATGAAAGTATCGTTATTGGGAGATGGGCATGAAATTAGTTTAAAGTGGCATGAAAAAGCATTAAATGAGATTTGCTGATACCTGCATAAATCCTGTTTTAGAGCTTAAAAATATGCGTTTCTGACTCGTTTTGATTGCACACTGAATGGCGGACTGGCCATCGGGAGCACCAGGACATTTCCCGGTGGCCTGGCCGCCAAACTGGCCTGGCCTGTCCAGTCCCGTTTGAGTTTTAAATAAATAATCCGTCATGCCGGCTGTCCCATTGAAGCTCATTAAAACTCACAGACAAAGGCAGAAACTTTGGGAAATTATGAGTGGCTTTTGGATTTTATTTATTTATTTATTTTCAATAAAGACGGAGAAGGGAGCAGCACTAGTGCTGCAGGAGGTCCTGCGGTTATGGCGGTGGTGGACAGCAGCAGCAGTGAGGAATCACAGCAAGAACCTTCAGGTACAAATTAAGTACAAACCAAACATGCAGGTGATAGTTTTAGAATAACCTTTTAGATTATAAATAGGCTGAGTATCAAGTTTAGGTGGATGATGGTGTAATTTTATTTGATTTACAAAATGGTTAATTGTACAGACTGCACATTTAACCATAGTGTAGTTGATTAAGGGACTAGAGGCAAGATTAAGAAATGAAACTCCAGGTAACTGCGGCCACGAGCCAAGCCGTCATGGGAGCGTGCACAAACTGAAGCTATAATGTTGTTTACTAAGCATTTTCTTCATAGTTACACTTTTTAGTGGTCTGTCAGTTGATCTGCATCGCTTGCTGACGGCAGAAAAATCCAAAGCTATTGCTTACAGTGTTTGAATTTACTGCAACCGTCTTTTCCTGTATCAAAACTGCGGATATAGCGTCATTTGATGTCAAGTCCGCAGGGCAGCGCAGGAAATTCGGCCACCGAATTGCAGTGCATTTTGCAGCACACAGCCTGTTCCAGGCAACGGAGAGAAACGTGGGTGGAAACGTTTTTTTTGGTATTTAGCGCTTCATCACCCATTAGTATCCACCTTACTCCTGAGCTAGCACATGTAGAAATGACGATGCGATCAACTTCCTGTGAGATACCGGAAATGATAAAAAAGGGGGAGTGGGTAGCCTGGTGGTAGCGTCGTGGGCTTTGGCGCGGAGGACCCGGGTTCAAGTCCCCGACCTGACTCCCAGGTGAACCACTGTTCACCTACCTGCGCTGGCAAGAAGCCAAGATGACCCGGAAGCGGAAGGGAAGGCCAACACAGAAAGAGAGAGACACAAAGAGAAGCTGCCACTATTCCCTTTTATAGGGCGCCCCCTAGAGGTGATTGGCCAAAACCACCCAGGCCACCAACACAGCTGAAAGCAATGATGAGAACTCATCCTGCTACATTCTACCCCCCCCCCCAACGATGCAACAACTAAATCACACAGGACCAGAAGAATTAACTGGTCATGGAAGGTGATGGACGTTGGTATGCTGACCAGCAGTAGACCGTGCTGTCCGGCGAACCACCACTTCACTGGGATCGACTGCTGGTGGGCAAGTCAACTCTGCCGATGGAGAGTTATCCCCCACAACAGCAAGGGCATCAGGATGGTCTGGCACAGCTGGAACTGTACCCCCAGGTAACAGCTGTGGCTGAGGAGGGCCCCAGGTCTGTCTAGGAGATGAACAAGAAGTCTCCGGTGCCAACACAAACAAATAACCATCACCGAACGGTGCGTCCTCGCCCTGTGGCTCATCCGGAGGGGGTGAGAGAGAGACACCAGAACATTCTGGGACTCTAGTCCCAATCACAGCTTTCAACAGCGTCCGGTGGACATGTTTGATCTTGGTGGGATCATCAGCAGCCACGATGGTGTACACGGAGTATCCGTTTTTGGGGGCCTTCAGAACCCGGTACACAACAGACACCCACAAATCTTGAATCTTGTGATGCCCCTTATGACTCAGTTCTCACAAATACAACAACTGACCTTCTTCCAAAGGAGCAGGACGAACATGCTGGTCATATTTGTTCTTTAGCTGTTCGGCTGCGACCCTTAACCTTTCACGGGCCCCTTCAAAGGCAATCTGCAACCGGGCCTGGTGTTCCTGAATCCACTCATGAACACCTCCACCCATTGGCTCATGCACTTGACCCAACAAGAAATCTACTGGGAGTCTCGGTTCCTGCCCAAACATTAAAAAGAATGGGGACTCACCAGTGGTTTGATGGGGAGTGGTATTGTAAGAATACAAGAGCTGAGGCAAACAAGAGCTCCAATCTCGTTTCCGAGAGGGGGGCAATGTGCGTAACAGATTGTGCAGGGTTAGTCCTGCCACAGTCATATTGTTTAAAAAGAAAAAAAAAAAAGAGAGTGAGCTTTTACAATGCTGAATTTCCCTTCTGGGATGAATAAAGAATTTTTCATTTCATTTCATTTCATTATATGTGATAGCTTGCTTAGCTTGCTTATGTCATATATTTGCCTCAATTTCTTGTCCATTTTATCTTGGGTTTCTATTCTAAAAGCTACTCAGAAGATTTGTCATCAAAAGCAAATGCGTTTCTCATATTAATGTACTTGTATACTTGTACATATGTAAATGAATGAAAAAAAAAAAAGTTCACCACAAGTGCTAAAACAAAACAAATGCCTCTGAAAAGGTGGGCGGGGCTTAATAAGATGAATGGAACTAATCAGTGGAACAAACGGCTCTGGTTGCCATAGTAACATGGTAGAACACCCAAATGTTGTATGGCTGTTTGGAACATTTATTTGTCATCTGTGATGTCATAAAGGACCAAAGGACTTCATTCTGAAGACAGACTTTGCAGGGAAAAGAGCTCTAACATCAGTACACATATAGAGAGGTTGCATTAATTTAGCTTTTTCTGCTTTATTCCGTCACTGAATCAAACCGACTTTTAAGTTATTGAAATTGTTTAGGATTAACATTTTCAATATATATTTATTTATAATGATTTTACTAATTCACTAATCACAAAAAGCTCTTATTTTAACCCTGTAGATTAACTAGAGAGGAGAATTTTTTTATTGATTTTGCAGTTAAAATAAAGACCTATGACTAAGTCAACATGCCATTCTTTCAGATAGGTTGGCTTTTGGGAGCCATTGTAACAACGGCGGTGAAAAAACTTAGCGAATCATTTTTTGAAAGAAAGGAAAGTGACATTAACGAACACGAAGATACCTTTGAAGGAGATGAACACTTTGTACGAGAGTATCCCAGTGATTCAACATATAAAACAACAGAAGACATGACTCCCATAATAGGCAACATTTTGCAACAGGAGAGACAAATTAATGGATATAAAGAGACTGTTGCAAGAGGAGTTGATAATTTGAGGCGGGAATCTTGCAATCAAATATCGGAAACTTCTATCCAACAAGATTCTGATGATCACACCAAGGGAAGTTCAGCCAAAAAAGACAGTGTTTTTCAAAAAGAGAAAAACATTGATGCACATGCGGCAAATGATGACACTTATGTCCAATGTTCTACTGATTATACAAATGACGCTTCAGCCACACAAGACAGCCTTTTGGATGTTACAGTGTGTTCTGCAAATACAAAAGATAATGCAAGACATATTTGTAAAAATGAGATCATTTGCATGTCTGAAAAGGATACAGAACCCATCAGCCCAGATGAACCTGTGGAACAGGAGAGGGACAGCAGTGGACATGATGATGTCATCACAGAACAAGCAGATTCTCCCAGTTGTATAAATAATATGACAACAACTGAAGGTGTGACTGGCGTTACAGGTAATACTGGGGAACAGGAGACAGACAGCAGTGGACATGAAGAAACACTCACAGTAGACACATGTGTCCAAGATTCTATTTATGACACAAATGAAGCTTCAGCCGCACAAGACAGCCTTTTGGAAGCAGCCAGCCTATCGGGGAGTAGTGATGAAGTGAGGAGCCAAGATGGTGCTCATGAAATGAGCACTGAGAGCGCTGTTGAACTTTCTGATGGCAGAGACACTGATTCCAGACCAAGGTGCCCACCCAGACAAGATGCCTCTGATGAAGATGTGACAGATAGTGAAATACAAGAAATAGAAGAAGAGCAAAGATTAGAAGAAGTAGTAGAAATAGAAACAAACCAAAAGATTTCATTTTACAGCATCTTTTCTAACAACAGATCAATGAAATCCTTTCTGCGTTTCATTTTTCATGACTTCAACAGTCATGAGGATCAGTTTTGGAAAACTACAACAGCAAAACTCTTGTTGAGAAGTATAATTATGGCAGCTTATTATAAAAAAGGTAAATGTTTGTCTACAGCTGAAATGATCGCAGCTGTGAGAAAAATATGTGAAAAAATACCATCAGCCTGCCTTAAAACGAACTACAACATGACTAATCTATTACAGTCTGTCATGTACTGGGTGAACAGACTTCAGATTATGTCAACTTCGCTGGATGTTACCGTTTCAGTAACATGTGACACCTGTCAGTTCACAAAATGCAAAACCAGACAGCTGGGTTACTTCTCTGCAATCCAACCTCCATTTGATAATTATATCAATCAATTAGAGCAGAAAGTTCAGTTTGAGGAAAGATGCAAGACATGTCACTCCGAATTAAGAAGAAGTTTCTTTTTTAATTCTCCTGATTTTATTGCTCTGTATGGTAGTCTGCCACCCGATGAGAATTTTGAAGATTATGATATGCCAGGTCCAACTGTCAAGCTTCCCGGACTAAATGGACCACAGAAATACAGCTTTAGGTCGCTCACTTGGCAAAACTCCTCAAAAGTAAAATTCGAACACTTTTATTCATATTATGTTTACAGAGAAAATGTCAATTTTGACATCATGCAGATTGAATTGATAGATATGAGCGACGATATGGCAGATGATTTTAAAAATGGGGTCATTTGCATATGTGAAAGGGATACAGAACCCATCTGCCCAGATGAACCTGTGGAACAGGAGACAGACAGCAGTGGACATGAAGAAACTGTTGCACTCACAGTAGACACATGTGTCCAAGATTCTACTGATGACACAAATGAAGCTGCAGCCACACAAGACAGCCTTTTGGAAGCAGCCAGCCTATCGGGGAGTAGTGATGAAGTGAGGAGCCAAGATGGTGCTCATGAAATGAGCACTGAGAGCGCTGTTGAACTTTCTGATGGCAGAGACGCTGATTCCAGACCAAGGAGCCCACCCAGACAAGATGCCTCTGATGAAGATGTGACAGATGGTGAAATACAAGAAATAGAAGAAGAACAGCAACAACCAAGATTAGAAGTATCAGAAACAAAAGAAACAACTGAATTTCTCTGCGACTTCTCTAACGCCAAAACAATGAATTCCTTTCTGCATTTCATTTTTCATGACTTGGACACTTATGAGGACGACCAATACCTTCAGTTTTGGAAACCTTCATCAGCAAAACTCCTGTTGAGAAGTTTCATTATATCAGCCTATTATAAAAACGGTAAACATTTGTCTCCAGCTGAAATGATCGGAGCTGTGAGAAAAATATATGAAAAAATACCATCAGTCTGCCTTAAAATGACCTACAACATGACTAATCTATTACAGTCTGTCATGTACTGGGTGAACAGACTTAAGATTATGTCAACTCCGCTGGATGTTACCGTTTCAGTAACATGTAACAACTGTCAGTTCACAAAACGCAAAACCAGACAGCTGGGTTACTTCTCTGCAATCCAACCTCCACATGATAGTAACCTACAAGATCTATTAGAGCAGAAAGTTCAGTTTGAGGAAAGATGCAAGAGATGTCACTCCGAATTAAGACGAAGTTTCTTTTTTAATTCTTCTGATTTCATTGTTGTGTATTATCGTCTGCCACCCGATAAGGAGTTTGAAGTGTCTGAAACATCAGATGTAAATCTCAAGCTTTCCGGACTAAATAGAGCACAGAAATACAACTTTAGGTCGGCCATTTGGCAAAAAGCCTCAAAAGTAACATACGAACGCTTTTATTCATATTATGTTTACAGAGAAAATGTCACTTCTGAGTACATGTGCATTAATTTGACAGCTACGGGCAACTATTGTCATAATTCTTTTAAAAATGTGGTAATCTGCATATATGAAAAGGATACAGAACCCATCATACAACAAGCTGATTCTCCCAGTTATCAGAATAATGCAGCAGCCAGCTAGATAGAAACGACTGGTGAAGTGAGGAACCAAGACGCTGGACAAGTGGAAAAGCAACACATTCCCCCTTTCAAATCAAAGATACTTCTTAATCCCCCTTGGGGAAGGACGCAGCATGAGTTAATTCCTAACCATCCATCTCCTTCGTCTGGAGGGTGGAGGGAGGGGGTGCAGGTTCAATAAGGCAGTGACATCAGGGGAGGTGTGTGAAGTTTGTCTGTGTGCATAATTAATTTGGTTTTTACTCAGTTTGGCTCTTTGTTTCCTCACTTTAATGCAGCCAGTCTCATTCTACCCAATAAGGTAAACTATGGTAAAATACTGTCATACAGAAGGTGTTAATCTGTCCCACTATAACGACAGCAGGCCTATAAAAGGTCAGTATTAAAGGTGCCATGACATCAAATTTCACTGGGGAAATTAATAAAGTATCTATCTATCTATCTATCTATCTATCTATCTATCTATCTATCTATTCTATCTATCTATCTATCTATCTATCTATCTATCTATCTATCTATCTATCTATCTATCTATCTATCTAACCATCCATCCATCCATCCATCCATCCATCGCCATGTGAATGTCCACAGTGAGAATCAAAGTTCCTGTTTATGATCTGTCAGCTTTGTCTCTCTGTGCAAAAACAGTTGAATCAGACAGCAGCTTATCATTCTATGTAGTTCAATTGCTCCAATAAGAGCACACTACACTCTTAAAAGTAATTCAGGGGACCTTTAGTCATTACTTAAATATATATTGTTGTGAAATAAAAAAATAAGCTCAGAAATACTGTTAGAGTTTTTATTTGTAATTGTTATTTTATTGAGTTCAGGTGACACACAAATTCTGCCTATTGATTCAGTTTACAATCACGACTTGTTTGAATTTAAAATGATCAGTTAATCGAAACATCATTTAATTTTAAGTTCAGTTAATGTAAAATACAACTTGATGACGTGTTAACAGCCCCCAGTTTCCCTCTGCTCAAGCAGACCAGTCCAGTGCAAGCGAGCGTGCTCAAGGCTCATCAAGGCGTCGTGGTGAACGGTAAGTAAATTTATGCTTATGTACACTTATTTTCATCCACTCGAGATTCTGTTGATGATAGCCTACTGAGACAAGATGCAACATTCTATCTCTCCGGATGGCGGGCGAGGCGTTCCGATTAGCTCGCCCCCACCTTTGTGTGCACTGCGGTCCGGTTGCAACGTACACGTAGTTGCAATTTCCTCGATGCAGAAATCATGTGACTGTTGTTATGGAAGTGCTTATACTAATGTTACTGTAATTGGCTTAAAATGTATAAAAGATCGCCAATGTTCTTAGCCACGAGGCTAAAATGAATCGTTGATGGAGTTAGCATAACGGCTAGCCGTTATGCTAACGCAGGCATATGTGGTGTATGAGTTTTAATATTGAAGCTCCCCAAGCTAAGTTGCTATCACTGCAGTTAATGCTGTTTGTTCGTGAGGCAGTGATGGCACTAGAGATGGGACATTTGACACTGAGACTTCGAAGCCTCTGACACTTGAGTGAGACAGACAAGCTCGAAACTATGCTTCGAAGCCCCAATCGAATCTGCGTGATGACTGATGACATGTGAGGCTCATTGACACGGACATCAAACCATATTACTAGTACATTTTCAAAAATGTTGCGACACCTCCATGCTTACATGATGATCATGAGATGGACAAAACAAGCCTAAGACAGTATTTCTGTTATGTTGGAAGATAAAGTTGAATGATTTATATGGAAGATTGGAGCTGCTATGACTCCAACTGACCACCAGGTGTCACTGGCATGGCCGACTATAGAGCCTGTGGAGTCACGTGACGATTCTGAGCGAAGCGGAGTCGCGCCGCCATGATGTTGGTACGGATTTGACTGTCAAAACGAGAGCTGACGGGAGTTTTAACATTGGAGGGAAAAGGAGCAAAGAAGAAAAGCCGTACAGAAATAATTTAATGTCTAGCACAAAGAAGACTTATTTGGAGAAACTAGGGGACATATCCGGACTGGACCCATCTGAGCTGAATGGCTCAGAGTGGGACAGTCTGGACCGCTTACCTCCGTCCTCCGTGGAGACATGCGGCTGATGCATTGTGAATTATTTAGTCTTCACAATCAGTTTGTAATGTGGTAATATTTGTAATTTTGCTCTGTTAATGTTAGAGAAGTGTTATTCTGCCTTTTACACAGTTAACTGTTATGCTGCTAGTTAAGAAAACATTTGTGAGCTGTCAGTAAACATGTAAGGAGGACGATATTTAACGTGGTTTCAATCATTTATTTATAAAAAAGAAAACAGTGATTAGTGTGTGTCTGATTTGTGAAAGACCAAAATAAGCTGTCAGGCAGATGTCAGTGGTGTCGAACATCATGAGTAAACAGATAAAAGAAAGTAACCGGAGTTTTCATCAACTCATGTTAGCTTGAGTGCTAGTCTTGACAACAACGATTTAGCATAGCTACGTTTGCAAATGCACAGCAAACAAGGACGATCTTATCCAGGGTCGTAGTGTCCGGTTCATTCTCACAGCAAAGCAGCATCTTCACAGGCCCACTGGTATGACTGGAATATTGTTTACTGGTTCCTGCACACATGATGACATGTTCCACATGACTGCTCCCAGCTGAGCACGGCCATGTGTGAGGGAAGGATCTAGCGGCCACATCGTACTGATTGATTCCTCATTATTAAAACTATCTGCAAGGACAGAATCACGGAGTAGTTTTTAAGGATACCACAATTATCAATCACAAAGGGATCACTAGCAGGAGAACACACGGCATGCTGCATGTTGCTAATCTCTTTCCTTCAGACTGCAGCTGTCAGCCACTTGGCGCCCCCTGCCACTTCAGCAGTTTACAATCTGATTTTTTTTTCTTTTTCTTTTTTCAAACCGGAGATCTTGGAAAAACCGTAACTCGCCCTTGTTTGTCTTTTTTTTTTGATCATCTTGACTGCGCAAAGAGCTGGCACTGTCCTTCACTCAACATTATAACCCAGCATCTCCAGTCACGACCAACGTAGCTCTCAGTAAGCGTACAAACAACATGTCGGAACGCCGGTTCGGAGGGGCGGGGCGACGCGCTGTGACGACAACTCCTCAAGCTCTATATGAGGCTTTGAGGTTTCGAATCTTTTTTCCAATACAGTTAAGCAAAAGCCTCAAAAGATTCACAAGGCTTCGTTGGCCCATCTCTAGATGGCACAGTAGGACTGTCGATCTTCCACCCAAATCAGATTCGTGATAGATACTGCGTGCCGCCACTGAATCTTTTAGTGGTAAACGGTATACCACAATGCAATGCGGGTGTGTTTTGTGAGAGGAGAAGAAGAACTAAACGAACACATGAGCTGGAGGAGCGCGAGACCCCAGGTCTGGTTTGCAGAAGTAGTTTCAGGTAAATGTATTAATGTTTTGCACTTCCCTGCCACTTTAGGTTATACACATCTTTTAACAAGTAGGCATTGTCGATATGGGATATTTCTTTGTAGAGGGGAAGCCTGTTTATTGTTCACAACTCTTAGCTGACGCTACCGCTAGATACCGCCTTCCGTTTGTCGTACGTTAACAACGATGCCGTCTTGGTAACGTTAGGGGGTTAAGTTCAACTGCAGTCTCAGCCACGATGAAAGATGCCAGACTTTTGTGCAGTAGGTTAACCAGACGTCCCCAATTTCCGGGAACAGTCCTTGTTTTGGATGACCTGCCCCAGCTAAAGCTGTCCCCGAAAATGTCCCCAATTTTAGCATTTTATGAATGAGAAATGTTGCAGCACGCACCGCATTTACACCCCTCACCCGGCAGTGACAGTTCATGCTTTGGAAGGGAAATATATCAAAAGATAAATGTTACATGTATTTTTAACAAAGAAATGTAGTACAATTTAAAAAGAGTTCTACAAAGATAAATACTGACTGGAAAAGCTATTTTAAAAGTATCAAAAATGTTTTATAGATGTAAGTAATTTAATTTCTGTTGTTCAACTCATGATGAATAATTTGTATGTGTGCACTAAAATATCCATCTTCCATAAGCAAGCGTAGTCAGTTGAAATTTTTAGTCATAATTGATCTTACTTTTAAATGTGACCAGCATTTCAAGGCTTGCTTGCCATCACAAAAAAAAAAACAAAAAACACTAGGCCACTGGTGGACTACCAGCCTTTCCAAGTTTAAAATTATTTTATTAATTTATCTCCCTGCTTAGGTCTTCAGTGACTTTGCTGTGTGCTTTGGAAAGACAAAAAAACCTCCACCCTTCATATTCTCTTGGTATCTTGGTGTCGTGGATCAAGGAGTTCAAGTTGAGACGTCATCAGTCTTCTGAAGAAAGCCGCAAAGACGTACAAGGTAGGACTGGGCAATATGCCCTAAAATCAATATCAAGATATATTAAGCAGTTCATCGCTGTAACAATAATTGGACGATAACTTGTTACAGACTGGATGGGGTGGAGTCACGTGACAGACAGTACATGTAGTTCAGCGACATGAGCACAGTTGACCTATAAACCGCCATAATAGGTAAAAACTGCTTTTATTTTAATTTTCCTAAAACACAGATGTTCTTCCCTTACTGGAACTGAGCTATCAGACATGTCCCCCTTAATATCTTACATCTGTGGTGGAACAAGCATTATAACTATGGGTGTAACGATTTGGTCCAACAGCGATTCGATTCATATCACGATTCATGGTTTCTGATTTGTTTCATGGACAATATTGGTTCATTTAGAATGATATGATACGATTCAATTGGGATTTAAAAATCGAATCAGAAACCATGAATAAAATCGTTAAACCGAATCGTTACACCCCTAATTATGACTCTTCAGCACCGTATTTATGTTCCATAGAGGGTGCCCATATTTGGTGGATATTTTCAGATGAGATACAAACGCGCATATCATAGCAGAGTTCCTGTGGGGTCTTAAAAAGTCTTAAAAGTCCTAAATTTGCAAATCTGCATATAATAGCTTTTTAAAAAATCCTTATATTTGGCAATTGTGGTCTTAAACTTCATATGGAAGGTCTTAAATTATCCTATGCTGCAACAGATTTTATTTTAGACAATCAGGAAGAGATCTAGGTGGGTCTTTGCAGAGCCGTCACCTGTCTGCCTGAGGTTTGCGTGAACATCTTGTTTACCTTTTGGAAGAAAATTTCAAGCCGGGTACCAATGGTAAATATAGGTAATGACGGCCAAAAGTTATTATTCAATCTATCTTTTTTGACAAATTCTTTGTAAATGTAGAGGAATCTGTGTTTCTGCCAGTGTGTCTGTGAAATGGGCATTAAATTCTGTTCCAAGTGGTCTTAAAAAGGTCTTTAAAAGTCGTAAATTTAGTAAATTGGTTAATTATTTCCATACCTAGAGGTCACATATTAAATGCTCCTAACATCGTTAACTATTTTGCTGTTACTAAAAATAACAGAAACATCTCAAATATTTTTCCTACAGGTTGCATAATGTCACAACCAGCTCAACTCCGAGTGATCCTTGTGGATCTTGATGTCCGTAAAGTTGTACTACCATCTGGAATCCCTGAGACAGTGGATGACCTTCACTCAGTCTTTCGTGATACATTTTCCATTGCTAGAGACTTCCGTCTTCACTATAACAATGTTGATTTTGGTGACGAGTTTTTCATCCTTTTTTTCTACAACTGACCTCAAGGATCAGGACACAATTAAGGTTGTGTTACTTCAGGACCAGGAGCCTACAGTAACTTTAACCTTAAGTGATGGAACTGATACTAATGTGACCAACGTGACTGATCAGCCTTTTGAGGAGCACTGTGATGACACTTCATCTGTGTCAACCAATGACACACTAATTCTTTCATCATCAGAAGATAGTCCAGGCCACTGTTCCCAGCCCTGGCCTGCTTAGTTTCCGATTCCCAGCTTTCTAGCCTCACAGAGATCCGAATTCAGTCAGCCAATGAGGCGCTTAAAAAAAAAAGGGACACTTTTCCCTACAAAGATTTTATTCCACTACTCCCAGACATCCTTGGAAAACTAGTGGAGGCTATTTATGAGTTCACTGCTTATCCATCAAGTTTGCAGATCAGTGAAGTTGCAGAGGCCCTGACTCAAAAGCATCCCTGCCTCAAAGAACCAGGGTCCTTTAATGGGTCCTACGGATGGGCGCAGCGCCTAAAATATAAGATGAACAATTTTGGAAGCGAACTTCAAGGTCTTGGCTGTGCTGAAGTTTAAGTGAACTCGTGCAAAAGGAAAACAACACATGACCAGTATCCGGCAAAGAATGTGAAAAAAAACCTAAGAAGGCTGAGGTGAACTACCTACCCCCTCATGCTCATGGTGAAACTACTGCAAGTTTAGAAAAGAGAGAGTAGAACTCCTAAGTGAAGTGGTGAAGGACAACTCCAAGGTGGTAGCTGAGAAAATGGCCAGGGCATTCAGCCTTCGTCGGGAGGAAATAGTGAAAGAGGCCCCTGCCATCAGTGACTTCATGAAACGCTGGCCTGCACTTTTTACTGAGGCACAGGTGAGATGATAAGATGTTTATTAAACCAGTATGTGGATTGATATGTTGTAGATACATGTCCACAAATTGAAGTTAAATAGATAAATAAAAAAGGTAAAAATAAATTGGGGCTATCAGTTTAACGCATTAATTAGATTAATTAATTACACTGCAAATTACTAGCAGGTACGCTAACTAAACTAACGGTAGTAACAGGTGGTTTAATGTAAAATAAAATAAATGCTATAGCGAGACAGGGATACGATGGGAAAGATGCAAAGCATCCAGGCTGCAGGATGAAGAGGGAGCGGGCGGTGTTTGGTAGAACCGGACCCGCCGTGGGAAAGTGAGAGTCCTGGTTAGAAAGTTTTTATGACGGTCATTTTGCGTCAACCTGCTCCAGAGCTCTTCAGCTCATCATCAGGCTGTGGGGAGGATTTATGAGTGTCATGTAAGTACTAAGAGGAGCTGCGCTGTTCAAATTCAGCTGGTTTAGTGGTTGGTTGGAACAACAGCTGGGCAGGATTTTTACCGTCTGGACCAGGGATGGATGTCTACCTCTGGACAGAACAGAATATAATAGAAATCTTTACTGTTTGCCACTCGTAGCAAATTAATCACAATGGTTTTGCATTAGAATGTGATGGTAAAATACAGGGAGTGCAGAATTATTAGGCAAATGAGTATTTTGACCACATCATCCTCTTTATGCATGTTGTCATACTCCAAGCTGTATAGGCCGAAAGCCTACATCCAATTAAGCATATCAGGTGATTTGCATCTCCGTAATGAGAAGGGGTGTGGTCTAATGACATCAACACTCTATATCAGGTTCATTAGGTAAACATAATTATTAGGCAACTTAACAATAAACATTATACCCATTTCACTTATTTATTTTCACCAGGGAAACTTAACAGCTCAAAATTCATAAATATACATTTCTGACATTCAAAAACAAAACAAAAACAAATCAGTGACCAATATAGCCACCTTTCTGTGGTACTGCGTGTACTTCAAACTGCATATCAGACTCTGGGTCCAGCGCATACAGCTCCATAACAGGCTGGTCCATTTTATCCTGTCTATCGGAGTCCGATTATCCATCAATGTTTACAAATAACGTCCATGAGAGTGCCGAAGGTGCCGGTGCTGTGACCCTTCAGAATCAGTGTCTCTTCTGGGCGACGTCATGAAATGGGCGTAAAACATGTTGCAATTGGTCGAGAGCTCCGTGGATCAGTACAGTCAGCCATCTTACTTCCATGTTAGAAATTAGACGCATAGAAAAACTAATATTTACACCAAATTAGTTTCTGTAGTAGCGATGGGAACATATTTAGCTTATAAATGCCTGTATTTGACTTTTGGAACGTTTGAAAAGCATGATACAGCTCCTTTAGAGGAAAATTAAAGAACTGATGGATGTAAATGTTGCTGCTGCTGCTGCTCTCCAATAAAGAATAAAAAATGGTAGAAATAGCTAAATTATTTCCAGAACATAATGTGAAAGAGCTGTAATGGTGGAGCAGGAACTGATATCAATGAGTTACCAGATAAGTGAACAAGTATGTGTGAACAAGTAATGCAAGAATAAAGATGGATGATTAAACAGTAAAACTGAATGAAGACAGTGATACATGGAGAAATTGGTGAAACAAAAATAAATTATGAATTATATTTAGGTGATTAAAGTTATTAATGCATGAAACAAGGACAGATACATGGAAAGCAAAGGACAAGACAGTTTTAATAACTGAGAAAGTCTGTAGCCTCTAATTACCTGTGATTTTATATTATATGTAATGCCTATACATTCTATGGACAAGAAAACAGTCAATCATGGTGAACTGTGCAGCATCTGGATGCTCTAACCTGTCTGAGAGGAGCTTCATACGGTGGCCCAGAAGGGTCGCAACGAAAGAAAGCCACAACACAACACAATTAACCGCAACACAACACAATTAACCGCAACTCAACACAATTAGTCGCAACACAACACAATTAACCGCAACACAACACAATTAACCGCAACACAACACAATTAGTCGCAACACAACACAATTAGTCGCAACACAACGCAATTAACCGCAACACAACACAATTAACCGCAATACAACACAATTAACCGCCCGCAACACAACACAATTAGTCGCAACACAACACAATTAACCGCAACACAACACAATTAACCGCAACACAACACAATTAGTCGCAACACAACACAATTAACCGCAACACAACACAATTAACCGCAACACAACACAATTAGTCGCAACACAACACAATTAGTCGCAACACAACACGAAAGCTGCAACGGAAGTGGTTTTTTTTTTTCTTTTCTTCTTCTTCTTCATTTTTAAGAATTTGCCACCGGAAATTACATTATGACACAGGAAGTGGCCACCCACATACAGCAGTGGACTCCGTGGTTGATCCGCCTGACAGTCAGAGCGCTTATTTATCTCTGCCCAACACTCAGCTGAGCGTGGGAAAGGCGGACTGTCAAACCTGGGACCCGTGGCGGATACGGATCAAGTCCGATATACAGGAGATGCAGTCTTTTTTCTCCCAGCGCCACCACGTGGGGTCTCGCCGTCACCTGTACGGACCCGCTGTGCATCCTGGGCGGATCAGATTTTACGAGGCTGGAGTTAGTTTAAAAAAAGAGATCACCAAAAAGACGAAGAGTAGCCCACAGCTTGTTTATTGATCTTGGTCGTCCGCGGACAAATGTAAGTATTATAAATGTGGATTTCACTTTTATTTGAGGATGAATGACGATGTGAAAGCTTTCATGTATAATTTCTGGATCAATTTATGTGTAATTTTATTTGGATGACATGAACGAGGAATATAAAGTTGACGTTAAGTGACGTGAATGTAGCCTACTAACGTTGTAGGTAGTTTTTGGTTATTATCCATCTTCATCATCCAGCGCCGAGAAGGAAAAACCAGCAAGGAGGGCACACATCTTATCTAATAAGAGAACACAGTGGCAAAAGGTTTCCACTAACAGTTATAATTTCATCACATTCTATTAATCTATTGATAAAAAGCGTTTAATCACTACACTGAAATAAATAATATCAGCTCGTGACCACACTTCTAGCTAAAGCAGAGCTCTTTCCTCTGCTCTGCTCCCTTCCTCCCTATTTTCCCTGCAATCTTTGTCCTGTCACTCCTCTGAGCCTCTCTCTGCCTTTTTCTCCTAAATCCTAAACTTCAACTATGGATCTGGACGGCGGGTCTCTCATCACAACGGATAATATTTTTTTACCCAGAGACAAGGTGCAGGGGGCGGCATCTTGTCCGGACGGGACGGTCCCAGCAGGTCACACTGAAGACCTGTACATGTTTGGATTTATGATAACTGGGTTCCTGCTGATTGGAGCTGTCGGGTACCTGGTTCATCGGGAAATTCTGAAGCTGACGGCAGCTGTTGGCAAGCTGCCGTTCGAGCTGTTTCTCCGAGCTACCAACACTCAGACTCAAACTTTGTGCACGTTGACTCGCGTGGATGCCCTGTGGGGCAAACTGGGGACGATGTCTGACAGCATAAAGGATGTTGGGTTCCACCTGGAGAAGTTGGAGACTCGGATTGGGGGTAATTAACACAAATTTGGCTGATTTGGTCGCCTCTGAGACCTGCTGAAGACTTTACAGGCAGACGGAAACATGCCTCTGCCTGGACCCAAACTATCTTCTTATCTCAATCTGGTCCCCGGGAGCGGCCTTGCAGCTGCTCCTTAACTCCCAAATGTCCTTGGAGAAACTGCAGAAGTGAGGCTCTGCAACCCCCCCCTTCCACGAGAACAGTTGGGACTCTCTGAAGGCCGTCTCTATCATCTACGGACTGTGCGTGAAGCCGCTGTCTCTCGCTTACGCACACACATTTTCACGACACTGATGCGCACATCCCACTGCACTGCTGGTCCTTCTCAACTTCCTCCCACCAGAAATCGGTGGAGGATGGAGGATGCGCCCCCTTTGCGGCTGCGTCTTCTCCCTCACTGGGCTCTGGACCCCTCCTCCTCCCTACCACATGTGTCATGATGTTGTGACTGTCTGTATACGTGCTTAACTGTACTGAGGGTGTTTTTTTTAACCCATTATCACGTCCTCTGCAGAGGGCGGGACAGTGGTTTCTTTTTTTTCTCCTCTCCCCACCTGTCCCAATGTATATCTTTTTCACTCTGCAAACAGGTGCGCTGCTCGTGTGGCTGCACCCTCAGTCTGCCCGGTTCTGTTTGTGTTGTGTCTACTGTCTGTGTAGTCTTGGACGGGTTGTACTGGAAAAAGAATTTCATTGCACTGGGACGCCGGTACAATGACAATAAAGTTTTTCTGATTTTCTGATTTTCTAAACAAACAAGCTAGGGCACCATAATAACTAACTTACAAAGACAAAATACATTTAAATAAAAACTTGTCACGCTGAACAGACACAATAGATATTAATACTGGACCTCTGACGGAGTCTACAGGCATTTTCCTGACTTATAAGACTGATATTACATCGACTTACCTCTGAAAACGAACGGTTTCTGTCGGGGCTGAACGTAGCTTGAGCTGCTGCTTGAACTAATACACGCTAGATAACCAAGAAGTGCGCTGCCACTTTTTGTACACGGCAGTCAATGGAACTGTCGCGACTTTGTCATATCCAAGGCTTTGCCTTAGACTGTCCAACGTTGTAAATCCAGATATTTAAGCTGCTTGACAAGTTGGCAGATACAAGGTAATTGGGACTCGTCCCCGTTGCAATGGCGGCGCCACAAGATGGCGCAACACACAAAACGCTCGTCAGATTAGTCTAAAAGTAATTATTCTTGGATTGAAAATTTACCCACAGAAAACTACACCTTCAAATGGTCAAAAATCTACATTTAGTATTCACAGTTGCAAAAGAATGTTTCGAACCATTAAGCCAGGGATCCCCAATTCCGGTCCTCGAGGACCAGTGTCCTGCAGGTATTAGGAGCTCCCTTGCTGCAACACACCTGACTCCAATCAGTGGGTAATTAGCAAACTTGTGCAGAGCTTGACATGAAGCTCTGCACACGTCACAAGGTGTGTTGCAGCCGGGCAGCTCATAATACCTGCAGGACACCGGCCCTTGAGGGATCCCTGCATAAAGCTATGCTTTACTGCTGCTGGATTGCAAAATGGATCAACCCATCAGTGTGTGTATAAAACTGGGAACTTAAAGTTATACCATGTAACTTTTGGCCACTAGGAGCGCTAAACCTGCAACAGCGCCAATGTCTCAGGCCTCACGGCAATGATGCAAATTTAAATCTCCTCTCCCGTGTTTGGATATAGAAATAAACGAGTCCATCAAGATTCAAGAATTTTCTAAAGGATTTTTCACCATTGGAGGATCTGCCCCTGGCGGAGGTATGCACCTCTGTTTCTAATTATATATGTTTACATAGCTGAAACATCACACACACAAACACACAATGCAAAGATAAATGTGCAATCAAAACCGGCCACGAAACCAAGTTGTAGTTTTGTGCACTGAATGAAGTCCAACTTTGGCAAAACTCATGTTTATTATGAGAACGTCTGGATTAGCTCAGCTTACGGGACATTACAGTGGCTCTGCTTCCTTCTGAACAGCGTATGAAAACCAAACAACTAAACCAAACAAACTGCTGATCGTTCTGTTACTTCTTTGATATTTATATAATTTACAGAGAACGCATTTATTGCTGCAAACCAGCCACAACTGCGCAAAATATTTAGGAAGTCACGTTAGCTTTGGTCTATAGTAATTCTAGCCGCATTTCGCTAACAGGAAACTATCGGCAGCTTATACGGCTCTGATTGACGTTGTTTTGAATAAACGCTGACTGAAAAAAAAAAAAAGAAAAGCATCACATCTTCTTATGTTTACACAACAGCCAAACTTACTTACCAGTATAATGATACGGTGGCAAACAGAGAGTGGGTTTTGCTTTCACACTTATATCTCCAACGACTGAATTCTTTTCCAATGTCCACTGGTGTTTTTGATCTGCTGTGATCCCTTTGCCTCTTTTTTTTCTGGCCTGCTCAGACATCACTTTCACCTTTTTACTTTGTTCCGCCATGACAAAGCTTCGAGTAATAAGAGAAAGTAGCACAAGTAGAGCTTTCTGTGTTTACGGAAGAGGAGCCGTAAAGCAACTTGCTTTACGGCACTTTCATCGACGGCCGTCTCTCTAAAGTTGCGATGTCTGGTTTCTGCAGACGGCAGCCGCTCAGAGTGCTGAATCAGTCACTGTATATTGGCCCCGAAAATCACCTAATACCGCTCATTTTAGGCTTAATGTCAGACTCAAAAGTTACACGGTAAAACTTTAAGAGAATGCTCGCACATTTTGCTGCATTGAATGGTATAAATTTTGTATTCAGTGTGCTAAATAATCTTTTCAATCTAACCAAAACTCAGCTCATAGCACCTCACAGATCATAAAACAAGATGTAATAATAAAACATGAAAGTGTACAATGTTTCATACACGGGCACACACATCTCACTCAGACTTTGTTTTTCTTTTAACCAGCAGGAGAAGCAGTTGAGGCGGGCTCCTTTGGTGGTGAGGCTCGTTTGGGAAGGCAGAGGAAGAGGCCAAATCCTGACACTTGGAAAATCAATGTCCAGAAAAGGAGGCGGATGAGGGGTCAGTCCTATCTTGGTTGAAAAAAATAGAGCGACAATCTTGAGGGAGGCAAGACAAATGGGCAAGCCATGCCTGTTTGCAGCCTGCCAGAAGTCCTCTAAACTGAACGGCAGACAAGTTCATGAATCAAAGAGAAAAGAGATTTTCAAGTATTTCTGGGAGAAATTAGACTGGAAAGAGAGGAAAATTTTTGTCCAATCATTAACGGAGCTGAGCAGTGTGAAGCGGCGGCGAACAGAGGCAGATGAGTCCAGGAGGGTCAACATCCATTTTTTATCACCTTGTTGTGGATGGTAGAAGACGTTGAGTGTGTCAAAGCATGTTCTTGTCAACATTGGAGATAAAGCAGTGGTCATGTTTGAAGTGGCTGGGGAGAGGGGGAGAAGTCCTCCAAAGACTGAGAGAGTGAGAGTGAGGGTGGCAACAGAAGACCAGGACTTCCTGAAGACCTTCCTTCTGGAGCTACCAAAAGTCCCATCACACAAATGTAGGTCCTCCTCATCAAAGCTGTATCTGGAGCCGATGTTCAAGCCCATCAGTCACCTCCACATGCAGTACAAGCACTATTGTGCAGAACATGGTTTTCAGCTAGGGATGGGCGATACTGAAATTTTTCATGTCGATACGATACCAGTAGTTTATGGCACTTTTTCAGCGATACTGATATCGATACCCATACTTTTTGTCCTTCAAAAGAATACGATTCACACGATTGTACATTTTGCATTAATATCTTGAGTGCAAGGGCAATATTAGATATAAGTAAAACCTGAAAACAGAAGTACAGGAAAGACATGTTTTTAAAACAATAATAAATTATAGAGATGATAAAATTAAACAAAAAAAAGATTAAAAACATCTTTCATTTATCAAATAACATAATATATACTAATTAAAATAATCAAATTTATTAAGTGGAAAATGTTAGAATTGAAAATGTAATGGTAATATTACAAATTTACCAAAACATAATGTACGATAACCTGCATTAAACCACTGAAAGACAACAAAACATCATCATCATCATCACTAACAGTAGCAGCATCATCATGCTGCTCTCGACGGAGGCGGACGCTTTCTCTTCTGCTCCCTCCCTCCCTTATTTTTCCCTGCTTCTCCTGTCTGGTCGACTCTCTGAGCCTCTGTCTACATAACTTTCTGAATCTGAAACAACAACTACGATGGATTTGGTCAACTGGTCTCTCAATGCAATTGATCAAATTTTTTCCAGCCGGAGAGCGGGACGGGGTGACGCTCCTTGCCCCGACAGTACGCACCCGGCGGGATATGTGATCGACTCCTGGGGCAAATGGAAGATCATGTGTCTGTCGGTGCTGTCCATCGAGGACGTTGAAGATCTCTACCTATTTGGATTTATGATAGCCGGGTTCCTGCTGATTGGTGTGGGCATTTTCCTGGTTTATCGCAAAGTTGGAGGGCTGCTGGCAGCTACTGGCACGCTGCCTGACATTTGTGTGGGGATGAGCCGTGCTATTAACACTCAGACTCTGGCGTTGCATGAGCTTCATCGCAAGCTAGATGCCATTCAGGCCCAGCTTGGCACGCTGGCTGCGGTTCCGAATCTCGTCCGCGAAGTGGGAACATCTGTGGAGCAGCTGGCACGGCTCCTGGAAAATTGACCCCTGATTCGGCTGATTGCTGCCATGGAGACCTGTTACGGACTCAAGGCAGACACCACCACGTGTGACCTGTTTCAAAACATCTTCTGCTATCTGCTTTGGCGACCCTGAGGAGAGGCCTGTGTTTGGGTTAACACGGGCTGTCTCTGCAAACTCCCCGAGAAAGTTATGTGAATGGACTCTCAGCATCCCCTCCTGCTCCCTCCCCCGCACATCTCTCACGGGAAGTGGACCACCTGGCCAGCACCCCCAAGGCCACCATAACATCTGTGGACAGAGACTGGGTGTGAACTCAGGCGGGTTCACAGCCTGACACACACACACACACACGCATCCACGGACACAAGATTCCTACACACACAACCCTAAGACTCAACGCTTCCGTTGCCCACTCTCTTTTCCCGCCATTCTGGACAGACTGGGCCTGGAGGGTGCATGAGCGTCCCCGGCTAGCTGTCTGGAGGGATATACCTACCTTCTGCCCACAGTGTGTCTTTCATGTTGTGATTGCCTTAGTTTGTGCTTCTATGTATTGGTGTGTCTTTTTTTTGTCTCTAAGGTCTCCACCTGTGTACGTGGAGAGTTTAGAGACCTCTTTTACCACCTACCCATCTTTCCTCATGTCACCGTTTTCTTGCTGCGAAGGTGCGCCCTGCGGGGGCTGCTTGACCACGGTCTGCCTGATCCTGTCTTGTTATGTTTTTGTTTTGTCTATGTGTCTTGGACGGGTTGTACTGAAACATAAATTTCCCCTCGGGGATCAATAAAGTATCTTTGATTGATTGATTGATTTGATGACATCTGATAGGCTACCACCATCATGTGATACAGAAGCTAGAATCTGGCTGCTTTCATCATTTCTTTGCCTAAAACTCTCAGAAGTAGAAACAAATTGCATGTTTTGTATCTGTACAGTGGTATCACGATTAGGGCTGGACGATATAGAAAAAAGATTATCGCTTAAAAAAAAAATTGGATCGATATTTATCAACAAAAAAAAAAAAATAGCCATTATCAAATTAAAAGCTATTTTAGCTACAGCTCTGGCCATTTAAGCTTTTGCTGAATGACCTACTCATAATAAAGATCACACTAAAGCCGTTTTCAGACTTGCATTGCAGAACATGAGCGGTAAAGTTCAACTGCTCTTTAAACGGACTTGTCTTTTCAAACATGCTGCTTGCTTGCAGACTTATTGCATTCCCAGCGCTTTCATACATCAGGAAATTTTCGCGGAAAAGTCAGCACAGCCCTGCTCTCCCTCCAACCCTGTCCGGAAAATTTTCTTGTTCGTTCAGCTAAAATGATGTCCCGCAACATTTCCACTCTTGTGACATGTTGACCGGCCAGTAGCTATATGTCCGCTACATTTCCGAGGTAAAAGACGGGTACGCATGTCTGAATGCAAACGTTATAAAGGACAGAGTCCGCAATATTACCGCTTTCCAGTGCCAGTCTGAAAGAGGCATAACACTAAATTCCAATTAAGCCTTTTCCTGGGTCTGCGTTTGTGATTGGTTTGATGGAAGGAGTGACTGTAGTATCATGCTACCCGACAGGCTACAGCGGAAAACTGTGCTTCTATATCGAAATTTTATTGACCCTCTTTTTTTTTTCTATTGAAAAAAACCTCTGTTGATTGATATATATCAATATCAAATTATCGTTCAGCCCTAATCACGATACTCAAAAAAGTATTGATTACGATATTTTGTCGGGCTGGTATCGAAGTATCGACTTCAAGGTATCAATATGCCCATCCCTATTTTCAGCCTCTGTCACGACAAGTGTTTTCCACCAATTTCCATGATTAAAATCTTTCGCTTTTCCATCCAAAAAAGACCAGTTTGATACCCGTTGCTTATTCAAGACTAGGAACATTGATGCTGCCAAGTGGGAGGAGCACTGTCTTAGAAAAGACAGTGCACGAGCTATGAGGCAAAGGGACAAGGAAGAGGCAGGTGAGAAGACCTTGTTGGTGTGCATGGATCCGTAGGGGCTCCTGCTCTGACCCAAGCTGCAAGCCTCTGCCCTTTGTTACAAGACCAAGCTCTGCGTTCACAACTTCACCATCTTTGACATGGCATCTCATGATGTTACAAATTGTGGCATGAGGATGAAGCTGGTCCATTCCTTATGAAGTTTTGAAAGGCCCTTTCCTGACCTTCTTTTCCAGGCTGCTGTCAGCCTTCTGGCTTGTACACCGTTTACTTCCACACTTCTTCCTTTGCACCTTTGCTTCTTTTCTATCACTTTTTGTGTCTTTCCACCTTGTGCAAACAAAAGCTTGAAATATATTGATTCACATATTATTTGTCTAAACAATATGTAAATTGCACTTTTAAGTTGAATTACAGAAATGCATGAAGTTTTTCAGGATATTCAAATTTTTTGGGTAGTACCTGTATATGCATTTATGGATACTGCAAAAATTGTTATTGTATGGAAAGGAACTGTACAGATGGAGTCAGTCATAATGGTGAAAATCATCACCAGACTCTGCAGTTCCCTCGTACAGTAGGAGCAGCTTCACCTCCAACCTGTTGATGCAGCTGGTCATCCTTTTTGGTTCTGCTGGAGGTTTTCCTTCCTGGTTCTGGTTCTGCTGGAAGTTTTCCTTCCTGTTAAAAGAGATTTTCCTCTCCCTTGTCACCCTACGTGTGCATGTTCAGGATGAGAGATTGAATCAAAGAGAAGATGTAATGTCATCCGCTGGTTTCCTCATCAAGGCAATCATTTTGAATAAACTGTTTTTATATGAACAAAGTTATTCTAGACTGGACTGATGTGTGTCAAACAATAGATTTGCTTTTATTGGATTATGACTGGATTAGAGTGACTAAGTTGATTGAATTAGACTGTATCTTTAAAAGTGCCTTGGGATGCCTTTGTTGTGGATGGCGCTGTACAAATCAAGCTGAGCTGAATTGAATTTTAGCATCTTTCACCTGATTGTTCCGGGTTTTACTCAAATCATCATCATTGTTTTTGGTCAGTGTCTTTGCCTCTTTTCCAGCTGCAGAAAGAGCCATTTTCAACAAATAAGCTCCTGTTGACCCCCAAAACAGATGGAGTTACCAACACAGTGCAGCATTTATCAGTTAAACCAACACATATGACCCGCAGGAGTTGGTGGAAACAAAAAACAGAGTGACATTAAGCTGTAGCCAGACATCTGCAAATTTGTTTTCCTCCTTCTATGTTCTAATAAAAGAAGCATTTTTACTGCCTGTCCCACCAAATAAACAAAGCTGAGAGAAAACCTCTTAAAAATAACTTAGAAGAAACACAACTAACATTTTATGGCTTCTTATGTGCCGGGACAAAAGAAAATACCAAACCTGTGCACCATAAAGGTTCACATGTCTAGACAACAACACTATCGATAAAACATTGCTTACTGGATCGGAAAGCTGAGTCGTGATCTTTGTTGTCATTTTCATGGTTTTTCTATCTGATAGTCTCCACAGAGAGGTTCATCTCCAGTTTATGAACAAATTCATGTTTGGACGTTTAAAAAAAAATCATATTTTTTTGTTTATAAGGTCTCATGGGACTTTCAAGTGGATGAGAGGGTAGAGAGGTAAGGATGTATAACGTGAGAAGTGCCAGAGCACAGATATGAAAGATCTCGATGTAAGAGACTCTGATACGAGAGACTGTCTCATAACTTTAGCTGTGT
Organism: Atherinomorus stipes; assembly: GCA_023101725.1. Taxonomy (NCBI): domain Eukaryota; kingdom Metazoa; phylum Chordata; class Actinopteri; order Atheriniformes; family Atherinidae; genus Atherinomorus; species Atherinomorus stipes. Next base: position 29,349 of record JALJCO010013115.1, on the reverse strand, counting down.
ATTATAACAACTCATTATGCTATAATAATAAGAATAAAAGTATTATTTATGAAACCACAAAACTTCTGGAGTTATACTATAGAAGGGAAAACTTGTGAGATTTGTCAAGTTGCTTAAATACCAGAATATGTGTTATGATGGCACACAGCACAAATTAAAAAAAGTTTCAGCTTCAGGAACAATATCCTTTTGAAGTGCAACTGTGGCTTTGAATCTTTCATCATAGGACAGCATGGAGATATCTCTGCAAAGGTCTGACAAAGTAAAGCGGAACAGGATTAGAGCAGTTTCCCTACAGACATTTAAGTGAAGCCTGCAAAACAGCCATTTTTGTACAATTTGGCAACATTTGTTTTCAAAGTCCCCCTAATGCTTTAGGTCTGATGAATGATCATGAGGCATCGTGTGCCTGAGTTTAACAGGTAGAGCTTTAAATGATTTGGTCACAAACTGTGATGTGGGAACAATTATCAGGTCGATATCTGCAGAACTGAGTGTTCAGCAGGGCAAATAACACGTCAGTAAATCTGAGATGTATTTGGGAGGAAGGCCATTTAAAGCTTTAAAGGTTAAACAATAAAAATGAAACCTAACAGGAAGTCAGTGCACAAAGCCAAGTACAAGGCTCGAATCGAACACTAGATATCTGTTCAAACATGGAGTTAATTTCACAACAACCACCAGCACACTGATCACAAGTGAATCAACTAATGACAATGACAACTAATAACTTCATTTCTTTTTATATAAAAAAAAGAACTATCATTTTTGAAAGGGTCTCAATTATATCCAGATGTGCCCCCCTCCTTGGGTCATTTATTTTAACCCTTCCCCCTATCCCTAAGCCCTAACTCTAACCTCACTATCTGGTCACGCCCATTGGATGTCCAGCGCCGCCTAATATCTGTCTCCTGCAAGTCGCAGGCGGGGGTACTTGCAGTTTTTAGCCAGGATGGAAATAGTAAAAACTGGTAAAGATAAAAACAAACAAAAAGACAAAACACCAACCAGGCTACAACCTACTGTACCTATCAATGCTGTCCTTCTTTATTATTCATTTGCTGAATTCAAATCTACTTTGTGGGTTCTCACTTTTTTATCTTAAATTTTTTAATCCTTTTAATTGTTTATTTACATGTCAGTCATTTTCTGTACCGCTTATCCAGTTCATGGTCGAAGGGGTTTCTGGAGCCTATCCCAGCTATTTTCAGGCGAGAGGGGGTACACCCTGGACAGGTCTCCAGTCTGTTGCAGGGCCAACACAGAGAGACAGACAACCATTCACACTTGCATTCATTCCTAGGGGCAATTTAGAGTGATCAATTAACCTAACATGCATGTCTTTGGATGATGGGAAGAAGCCGGAGTACCCGGAGAAAACCCGCGCATACACAGGGAGAACATGCAAACTCCACACAGGAAAGCCACGGTTGGAATTGTTCAGCTGGGAATCGAACTAGTCACCTTCTTACTGTGAGGCTGCAGTGCTAACCACCACGCCACCGTGCAGCCAACTAAGGCTAAAAGGCACACGCTATAAATGCAATGTATGATTATTATTATTATTAATAAGGGTTTCGATGAGGGGGGATTGCAAAGGTGGCATGAGGGATCATATGGATACACACCAGTAAGTCCTTGTAGTTGTCTTTGAATAAAACAAATTATGAAGAGGGTTTGTGAAATTTTTGCCCATGTGTTGACATAACCTACTAGTGACGCTTCATATTTATGTAAGTTTAGCCTAATTGTGGCCTACAGCACATTTGTGTTACTTTGTTGAAGCAGTCAAATATCCTGTCCAGGTTTTGGGAACATCAGCCTAATTGCTGTATGAAATACCAGCTGTTTATAATAATTTTGTAGCCTATTAACACTGAAATGGATTATTACTGGGAGCATCACATGAGAGTCCTGTGAGAAAATCAGAGCTTGCATCCGTGAGAGGTTAAACCAAAGATCCACAAGCTGCAGTTGCTGAGCTCTAACTGCACTCCGACTGCAGTTGGACGGCTCCCGCAATGTTTTATGGTCATGTGGTCTGGTCACATTTTCTGGTGCAGTGCAGATGCAGCCTGAAGTTGGAAAAAGTTTCTAACCGGCATGCAGGACTCCAGGACCACAATCCCTTCCTTCCAGCTCGGTTGCACTGCAGACAGCCAAAGTCCAACCAGCCTATTGTACCTTTGCAGGAGCGGATCTGTCTCTCATTGGATCATGTGATCTGAAGTACTTTGCCCTTATGGCTCCTCCTCTATAAAAACTGAGGGCTCTGCTTTGCACTACTTTTTCTCCTCTTCGATCAAAATTTTGTCATGGCTGAACTAAAGGCCCGTTACCACCCTGCGGGTCTGGGTCAGGTTGGGCCAGGCCGGATCGGGTGGGTTTTGGTACGGATGTGTTGATTTCACGTTGCGTCCCCACAGCAAACTGTACCCTTACTCTGGAGGTGGAGAATTAGCTGGATAGCGCTGCTACGTGATCGCATGATATCATTAACCAAAACACCGCACCACACGTGACAGACCCAAAAGGAGTCACTCCTGCTTTGTTTTTACACTGGGTCACGCGGGAAGTGACGGATTTTTCAACGAATCAATGGATTCCTGTGTATTAGCTCCACCTCTTTGGTCTGGATCAGTTAGATCAGTACCCCTACCGAAGGGTACCAAAAAGTAGGCTGGGTCGGGTCGGATATAAGGGTACCCGCCCCAGTTTTTTTTATTTGTGGAGACGCAAAAAAACGTGGACCGATCTGGCCCGACCCGACCCAGACCTGCTGGTGGAAACGGGGCTTATGTGTGGCAGTGTGCAGTCCTGTCACTATGCCTCCGAATGATTGTGCGCCCTAGCTACTTGGCCATAGAGATATCTCTTTGGCTGATTGGTAAGCACGTGTGGCAAGGTACACATTGGAGGGCTGTAGGATTCAATCCCACAGACTCCCAGGTGAGAATCATACACACTTACCAGTCAGCCAAAGGGACATCCCTGTGGCCAAGTAGCCAGGGCGCATGATCAACAAGAAGCATAGTGACAGAACCCCACACTGTCACACGGGCATGACTCTCACCCGGGAGTCTGGGGATCAAATTCCACCCAGGCTGTGGTTGCGTACCTTGCCACAAAAGTAAGAAAGTGAAAATAATGTCTGCAGAGGCAAGAAAGAGAGAGTGGGAAGGGAACATTCCAGAGGGAAAGACACAAGTAGACCTTGGCAAAGAATTTGTTTATTGGAGTCTGATTGAAGAGCAGCGTTGATGCAAAAAACCCACTCTTTTTTTGTCTCTGTATTGACAGACTGGTAAGTTAGTTCTTTGCCTGTGGTGCAAACGTACCAAAATGTGATGCACTTTTTCACATCTTTTAGCCAGTGTTTATTCAAAACAATGGCAGTAAGCGCCCAATGAGCTGCAGAATGTTGTGGTACACGTCTGTCTTTATTTTGCTGTGTAGTATAAGCTTAATGCAGCTAGTTGAAGCTAATCAGCTACAGGCTGATTCACTGGAAACTTTTCTGGCTCACATTTCTTCTTTCTGTCTTTTTCTTGGATCACAATGCTAAACCCAACGCAAGAAAAACATCACACCAAACAAGTGCTGACATCATCCACTTTTATTACTGGTACTTATAAATATCCAGTTTAAATACACTAATAAAATAGCTTGAACATTTCCATGACTTGATAAGAGCTTCCCAAAAATTGAGATACTTTTAATCTTTCAGGATCTGCAAACCTGAGCCAAGAAAACAAAACAAACCAGAACTGAATTTCAACAGAAGGTTTCGGTAAGAGATGCTACACAGTAGCCGACAGAAGACTGTACAGTTCCAGTCCTCCACAGGTCACCACTGCTTTCCCACCATGTGGCCGGTGCTTCAGTGGCCTCTGATTGAAAATGAAAGTTTTCAATACACAACACTCAAATTAATAATTAAACCTCACCCAGTTCTCTTTTGAATTATAAATGAAGATTGTTGAAGGCTTTGAATAATTGAGAGGTTGATTGCAAAGCAGTTATATTTAATTTAGAGCTTTACAAAGAGTGTTTACCTTTTGGAGAGCGGTAAATGTAGAGCAAATGATCTAAGCAGTAGAAGAGAAAGTGTTCAACAGGCAAAAAGCTCAGTTTGCTCATACAAAGAGATTTCATCCACACCATCAGCCGGTAAGAGCCGTTGCCCTGCCATAATCGTGCACAAGCAATGCAACATTTTGAGGAAAACAGAGAAGAGAAATGTCAGCTTAATGAAGATTTCCTGAAATAAGTTGCTGAAACTGTCCCCCTTACATGTTCAGGTTTTAGACACAAATTAAACTGATTCCTATGTCCTATATTGATCGATGGATGTTTTGTGGGCTCTCTCTTACTGTTAAGAATTAGAAATGGAGAAAATGGTGTCTGCACTTTGTTGGTGCACTTTACCTGCTCATTGTTCCCTGTCATGAATTATGTGGCATTTGGAGTAGGTGGGAAGCAGGTGTAAGTACTGTAGGTGGGGAGCCAGTACTTGAAATACTCAGTTATTGAGCTCACTTATGTCAAGAAACACGGATTATATGACTAATTAAAGATACATTTTCAAATGTATTGAAGGGCTGTGGAGATCTCATACAGGAAAGCTGGTAATGCCAGCGGCATTAGCATTTGTCCTGATAAAGGAGGCTCATGGGCCGACGCACGTATGAAAAGCCCAAAGCAAAAGAAACATGTCATCTTGGTGGCATCCACAGATGGCCACCTTAGTGGCAGAGTATATCAATAATTGTAAGATATGTCCGACATACAATGCAAAACCCACTATAAAACTCTCAATGGGCAGCTTTTCAGTGCCTACAGCCCCAGGACAAGAGTTGGTCATTGATTTTACAGACATGGGACCAGGAAACAAGGTTCAGGGGTACAGGTACATGCTTGTATTCACAGATTCTTTCACTAAGTGGGGGAGTCTATCCCTGCAGAAAAGGAAGATGCGCGTACAGTTTTAAATGTTTGATAAGTTAGCATATTCCTAGATGAGGCTTTCCAAAGAGAGTCGGGTCAGATAATGCATCACACTTCAAGAATACTGATCTACAGACAGTGGAGAGAGTTTTAGGGTTAACTAATTCATATGGAACAGGGTATCAACCCAATCTCAAGGTCAAACAGAACAAATAAATAGAACCTTAAAAGAAAAGCTAGTAAAAGTGTGTGCAGACTCTACTGCAAGTTGAATTGGGTTGAAGTGTTGCCCATAGCTCTCATGTCTATCAGATCTTCTGTAAATAGTTGAACTGGTTTCTCTCCATTTCAGCTATACACGCTTGAAGGAAAGGACCTAGGTAACATTAATAAGGGGTGGTGGATGTATACCTGATCTCACAAAAATACTTGACTTAAGCACAAACAGTCTCACTCACTTACATGTCCCTGACACATAACTGCTTCAAATTACGTGCCACTGACACGTAAAACTGTGTAATGGAAAATCAACAAGTCCTCTAAAAACATCACACCCATATTGAATCGTTTGTGCACATAAATACAGACTATATTACCTTTTTAATATCCACTCAGTTTATATATGCGATCCACAGTTCTCATTTTGACGTAGCCTAAATCCTTGTAGGTTTTTTGGCTGCATGTTGCTTGGGGAAACCTGGAATTGATCTCCCCAACTTCTGAATGATGGACAACTGCTCTGTGTCCAAGTCTATTCCTCGAGAGCTGCTGTCATGCAACAGTTAGAGGCATTTTTTCCCCAATGTCACCAGAATTACTTCATGCGCTGTCATTCAGCTTTGGAGACGTAACGAGCCAAGTTGCATGACAGCAGCTCTCGAGGAACAGACTAGGACACAGAGAAGTTGGGGAGATCGATTTCAGGTTTCCCCAGACAACATGCAGCCAAAAAACCTAAAGGGATTGAAGCTACGTCAAAATGAGAAGAACGCATATATAATTGTCCAATCACTGGGCTGAATTTCTGCAGTGTCAATCTGCATTTAGCCTGAAGGGGGCTTGTCCAATTACAGGAAATAGCTGGATATAAACTTTTACAAAATGCTAAATGACTCAAAAAGTATAAAGGTTAAAAATACTAAGTGTCATAGCAGACATCTGCTGAAGATGCTCCACGTTTAAATACCTGAATGGGCACAGTGTGTGCCACTGTGCCCATTCAGGTGATGACAATCAAATGGGCTTTATGCACACCTCCATTACTTCCTGAACTTAGTACTGCACCTTTGTTTCCTGTCTTACATGATTGGATGAACTGATTAATCCAGGTGTGTCTGGCCATTTGCTGAGATCAGACACACCTGGATTAATCAGTTCATCCAATAATGTAAGACAGGAAACAAAGGTGCAGTACTAAGTTCAGGAAGTAGTGGAGGTGTGCATAAAGCCCATTCTCTCGCCAAGATTCCAAATTAGGATTTTTATTAAGGCATGAGTAATAACTTTGTTGTTTATGCATTAATGTCTTAAGAAATTGATGCACTTGTTCCAGTTTTTTTTTTTACTTTTTTATTTTGCTCCTTGACCTCTTTATACGCTTCAACAGGGATTTGCTTCTCCAATGGAGAGAAGCATGCCACTGCGTTGCCATGGCACCGTAGATCAGCGATTCTATGACAGATTACGAAGGTCTATTTGAGGAAGCCATGGGCATGTACTGATCCAGGATAGGTTTCACTTGCTTGATGAATCCGTGTCTACTTATTCTGGTTTGTGATTTATACAACCAACTAAGCCTGGATGGCCTTGTGGATTGACTGAGCCAAGCTAAGTTTTTAATCCTGGATTACTTTTGTGCAATAGGCCCTGGAGAGTGGCAGCTTTACAGATGTAGCAAATTGCAAACTTTAATTGCAAATTTGTTGTTGGTGATTTCTATCTTTTGTCTCCTTTTTCTTCTCCTTTCCTCTTCCGTTCACCCCCGGCCCCTCCCCTCCTGTCAGATCAAGCAATAAAACATACTAAAAACAGAGAATAATACTTGTAAAAGGGAAGTTTTACATCCATCAAGTATCATTTCCTTTTATATCCATCAAACTCGCCTTGGCAAAGCAAATTTGTTCAGCACAGCGTGGCAGCTCTTTGTCTTGCTGCATGACAAACATCCATTTTGATTCATTTGGTTCAGCAGGAGATCGTGCTCACGTTTGCTGATGTCTCGTCAGGTTTCGGTCAGACTAAACTGCAGGCGCTGCTGTTATTTGGAGCTTGGGAGGCCTGCAGCACTTTTCCTTGTGATCAAAGAAAAGTGTCAGTTTAAATTCCTGTCTGTAGCAGAACCAGAAGGAGAGAAACACATTGCTATTTTAAAGTCGTCATATCGGTTTACGTTTTCTTTAAAGCGCGTCATGGCCTTTCAGTGGTTTACCTGTCTGCCGTGCTTTCAATTTAAAAATCAGAATTGCTCCTCCGGTTGTTTCGAAAAGCAGAAAGACACATTTACTGAGGCAGCTTTCAGTTTTCTTGCTGCCCGAGGACCCCCTGATGCAGGTTATTTCATTATTTTTCTATGAGAGAAACATTTCATTCATGCTCTAAAATGGCCTATTTCTTTTGTTGCTCAGTTTTAAAGCATTTGATTAGTTTTACAATCTAATTTGCATAAAGTTGATGCAAAATACTAGTTCAAGCTTCAAGGAAAAAGCAGCAGCATAAAGTAAGAGGTCCAAAGGGAAACATTTAAGCGCCGTTGTGTTTACATTTATCCCTTGAAGGTTTTTTTTTTTTTCCCTGGTAAGACTAACCCCCTCTGTCCACTGCCTCCGCTCCGGTCCGCATGATGCAGCAAATCTGTTGCTATTTTAGTCAATCAACAGCAGTCCACTTCTCCGCCATCGCTCCGCTCCACAGCTCCGTCTGCTGAGGACAGTCAGCCTCAACAAAAAATATGGATCACCTCTATTTTCTGGTCCACTCCGGTCCGTTTGGAGGAAGCTGCAAAGCTCAATGAATGTAAACATCCGAGATATAAAAGTTTTTTTTAACGTCTACCACAGAAATACTTGATTGATGTGTATAACTTGTTGTGGACAATAAACTCCCCCATAATTCACAACAAACGTATGAAAAACCAGGCTTGAACGAAACGATGTTTCTTTTGAAGTTGCAATGTATGAAAAGTTTGCCGTCACTGCTGTTTATCTCCACTATTTATCTATTTATCCACTTGAAGTTGGAAATCTCGCGCATGCTCTTTTGTCCGCTTTGCGTCTGAATGGAGAGGGGGCTGGCGGACTCATGCGGAGTCAGTCTGCGGGGATTTTTTGCAGCTCGACGGAGAGACAGACTGGAGCGAAGTGGAGCGAAGGCAGTGGACGGGAGGTGTAATGTTTCTGACATTTTGGTAACTTAACCAACAACTTAAAACCAGACATATTACAAGCAGCTTCAAAGCAAGTCAGACTGTAGCAGCAGCACCGTAGTCATGACTCTAAAAGGAATGCTGGGATATGAAGTTCTTCCAGGATGACAGGGACTTTTTGTGTGTTCCAGTTGTCTTGGGAATAGTTTTTATCCCCAAGTAAGTTTGGGTGAAAGTGGTGTCACGAACTTGTTTTTTCAAGCTGTGAGCTCGTAATTTGCAGAGGACCCTGAGATTGTAGATTTAATGATGGCTGCGACAACTACCATTGTTGTGTTTGTTAATAAATTTCTAGTGTAAACAGCACTGAGTTGTTGTTATTGAATTTTACGTTCTCATAGTGATCTTTTTTTCTTTAAAATGCTTCGTGAATACAGGTTGTTTATGAGACACATTAAAATTGCCTGCAGTTGTCACAGTAATATTGTTCTGTCTGTTATTTTTCCAGCTTGTACTGCAGCTGTAGATGCTCACGAATACACTGTTTTGGATATGTCTGTTTTTTCCCCAAGTTTGGTAGCTACAACTGGAACACAAAACCTGGTAATAATGTCACCAACTCGCGTCCACTTAGGTGGTTTTCACACATATGTGGGTGGAGCCAGGCGCTGCTGCAGCAGTGAAAGGATTACAATGTTCCAATTTTCAACTAATACGGCTCCGTTTCACGTCTGCTTTTTTATCAACATGCCGGGTAGTCGTTCTCCAGACTGGGGCGTTGCGTATCCATGGCAAAATATATTCCATGTTGAGATAAGAGATTTTCAAGTTCATAAAAATATTTCTTATGCCTTTAGGTATTTGTCCTTTTTGTATACCTTGTAGCATTGAAAATGGTATCGAGTATCAAATATTTTTTGGGATATTGATATTGAGTTTTAAATTCTAGTATCATGACAACCCTAACATATATATAAAATGATATGACGCATTTTTCTGTCGACCTTTGATTTTACACACTGCACCCTCAAATCAACTGTATTTCTATATCAGAGGTTAATGAGCAGATATTTCCTGCAGCAAACAGGACACTGGACAAATGCTCAGGGGCTAAAAGTACAAACTAAAATTAAAACTAAAGTATGGAGTGGTTTCTTTAAATATCCACTGGCTGGTTGGTAGTTTCTTAAACAACCATATTCGTCCTGGAAAAACCTCACCACCTCAGTATTAGTAAAATCCTGAGGATGGCTCCAGGTTTTTGCAGCTGATACGCTTACAGAGAAATCAAAGTGGTCTTTGAGGTGTTCATCCTGTTAACAGCATCCGTATCACATTCACTATTTTCCTCAGGTGTTACAAAAGATAGTGGATCTGAAAATCTTTTCTGGGTGAATCTTCTGCTCTGAATGTGCATGCATACATGTATACGCCGCTTCCTGGTGTGATTGACGGCTTCGCTTTGGATCTAATTAAATCCAAAGCACACACTGAAACATGTGAGAGACCCAGTTTCCATCCTACTGCTGGTTTAAACCACTCTTTGGTTGCTCTCCATTTCACCTCCTATCCTTTTTGTTATACTGGGGAAATTTACAGCAACTCCACTCTGAGCTGAACAGCCTGTGACGGTAATGACTTGTAACCTGCCTTCATCTTAGGATTTTGGGGACAAATCAGCCACTTTCCTGGAATGTGCACAGCCACCCAGCGTCCATCATGTCCACCTGCACATAAACACACTGGAACCAAGCTCACTCAATCTGTTTCTGATGATTGTGCGACGACACCGAGGGAGTTCAGACGCCATCTGAAAGCGCAGACGGGGACCTGAAATCCATCACAGGCCTGCTCCGGCAGACACCAGACTGCTTCCATGATTTAACGAGCCACCGTATTTCTCATCTTGATTGCAGGGTGGCCGGTTTTAAGAGAGTCGCCTCCATCTGTGAGTGTCTCCTCTCCCGGGTCACTGGTATAAAAATGGTTATGGGTTACCGATGGTGTGTGTCTGATTGAAGCACATCATTTTCCCGTGAAGATTCAAGTTAAAAAAAAAATAGGTCCAGCACTGAAACATTTTGAAAACATTGTCTTTTTTTGTTCATTTCTTTCTGGACTTCAATACTTTTTATATTCATTAAAGCCCCACACTTGGACTTGTTTACCAGTCCATGAGCAAAAAGAAAGCTGTTCCAGGGAGCGACAGGTGTGACGGAGTTCACTGTGGCAGCACAGTTAATACGTTCGTGATGGTCCATTTCTGATCTGTGCAGTCCTGAATGGCCAGCTGGAAAGTGAACTCTGACTGTCTGCTCTCCACCAACTCCAGACAACGCTGAGACTCCATGTTCTGGATGGATCCACCCTGAAGAAAACAGAAAGAACAAAGGAAGGAAACATTCAGGATTTTCTTCTTCGTTCACACAACAAACCCCCTTACTGGTACTGACGGTGGGGTCACATGGACACTTTTGTCACGATTAAACATTCTCAATTCAAGAAAAGGTATTAGATCCGTATTTTTTGTGCTAAAAGCGTGGAACAGTTGTCAGAACGAAACGGGTGGAAGAGGCCGTCTGCATGATTGTACAAAAAATTCAGGCTACGTTACAGGCCAGTATGACTGTATCATAAAGTATCTATACTCACATAAGCATTGACAGACATCAGACCGACCTCTATGCTGCATAAGAAATGAGAGTATTGTGTGATTGATCAGACATTCGAGGTGGATGTGATTAATAGCAGTGGTGTAGTCTCCGTGACCAGCAGGTATACGCCGTATACTCACTAGAAATGGTCCAAAATTTCCGTTTAACCACTAAGCAATGCACAAAGGTAGTATCAGCATTGTTTTGTGACATAAATTTTATTTTACTCTCCCATTCAGAAATGTACAATTTCTATGCCATGAAGCGGCACTTTGGACCATGCAGGGTCTTCTGTCAAGTGTGATGTGAACCTGATATTAACTACTCAGTCTGTTCGAGAACAAACTGGTCTTAAAGGGACAAGAGGCAGGAATTTAAAAAACAAACATGCATGTCCATTTTTTTAATACTAATGGGTGATGAAGCGCTAAATAACAAAAAGAACGTTTCATCCCACGTTTCTCTCCGTTGCCTTGAACAGGCTGTGTGCTGCAAAATGCGCTGCAATTCTGTGTCCGAATTTCCCGCGCTGCCCTGCGGACGTGACGTCAAATGACGCTACATCCGCAGTTTTGATACAGGAAGAAGACAGTTGCGGTAAATTCAAACACTGTAAGCGATAGGAATGGATTCTTCTGCCGTCAGCAAACGATCCAGATCAACTGTAAGACATATCTAAAAGCATATCTACGAAGAAAAAGGTTAGTAAACAACATTATAGCTTCAGTTTGTGCACGCTCCCGTGACGGCTTGGCTCGTGGCCGCAGCTACCTGAAGCGCGAGTTGCAGTAGTCGCGAGTTTTGTTTCTTAATCTTGCCTCAAGTCCCTTTAAGGAAGCAGTGAAGCTGAATGGTCAGGTGAGAGTTTAAAAACAGGCATGTTTGGTTAGAGTGGCGAAATGGAAAGTTAGGTGAAAAGTAGACATTTAAAGCTGCAGAAACAATCTAAATATTGAACGAATGAACTAAATATTAGTTTAGTTCATTCATAAAACTGCTGATGTCATTAATTTACTGTCATCTTAAAAGCCAATTAAAATACGTCATTAAATGATTGATAGTTCCTGTAATTTGCGCTATTGAACGCTCAATGTCACTTTTTTTATTTTCATGCATTGTTACTGTAACTGTTAGCCTTGAACACATATGCATGTTTAATCCTAACTGTAAGGGATTTACTAGTAATAAGTAAAACCTTGAATTTGTTTATTTGCCGAACGAATATTCCTCATGGCTTTGTATTTCTGTGTTTATAGACCACACTCACTTCCATCCAGCATTCACCTTAACTAGCCTGGAATTCCTCACCTGTAAGCCTGTCGTTTGTTGCATTACTGTGCTGTAGTGATTAAGAGTGACCAGTAAAGACAGTTAACTGTACAAGCGAGTCCTGTGTGTTCTGACCAAGCGGCAACCTCCGGTGGCCAGCAATGGCGCCACCCGGAAAAGGCCATTTTACTACTAAATGGCGTAGTTTCAAGTAAATTCTGGACGCTACCCACTCAGGACACTTGGATTACATGGGACAAGCAGTATGGAGGAATATTGACAATTTTTTGTGGACTTTTATGGACCTTTTTTGGCTCGGACCCTGGCGAACTCCATTGGGGGGGGGGGGACGAGAAGTCGTCCTGATCTCCGGCTGCATTTGACATATTAAAAAAGGGGTCCAGAGTTTTGCTCACCATCAGGGTAAGTGGAAAATAAAGTTAAATCATTCTGAGGGTGAACTATTCCTTTAACAACTCCGCTAACCCCATGTGACTGTTGTTCTTGGTTCAGGTCTGTGCTGGAGCTGACCCCTAATTAGAGCATGTCAATGAAATACCTTTTAGCTCTAAGCCGAAATCCCGTGGAGGGCTACACAAGCACTTTCACCCCGTGGGGACCACAAACAGCTGAGTCCAGTAAAAACAAAGCACAGAGTGTAAACACCTGCTTAAATCAAGAGTATATTAAATTTTTAAGATGTAAACAAACCTATGCAGTAATACCAAGTAGGCCAGGGCGTACCCCCCATCCCCCCACCCCCCCGTCACCCCTGTAAAGCTTAACCTTTTTGATAAAAGTTGGAGTTTTCTGGATCTTTCTCATCATGCAGCCCACAGGCTGCTGGATCTGTGCTGTAAAAAATACGAGCCAGTTTACAGCAGAGCTTTCAGGCACAGCTGGGATATATTTGACCTTGTGTTTGAGATTTCACAGCCTGTGATCACAAATTAGACCCAGTTTAATGCTGCGGAGTGACGGCAAGAGCCCAGACTGCTGCTGCCTTGTGTGAAATCTTTCACTTCACATAATAATAAGCAAAGCCTGTGTGGAGCAGGTTCATGTGTGCTGGGAAAAAGATAATAAAATGGAAGTTTTAAAGGAAAATAGGTCTTTTGTTTGTGTTAAAAACTAAAATCCAGGCGATACAATGTACAAACATGAGCAGGATAAACTGCAGCAAAAATCTTCAGGTGTTGCTGAATATGTTAAAATGAAAACTGAGGCATGATCCAGAGAATTGTTCAATGTTTCCGCAGTGGCAGGGTGCAACACAACAGAACTGGAATATGTTGCTTTCTTTGGGGTTTTCTAAAACCTCCTGAAGTGTTTTTGAAGGTCTTCACTCAGTCCAACTCCAGAGTGTGTAATCACTATGTTGATCCAGTCTAGATGCAGCAGGGCTGTAATAACAGCCTCAAATATGGCGAAACGGTGCTCTTTTAACCACTGAATTGTTCTGGTTCGAAATATACACTCACTGGCCACTTTATTAGGTACACCTTGCTAGTACCGGGTTGGACCCCTTTTGCCTTCAGAACTGCCTTAATCCTTTGTGGCATAGATTCAGAAAGGTACTGGAAACATTCCTCAGAGATTTTGCTCCATATTGACATGACAGCATCACGCAGTTGCCGCAGATTTGTCGGCTGCACATCCATGATGAGAACCTCCCATTGCACCACATCACAAAGCTGCTCTGTTGGTTTGAGATCTGGTGACTGTGGAGGCCATTGGAGGACAGTGAACTCATTGTCATGTTAAAAAAAAACAGTCTGAGCTAATTCCCGCTTTATGACATGGTGCGTTATCCTGCTGGAAGTAGCATCAGAGGATGTTACACTGTGGTCATAAAGGGATGGACATGGTCAGCAACAATACTCAGGTAGGCTGTGGTGTTTAAACCACCACGTTGGTACTAAGGGGCCCAAAGTGTGCCAAGAAAATCTCTCCCACACCATTATACCACCACCACCAACCTGAACCGTTGATACAAGGCAGGATGGATCCATGCTTTCATGTTGTTGGCACCAAATTCTGAGCCTACCATCGAATTTCGTGGCAGAAATCAAGACTCATCAGACAAGGCAACATTTCTCCATCTTCTATTGTCCAATGTTGGTGAGTCTGTGTGAATTTTAGCCTCAGTTTCCTGTTCTTAGCTGGCACCTGGTGTGGTCTTCTGCTGCTGTAGCCCATCTGCTTCCAGGTTGGATGTGTTGTACGTTCAGAGATGCTCTTCTGCATACTTCAGTTGTAATGAGTGGCTATTTGAATTACTGTTGCCTTTCTATCAGCTGGAACCAGTCTGGCCATTCTCCTCTGACCTCTGGCATCAACTAAGCATTTGCACCCACAGAACTGCTGCTCACTGGATATTTTCTCTTTTTCTCTGTAAACCTTAGAGATGGTTGTGCGTGAAAATCCCAGTAAATCAGCAGTTTCTGAAATACTCAGACCAGCCCGTCTGGCACCAACAACCATGCCACATTCAAAGTCACTTAATTCACCTTTCTTCCTCATTCTGATGCTCAGTTTGAACTGCAGCAGATTGTCTTGACCATGTCTACATGCCTAAATGCGTTGAGTTGCTGCCATGTCATTGGCTGATTAGAAATTTGCGTTAACGAGCAGTTGGACAGGTGTAGCTAATAAAGTGGCCGGTGTGTGCACATCTGATTTACTAACACCAATAACGTCCACTAAGACTTGACTGGGTCAAGTTTACTCTCCATCCTAAGAGTTAAAAAAACAACTAAAAGGAGAATCAGTGTTTCATTTTTGTGCTCCTTATATCTGGAACAAAGTCTCAAAAAACATGAAGTCTGCTCCAAACCTTAGTTCTGGTGAATCAGGAGAGAAAACTCTTATTTGCCTCAGTTGATTCATTTTCTGTTGCTTCTGATTTAAGAATCAGTCATTCAATATCTTGCATGACTGAAGATTTATTAATCATGTCAACAAGTCTTCATTTCTCTTGCAGTAATCCATCATATAGTCCAATAATCATAAAGCAGAACTCCCACAACACAAGAGATAAAAACAGTGATAGTGGAAGGTCAAAAACTTTACTTCTTCTGCAGCAACACCTGATAGATAGTTCCTCCTTAAATGATGCCATCAATTAACTCTTGAGGGACCTTACTGAGAAGCTACAAATGGTGCTTGCGTATTAATAAACAGTCCTTGCCTTCTGAGCCTATTGCATATGTTTCTCTTTGTGAGGCCAAAATGCATCTTTATGCACATCTGCAGTCTCAGGAGGATCCTGCATGGAGACGTTCTTAAACCTGCTCGCTGCTCATCAGTAGCTTTTTATCAGCTGCTCTCTAAATACAACAAATTAGCCTAATGGAGACTTTCCTTGATACGCCTTTATCTGAACGAACCCATTAGCTCTGTGAACCACACACACACACACACACACACACACACACACACACACACACCGTGTAACAGTAGGATGACTTTGCTTTGTCAAGTCTCTTGCTTGCTATGGATTCGTGATGTCTCTAAGCTCTGCAACAGACTCCCTGCCTGCATGCGCACCCACCAGCTGATTGGTCAGATGTTGACAATCATTGTGCGGTTAAACTACAGGTGGTCTCTTCTTTGTTTCGCCTCACAGGGCTCCAAACTAACTTTTTTTTACTAGGAGCACAGCGGCCTCTAACTTAAATTTTGAAAAGCGCAAGAAGAAAATTTAGGAGCAAAGCAAATGTTCACATTTCCTCTCATTTTCACTGAATTACTCATAAATACTTGAACAATAAATGCAGAAACTACAATGTTCACAGGTCACGGAACATTTCATGTTTCAGACTGGCTCTGTGTTTACTCTTAAGTTGTGTGGTGCCAGGTCCCTGTATGTTGTGGGTAGTGGTGCAATGGATCAATGAGTTCACGGTTCGAATCGGTTTATGGTTTTTGAGTCATGGATCAGATCAATATTCGGATCAGCAAAAATGAGAGAAAAATTACAAGACAAATTTATCTCTATTTATTTATTTCAGTATTTTTGTCCATTAAAAATATTCATTCCACTCAAATATACGTATAAAAATAGATTAATGATAAAGAAATTATGATAAAGGGATTAGGAACAGATGACAAGATTGCAAGTCATGCATGATGCTGCCAGTTCACATGATAACAATCATGATAAAGGGGCTGGATTAAAGTCCTGTGGCCTATGATGAAAAAAACAAAAAACACTCAGACCCCCTGATCAATTGACTTCTAATTTGGTATCACTGGTAATAACATAATGTATATATAATTCAGCCATGGCAAATCTGCGGGGGCTTTTATTTTGAAGTTCCCTGGATGCTTTATACTGCTCCCGTATCTGATTTTCCAGCTACACGTCTACAGTGCCTTAGAGCTTGTGGAAGCATGCGCTGTCACAATATACCCGACACCGCGACAAGACGCTTATGACTTCTGGAGCGCCCGGCGTGGAATTAAACCATTGACTGAAACGAACTCATAGTGAGGCAGCACCACACATGGAACGAACACGGCGCACACGGACCCGGTGTGAAAGTCTGTCAGCAAAAAAACATCATCAACAAAACGGCACATTTTATTGGTCGCACATGCCTGAGTATATGAAAAATTTACTCGCTCTGTCTCACATTTTAGTCCCAAAATGTGATCATTTGCTCGCAGTCTGGAGCCCTGCTTCACGGTATAGTGTGTATGCGCTACTGCGCAAAATGTGGCCCCCGTGGGCAGATGAGGCCCTATGTGCAACGCGTGTTCTGCGTTTAGGGAGGGCCGGCCCTGGGCTGCACAGATACAGTCATTTCTTTTTCAAAAGAAGCCTAAAAAACAGGCACAGTGTTACCTGCCTGGATAGTCTGAGCACTGATGAAAACAGATCTGCGCCGTGTGTCTTTCTTGGTAACATTTGTTTGGCCATGTGGAAATGTATTCAATAATTCTCCAGTTTTAAGCCATATGGTCGAAGTTATTCATTTTAGTTCGCCTGAAATCAGCACGTTTGATGTGCGTAACACAATGACTTCTGAGTAATTTAATACGCTGGCGCTCAGATGTTTTGGCAGAACAGCTGATGGAATATCTCGGCCAATAAAGCTGACTGAAGTCAAGTGAAGTGGGAGAGACAAAGGAAGATGGCACAGGAATGCAAAACATGCTTGTGAGTGTTTAAATGTTATCTGCTTAATGTTTGCACATTGTTTCAAAGTCACTTTAAATAAGAGGCTTGCTTTACTATCACTCAATATGAGCCTCGACCTCATTTAGCATGTGTGTGTACGTCTCAGTTATTTGAACAACAGGCTGGTACCCAAAGCAGGTCCTTAGTTATGTGGCGAGAGCAGTAATATGTTTTAATGAGCTTGAGCCCCGTGAGAGAGAAAACTAAACTCATTTGTGTCGTGTATTTTAGGAAATACTGCTTCACTTTAAAAAGCAACATGCTTTACATCTCCCACAATTACACACACACACACACACACTCAGAGAACTGATGTCAGCTGAGGTTTGGAAACGGAAGGAACAACAGCATTTTCCTGCTTCTAAACACGACCAGTTCTGCTGCTAACTCCCAAGTGGTGGACTACATTAGCAGAACAGTGGAAAAAACTCGACCTGTGTTTAACAGAAACACTCATGTTTTCCTTCAGGCTTTCAGTGCGCTGAAAATATATTGATCTTTCCAGCTTGTTGGTGCACATTTTGCCCCTCCAAGAGTCTGGGGATACGTTGGAAAAATGTCCATCTGTAGGACAGATAGTGTCTGGTCTTACGTGTGCATCGGATACACACCTACGTGATCTATCTAAGCATCCATACTCACACGGAGAGATGAGGAGAGGGAATTCTTCTCTGAGGCTCACACACTAGATTTACAATAATCATCTGCACTTATACCGATCCCAGGCTAATCGCGGTAATGACAGGCACCGCAGACTTAAAACCTGTTTGATTTCTGGTAATGGACGAGCTGAACTTGTTTGGAAAAGTTCAAGGCTATTTAAAGAGCTGCTGTGAATGTTGCAGGTAGAATATGAGGCTTTAAAATCCAGAGAAAGGATGAAAGAACCGCTGGAGCATGACTTTTCTGAAGGTCAGTAAAATAGTTGTCAATGATGCAATCAGCATGTTCGAGGTTCTAAAAACATGTTTACTCTTTTTATTTTCTTTAAGTCTGGTGACGAAATATCCCCATGGATCTAAGTAAGTGAGATTTCTAATAACTTTTTCAGTAGTTTTAGTGCCAATGAGGGCAGAAGGAGAGTGAAAGGCCATTCAAGCATCCAGATCCTGTTGCCGATGCTTTCCAGCCCATACGTTGTGTGATGGAGGAGAGAAGACGTGAAGCTGGTGGTGGTCTCGGGGCGGATTAGCAGCACCTGTAGGAGTGGCTGCTGTTCAGGGATGCTGGAGGCTGTCTGCTGTCAGGAGGTCAACATGGACCAGGTCATGCATGGAGAACTTTTTATAACAATTTGGATTACACGTATGGATTATTGTACCGGGAGATGGAAGTTTTGGAGGCGGTGCTGTCCCTGACGGAGATCCGAGTGGAGACACTGTAGCGTAAACAGCAGGTAGGCTAACTGCATGCTAACGGTTAAAATAGAATAAATGCTTTAGCAAGACAGGGATACGATTGGAAAGATGCAAGGCATACAGACTGGAGGATGGTGAGGGATAACCAGACTCTGCTGTGGAAAACCAGGGGTCCCGGTAAGAAAGTCTTCATGACGGTCATTTCAGAGAAGCCTACTGCAGAGCTGTTCATCATCAGGCTGTGGGTGTGGGGGGGAGGATTTATGAGTGTTTGAGGTGTTTTTAATAAGAGGCTTAAAGAGAAACGGAGTTGGAGAGCTATGCACTGATGTTCGCCCAGTCTAATGCCGCAGACCTGCCGGTTAGTGGCACTCAGTTTATAATAAAGAAGCAGAAATAAATGTAAATCAGATATGCACACACCATCTACTTTATTAGCTACACCTGTCCAACTGCTCGTTAACGCAAATTTCTAATCAGCCAATCACATGACAGAAACTCAATGTATTTAGGCATGTAGACATGGTCAAGATGATCTGCTGCAGTTCAAACTGAGCATCAGAATGGTGAAGAAAGGTGATTTAAAGTGCTGGTGACATGATTTTAACATTTTTTGCCATGTTTTATAGACCAAAACGTCCTTCATGATGATCTATGTAACATAAACAACCGCAGCTGCATAAATGAGTTATTAGAAAACATCGCTACTTTTCTGACCAGACTGTGGCGCTGTTCACCACAGGAGTACAAAACCGGATGTGACATCAGCGGGAGACTGCCCACCCGGCTTGTTGACTGGAGAGCTAGCGGTTTTGCTAACAGTTTCTCCTTTTGTTTTAGCTTTACTGGCTAAAGGTTACAGATATGCTGTCGCGTTGTGTTGCAGGTTTTTGTCCAAACACTCATAAGAATGGCGTAAGTTTATTCAAGTTTCCAGCTACGGGACTTTTAGCTGTGCTGTCAGCGCTGTGTGCTGTCGAATGGGATTCCAAACTGAGAGCGCTTGTTTTAAGACAAGGAGTGTCTGAGGGTTGAATTTAGACTAAAACGAATGTGGACACTTGTTTTGCAGGAAGGAGAGTGAGGAAAACAAGCACACCCCAACAGCTACGTTAGGGGTCGTAGCAAGATGTTACTAAACAAACCGTGTAGCTGTGACGAGCGGACTTTTTGGACGGTGAAAAATGATTTTTTTTTTTTTCTCTGTGTGTCGGCTATTTTCACACTACGGAATCGTTTTCATCAAAAATATTTTTGATTACTTTAAATTGGTGAACCCTTACGAACTTGCGAACAGAAGGACTGTGAACAATGTAAACAATTGAAGATTGGACTTATAAAATGGCTTCTGGATCCACTTCAAAGGTAGGGAGATGCAGTTGCTTCTTTTTATTTATGTATTTATTTATGTATTTATCTAAGCTTTATAACCATGTATATGTCCATATAGTGACTTGCTGTTGTTAATTGAAAACGCAGCTAAATGGGCGCTGGTGTCCAGGTGGGTGTGGAGAGGTTAAAAATCAGTTTTTTAAATAGTTACATTTATTCACAAATTACTATATAAACAAATCACTAACAACAAAAAATGCTAATCGTAATGTATAACAAAGACATACCAATCGGTGTTCCCCTGCCGTGTGTTTCCCTCTGCTGCTGCAATGACCATGTCATCTTCTCCGGCACTCCCGCTTTCAGAGTCTTGCTCACTCGGCATGAAGTCCGTTTGGTAAGGCTCAAATCTATAAGGTGTAATGCCTCTATATTCCTCAACATCACCTAACTCTTCTGAACTGTCTGATGATTCCGCCAAACAAATCAATTCCAGGCTGGGACTATCGTTACCGTCCACCGCTTCCATGTTGCTTGTTGTTAGCTGACCGAGTAAGAAAAAAAAAAAAGAAAAAAGCCGCCCGAGATCTCCCGCTGACGTCGCAATATGGCGGCATGTTTTTCTTAGTCGCTGTTGCAGAGCTCCTTTCAAACTCAGAAAACTTAAGATATTTCTGTGAAAACAAGTCTGTTTGACTTACAATTCCACTGAGCCACTCATTTAGTGTTGCTGTAGTATTGTATAGTAGCATTACATGAAATGATAATCGTGTCACCAGCACTTTAAGTGACTTTGATCGTGGCATGGTTGTTGGTGCCAGACGGGCTGGTCTGAGTATTTTAGAAACTGCTGATCTACTGGGATTTTCCTGCACAACCATCTCTAGGGTTTACAGAGAATGGTCCAAAAAAGAGAAAATATCCAGTGAGCAGCAGTTCTGTGGGTGCAAATGTCTTGTTGATGCCAGAGGTCAGAGGAGAATGGCCAGACTGGTTCCAGCTGATAGAAAGGCAACAGTTACTCAAATAACTACTCGTTACAAATGAAGTATCCAGAGGAGCATCTCTGAACGCACAACACATCCAACATAGAAGCAGATGGGCTACAGCAGCAGAAGACCATACCGGGTGCCACTCCTGTCAGCTAAGAACAGGAAACTGAGGCTATAAATCACACAAAATCACCAACATTGGACAATAGAAGATGGAGAAATGTTGCCTTGTCTGATGAGTCTTGATTTCTGCTACAAAATTTGGACGGTAGGTTCAGAATTTGGTGTCAACAACATGAAAGCATGGATCCATCCAGCCTTGTATCAACAGTTCAGGTTGGTGGTGGTGGTGTAATGGTGTGGGAGAGATTTTCTTGGCCCATTTTGGGCCCCTTAGTACCAACGTGGCGGTTAAACCACCACAGCCTACCTGAGTATTGTTGCTGACCATGTCCATCCCTTTATGACCACAGTGTAGGATCCTCTGATGCTACTTCCAGCAGGATAACGCACCATGTCATGAAGCGGGAATCGTCTCAGATTGGTTTTTTGAACACGACAATGAGTTCATTGTACTCAAATGGCCTCCACAGTCACCAGATCTCAATCCAACAGAGCAGCTTTGGGATGTGGTGGAACGGGAGATTCTCATCATGGATGTGCAGCCGACAAATCTGCAGCAACTGCGTGATGCTGTCATGTCAATATGGAGCAAAATCTCTGAGGAATGTTTCCAGTACCTTTCTGAATCTATGCCACAAAGGATTAAGGCAGTTCTGAAGGCAAAAGGGGTCCAACCCGGTACTAGCAAGGTGTACCTAATAAAGTGGCCGGTGAGTGCAAATGTTTAAATATATAAATGAAAAGTGTGTTTTGGCTGTTTATAGGTCAGCTGTGCTCATGTCCCTGTAAGAGGCTGAACTACATGTGCCATCTGTAGTCACATGACTCCAACGTAACCAGTTATCCTCCATTTATCATTAACGAGATGAACCGCTCAATATATCACAACATTGATTTTAGGCCATTTTGCCCAGCTCTGTTGTGTCTTCAGCTTAAACTTTGGAAAACTTGCTTTTAGACCCAGGAGGATACAGTAGTGGTTCCCCTTTTGTCCTTTCTTCTCCTTTGGCTCACCAGTCTCCGTCATTCAGCTGTTGTCTTTCAAACTGTGGACCGGACTAGAGGACTGTCATTCAGGACTGCAGCATCAACCAACCCAGTGACGTCAGAGCTTAGAGTACTGCAACATGGCAGTGCCCTTGTCATAGAAACATAAAACGTCACAACGTTTTTCTCTTATTTGCCTATATTTTTCATGTTTGATTTGATGGTATTGATAAGACCAGGACTCAGTCTAGTAAATAAAGTTAGGGTGGTTGACTGTTTCATTTCGACTTTAACGTTACAGTCTGGAAAAGCATTAGGGAATGGAGGTGAACATAATAAATGAAAAACTGGCTTTACTTACGGTTTCTAACTTTCTAACCTCAGTGAACTAAAACTACACAATTCATTTCACTAGTTGCTTGTTGAGACTAAAGCTACTGACTACACCGGTTCATTTAGCCAAGTAAGTGTGGAGCATCAACTTTCAACTCACTGCAGGTCCATGTGAATCCAGCGGGGTCAAATGCATTAACTAATTAAACATTATTCCATGCACTGGAGGAAATCTTTCTAAGTGAGCAGCAGAGGCCGAGATCATTGCTGTTCCCTTTTTAAATTATTATCTGATGGCAGCATGTCACCTATTATGATCAATTTATTATCCAGGTCAGAGCCTTGAAAAGACCTGCATCATTAAAATTGCTGCTCCTGCTGACTAATTCATTAAGACTGATTCAGTTTAAATTAGTTGAGATGTTTGTTATTCCAGTGAAGGAGCTCAGTATGAAACCACTGATCCATTTTACTGATAAACAGAAATGAAAAACATGCATATGAGACCATACAGAGCCAAAGGTAACCTCATTACTGGCTCTAAAACAAACACAAATACGTTTGATGATGATTATGATGATGATAATAATGTTGTAGTGTGAAAAATCATAACTTTTATTTGGTTTATTTGGTATCTCATTTCATTATATATACCTTTGATGGGAAATAAATAATTTACAAGGCCAATTTCAGGATGGATCTAAAGTGACAGAAAACCTGTCACATGAACCTACAGACATTCTATTTCATATTAAAGTAGCAGGATTTAACTGTCTGACCCTAAACTCTGGGCTTCTGACTCATTTTGCCGGCACACTGACATTCCTCACGTCCATGTCTGGGGTCATAATTGCCCTGTGGTGTCCAGAGGATGAAAAACTGCACTTCATAACTTTGTTTTCCAGCATCATGCTACAGCAGTGTCACACACTTGAAACTGGATATCAACACACTGACTGTTCTGAGAGCACACCATGGCTGAGACAGCAAAGCGATGCAAGATGGATTTGATTTACATCGCACTCTTATTGCTGGGCACGCAAAGCGCTCACACTGGATCCATAATCCATCCACTCCTCATTCATACGTGGTGATGGTGAGATAGCGGCAGCCTGACGGAGACATGGCAGCCATCCTGCACCAACCTCCACCAGAACATTTATACACCAGCGATGGCCTCACTGGAGGAAAGGAGGCGAAGTGTCCTGCCCAGGAAACAACATCAGATGACTGTCAGGCTTCGAACCCCCAATCCTTCGATCATTGGAAGCCCCGCTCTACCACCTGAGCCACTGCAGCACGGATCAAGAAGACACGATCAGAGGAAGTGAGGCAAGGAAAATAACAGAACAGCTAAAGAAGCCAGAGAAGACACAGAATGCCATAAATATGCTGAACTAGCCGTCGCTAGAGGGCGATAAAGTACTAGAACCAAAGTTCAGTCGCATAGCTCTAATGTCTTCTTTCTGCTGCAGTTAAAATGATCAGAGTTTAACTGGATTAAAATCTGTATAGCTAAAACTAAAACTAAAATTGTGAAGAAAATGAATAATTCCAACCTTTTAAACAAACAGAAAAGAATAAAGAAAGAAGTCTATCATTCTCTTGTGCAGGATCTTACTAACTTGATAAACCCGAAACAGACTAATAAACAATAAGCTGTTATAAAGATGGAACTTATTTATTTATTGTTTTAAAGCTTAGATAAAAAGAGAAAACACTGTAAAACCACCCCCCCCCCAAATAAAAGTTGTGTTTATTAATGTTTTTATGTTAAGTTATCAGTGATGCACCAACAGCCTCGTTTCCAGAAAGCAGTTTTAACCACAAAAGCTGTGATAAATCCACTTCTCCTCCATTTGTGCAGCATGAAACAACATTAGCACCTTAGCGAAGCGTTCAACTTGTAAAGATGACTTCTGAAAAGAAATCAGAAGCCTGGATAGCCATTATTACGAAGGATTCAAAGTAAATCAATGCAAATGTTTTGTCTGTAAACTTAATGGATTTTTAACAGCTGAATAAAATAGAGAGGAAAAAAATCACTTCCAGGTTTTAACAGTGTGTTTCTATTGTGAGAAGCTGCTGCTTGACTTCACTGCATTACAAAGTATCACTCTCCATCAGTTCATCAGAAACCCACAGAGCTCGGCGCCACTGGCTTTGACATTTTCATCATCATTTTCTGTTGCAGCTGGTTGCTAATGGTACATTAAACCAGTATGACTCAGTCAGAGCAGTCCTCACTTTGTGGCTTTCTGTACATTAGTACAGGCAAACCTAAGATCCATTAAAGTAATCACAATCATCCTTTTTGCCGTTTCTCCTGCAAACTAGTCCATTGGCTTTCTCCAAGTGTGTGACCTCCTGAGTGACTTCCAGCAAATGTACTTAAAAGTCTGAACTCTACCTCTGGGCTTCCCTGAGGACTGATGCCCAGACTGAGTCTGTAGAGGCCGAATTAGTGTTTAAACCGAAATGCACACATTCCCACAAATCATCTTTCTACTCACATATGCGCACACACACGCAGACAAACAGTTGGCATTTACCCAGCGCCTTGTCCTTGCTTCTGCAATGAGCTCGCTCGTCATTCTGCAGAGTGCGGAGTTGGACCACACTATTGATTCCCTGCTATTAAGGCTGGAGCACTTGTTAATCAGTTGGTCAGACAGCCAGTCAGCCAGAGAGCCATCAGACAGCCGGTTGGGATGGTAAGTCAGGCAATCTGTCAGCCGGATGCTCAATCATAGAGTCATTCGCTTCAAAGGATGTGGTGAGTTAAAGCGTCCAGGAAAGACAAAGAGCACAGATTAGAGCTACAGCATGCTTTAAGTACATGAGAAAATGCAATTAATCTAAAAGCCAAACTCCCTTTTTCATGTTAATTTTCCCTGATGAAGCCATTAAAGGCGCTCAATGGGGAAACAAATGTTTAAACAGGGATGTCAAATGTACAGCCCAGGGGCCAAAACTGATCAGCCAGAGGGTCCAATCGGGCCGGCGGGATGGATGTGGTGAATGTAAAAATGTCAGGAAGGACATTAACTGCAATTTCTTAAAGGGACACTAGGGGCACTAAACCTGTGACTTCCCGCAGGCAACACAACAGTCGCAAAATTAAACAGTCTGTATGCAAGTTTTGGAATCATGTTTGCAGACCATAATGATCAGCTGATAATGAAGTCATGGAGCCATAAAGCAAAGCGCTCCAGGTCACATGATCCAGTGAGAGATGGATCTGCCCCTGCAAAATTACAATGTCTGGTTTTTAAGGAGGACAACCCCCTCAGAGCACCGACATGCGTCAAGTGTTGGATACTGACCCAAGAAATAATCTATTATTACTTACATTTGGCCATTGTTTGGGTCAAAAGTTAAACAATATCCCTTTAAAGGAGTGATGACATAGCAATATAAACAGTTTAGTTAATATTGCTGCTTATGTCAATTCTCCAAAGAAAAATAATGTCACTTTTTACAGCGGGGGATTCTTTTGGCATGCTAGATTTACCTCCTCGTTAAAAGGGTTGGATGCAGTAATGATATGCAGATCTACCCAGAGACCAAGTTGACTTAATTTTGATTGGCCACAACCTTATTGGTCTATAACTTTATTTAGAGAAAGTAGGTGAAAGCTGCTGGCAGCTAGAAGTCATAGTTTGCTAAAGGCTATCTGTTAGCATCAGGGCACTTCAGACAGAGAATCATGTTTATCAGACAAGACAGAATTTAGAAAATAAACAAACTTAGGGGTAATGACAACGTTGTGGTCGCCTCCCTCAGTGTTGCTACAAAAGTTTTCTCTTAAATCTGTTCGTTTAAAAATCCAGACCTGAATTAATCCATGCTGTATGCAGTCAGACCTGCTAGCGTGACTCACATCAGTGTATCAGCTGCGGGAGGGGGGAGCAGAGAGGAAGGTGGAAGGAGAGGTGAGGGGGGAGGCTGTTTGCTTGATGGTGTGCTCTAATTGGAGAATATGAATTTCGAGAGTGATAACCTACGTAGAATGATAAGCTGCTGTCTGATTCAATCGTTTTTAAACAATGAAACAAAGTTGACTGTCCATGAACAGGGACTTTAAAGGAATAGTTCACCCTCAGAATGATTTAACTTTATTTTCCACTTACCCTGATGGTGAGCAAGACTCTGGACCACTTTTTTAATATGTCAAATGCAGCCGGAGATCAGGACGACTTCTCATTTCCCCCCAATGGAGTTCGCCAGGGTCCGAGCCAAAAAGGTCCATAAAAGTCCGGCTTTGATCTCCGGCTGCATTTGACATATTAAAAAAGTGCTCCAGACTCTTGCTCACCATCAGGGTAAGTGGAAAATAAAGTTAAATCATTCTCAGGGTGAACTATTCCTTTAATACTTGCTCGACATTCTCATGTCCTCATCGGTGCACAACAGATCATATTATACCCCCAAAACCTCAGAAAAGTGAAATTTGATGCCATGGCTTCTTTAAATAAAAGTAATTACAATTCCTTATTTGTCTACGAAGTTTAACTTTTTTATGACTGAATGTAAAATATTTACAAGAAAAAGGGATAACTTCTCATACATTTGATATCTTTCTGAATAAATCTGATGTAAATGTGATCAGTTTGTATGATAAGGTGAGTCAGTTCAGGGGGTCAGGATTCGATACACAGGTGGAAATGTTCACTTTTTTAGCTTTTAATTATGTTATGTCATTCCCTCCCCATAAAACATGACCTGGGGGTTACTTTGACACATTCATGCATATTTGAGAAATCCCGGAATCTCCTGTGGAAGCCAACATGGCTGCCAAAATGGCTGCTACTACATAGCACCTTCAACACCATCAAGCTCCTCCCCCTCCCTTGCCAAGCTCTGTCTCACCAGTAGTGGTGGGCTGATCGATACAAATATTGATAATATCGATACCAACGTTGGTATTGATATTGATTGATACAAGTGCAGTTATACGGTATATCAATATTTCAATGCAGTAATTCAAAGTCTTGAAAACTATCAGAATCTTCATAAATATGGTGAATAAAGTGTTTTTTGATGGATCCGGTCAAATCCGGTTAAAAGTCAGACTTTTAAAATGGCTCCAGTGACGACTGGCGCTTCAGGTAACTGCAGCCACGAGCCAAGCTGTCACGGGAGCGTGCACAAACTGAAGCTATAATGTTGTTTATTAACCTTTTCCTTGGTAGTTCCACTTTTTAGTGTCGTTCAGTTGATCTGGATCTTTTGCTGATGGTAGAAGAATCCATAACTATCGCTTACAGTGTTTGGATTTACCGCAACCAGCTTCTTCCTGTATCAAAACTGCGGATGTAGCGTCATTTGACGTCACGTCCGCAGGGCAGCGCGGGAAATTCGGACACAGAATTGCAGTGCTTTATGCAGCACACAGCCTGTTCAAGGCAACGGAGAGAAACGTGGGATGAAACGTTCTTTTTGTTATTTAGCGCTTCATCACCCATTAGTATTAAAAAAATGGACATGCATGTTTGTTTGTTTTTTAAATTCCTGCCTCTAGTCCCTTTAAAGGGACAGTGTTGATTTTTACGGCGTCAGATACAGACATGGAGTGATGTCACATTTCTTTGAGGTTCTTTTTTATATTGTATTTTCAAAACTACTGTAGGTAACACCTTTATTTGATTGTGCCATAGAAAGGAATTATGTACCTAAGAATGACATGAAAATAAAATTTAAAATAATTTCTAGCGCTTGACAAGTTACTCTAATTATAATGTGAGATACTGGACTTTTCAGCTTCAGATACCTGTAATTAAATGTTTTGTGGTTTGAAGATCCATTATGATTTGTAAGTTTTAATGCACGTGTAAATGAGTCCATTAACTAAATAGTTGAAGCTTTACTTAACTTTCCTCAAGAGCAATGAGGTTGCTCAGGTTGTTTGTTATATTTTATAAAAATACAGCTCATTGAATGTAAACATCTTATTGAAGCACTTGTACCTCTTTGCACAAAACCCAGGACGAAAAATGAGAATTATTTGTTATTTGTCTGTTCTTATTCCATTATTGTACTGGTTTGGCCCAGCTTGAGGTCCCCGCTACGGCCCCTCAACTCAAATAAGTTTGACATCTCTGGTCTAAAACATCAAAATTTCAGCTACATCTGTCATCAGAATTGGAAAACACAAACACTTGTGACGTTATAAACCTGCCGAGATATTTTTCACTGTAATACCACTCTTTACTTCCTTTGTTGCTCTATCGCAGACTAGACAGCATAGTGACTCATGGCCTACTTTAGCAGCATAAATGGTTACAACAGAAGAAATCCGAGCATACAGAGAACTAGAAGTGGATAAAAAGTAGAGTTGCAACAATGGTGGAAGCTCCCGGTAAGTGAACATTACCTTCATCACCACCCGTTTGCACAAAAAAACACATTTAGAAGCAAAAAAATAAAAGATGGCAAGAAAAACAAGCAAAAGTAGAGTAAATATTGGTGTCGCTTTTCTCCAATGAAGGGAACATTCAGGTGGTAAAGGGATGAAACCTCTTGTAGAACCTTCTTCAGCCTCCAGCTTTTCTTCTGGACTGTGGATGCAGTTTATGTTGCAGCTTTAAATTTCATTGCAAGTACAGTATGCTTGTGCTTAAACTGTAAACTGCAAAGCTGCAGATGTGGTATGATGCATATGAAGGAAACTGCAAGGCTGCAGGGACGTAATGGCTGTAGGATGAAAACAAGCATTACTGATGTTTTTCAGTCACAATCCAGGTAGTAGTGAATAAAAAGGCAGCAGAACTGATGATTTTTTTTTTTTGTAGTCAACTTTAGTCAT